>CM022302.1:320070213-320670213 GCA_011799875.1 Thinopyrum elongatum
AAATGACGCGTTTGTGGTTGAATATTTCCACGCATTCCCTTGAAATCTCAGCTCATTCCTTGTAAAAGGCATGAGAATTGACTAAATACCACGAGCATGGTTTTCCAAACCGTTCTTGTGCACCTTTTCATGCACCGATTGTTCAAATTTGAATTATGTGCATTAATGCCTAGATAATGCACATAATCCCCTAAATATGGTAAATGAGCCCGGAAAAATGCCAAATTTGAACACGTTGCATTGGAGGGGGTATGTTGATTGTAGAAAAAAACTAAATGACAAACTAGGAAGGAAATTTGGATTCCCGGCCCCTTCAATCTTGGTGATTTCCCCCTCGAAACCATGAAAATTCCTCGGTGATGGTTCGATTTATGAATGGCGTGCAGGACGGCATAAGCCAAACCTTCTCAAAAAATTTCCAGGGCATGGTGAGGCCATACCATGGCACCATGCTAGCCGTCATGTTTTTCAAGCTTGTATTTCATTATTCTACAGTTGAAAAACCAATAAATGACATGTTTGTGGTTGACTATTGCCACACATTTCCGTGAAATCTCTGCCCATTCCTTGTAAAAGGCATGAGAATTTAGTAAATAGCACGAGCATGGTTTTCCAGACCATTCTCGTGCACCTTTTCATGCACCGATTGTTTGAATTTGAATCATGTGCATTAATGCCTAGAAAATGCACATAATCCCCTAAATATTGTAAATGAACCCGGAAAAGTGCCAAATTTGAACACGGTGATTTGCAGGGTTTATGTTCATCATAGAAAAAAACTCATGGACAAAGGACAAAGGAAATTTGGATTCCCCTTCAATCTCGGTGATTTACTATCGCACACGATTCATCTCCGTCGCCTCTGCGAACCGTGTGTGTTCACCCACACATGCAAAAGGAAAAAGAAAACCCTCACCCACTTCATCCCCACCCACTCGTCACGGACTCCTCCATAACTCTGCACCTCATCAACTTCTATCGCGGTGGCCACCCTAAGCTCGACGGCTGTCGTCGGCGGGTGGAGGTCGCGCTCCAAATGGCACGGGATTTCGCCCCTACCGCTTATCGCCGCCTATCTGCACCGACTTGCACCCACATTCTAGACTCTGGTTGATTGGGGTTTTCTGCGGGATTGGGCCGAGGATTTTTCTCATGGAGAAGGTAATCAATTTAGCAAAATATTCACTCATCTCTTATCGCAGTCCGTCCGTCGCTGTTAATCAACCGGCGGAAATCGTCGTGGATTCATTTTTCTTCTAGCTGATTCGAGGGTTTTCATTCATGTGTCCACATTGCGAGCACAAATCGGGCAAGTGTGGTCGCGGCCAGTCGGAAATGAAGTTCTATCTCACCATTCCGGATGACTTTAGGGAGCGCTCGGTATGTTCAACCTCACCCTACCACGGTCGGCATGGCCTAAATTTGTGCACATATACCGTCTATTGCTACCTTTGGATAAAAGGTACGGTGCCACGTGTAGCCTAGATGTCAACGCCTATTTTTTTCCAATATTAGGCAAATTTATGATGTATTGTTCATTCAGTTACTCTTATATTTGCATCAAATCTTTGTTACATTATCTATTTTTAATTATATATTTGTGTACTTTGCTTTCATCTATATATTGATCTGTTCTATCAGTTACTCCCATATTTGCATCTTGCTCTGTTATTTCAATATATCTAATTTACGATCTTAATTTTCATTTCAAGCAGTGCATCCCTTGCTTTGCAAGAACAGGAGTAGAAGGAAATCTTGGGCTTTACTTTGTTGATGACTCCATGGATGTCATATTGACAACGCAGCATGGATTTACAATGACAGTTAGAGTAAAACATGATAAAGATGGTCACTCCTATTTTGATGAGGACCTTTGGAGAAAAATGTCTAAGTGTTATGAACTGAAAGCTGGCAATAAAATTCTAGTGTGTGCACCACAGTCTTGTCTAATTAACATGGATGTTTACTTCCCCAACGTCATCAGCCGATCAAAATCTAATCGAGGTTAGTGTCCTTTCAACTTTCTCCATGCTGGCATATTACTTAGCAAAATCGGGGTATTTGTTCTGACTAATTGATCACTATTTAAGCAACCAATTGTGATTTCATTTTCTGACTCCGTTCCTAGGCAGTAACAAATTCTATTTACCAATTTATGCACACTATATATTCTTCTACCATGTTCTTAATAAATAATACCTTTCCACCTTTTAAGCAGGAAATGTTGGATGCATAGTTAATGATCTGTATGTTACTAAGCATACCAAATTTCACTGGAAGGACTTGAAGCATGTCATAAACTTTGTTGATAATCTGACAGAGATAGCATAGCGTATGAACACTGGATTTTGGATGGGATTAATTATACCTATGGTGCACACATTGAACAAGACCAATTGTGTGCACAAAACGCTGGTACAAAGTCTTATTTTTATGTTGATGCTCATAAACTATATATATCTTCAACGATATGTTACAATTGGTTTTTATTCTACATTTCAACAGAAATTGCCCGTTGTAGCTGTTCCTGGATCGATTTCCCAGCGTGGTTGAATTACACTTGTGCCTGCTAAAAACGCCAAAGTGATTGCAAGGTACTGCATTTCCCGCAGAAACGGAACCATTCAAATTAACAAGTTCTCGCTTGTCATGGCAATGCCCCCATATTGGAAAATTGGAGACACTGTTCTACTCATGCTCTACCAAGGCATAGGAGGGTTCTTCCTTTTCATTGACGAGTTGCTGAGTTGCCGTGATTAAGCTGCTTCCAGCGGATAGTTGTGGTTGTTGGCCCTCAGCCTCTTAAAATGTGCTAGCTGTTACTACGTTAAGTATGTAGATATGGACCATATGGTTGTTGGCCCTCAAACTCTTAAAATGTTATAGTTGTTACTATGTTAAGTATTTAGATATGGACCATATGGTTGTTAAAACCGTGTTACGAAGATCCTCCTTTTGTCGAATATTGTAACCACTATATATATGTTACTAAAATGTTGTTAGCCAAGTTCTTAAATTTTCATGGAAAGTATTAGTATCGTACACAGTTCATTGAGTTTAAGCGTGTACCCCATAGAGCAGTAGAGTAGAGGACGCCCATGTTTTGGACGTGGCGATCAGCACCGATGTCCAGAAGGCATTTGCATATTAATTGTCCATACTGCAAATTCACACACGTGTTAACATAAGGAAACATATGTGTAACTTACTAATCATCGCACACGATTACTCGCAGACGCATCGTCTGCGATACTCCTAGCCACCGCAAGCAATTAGTTTGCAATTTTCAAAGTTTTTTGTACACACAGAATCGCACACAAATTTACTGTAGTAACCGTCTGTGTTGTAATTTCTCATCACAAACAGTTCATCCGAGTGGGCTGTTTGCCGCGTATCACACACATCCTGTTTACACGACTCGTTTGTGTTCTTTTGGCTCATCGCAAATAGTTCATCTATGTGAACTGTATGCCGCATATCACACACATCTTGTTAGGTTGAACCATTTCTGTTGTGTTCCCTAATCGAAAATAGTTCATCCGAGTGAACTATATGCCGTATATCACACACACCTTGATCTGGCTAACGGTTTTTGTTGCACTCCCTAATAGCAAACAGTTCATCTGAGCGAACTGTATGTTGTATATCGCACACACCTTGATATGGCTGCCCGTTTCTGTTGTTCTGTCTCGCACACACAACTAAACAGTTCGTATGGATCATCCATGTGCCCTGCATCGCACACGCAACTAAAATCTGAACCGTGTTTGATGTCTCCGCCATCGCAAATGTTTTGCATCTTTTTTTATGTTTTTTTTACATCACCGTTTGCGATTAATGCATTGCACACAGTTTCATCAAAGGGTCTCTGATCGTAGTGTCATGTTAGCAGCATCCTATAGTAGTGAGTGTTTGTGGCCAGCTGTGACCTTTCGCTAAAAGTTGTCAGGCAAGGGCACTATTAACACTTGACCGGTTGGCCTTCGAGGCTAAGTAATATTTACAACCCGAAATCAAGACATAATCCAGATTACACATGGTCGAACTTGGCTGAACGACTCTTGAAGGTTTGGCTGAGGGGGACTGCTTACCTGGCATGAACGTCGGAAGGGAAAGAACTGGTCTGCAAAGCCAATGATTCCCGCATGTACCTTGGCTCCGAAGACTTGTTCGAGGGCTACTGAGGGAGTCCTGGACTAAGGGGTCTTTTGGGCGTCCGCCCTATTTCTTATGGGCCGGACATGTAGGCTGTTCTACGACTATTAGAAGGCCAAGCAATAAGGTGACTCCGTGTCTGGACAACAAACCTTCGAAGCCCTGGTGTGTCCTCCAAGTCAAGACGGAAGAATCAGCATGTTTATTCCTTCATTGTAACCAACCATGTGTAACCCTAGTACCCCTGGTGTCTATATAAACCAGAGGGTTTAGTCCGTAGAGGCTAGAAGAAGAACCATCATCCTACTCACCTAGGGTTTAGTTCATCTAATCTCATGGTAGATCGACTTTGTAACCATCATATACACTTCAATATAATCAAGCAGGACGTCGGGTTTTATCTCTTCAAGAGGGCCTGAACCTGGGTAAACATCTTCTCCTTCGTCCCTTGTTCCCCATTGATCCAAGATCCACAGCTCGGGACCCCCTACCCGAGATCCGCCGGTTTTGACACCGACAGACACGTATTTGCATTGTTGACATTAAGAGTAAAATGATAGGGGTTTATTCATATTGATTGGGTTTACTTTGTCTACATCATGTCATCTTGCTTAAGCGGTTATTCTGTTTTTATTAACTTAATACCCTAGATGCATGCTAGATAGCAGTCGATGGGTGGAGTAATAGTAGTACATACAGGCAAGAGTCGGTCTACTTGTCTCGGACATGATGCCTATATACATGATCATTGCCTTGGATATCGTCATAACTATGCGCTTTTCTATCAATTGCCCAACAGTAATTTGTTCACCCACCGTATGCTATGTGTTCGAGAGAGAAGCCTCTATTGAAAACTATGGCCCCCGGGTCTACTTTTATTATTATTTATTTTGTTTTGCAATTTATCTATCTATGTATACAAGATTTGATCCTTGCAAGTAACAAGTTCAAGGGGATTGACAACCCTCTTGCCCGCGTTGGGTGCAAGTATTTGCTTTTGTGTGTGCAAGTGCTGTTCACGTGGATTTGCATGATTCTCCTACTGGATTGATACCTTGGTTCTCACTGAGGGAAATACTTATCTCTACTATGCTGCATCTCCTCTCCTCTTCGGGGAAAATCCCAATGCAGCTCAAAGTAACAGTTATCTGCCAATTTCTTCAACATCACCTGAACTGTACTCAGTTTCTTCTTCTGATGAAGAAATTGTCTTGGTTGTTTGTTTTACCTTTAGTGCTCAGGATCGTCCATAGCTGGGACCATACATATCTCTCTTCTCAGCTTGCTAAAATTCATGAGTATTGAGCCTCTCAAGAATATCAGTCAGGTCATGTTGCTTGTAATCAGGATGCTCTTGAATCATCAGGGCCAAGGTGTCAAAAGAACAGTCAAGGGACCTCAGCAATTTCTTCACCACCTCATGCTCGGTGATGTCAGCAGCACCAAGAGCCTAAAGCTCATTGGAGATATCAGTGAGGTGGTCGAAGGTTTGCTGGACATTCTCATTGTCGAGACTCTTGAAGCGGTTGAGGAGATTGCGAAGAGCATCAACTCTGGAGTCACATTGTCGAAACTCCTTCATTGACCTTGAAAATCCTAATCCAGATAAGCTTCGATGTTTCTAGGGCACTCACTCTACTCTCCTTTGTTCAGATGCCCGCAAATGATATTCTTCGCTTGAGAATCGAGTTGCCTGAATCTCTTCAGATCATTGGCGTTGATGCTTGGACCCATCATAGGAACACCATTCTCGATGAGAAACCAGAGATTGTTCTCAATAGCCTCAAGATGCATGCGCATCATTTTCTTCCAGTAGGGATAGTCCGTGCCATCGAAGATGGGGCACGCAGCGGATACCTTGATCATACCTGCGGTCGACATAGCTAAAACTCTAGGTGGTTAAACCAAAATCACACAGAACATGAGAGTACCTTGCTCTGATACCAATTGAAAGCGCATGTTTACTCCAAGAGGGGGGTTAATGGGAGAATTTTAGAAATTCGTCAAACTCTGAAGAATTTAACGAAGATCAGAGTGAAGAAATAGAAACACGAGCGAAACTAATACATCATAGAAACAGAAAGCATGCATAAAGGATACATACAAGTGAAGAACAAGTAATCAAAGTAGTATTCAAGCATATAGAAGATGAATAGAAGAAATGAAAAACAACATGATGAAAGTCTTCAGTTCAAATTTTTCATAAGGTAGATCACAAATTCTTCAGCAGCAGAATAATTTAAAGTAAAGGGGTGAGGAATTTGAAACCAGTTAGGCTCGGAGATGACATGATGAGTTGGTAGACTAGTTCCAGTTGTTGTATCAACCGTACGTCTGGTTGAGGCGGCTGAGTTGAACTCTGAAGACACTAAGTCTTCATCATATTCCTCTTGAGCTAAGGTCATAGCAGACCTCGCCCAACCACTTGTGTTAAGTCTTCAAGGTAGACTTTTGAAACCTTCACAGACTTGTTCACGCGGCATGCCACAATTACTCTTGGGTGCTCAGAACATGATGCCTAACTGTCTGGAAGAATGACAGTCTTCAAAGGTAACAAGCATCATATCACAAAGATCAAACTCTTCAGTGATGCCCAATCACATTGGCTCTGGTTCGGTTTTTCCTCACTTGGGTTTCTCACAAGGTCGTCAGAGGAAGCGTTGCTTTCAAATGACAAGCATCAATCTCTCTCTATAGGAGCCAACCAACAAATGGTTGTGGGGGCGGCTATTTATAGCCAGTGGCAACCCGACATGAATTGTCATAAATGCCCCTTCGGACATGACCGTTGTCAGGATAAGAATCCACTCGACAGCTGGCACATGGTGCAGCAACGGTCCGAAAATTAAACTCTAAGTTTCGTCGAGGCACACAATTTCCTCATGATCGGCAGATCGCACTAGCAAAATCCTAACTCCTCAGACAGACCGAATTTGTCTGCTACCAAATTCGCCAGTTGTGTCAGAATTTTCCAAAGGATTCACTCAAAGCGGCAAGAGTGTGTATAGGTTTGAGCATCACTTTGGAAAATGATATATGTATCACCTAGACCCCGTTTAATAGTACAGTTTTTCCTATGACTCAAATAAGAAGAAAGAAACTACGAAAACAAAAAGTCTTCAAGCTTCCAAGTCTTCACATCAATTTCTTCAAAAGGCCGCACCAAATTCTTCACTTGAAGGAATACATTTTAGGGGTCATCTTTAGTCGGTTAAAGCAAATCTTTAGAGACTATAACACTTGTGTACACTCACAAACACATCAGTCCCTCTACCCAAATGTCCACAATACTCCAAAACCACTAAGGGGGCAGTTGATGCACTTACACGAGGGCATTTGTGGTCCCCATAAAGGGCCAGGCGCACCACCTACCTTGCGGGCCCACAGTTGATCTTCTTGATGGGAAACATATTAGAAAATAGAAAAGTTCGCCCTACGATCACCCAAGAACAATATGAAGATGCATATAGGGTTTGGATCAACGATCGTTACAGACTCCAAAGTGCAGCGAAAGTAGACGAGTTGGTGTAGATCGTACTTGGAGTCCGTACTACCGTCGATGACGATCCCATGAACCTCCCTTGAACGGAATACCAAAAGCACGACCTCTCTACTTGGTTGCAAACATACGGTTGTCGGTGTATAAAACTTAGGTATTTTATACCCTGACTTATGCACAGACAAGTAGCAGCTTCCCCGTTGGTCGAGACTTGTCGGGAATTGCTAAAGCTGAGATCCAAGACCCAGCTGTTGCTCACAACTAGACAGAAGAACAAGACGAAGGCCCAGCAAGCTCTGTGGCTAGCAAGCTCTTGGTAGCCACCAGCGCTCTGCTTCATCGAGCAGCTAGTCACTAATCGGTGAGGTGTCGAGCCCACAGGTGGTTAGGTGGGATCTGTCGGGCACGTGTTAGCATGCTAGATGAGGATTTACCTTTAAGGACACCCCTCCAGGGGGCATGCCAAGATAACAGGAGGCGGCTGAGCAAGCGGGGCAGCAACCTTGCCGGGACTCCTCCACAACATGACACCTAACAGAGCATTTAATGCTTTTGTCCTAGTCCGGCAGAGTTAGGTACGATAGCACTGTTTGCTATCTAATCAACACGTAATTACTGTTTTGCCACTCTTGTGACCCCTTATACTATAAAAGGAGGGCCAGGGCAACTTTTACAGGGGGGTCAACCTTTTGCATAACTCACATGTGTAGTTGCGCTCCTCATCCCTTGCCGGGGGAGCGCTCCTTGTACTTGTGCTTACATATACACCCAATACACAAAGCAGGAGTAGGGTTTTACACCTCAAGGTGGCCCGAACCTGGGTAAAACCCATGCGCTCTCTGTTGATTCTGCAATTTGCGTTTTGTGCATCTCCCTAGCCGAACCACAAGGGGCTAGATGGCCCCATAGATGGTCGTTCCTCCCACGACATCTTTGGCGCACCAGGTAGGGGGATTCACTGGCATGAACCAGAGACAGGTGATTGCATGCTGATTTCAACAAGTTTCATCGCCATCTTCATCATCAATGGCGCCGAAGAAGAAGGGCACCACAATGATGAAGCCTTCTACTTACAGAGCTCCCCCGCACACGTCCGCGGGTGGTGCAGGCGGCGCCATCGGTGCAGATAGCACGAACACCACGGTTGGTAAGGCTGGTGCGGGCAGCGCGGTCGCCGTGCCCACACGCTGGGAGCGGGAAGTGGAGGTGCTGGAGCAGTCAACTTACTCAACACTCTGGCGAGAACAATCATGACAGCGCTGGCGGCATGGATGGGCGACTCCCGCCTCCTTGATGCACCAGTGAGCGCAGCCACCAGAGCGACAACATCCGGTCTGGTGCAAGTCAAGATCTTCCGGCTGCACCAACCAGGGGTGCAACGTCTAGACACCCACCACGGCCATCACAAGATGGGCATGACGAAATCCCGAGCGGCGCTGTTGAGCATAGGCAACAGCGCCTGCATGGCAAGATGCCTGTTGATCAAGTCCAAGATCCCCAGGCGCCGCTTCCGCCACGCCAACCCATGGTTGCACTTGAGCCACGGAGGCAAGATCGTAATGGAGCTCCTGCTGGCTCTGCCAAGAGTGGAGCGATGTCGCATTCTTCGTCCCAAGCCATGCCAGCAACAGCAGCGGAGGCGATAGCACGGGCCCAGATGCTGTTGAATTTTCCTCCAACGGCCGAAAAGATGGATGAGTTGAGAACCACCATCCAAAGCCTGATTGGATTTGCCGAATCATGCAAATCACAGCAAGCGGAGCCCTCACGGCATCCGTGAACAACACCAACCACTCAGACTGATGGCCATGTTGTAGGTGGTTCTCCAATAGTGAAGTCGCCTCCACGGCAACTACATCAGCAGCAGCAGTGCCAGCAACCTCTACAAACCCAGCGAGCTGCGGGGCCCGATGAGTTGAAGATGGCCTACTCAGATCCACAAACACAGCATGACCAAAGACAAGTATTGCAGGAAAGGCGAGTAGAGGATGCCCGCACTACCATTGAATGACGCCGGGAAGCGCGCCGTCAGTCTGACAAGCCCAACGACCTAGTTGTTGATGAGCATGCGCCCGTTGTTGGCGGGTATCTACCTTACAAGGTTGGGTGCCGCGTTTTCACACGTGAGCTGCAGCAAGTCTGCTGGCCGTCTGCCCGGGCTTTGAAGCTAGAAGTACCAGAAAAGTACGACGACAAGCTAAACCCGGCAGAATTCTTAGGCATCTGTACGATCGCCATGCAAGCTGCAGGGGAGAGATGAAAAGATCCTCGCCAACTACTTTCATTGGTGCTCAAGCCCAATGTGAGGTCTTGGTTGATGAATTTGTCGAAGAACTCTATTTTCTCATGGTCTTATTTGTGCAACGAGTTTGTTGGCGCCTTTACCAGAGGCCAGAAGGGCCCTGGATGGCCCAGTGATCTGCATGTGATCCCACAGAGGGAAGGAGAGAATATGTGCAGGTATATACAAACATTCAGTCATCTGCACCGCAACATCCCTGATGTACATCCGACAGCCGTGATTGTTGCGTTTCATACAAACATGCGCAATTGAAAGACCGTCAACAAGCTCTATACGTCCGGCTGCCAAAGACCTTCAACGAGCTCTATACGTTGGCGAACAAGTGTGCACATGCTGAGGAGGGGAGAAGACTTCCCAGGGATGATGCTGGCGCTGAATTTGATTTTGAAGATGACGACGCCGCCACCGCGAAGAAGAAAGGCCGGAAGCACAATAGGAAATGCAAGGGCAAATTAGTTATGGCTGTTGAGGGCTCCGGCAACTCCAGTGCTACCAAGAAATCCAAAATGCAGAGCTCCAGCAAGGAAGCTCCTTCATGCGCTGATTGCCAGGTAGCTGTAGCAGGTGAGAGGGTTGGCAAGTCCGACGGGCCATACTGCAAGATTCACTGTACCAAAGGCCACGACCTCCAAGAGTGTCGGCAGGTTGAACAGCTTGCCGAAAAGTAGAAGGTTGAGTATGAAAAGCGCGCCAAGGAGAAGGGCCGGGAGGGTACTGGCGGATCTGGCAAGAAGGGCCGTGGTGGCCGAGGAGGACGCCATAGCAAGGCTAAACAGCAGAAGGAAAAACCTGCTAGAGGCCGTGAGAAGGAAGAAGATGATGAGAGTGATGAGGAGGATGATGATGAGGCCAGTGAGCATCAATTCCAGAAGGCGACAGAAGCCATGTGCATTGATGGGGGTGCATCTTTGTATTCCTCTCACCACCAACTCAAGCAGTGGGCGCGTGAGGTCAACGTGGCAGAGCCGGCAATGAACGCCCAGAAACCACTCAAGTGGTTGCACACGCCTATCATTTTTTATGCCGAGGATCACCCTGATCGTACAACTGCGGTTGGGTGCTTGCCGTTGTTGGTTTCACCAACAATCTGCAACCTCAAGGTCACGAAAATGTTAGTTGATGGTGGGGCCATCCTGAACTTGATCTCTCCAGAAGTAATCAAGAGATTACAAGTTTATGCGGAAGAGCTAAAGGAAACTAGGACATTCCAAGGAATTGACCCAGGAAGGAGCCAACCCAAGGGTAAAATCATATTGCTGGTGACGTTTGGTGAGGAATTGAATTACAGAACAGAGAAGATAGTGTTCGACATTGTCAAGATCCCTTTGTCGTTCAATGGTATTCTGGGTCGCCCAGCCTTGGCTAAGTATATGGCAGCATCCCATTATGCCTACAACACGCTGAAGATGCCAGGGCCAATGGGCGTCATCTCCATCAACTCAGATAAGAAGGATCCAGTCATATGCGTCAACAATTTTTATAGAGATGCGGTTGCAGCAAAGGCCGCCAAAGTAGCAGCTCCAGCTGAGGGAAAGAAGATCAAGAAGTCCGGCAAGACATCTGGCAAGAATTCCGGGAAGCGCACCTCCAGGAAGTGCTGCACGCCCATTGAAGATTTGCCGGAGAGCTCTACCGGCAAGAAGTCCAAGGCCACTGCGTCGGCAATGAAGAAGGTGCCGGCAAGGGAGGATGGCACTGGCGGTACTTTCACCGTCAGTGCTACCCTTGACAGCAAATAGGAAAGCGCGCTCGTTGCCTTCCTGCAGGCGAATGTCGATGTGTTTGCATGGCAACCATCTGTCGGATTCAGGGCTCCGCAGACCCAAGACGGTTCGAACTCTGGGGCATGTGCGAAGGTCTCAACCTCTCAAGCTTAGAGCCTGTTGCCCCACATCCTAGCGTAGCCGGATTCGCGTGAACATAGTAGTTTACCCAGCTTCGGGCCACCTTGCGGTGTAAAACCCTACTCCTGCTTTGTGGTGGATTGGCCTCACGAGGGGATGAGGATGAACTAGTACAGAGGATGAACAACCTCGCGAGGGCTGTTCTGGTGAGGGTGGAAAGGGTTGGATCGGATCCGGGGTCGGTCCTCTTCTACGGTGGAGGCTAACCTATATTTGCAGTGGCCTTGGTCCTCTTCCCTCGAAACTTAGGCGGGAAGGGATCCCACAACGGCCAATTTGAAAGGGGACAAGTAGTACATCTAATCCTGATGAAAGGTGGTCTTCGCCTGCAAATCTTCTAGTTGTGACGCAGCAGTGGGCTCGGTGATGACCTCTGCCTTGCCGAGCCTGTGGTCTTGGTCTTGTAGCACCGGAATGAAACCTTTGGGGGATTCCTTGGGAACCCACTCCTGTCCTTGCCTCCTTAGCACCAAAGAGGAAACTGCCTCCTCTGCGCCCGCTGGCGCCCGCCTAGCATTGGTCGTCATGGCTCACGTCATCGCAACCTCGTGAGGCTGGGTACTCGCATAGGAATCTCGCTCCACGGGAGGCCGTCTGGGGAGGCTGGTCCCTCAGGAGGTCTTGGTGTCTTCCTCCTCTCGAGGCCTGGCCCCTCGCGAGGGTCTTGTCTTGGTGGTCTTGGAGATGGGCCGCACTAGGCCTCGAGGGAGCCATGCCGTGTGCTGCAGGCAGTCAAGTCTGGGTACCCTGGTTCCCAGAACGCTGACAATTGCCCCCGGGCCCAAGGCGCGCTCGGGCTGGCTTCGATGCGAAGCCAAGGGGCAAGGGTGAAGCGCCACGGGCCCCAATCGCCTACGGGCCAGGCTGACGCGTGGCGCTTGACGGGACGCAGATGCCTCCACTTCCCCATGTTGCCTGGGCAACTGTCCAGGCTGACAGAAGGCCGGCGCACGCCCGCAGAGTCGTCATTTCCCTGCTGCGCGCTCGCCTTCTGCCCCTCCTCCTCCTCACAAGGTTGTGCCTTCTTCACCGGATTCCATGCCAGCTCAAAATTGCCTCACCGCCATGGCCCCCAAGAAGAAGAAGGGCAAGGCCCCAGCTATGGCGGAACCCCCGGCGGGGACGAAGACCGCATTGGGCCAGTCCATCGTGATCAATCGCGAGGGGCTAGACAAGGTCCGGTATGCGATTGCCGCCGACTCCAATGAGTGGAAGGCGACGAAGATCTGGCCAGCCTCCCGGCTTCTAACCGACAGGGAGGCCACCGAGATCTCTCTTCATCTTCACACCCTTTTCGCCGGCCTGCTGCCGCCGTTCTCCGATTTCTTCAATGCCGTGCTCACACACTATCAAATCCACGCGCTGCATCTGGATCCTGGGTCCGTCATTCTTCTTTCCGCCTTCGCTTTCTTGTGCGAGGCCTTCGTGGGCATTGCCCCATCCATGGACCTGCTCCACCACTTCTTTCTCCCTCCAGTTGGTCGACGGCGAGCAACGCTCGGGGTGTGTGTCGCTTCAGGCGGTGTTGGCGACCACCGACTCTGGCATCGACACCTCGCTCCGCCCAAACGCTGGGGGGTTCCGGAGGCAGTGGGTGTATGTGGACGCCACCGTGTACAGCCCCCTACTCCTGATCACATCCGCCCTCGCGGAGCCGAGCTCCGGATGGGGGCATGCAGAGCTGGTAGACCCGCGGCTTGCTCGAGTCATGACTAGGTTGGCCAACCTGAGGAAGGCGGGGGTGACGATGGCGATGGTGGTGAGGGAGTTCGTCCGGCGGCGCATCGCTCCGCTCCAGTGTCACTCCCGTCCGATGTGGGCTTTCACCGGCCCTACAGACAGCATGTGGCTTCAGGAGCCTCCCCTTCCTTCCAGCACGTTGTGTGGAGTGCTCCGCCTCCTGACTGGTGGGGAACCCGCCAAGCTCCCTCCAGATGGGTTCCCCCTTTACAATCACCCGAACGGGAGAGCCTTCACCAAGAAGATGCCGCGCTTCGACGAGTGGGAGCTACTCCCCGAGGGCCATGCGGGGCCTCGTGACAACCCCCTGCTGGTGACCCCAGGGCACGAGGGCCCCGAGGTGCGCGCTACCCGGGCAGCCATAAGGGAGTGCACTCCACCACATGCTCCCCAGGCATTCGCCTTCAGCCCCGCAGGTGGCGGGGGAGGCGCCCCACCTGTGGATGCAGCTACTGTCCTCGTCATGGAGGGCTATATGCCAGGCCCCAACGGATCCCCTCCTGACCCCGGGGCAGCCCAGAAGAGTAACAAGCTCGGGAGCCGTTGCAGCCTTGCCCCAAAGACCCTGAAGAAGAGGAAGTGGATCGTCGTGGATGAGTACGTGCCTTGCCTTCCTCTTGATTCTCGCATACCATATCACTTCCTGACTCTCGCCCCTCAGGATCCCTTTCGACGAGGGAACGAGCGCGCTCCGAGCACCGCCTCCGGAGTCCACCGGTCCCGCCGCAACCTCAGGCCTCACGAGCCGCGGGGTTGTGCACAAGGGGGCACCCACGCCCGATCCAAGGCCGTGCCCGAGGGGTCTCGGGCCTGCATTCCCAGCGTCTTTCCTTTGGGGCGGTCTCTAGGTTGTGGGGAACGTGCTAAGGGCTCCCCCACTGATCCTCGCCGGTAGTTGGGCGACCCGCGCGACGGCACCGTCTCCAAGCAACGGGGTAAGTCTGCGTCAGGCCCCGCCCCGGGTCAGAGGAACGGCGAGGGGGCTCAAGCCCCCGGGCCCCTGCAGGAGGTGGGCGAGTCTTCGCGCGCCTCCGCAGACGCCTGGGGCGCAGGGGAAAACCCCGGCCGAGCGTTGGAGCTCGTGAGCGGGCGCAGCACCGTCCGGCATGGCCTTCTCGAGGAGGCGGTGAGCGCACTAGGGTGCCTCGAGGTGGAGCTCAGCGACGCCGACATGCGCCTTAAGGCGGAGCGCTAGCGCCTGGCGCGCGAGTGGTGCCAGCTTGAGGTCGCTGTCAACTTCAGTTGCATGCAGCGCGAGCATGCTCGCGCGGAGGTGGAGGAGTCCCTTGATGCAGCGAAGGAGGCTCGCGATCGCGCTCTGGAGGACGCCCGAGCCGCGGACTGCCGGCGCGAGGCGGCTGAGAAGCGTGAGAGGGAGCTTCAAGCTTCGAACGCCGCCCTTGAGCGACAGGTCCTGGCGTGCAAGGCGGCGCTTGCCGCCCTGGCAGGCGGGCCGCACACAGGCAAAGCGAGACTCCGCACGCTCGAGGACATGCTGACGCTGGAGGCGCTGGAGCAGAGCCTGGAGCGTGAGCGGCTGGAGGTGATGGAGCGCCAGGTGGCCACCGCTAAGGACGCTCTCGCCTCTTAGGAGGCAATGATCCTAAAGGAAGCTGACGAGAGGGTAGCGGGGGTTCGCAGGGCCCTTGCCAAAGAATATCATCGAAAGCTGGAGCTTCAGGAGGCTCGCTTCTGCATGCAGCGCGACAAGCTAAAGGGGAAGGCCGACGGCCTCAAGGAGAAGTTAGCCGCGGCGGAGCGACGTGAGAAAGCCTCGGCGGACGCTTGGGCCGCTGCTGAGGACCGAGCTGTCCTTCCTTTACAAGCAGGTGGAAGCCGTTTCCTCCCTCGTAGAGAAAGCTTTAGACGAGGCGAGCCGAGCCCGAGTGCTACAGCGTGAGCGCTCCCAGATGTTCGAGGCCCTCTGGCGCAGGGCCAACCAGGCCCAGAGCAGCATTTGCGACAAGAACATCTCCAGCCCGCTTGTTGCTGATGACGCCGGCTACCTCAGCTTATTCACCAAGGTCGTGGCACGCCTCGAAGGTGGGGCCGGGAAGGCGCACCGGCTCATCGAGGAGAGGAGCCACGACCTTCTTGTGTGTGCATTCTCGCGCGTCTTCAGCCACCTTCTCTGCTCCGATCCTAACTTCGACTTCGAGGCTATGATAGTTCCCATGCCCGGGGCGATCCAAGGCGCCCTGGCGGGCTGGGTGGAGGATCATGTGGACGAACTAATCACGGAGCTCGTCCCCGCCAAAGACATGGGCGCGCCCGCGGTCGAGGAACGCGGGGCTAACGATGATGGCAACGACAACAGCGACGGCGACAGCACATCTTCCTAGGCTTGTCTTCTCCTGTTTCCTTGTCAAGACTTTGGATGTGACCCCACGGGGATGCGAAAGTATTTTTGGAAAAACCTTCTCCATGATGTATTAAGTAATATTGCACTTCCTGATGTCGCCTTTCCTTTGCTTTCCACGCGCCTGCGACCCCTGAGCAGGGGCGGCCATCATTGTCATGTCGGGTCGCGGTGCCCGACCAAGGTCCGGAGGCGGATGCTTGCAGTAGGCCCCAGGCCACACGTACCCGCCGGCTCGCTTGAGAGCACCACGCGAGGATCTGGACGCCGAGGTCCCGGAGAGGTGTGCGTGTGAGCAAGGCCACGGCTACTGTGGTCTGAGCCCTTAGGGAATCTTCAGCGCCGCTGTGCTGACCCAAGCGGTGTGCGCGCGGGCAAGGCCGCGGCTGCTGTGGCCTGAGCCCTTAGGGCATCTTCAGCGCCGCTGGGCTGACCTAAGCGTGCGCAGCGTGCCCAACCCCCACTCGCGGGACGCGATGGAGGGAGCCACGGGTGCCCGCCGTCTTTTGGAAAGACGGAAATCAAGAGAGGAAGCACCGCAAGAAGAAAAAAGTGAGTCCCTCCCTTTTTTTAAAAGATAAAGACGCAAGAACGGTTACAAGAGAAAGCAAAGAACAGCCGCGTCCGACACCTAGGCTAGTCTTCTAGTCTTCCCGCCGGCGCGGAGCTTGGGGCTTCCACTAGGCATGGGCATAGTCGCTAATTGACCATGTCGTCCGCCAGCGCGGAGCATGAGGTTTCCACTTGGGCGTGGGTGGGAGCCCCTGTGGGGCCCGAGGGCGGCACTCAGGAGACTTCGGGGCATGTACAGCCCCACTCATTATTACGTGAGAGTTTCACGGGCGGAGACTAGAGGAGTGCAAGGTGGCCGCCTTCCTCCCCGGCGGGGACCCCAACCCCTGGTCCTCGGATCACGCGTCGGCGAGTCCAAGGCGCGGGCGGCCCCAGGCGGGGTCGCCGACCTGGCAATCACTAGTGGGCGACGCGATGCGCCTTCTCGCCGCCCACGGGTCCCCTGACCGGCTTGTGGCACAGGCTGCGGACCCCTCCCGAGCCTTTAGGTCTCTGGGGTCCCAGCGTCGAGCAGTTGCGGCTCAGGAGACCCTGGGCCCTCATGAGGCGCCCTGGCCTCGTGGGCCCCTCGGGGCCTTGGGCCCCCTTGGGACCCTGTCCGTACTTGGGGTGCGCCATGCGCCCGGCGTGCCTTGGCACGCCTAGTCCGGCCGCCGTTTCCCGGGTGTGCTGCAGAAGCGTAGTTCACCTGCATCCAAAAGTTAGCACACACGTTCTAAAGATAGTTGTTGCGGCAGGGGAAGGGCGTTTAACGGCGCGGTCGGGGCCTCGATGTAGGCCCGCTCATGGCGTCCGGGGCGTCGCTCTTTGGCTTCGCCGGCCACCACCCCTGCCGGTGGGTCATGATGGCTACGAGGTGGCCCGTCGCGGCGCATCCCTCGGGGGGCCGACTTCCCTGCCCGAAGCTCGGGGGAGCGCATCTTGGGCTGGGAGGAAGGTCCGGCCGGGTTCCTTTCCGCCACTCGGCCCACCAGGTCCTCCCGAGAGGGATGAGCAAACGCAGCAAGGGCAGGCTCGGACCTGTGGTGAGGGTCGCGGCACGGGCGGGGGGCACAACAGCCCCGTACCCTGGCAGGCAACGTCGAGCAGCTCAGCGACCCAATCGAGCAAAACGGCGTGGTCACCATTGGCGGGGCGATAGCGCAGTAATTCGCGCGCCGCAAGGAGCGCGGCCTGTGCGCCCGTTAGCCCTCACATAGCATGGAGGGACGGTGGCGCGGTGACGCTGGTGGAAGGCACGGCGGCACACCCGCTGTGCCGCGCGGGGGGTGATGGTGACAAATCCTGTCGTTGGCGACGGCGTGATGAGGAAGGCGGGGCACGGCGAGAGACGCTGCGGCCGTAGGGCGCCGTCTGACCGGAGTGCGCGGCCCACCACTCGGCGCGGGTTTGGCTAGCCTTTGTCATGGGTATGGCAAGGCGAGGACGGAGTGTGGCTGGTGAGGAGGCGGGGCTTCAACACACCCCAACCTGGCGCGCCAAATGTCAGATTCAGGGCTCCGCAAACCCAAGAAGGTTCGAACTCTGGGGTGTGTGCGAAGGTCTCAACCTCTCAAGCTTAGAGCCCACTGCCCCATAGCCTAGCCTAGCCGGATTCGCGTGAACAAGGAAGAAGATGAACATGGCAGTTTACCCAGGTTCGGGCCACCTTGTGGTGTAAAACCCTACTCCTACTTTATGGTGTATTGGCCTCACGAGGGGCTAAGGATGAACTAGTACAGAGGATGAACAACCTCGCGAGGGCTGTTCTGGTGAAGGTGGAAAGGGTTGGATCAGATCCGGGGTCGGTCCCCTTCTGCGGTGGTGGCTAACCTATATTTATAGTGGCATTGGTCCTCTTCCCTCAAAACTTAGGCGGGAAGGGATCCCACAACGGCCAATTTGAAAGGGGACAAGTGGTACATCTAATCCTGACGAAAGGTGGTCTTCGCCTGCAAAGCTTCTGGTTGTGACGCAGCCATTGGCTCGGTGATGACCTCCGCCTTGCCGAGCCTGTGGTCTTGGTCTTATAGCACCGGAATGGAAACCTTTGGGGGATTCCTCGGGAACCCATGTCTGTCCTTGCCTCCTTAGCACCAAAGAGGAAATTGCCTCCTCTGCGCCCGCTGGCGCCCGCCTAGCCTTGGTCATCATGGCTCACGTCATCGCAGCCTCGTGAGGCTGGGTACCTGCATAGGAATCTCCGCTTCTCGGGAGGCCGCCTGGGGAGGCCGCTCCCTCGGGAGGTCTTGGTGTCGTCCTCCTCGCGAGGCCTGGCCCCTCACGAGTGTCTTGTCTTGGTGGTCTTGGAGATGGGCCGCACCAGGCCATCGAGGGAGACATGCCATGGGCTGCAGGGAGGCAAGTCTGGGTACCCTGGTTCCTAGAACGCTGACACCATCTGACATCCCCGGTGTTCCTAGGCAGGTAATTGAGCAACACCTCGTTGTCTGTCCCCACGCTCGACCCGTCAAGTAGAATGTCAGGAAGCAAGATTTGGAACGCTAATAATTCATAGCTGAGCAAATCACGAAACTTGAAGCAGCAGGCCTAGTTAGAGGGGTGCTACATCCAACTTGGTTAGCAAATCCAGTTGTAGTGCGCAAGGCAAATGGAAAGTGGAGACTTTGTATCGACTACACTGATCTCAACAAACCATGTGCAAAGGATCCTTTCCCCGTGCCACGCATTGATCAAATTGTTGACTCTACTACTGGCTGTGATTTACTCTCTTTCCTTGACGCGTATTTTGGATACTACCAGATATTCATGGCTAAGTAAGATGAGGATAAAACCGCATTCATTACTCCATGCGGCACATACAGCTTTGTGCGTATGCCTTTTGGATTAAAGAGTGTCTGTTCAACATTTGCAAGAGCGGTCCAGATTGGTTTTGAGGCACAGCTACATAGAAATGTGGAAGCATATATGGATGATATAGTGGTCAAGACCAAGGACAAATCAACCCTCATTCAAGACTTAGAAGAAACATCTGCAAACTTGCAAAGACTCAATATGAAGCTCAACCCTGAGAAGTGTGTGTTTGGTGTTACATCCGGAAAACTTCTCGGGTTCTTTGTATCTCAATGTGGGATTGAAGCAAATCCCGACAAGATCAAAGTAATTGACCAGATTCAAGCACCTAAAACTGTCAATGATGTGCGACACCTTGCCAGCTGTGTTGCTGCTTTGAGTAGGTTCATTTCAAGGTCCGCTGAGTGTGCCCTGCCGTTCTTCAAGATATTGAAAAAGGCAGGCCCAGTAAAATGGACTCCAGAGGTGGAAGCTGCGCTATATGATTTGAAAAGATACCTATCCTCCGCGCCAACACTAGTTGCGCCTAAACCACAGGAACCGTTTCTGCTATACTTAGCAGCAACGAACCAAGTGGTCAATGCTGCACTTGTGGCGCGGAGTGTCGGTGTACTAGAATAGGGGTACCCTAGTACCCCGTACTTGTGCACGGGCAGTAGTAGCATCCCGCGGCCAGGCTTGCGGGAGGACAGCCAGAGAGAAGCTCAAGATTATTAAGCCATTCAAGAACAAAGTATACAAAGCAAGAGTTAAGGCCCCGGCAAGAGGAGCTTGCCGGGAGGGACAGCTGAGGCCCAGCCTGGGCATTGCTGAAGCAGAGTACTTGCCGCGGCAAGGTACTTGCCCCGGCAAGTCATTGGCTGCGGCAAGGTATTGGCTGCGGCAAGATAGCGGCTGCGGCAAGGTACTTGCCCCGGCAAGTTACCTTGCGCGGCAAACTATGGGTTGCGCCAAGCTGTCAGGTGCGGCAAGGTCTTGCCGCGGCAAGCGTTACTGTACCACTGTGCTACTGTGCTGCTCCGGTGCCTCTGCCAGCGTGGCGCTCTGGGTCCTTCCAAGCGTGCGTGGCAGGGCACTGTGTAGACGGCGGTGCACTGTAGATAGCGGTGCAGCAGCAGGTGGGATAGGCTTTTCCCACGTCCAAGATGTCCGGGTACATGTATGTGGATAGCAAAGGCATGGGCATTTAATGCCCTTGTCCCCTGCCGTCAGTGGTAGGTAGGACATGTCATCCTGGTAATAGTGGCCTTACTGTAGCAACTTTCCACCTCTACCTTTATTGTTTGCCACCTGTTGGTGACCCCTTTATGCGTATAAAAGGAGGCCCATAGGCAACGTGAAAAAGGGGAGGAACTGGGAGATGGAGAACTCCAGTATTGTACGCAGCTACTCGGTACTGTAGCGCTACTGGAGCTAGAACAATCATACAGATAATAAACCTAAAAGCAGGAGTAGGGTTTTACGCATCCGTGCGGCCCGAACCTGGGTAAATCTCTCTCGTGCACTGTCGTGTTCTTCGCTAGATTTGCTCTTCGTGCGACCGTCTCTCCCTGCCGAACGTAAAGGGGTCCTTCCCTGGGTCCCATAGGTGATCGCGGATTCGTCCCCGACATCTTTGGCGCGCCAGGTAGGGGGAAGGAGGTTGTGTGAACCTAATCTAGCGATTTGCGCGCTAGTTTTTGGGCCATCCTCCGTCTTATGGCTCCAAAAAAAGAAGACTTCAGCCATCGGTGCATCCACGTCCAACCCGCCTGCTCCCATGCAGGAGGGTGCCGACGTGATTGCGGCTGCTGGGGGGACTGGAGAGCGAGAGCTCCTATTACCTCCACCTGTCCAAAACTGGGCCAGCAACACCAATCTTGGCGCTGCTAGGTCTGGGAACGCAGCGCTGCTCGCTGCTGCTAGCCCTGCAAGCTCCAGAAACGGTGCTGCGCGTTCTGGAACGCCTGCGCCGGTTCAGACGCCGCGGCCTTCGCAAGAAGCCCGTGATAGGCAGCGTCCTGACGCCCCAGGTGCCAGGCGCTCCCTGGATAATGAACTTGCGCATCGATCTCGAGATGCGCGGGGTCACCATACGCAACAACACGTTGGCGGGGTCGAGGTACGGTCGCCTGGGCGTGGAGATGCTCCTTCTAACACTGTTAGGAGTAAGAGCATCCCACAGTCCTCACGCCACTCGATACCTCCCTCACCAGCAGAAGCGTTGGCGCGTGCGCAGCTGCTCCTGAACTTCCCTCCACCAGTAGATAAGCTTGACGAGTGGAGGGCAACCATTCAGAGCCTTCTCAGCTTCGCTGATGCCGACCCGGTGCGCGCGGCCGACAAGAGAACTGGGGACAATGCTGTCACCAACAAGCACGGCGAGGGGGCAACAACCGTACACTCCCCACCCAGACGGCCTCGGTCGCCGACACATCGAAACGACGCCCGTGGCGATGATTCCACGGCGTCGTCTGACCCGCGAGCTCGTCATGACCAGCGCCTCGTTCTTCAGGAACGCAGAGGAGAAGACGCTCGTACCACTATCGAGCGAAGGAGAGAAGCACATCGTCAGTCCGACAGACGCGCAGGGCCCGCTGTTGACACGCATGCGCCAGGGGATCCTGGCGACTTGCCGTACGCGGTAAGTTGTCCAGCGTTCACCCGTGAGCTACGGCAGGTCCAGTGGCCCAATCGCATGGCTTTCAAGCCTGACGTGCCGGAGAAGTATGATGGCAAGACACACCCGTCGGAGTTCCTCAGCATTTACACCATTGCGGTGCAAGCTGCCGGGGGACGAGACGACAAGATTCTTGCTAACTACTTCCCGCTCGTGTTAAAGCGCAATGTCGTCTCATGGCTCATGCACTTGCCGGAGAACTCCATTTCTTCATGGGCAGACCTGTGCCATCAGTTTGTTGGTGCCTTTACTGGCGGTCATCAACCTCATGGCCAGGAGAGTGATCTTCATCTCATCCCCCAGAAGGAAGGAGAGCCCCTGCGCAAATACATTCAAAGGTTCAGCCGCGTACAGTACAACATCCCAGATGTTCACCCCGCTGCGGTTATTAGCGCGTTCCATCAAAACGTGCGTAACCGCAAGATGCGGGAGGAAATGGCGATGACCAAGGTCAAAGACATTGGCTAGCTATATGCTCTCGCCGACAAGTGTGCGCGCGCTGAAGAGGGAAGGAAACTTCCCAGTGAAGGTGTTGGCGCAGGGGGGAGCTCTGACAGCGAAGGTACCGCCCCGGCAAAGAAGGGTCGGCGGTGGAACAACAGGAAGAAAAAGGGCAAAGCTGTGCTTGCCGTCGAGCAGTCCAGCGGCAACGGCAGCGCCGACAAGGCCAAAGTCGAGGGCTCCGGCAAGGAGATTGCCGCGTGCGCCAACTGTCAGGCCTTGGCGGCTGCCGACAAGCAGGACGGCTCCGACAAGCAATATTGCAAGATCCACCGCACCAAGGGACACGATCTCCAGAACTGTCGACGAGTCGAGCAGCTTGTCGAACAGCAGAAAGCTGAGTATGAGAGGCACGACAAGGAGAAGGCCCCAGAAGGTGCTGGCGGGTCCGGCAAGAAGCGCACTGCCCGAGGAGGGCGTCGCGGCAAGGCCAAGCAGCAGCAGAGAGACAGGCCTCCTCGTGGCCGCGACAAAGATGATGATGATGATGATCTAGATGATGAAGAATCCAGTGAGCACGAATTTCAGAAAGCCGCAGAAGTCTTGTGTGTTGACGGTGGTGCTTCGTTGCATTCTTCTCACCGCCAACTTAAACAGTGGGCGCGAGAGATCAATGCGGCGGAACCATCTGTTGACACCAGAAAGCTTCTGAAGTGGTCCGACACGCCTATCGTCTTTGACATTGAGGACCACCCTGACCGCACAACGGCGGTCGGGTGCTTGCCGATGTTGGTTTCACCAACGATCCGCAACCTCAGGGTCACGAAGATGTTAGTTGACGGTGGGGCCGGCTTGAATCTGATTTCGCCCGCTGTGCTTCGGAAACTTCAAATCTCTGACGGCGAGCTTGAGGAAACTGGTACTTTCCAAGGAGTCAATCCAGGAAGGAGCAAGCCGAAAGGGAAGATCACGCTGCCAGTGACATTTGGCGGCGAGCTGAACTACCGGACCGAGAAGTCCACCTTTGATGTTGCCAATATTCCATTGCCTTATAATGGGATACTTGGCCGTCCAGCGCTCGCCAAGTTCATGGCAGCCTCTCATTATGCCTACAACGTGTTGAAGATGCCAGGTCCAGTAGGTGTTATCATAGTTCCCTGCGACAAGAAGGATGCGCTTATTTGCGCCGACAAGATTTACCGGGAAGCAGCTGCCGCAACAACCGCCAAGGCACTTGCCGCTGAAGCTCTCGGGCGGGAGAACAAGAGGAAGTCCGGCAAGAGCTCCTGTGCCCACTCCGGCAAGCGCACCTCTTCGGAGTGTTGCGCTGCCGTCGAGGACGCACCAGAGAGCTCCACCGGCAAGTGTAAGAAGAACAAAGCCGCTCCGCCGGCGACAAAGAAGGTGCCCGCCAAGGAGGATGGCACTGGTGGTTCCTTCACCATCAGTGCCATACTTGACAACAAATAGGAAAACGCGCTCGTTGCTTTCCTGCGGGCGAATGTCGACGTATTTGCATGGCAACCGTCCGACATCCCCGGTGTTCCCAGGAAAGTAATTGAGCACTACCTTGCCGTTTGTCCCCACGCGAGGCCCGTCAAACAGAAAGCCAGAAAGCAAGCTGTGGAGCGGCAAGAGTTTATTGCGGAAGAAATCAAGAAGTTGGAAGCAGCAGGCCTCGTCAGAGGAGTGCTCCATCCTACGTGGTTGGCCAATCCTGTTGTCGTGCGCAAAGCGAATGGAAAATGGAGGCTTTGTATTGATTTCACTGATGTCAATAAAGCTTGTCCCAAAGACCCATTTCCTTTGCCCCGCATAGACCAGATTGTTGACTCCACGGCAGGATGTGATTTGCTTTCATTTCTTGACGCATATTCAGGGTATCATCAAATCTTCATGGCTGAGGAAGATGAGGAAAAGACCGCATTTATCACACCCTGTGGCACATACTGTTTCGTACGTATGCCATTTGGTTTGAAAAATGCTGGTTCGACATTTGCAAGAGCCGTCCAGATTGCTTTTGAGCCTCAGCTGCACAGAAATGTGGAAGCCTATATGGATGATATAGTGGTCAAAAGCAAAGACAGGGCTACTTTGGTTCAAGATCTAGAAGAAACTTTTGTAAATCTGCGGAAGATCAACCTGAAGCTCAACCCCGAGAAGTCCGTGTTTGGAGTTCCCTCCGGCAAGCTTCTCGGGTTCTTTGTGTCTCAACGTGGAATTGAAGCCAATCCTGACAAGATCAAAGCCATTGAGCAAATTGAAGCACCGAAGCGCGTCAAGGATGTACGACGACTTGCCGGCTGTGTTGCTGCCCTCAGTAGGTTTATCTCCAAGTCAGCTGAGCGCGCCCTGCCATTTTTCAGAATCTTAAAAAAGGCAGGTCCATTGAAATGGACTCCGGAGGCGGAGGCAGCGCTGCAAGACTTGAAGAGATACCTCTCCTCTCCTCCAATACTTGTCGCGCCTAAACCACAAGAGAAGTTGTTGCTGTATCTAGCGGCAACCAATCAAGTGTTTAGTGCTGCGCTAGTAGCGGAGAGAGAGGTGGATGAGGAGGCAGTAACTGCGGCAAGCACGACCAGTGACAAGCTGAGGGCAACAAGTTTTGCTGCCGACAAGGATTCGTCTGCGCAGTCAGGCGAAGTGATACAAAAGAAGAAAATGGTGCAGCGCCCGGTCTACTTTGTGAGCTCTCTTCTGCAGGGAGCTAGGTCAAGGTATTCTGGTGTGCAGAAGCTGCTTTTCGGCCTTCTCATGGCCTCGAGAAAGCTGCGCCATTACTTTCAAGCACATGAAGTTACCGTCGTCGCTCGCTTCCCGCTGAAAAGGATTTTGCAAAATCCAGAAGCGACAGGCAGGATTGTCGAGTGGGCGTTGGAGTTGTCGAGCTTTGGTCTCAAGTTTGAGAGTACATCAACCATACAGAGCCGAGTTTTGGCAGAGTTTGTCGCAGAATGGACACCAACGCCAGACGAAGAAATCCCAGAGATGACTCTCCCCGGCAAGGAGACAAGCAAAGAGTGGCTTATGTACTTTGATGGTGCCTTTTCGCTGCAAGGCGCCGGTGCTGGCGTACTGCTTGTCGCACCCACCGGAGAGCACCTCAAGTACGTGGTCCAAATGCACTTTCCCAAGGAACAGGCGACGAACAATACTGCAGAATATGAGGGGTTGCTTGCTGGTCTCAGGATCACGGCAGACCTTGGGATCAAGAAGCTTATTGTCAGGGGAGATTCGCAGCTTGTCGTCAGGCAAGTGAACAAGAACTACCAATGCCCATTGATGGAACCTTATGTAGATGAGGAGAGGAAGTTGGAGGAACGCTTTGACGGCCTACAAATGGAGCACGTCCCACGTGCTGAGAATGACATTGCCGATGGTTTGTCAAAGCGCGCCGCACTCAAATTGCCTGTGGAACCAGGCACTTTTGTGCTCCAACTAACTCAGCCATCCGTGACGCCATCAGTAGGGCAAGGCAGGAAGAGGAAGTTGGCTTCTGGCGACTACTTCCCGGCAGAGCTCCCCGAAGCCGCCGGCAAGAAGGCTGCCAAAGCCAGCGCCAAAGATGCAGAGGGGCAACTTGCTCCGACAAGGCCTCACACTCTTGTCGTTGTAGCGGGTGCTCCTAGGCTAGAGGCAAAGGGGCAACTTGCTCCGACAAGACTTCGGGTCCTTGTCGTTGAAGCAGGCGCTCCTGATCAAAGCGCTGAGGAGCAAGATGCTCCGACGAGGCCTTGGGCTTCCGTCGTTGAAGCAACTGCTCCCGACGAGCTTGTTGAAGGACAGCACGCTCCAGCAGGGCCTCAGGCTCTCGTCGTTGAAGCGGCTGTTCCCACCAAGCTCGTCGGGGAACGGCCGGCTCTGGTAGAGCGACAAGCTCTTGCCGTAGGGCCTAAGGTTCCCGCGGCAGAAGAAATGCCTTTAGTCCTCGTTGTCGAGCCACAGGCTCCAGCGTGGGCGCAGCAGATCGTCCGTTTCCTTCAGACAGGAGAACTTCCCGAAGAGCAGGAAGAAGCGGAGAAAGTAGCCCGACGGTCCAATATGTATCAATTTGTCGATGACATGCTGTGCAGAAAAAGACCAAACGGTGTGAAATTGAAGTGTATTCCCCGGGAAGAAGGACAGGAGCTGTTGGCGGAGATTCATGGAGGCATATGTGGTCACCACATAGGGTCAAGAGCCCTTGCTGGAAAGGCTTTCCGGCAAGGTTTCTTTTGGCCCACCGCCCTCCAGGATGCAACTGCACTAGTAACCAAGTGTGAAGCGTGCCAGTTTCATTCCAAGCAAATTCATCAGCCAGCTCAAGCTCTCCAGACAATCCCTCTCTCCTGGCCATTTTCGGCCTGGGGGCTCGACATCCTTGGCCCCTTTCCCCGTGCCACCGGGGGCTTCGAGTACTTGTATGTGGCCATCGACTAGTTTACGAAGTGGCCAGAAGTGGAAGCAGTGAGGAAGGTGACAGCACAATCAGCCATCAAGTTCTTCAAGGGAATTGTTTGTCGCTTTGGTGTTCCTAACAGGATCATCACCGACAACGGTACCCAGTTCACGAGCCACGCCTTCATGCAGTATGTCGAAGACCTTGGCGCCAAGGTCTGTTTCGCTTCTGTTGCTCACCCCCGAAGCAACGGTCAAGCTGAAAGGGCAAATGCTGAAGTGTTGCGTGGGCTCAAGACGAGAACTTTCGACAGGCTGCGCAAGTGCGCCAAAAACTGGATCGAGGAGCTGCCAGTGGTTCTTTGGTCGATCAGGACGACGCCAAATCGAGCTACTGGCCAGACGCCTTTTGCTCTAGTTTATGGAGCAGAGGCAGTTCTCCCCACGGAACTCGTATACGGGTCACCTCGAGTGCTCGCTTACGATGAGCTTGAGCAAGAGCAACTGCGGCAAGATGACGCTGTGCTCCTCGAGGAGGATCGTCTTTAGGCTGCTGTGAGAGCTGCTCGCTACCAGCAAACTTTGCGTCGCTACCATAGCCGCAAAGTTAATGCCAGAAGTCTCGAGGAAGGCGACCTTGTTCTTCGGCGCGTTCAGTCGGCCAAGAATTCAAACAAGTTGACGCCGAAGTGGGAAGGCCATTATCGGGTGAAACGAGTCACCAGGCCCGGCGCTGTCCGCCTGGAGACCGGGGATGGCATTCCAGTGATCAATTCCTGGAACATTGAGCATCTCCGTAAGTTTTTTCCATAAGGCGCGGTTGCCGGGCCCTTCCCCGGCAACCACCTTTTGTACAAGTCTTGCCGCTGTTGCATGTAATCCTTTGTACAAAGCCAGGCGCAGACCCTGTGCATAAATAAAGCTTTTGTATTTTGCAGTTTTTGACGATTTCATGTTTACTTTTATTTTGCATGATTATCTGACATACTGTGCAGTACAGCCTCCCCGGTAAGCATTAACGAGCCGCCAAGCTCCTATATCTTTATTTTCTCTTCTTTCTTTTTCTCAAAAAGACAGAAGCTTCCCTCGCGCACAAGTTTGCCGGGGGGGATGGGATAATGATATGGACCAGGCGTCGTTCAAAGAAACTTTGCCTTGCCTGGAAGAAGGTAGCGGCAAGCAGTGACAAGACCTTGCCGCGGAGAGATCAGCGACAAAGCTAAGTGCCAAAGTTTGAATAACCAAATTCTTTTTTATTTTCAAGGTTATTTTCCTTGAACGATACTACTCTTTGTATGGAAAACCTGTGCGCGACGGAACCTAAGCGTAATCGGTCGCGCCCTTACCTTGTTTCGAGTCCGCTCAACAACCTAAGTGGCTGCACTGAGCGCGACAAGGTTGCTTGCCGGCAGCGGCACCGCCAGCAGGCTGCTGGAGTCCCGCACCCAGCGCTCGCGGCGATGGTGCGCGCACCAGCAAGTTCCCTATAAGCGTAGGGCAAGTACACACAAAGAAAGAAATTGCTCAAGGGAGATGACATGCATTAACTTCAAAATATTGCATGTTATATTACAAGATAAGTTGCCGCGGCTTAAACAGATTGTTCTTTAACATGTCTAGCGGCGGCAAGGAGGGAGAAGAATGGGCTCTCTAATTGCGGTGCTCGCCTTCGACTCTCTGGATTTGGTCCACCCTCTCCACGATGGGCGCGACAAGGGCCTCTAGTGGCGCGGGGTCGTATCCCTTCGGCAAGCTTTTGAAGATGTTGCTGAAGTCGACGCCCGGGTTTCTGTATGCTATCTTCACCAACAACCTCCGGAGAACTCCCCGGCAAAGCCTGCGTGACTCGTCGGCCAGTTGAGCCTTGTGATTGACTTGGAGCTGTTGGAGTGCTTCTACTACTCCGTCGAAGAACTCGGCTAGCTTGACGCTAGTTTGCGTGTTCTTGTCGGTGGAGTACCCGAAGTCCGGCACCTTCAGGGCAGTCAGCTCCTTGTCGATGTCCTCGGCGGCACTGGCAAGCCTGTCTGTGAAGATCCCCACGTTATCCCTGAACTTCTTGTGGGTTGCAATAGCGTCTTGAAGCAGACCCTTTTCCTTCTGGAGCTCTGTCATTAGAAGCCCTTCGCGCTTTCTAGTGGTGTCGAGCGTCTCCTTCAGCGTGGTCAGCTTCAGCTTCAGGTCTGCTCTGGAGTCGTTGGCGGCGGCAAGCAGATTGTTCTTCTTGGCTATGGTAACTTGCATCCCCGCCAAAGTGTGGGTCACCTTTGCCCTCTCACTTTCAAGCGTTGAGAGCTTGTCACCGTTTGCCTTGAGGGCGGCCTCTAGTCTTGCCAGTTTCCCCTCCGTTTCCTTACTGTTCACTTCTGCAGCAGCGACAGCGTTGGTGGCCTCCACCAACTTGCTGGCGTACTCTTGGGCCAAGGCTTCGATTTCCTTCTGGTGTTTTTGTGCCTGCCCCTGGGTCCGCTCTGCGACAAGTCTTGCCACCTCCTCGTCTTTCTGTCGGAGGGTTTCGGCAAGTTTCCTCTTGCGCTCGGCAAGTTCTTCTTCGTGGGCATCAAGGTCCACTTTCCGCTGGTTCAGATCACCGGCCTGAGCAGACAACTCCTTGGCGGTCTCCTCCTGTTTTTGTTCAATGTCTTGCTTCATCAGGAGGAGGGCCTGCCGTTCTTCGGCCAGCTGTGCCCGCTTGGCCTCTAACGCATTAAGAGATCGCGCGCGGACGTCCGCCAAGATCTCCGCGCGCCTCAACATGTCAGCTTCGGCCTTCTCGATGAGCGCCTCCCTGGAAGCTAGCTTCTCCCGTCGGGCGCGGTGAAGATTCAGCAGCTTTTGAAGCAGTTGCTCCTCTTCAGACGTGCTGCTACTGCTGGCGCCTGGCGTATCCACAAGTTGGAGCCCGGCAGCGGCAAGGATCTCCTCGTCCACAACATCCTCCTCGGTTGGCGCTCTGGAGCCCACCGTCCAGGGGAGGCTGACGTAGACGTTCTCGCCGACCCGGATGTATTTGCTTGGCGGAGGCGAGTTGGGCGCTGCCGCCTCGTCAGTGGTTGATGGACCCGTGGTCGGAGTAGCGCCTGGCGCTCCTGTGGCCTCAGGGCCGTCAGTACGACCACCGGCTCCCTCGCCGGCCTCCTCAGCAGCCTTCTGGGAGGCCTCAGCTTCAGCAGCCTTGGCGGCTTCATCGGTGGGCGCCTTGGCGGTATTATCCTCGGCGGCCTTGCCGGCCTCTTCGGCAGCATTGGCAGTTTCTTCGTCGGCAATCTTGTCGGCTGCCACCTTGTCGGCCTTGGCAGCGGCGGCCTTGGCGGCCTCGTCGTCAACGGCCCCTGTGGTGTTCTCCTCGGCAGAAGAGTCAATGTTCATTGGCTCCACCGAGGAGGGCTCTGCCAACCCGAGAAGTAAGGCAAAAAGAGCTTCAGGAAGAAATTCAAGAAGACAAAAGAAAGAAAGCAGAAAGAGTTTTGCAGCAAGTGGGTTTACCCGTGTTGAGCTCAGGAGCGGTGGGCTCCCCTCCCCCGTCAACGTTTGTCATTGGGGTGGGGTCGCCAGCGCTGGTGCTTGGCACTTCGGCGCTTGCCGGCTCCTCTTCGTGGCTTGGCTCGCTAGTGGGAGCCCTTACCGGAGATCTTCTCCTTGGCGGTGTGGTCGAGGGGGGTGGTACTTCTGGAGCACCTTCAGATGGCTCCACTTGCTGCTCCTCTCCTACACGCCCAAAGATGTCAGTGACAAAATGCTTGTTCCTCAGCGACCGCCAGCGAAAGGTAGTTGAAATACTTACGCTGGGGGCTGCGCTGGGGGCTGCGACGAGGGCTGGGCTCCGAGCTGGTCGGCATGGTCTCAGACGCTCTCCCGGTGGTTGCCGTGGGCTCATCTTCGACGACCACCACGGTCTTGCTCGTCGAGACCTTAGCTCTCTTCCTTGTCCTCTCCGCCAAGGTTTCCTCCCTGCGGAAGCAAGGCCGGAGCGTGACAAGTGAGGATAGAAACAAAACCTTACAAAGATTGAGGGTCGCGGCAAGGGAACTTACTCTTCCTCGTCGTCCTCTTCGCTGAGAGCGGAAAAATCAAAGTCCGCCTCCGTGTGAGGAGGGGGAGGAGGGGGAGCTGGACTCCTTGGCCTCTTGGCGGGGGTAGTAGCAGCGGTCTTTGATGACCCTGCTCCAGTTGCCGGGGCCGCGTGAGACGCTCCCGCAGCACCAGCCCTTGCCGCGGTCGAGCGCGTCGAACGGCGCTCCGGCGGTTGTTGAACCTCTTGCCGCTCAGCCACTTTGCCAAGCCTGCGAAGGCGTTTCCTCCTCCGAGGGGCTGGGGACTCTGACTGCGGTGGGCTTTCGGTGCCCTCCTCGGAAGAGGAGCCCTCATCCTCCGAGCTGCCCGACTCGTCGGCAGGCTGGCTTGGCCCGACATCCTTGCCGGGTGCGGCGAGCTCGCCCTTCCCGGCAAGCATCCCCTGCTCGGCAAGGATCTCCTTTTGTGCCTCGTCGAGCTCCGCCAAAGTATAACCAAAATCGCCAGCTTCCCTGGCGAGCCTGTCCTCCTCCACTCTTCGAGCAATGAATTCTATTTCTTGCTCAGTGGTGTTGCGGACGAGCCACTCCTCCTCCCGGACCTGCTTTTCGACCGTGGAGTCAAAGAATCGCCGCACGTCTTCTTCGAGCGGCACGTCCCAAGTTGCTTCAACGCTGTGCGCATTGCAGAACGGCATCATAGCGATGATTGCACTCAATGCGGAGTTGTTGCAAAGGGGCACGATGTGCTTCGGCAGCGTGAACGCCTTGTCGCGCTTCTCTGGATCTGTCTCTTGCTTGAACAGTTCTCGCAAGAAAAAGTCGTGCTGCAGAACTGTGAAGTTGTTGATCAGTCCAGGGCGCAGCCGCATGATATCGGCTGGGTTCTTCCAATCAGAGGCCGGCCTTCCTCTCTGCTGCAGAGGAGCAATGCGGCGGCGGAGGAAGTCTGCGCCAACCATCCCTATGGTGAGCCCGGCCTCCCTGAGCCGTATGATCCTGGTAGCGGCAATCTCCAGCTTTTTGTCCTGGGAATCCAGGTCGCTCCAGTCTGTGCCATGCGCTGCTGGGGTCTTGCGAAGCGCACAGTATGGTGGCGGCTCGTCGTCAATGATCCAACACCATTCAAACCGGATTTCTCCCCATCTTGGGCGGAGATCCCCCTTCAGATAATGCTCCTTGGCGCCCAATCTTGAAACGAACGAGACGCCAACAGTGAGAGGCTCCCCCTTTTCAGCACGGGGAGTGAAGTAATGCCTGAACAGCGCAGTGTTGGGTGCGACGCCGACGAAGTTCTCGCACAGATGCGCAAATATTGCCATGGTGGATACGGCATTCGGTGTGAGATCCAGCAGACGGAGGTTGAAGGTGTACATGACGTCGCTAAAGAAATCCGAGTACGGTGGGCAGAGCCCGCACCAAAAGTAGCAAGCGAAGAAGGGGTACTTGCTCACTTCGCTCTCGTCGGTGGCTGGGCGAACGCGGGTGGCCGGATGCGCCTTGGTCCTCGCGGCCCACATGCCTTGGAACTTGGCCTTCAGATCCGCCCCCGTGAGCGTCGGAGCGAAGAGCGCGTACTTCTGCCTCTTCAACTACGCCTGGGTCTCCGTCCTTGAGGACTTCCCCGTCTTTCCCTTTACTCCTTTGGGAGGCATGGCGAAGGCGGAGCTGAGGACCGAGGGAGATGCAGACGCGCGCGGTGGCGGAGGATTGGGAAACCGCTTTGTTTTAGAGCGGAGGAAGAAGAAGGCGGAGATTTGGAGATCGAGAATGGTGAGAGGGGTGTGTGAGTGCTTCTGCAGGTCCCTCCTTTTATGGGGAAAGATGCGGAACCATCCGCCCCTTCGTCATTCGAGATAGCTGCGCACGCTTCCCACGCTCCGCATTCAACGCGCGACGCGTGGGAGAGCGTGCAATTACACAGCATAGGGACGTTTCAGCTTATCCCAGCCACGCGTGCCCGTGCACTGTTTGGGCCTGGCCCAACAACGCCCGGCACATTGTGTGGCCCAGGCCCGGGGGCTCCTGTCGGTGTACTAGAATAGGGGTACCCTAGTACCCCGTACTTGTGCACGGGCAGTAGTAGCATCCCGCGGCCAGGCTTGCGGGAGGACAGCCAGAGAGAAGCTCAAGATTATTAAGCCATTCAAGAACAAAGTATACAAAGCAAGAGTTAAGGCCCCAGCAAGAGGAGCTTGCCGGGAGGGACAGCTGAGGCCCAGCCTGGGCATTGCTGAAGCAGAGTACTTGCCGCGGCAAGGTACTTGCCCCGGCAAGTAATTGGCTGCGGCAAGGTATTGGCTGCGGCAAGATAGCGGCTGCGGCAAGGTACTTGCCCCGGCAAGTTACCTTGCGCGGCAAACTATGGGTTGCGCCAAGCTGTCAGGTGCGGCAAGGTCTTGCCGCGGCAAGCGTTACTGTACCACTGTGCTACTGTGCTGCTCCGGTGCCTCTGCCAGCGTGGCGCTCTGGGTCCTTCCAAGCGTGCGTGGCAGGGCACTGTGTAGACGGCGGTGCACTGTAGATAGCGGTGCAGCAGCAGGTGGGATAGGCTTTTCCCACGTCCAAGACGTCCGGGTACATGTATGTGGACAGCAAAGGCATGGGCATTTAATGCCCTTGTCCCCTGCCGTCAGTGGTAGGTAGGACATGTCATCCTGGTAATAGTGGCCTTACTGTAGCAACTTTCCACCTCTACCTTTACTGTTTGCCACCTGTTGGTGACCCCTTTGTGCGTATAAAAGGAGGCCCATAGGCAACGTGAAAAAGGGGAGGAACTGGGAGATGGAGAACTCCAGTATTGTACGCAGCTACTCGGTACTGTAGCGCTCCTGGAGCTAGAACAATCATACAGATAATAAACCTAAAAGCAGGAGTAGAGTTTTACGCATCCGTGCGGCCCGAACCTGGGTAAATCTCTCTCGTGCACTGTCGTGTTCTTCGCTAGATTTGCTCTTCGTGCGACCGTCTCTCCCTGCCGAACGTAAAGGGGTCCTTCCCTGGGTCCCATAGGTGATCGCGGATTCGTCCCCGACACGGAGGGAAGCCGCTGATGAGGAAGCAACAATGAAAAGTCCATCTCATGACCAGCCAGAATCCTCCCCGGTAAGACCCGATGTCGGCAGGTCAAAAACAGTGCACACAAATGAAGTCAATCAATAGATAGTGCTGAAAAAGAAGATGGTGCAGCGACCGGTGTACTTTGTTAGTTTCCTTCTACAAGGGTCTAGGTCAAGGTACTCTGGAGTGCAAAAGTTGCTTTTCAGCCTCCTCATGGCCTCGAGAAAGTTGCGCCACTACTTTTAGGCACAAAAGATCGCCATCGTCACCCGCTTTTCTTTGCAACGCATTTTGAGAAATCCAGATGCAACTGGCAGGATAATGGAGTGTGCGTCGGAATTGTCAAGCTTTGCACTCAAGTTTGAAAGTACTTCAACTATCCAAAGCAGAGCCTTGGTGGAGTTCATCGCAGAATGGACGCCAACGCAAGATGAAGAAATTCAAGAATCAACTCCCCCCGGCAAAGAAATAGCAAAAGAATGGATGATGTACTTTGATGGTGCCTCCTTGCTGCAAGGCACCGGTGCCGGAGTGCTGCATGTCGCACCCACCGGGGAACACCTCATGTACGTAATTCAAATGCACTTTCCCAGGGAGAAGGCGACCAACAACACTTAAAAATATGAAGGGCTCCTTTCCGGACTTAGAATTGCAGTGGAGTTGGGAATCAGAAAGATGATCATCTGTGGAGATTCGCATAGTAGTTAAGCAAGTGAATAAGGATTACCAGAACCCGTTGATGGAAGCGTATGTGGAAGAAGTGAGGAAATTGGAAGAACACTTTCATGGATTACAAACAGAGCACGTCCCCTGTGCGAAAAACAGCAATGCTGACCATCTATCAAAGTGTGCACCTCAAAAGCTCCCTGTGGAACCAGGAACTTTTGTACTCCATTTGAATCAACCATCAGTCGATCCATCAGTGCAGGCGAATAAGAGAAGAAAGTTGAACACCGGCGAGTATTTTCTGGCAGAGCTCCTAGAAGCCGCCAACAAGAACACTGCCGGGAACAACAATGCGACTACTGGTGAGCAGCAGCCTCGCGCGGAACCTCAGGTTCTTGCCGCTGAAGCAAGCGCCGCAAGCTCCGGCATGGGCGCAACCCATAGTCCAATTCCTTCAAATAGGATAACTTCCCGATGAGAAAGAAGAAGCTGAGAAAGTAGCCCATCAATCAAGTATGTACCAGTTTGTGGATAACATTCTGCACAGAAAGAGATCAAATGGTGTGAAATTGAAGTGCATTTGCCGGGAAGATGGACTGAAGCTGTTGGCAGAGATACATGGAGGCATATGTGGCTCTCACATAGGGTCGAGAGCACTTGTTGGCAAAGCCTTCCGGCAATGTCTTTATTGGCCCACTGCTCTCCAGGATGCAACTGAGCTAGTAACCAATGGTGAAGCATGCCAGTTCCATTCAAAGAATATACATCAACCAGCTCAAGCTCTCCAAACAATCCCTCTTTCCTGGCCCTTTTCAATTTGGGGGCTTGATATCTTGGGCCCCTTCCCCCGTGCTACCGAGGGCTTTGATTTCTTGTACATTGCCATAGACAAGTTCACAAAGTGGCCCGAAGTAGAGCCAATGAGAAAAGTGACAGCACAGTCGGCCGTCAAGTTCTTCAAGGGGCTGGTTTGCCGTTTCGGGGTTCCTAACAGGATCATCACCAACAACGGCACCCAGTTCATGAGCCGCACCTTCATGCACTACACCCAAGATCTTGGAAGCAAGATTTGTTACGCCTCTATTGCTCACCCAAGAAGCAAAGGACAGGCAGAACGGATGAATGTTGAAGTGTTGTGTGGTCTCAAGACAAGAACCTTCGACAAGCTGCACAAGTGTGGTGGGCGCTGGATTGATGAGTTCTCAGTGATTCTTTGGTCACTCAGAACGACATCAAATCAAGCTACTAGCCAAACACCCTTCTCCCTAGTCTATGGTGCAGAAGTGGTGCTCCCCATGAAACTCACATACGGGTCGCCTCGAGTCCTTGCCTACGATGAGGTAGAGGAAGAGCAGTTGCGGCAAGACGATGCAATGCTCCTTGAGGAAGATCGTCTTTGGGCAGCTGTGCGAGCTGCACGCTACCAGCAAGCTTTGTGCCGCTACCATAGCCGCAAAGTTCTTGCCCGAAGCTTTGAGGAAGGCGACCTTGTTCTTTGGCGCGTTCAGTCCACCAAAGGATCAAACAAGTTGACGCCAAAGTGGGAGGGCCCTTATCGGGTAGTACAAGTCACCAGACCTGGTACAGTCCATCTGGAAACCAAAGATGCCATATGAGTACAGAACTCGTGGAACATTGAACATCTTCGCAAGTTCTACCCATAAGGCGCAGTTGCCGGGCCTTGTTCCCGGCAACCCCTTTTGTACAAGCTTTGTCGGCGAAACATGTAACCCTTTGTACAAAGCCAGGCGCAGACCCTGTGCATATGTGAATAAAGCTAAGTGTTTTGCAACTTTTTGAGCTTATTTATTTATGTATAAATACATGCCATGTTGTGAGTACACTCTCGCTTGTATCAAATGATTGACGAACTGCCAAGGTTCCCAAACCATTCCTTTCTCTTCTTTCCTTTTTCCAAGGGATAGAATGATTCCTCGTGTACAAGTTTCCTAGGGGAAGTGGTGGTAGGGCTACTTTAAATGGCGTTCAAGCGATCATTTTATATGACAAGAAGTACAACAAAGAAAAAGCTAGGTTGAAAATTTTCGACTAAAAGTTCTTTGTTACATTTTGTGTTTTCCCTTGAACAATTTTGTATTTGTATGAGAAACCTGCACGTGGAGGAACCTTGACGTCGTCATTAGCGCTCTAATTTTGCCTCGAGTCTGCTTGACAAGGTTTCGTAGCTGCATTTGATACCGACAAGTTGGCTTTTCGTTGGCGGCACTTCCAGCAGGCTGCTAAGGACCTGTTCCACAAAGCGCTCACTGCAAGTATACACACCGGCAAGGGTGCAAAATTGCGTAGGGTGTGGGATCAGAGTCATACAAAGCAAGAACAAACAAGGGAGGCAACCTGCATTCATTTGAGCATGATAGACAATAGATGTCTATTAAACGATGCTCAAAAATATTTTCTTAGCCCTTTTTCCCAGTGTTTACATCAAGTGCAAAACAAGGGAAAAAGGAGTGCCTAGGCAAAGCCCAACTCGCTCCCGGCAAACCAGACGATGGTGTTGCCGTTGTTAAGCTGGAGTCGGAGCCGTCGTCCTCGATCTTGACGCTAGGAGGACCGTCGTCCTCGTCCTCCTCATCACTTTAGCTGGAGGAAGCGGTGTCCATGTTGCTCGAGCTTTCTGCCCAGTACTCCAGACGAGCTCCTGTAGCCCCAAAGAACTTCACGGCGAGCGTGTTGGGTTCGACCAGCCTAAAGTGAAGAAGATGCCCCTGCCCCAAGCAGCGAGCACAGATGAAGAATTTCCACCTGCGTGTGAAGTATATGATGCCGTTGGCGGAGAACTCAACAATCACCCAGACGGGGACGTTGCAGCAACCGTCCACACGCAACCACAAGCCGAGCGGATGACTGTCTTCCATAAACCAAGCAAAAGGATGAGGAAGTCGTAGCCAGCTCCGCGGCTGATCACGCAGTTCAATGTCCACTCGTGTGCGTGTTCGCCCTTGGCCTTCGCATGGGCGGTGGATGTCCGCCCAACGACAAGGTCTACCGAAGTATAGCCAAGGTCAGACACAAATTTAGATTAATGAAGAAGCAAATAAGATCTCAGAAGGTGAAAGTTATCATTGCGGCAATGATTTTCCATCGCGTGTCTATTCATTGATTGGGCCTAGTCTAACGACGCGTAGGCAGCACGTATGGCCCAGGCCCGGGGGCTCCTGTTGGTGTATCAAACTTGGGTATTTTATACCTTGACTTATGCACAGACAAGTAGCAGCTTCCCCACTGGTCGAGACTTACCGGGAATTGCTAAAGCTGAGATCCAAGACCCAGCTGTTGCTCACAACTGGAGAGAAGAACAAGACGAAGGCCTGGCAAGCTCCGTGGCCTGCAAGCTCTTGCTAGCCACCAGCGCTTCGCTTCATCGAGCAGCTAGTCACTAATCGATGAGGTATTGAGCCCGCACGTGGTTAGGTGGGATTTGTCGGGCACATGGCAGCATGCTGGATGAGGATTTACCTTAGTGACACCCATACAGGGGGCTTGTCAAGATAGCAGGAGGCGGTTGAGCAAGCGGTGTAGCAACCTTGTCAGGACTCCTCCTCCATATGACACCTAACAGAGCATTTAATACTTTTGTCCTAGTCTGACAGAGTTAGGTACGATAGCACTGTTTGCTATCTAACCAACATGTAATTACTATTTTGCCACTATGGTGACCCCTTAAGCTATAAAAGGAGGGCCAGGGCAACTTTTACAGGGGGAGTCAACCTTTTGCACAACTCACACGCGTAGCTGCTCTCCTCATCCCATGTCGGGGGAGCGCTCCTTGTACTTATGCTTGCACATACACCCAATACACAAAGCGGGAGTAGGGTTTTACACCTCAAGGTGGCCTGAACCTGGGTAAAACCCCTGTGCTCTCCGTTGATTCTGCTCTTTGCATTTTGTGCATCTCCCTAGCCGAACCACAAGGGGCTAGATGGCCCCATAGATGGTCGTTCCTCCCATGACAACGGTCTTCACAATCCGGCAACGCTTCGCCGTTCGGAGCTAATTGTTGTCGAAGAATTAGAGCGAGGAGATTAGAACCACGATGGGTTTCTAATTATGAGAATTAGAGGAACTAGGTCTAGCTCTTATTATTCAACTGTGACCAACTAGAACTAGAACTATATGAACTAGAGGAGGCTCCAAAACTTGTGTAGACAATAGGGCCAATACCTCAAGTATATATAGGTTAGAGGGGAAGAGGAGGGCTTCCACCAAGGTGGGAAAGTCCCTCCTCAGGGCATCGTCCAAGGGTGAGGACTCCTTCCCTAGTCCAATTCGGCACCCCCACAAGGAAAGGGGGGGTGCCGCCTCCACTTGGGCCCATGTGGCCCAAGTTGCCTTCAACCTCTTGGCCTTTTAAGGCCCATTGGTATTTAATTACTTATAAAAGCCCGCTAACAATTACTAGAGCCTTTTATTTATAATTTAACATCACCAGAAACATTTTCCACCTATATATTAATTATCGAGAATACCCGGTATTGCCCAATAAACTACGGAACCCTTCCGGTGACCCCGAAACGCTTCTAGTTCCTCTCGAAACTATTCTGAATATTAATGAAACAATTCCACAAATAAATCCTCGATGTTATCATCCTATTAGTCCTCATAAAACCACTATTACTTAAGCTTATGAGCCTGTAGGTTCAGTGAATCATAGACATGAACGAAACCCCTTCGTTCAATGACCGATAGCGGAATTGTGGACGTCCATATCGATCCCTATGATTACATGAATGACATTCGAGTGAACCTTTTGCTATCATGTGATATTCCCTTTGCTTCATGATACTTTACAAAACCTGGGAGTGTCGGTATCCTCTTGAGTCATGCACATGCTCACTATACCGTTACCCTCATTGCCGGTTTTGTTCTTCTTTCTCGTTGAAGTGTTTTGGCATCCTCGTGACATAGCCACCTATGTCTGGCCAGATGATGATGGATGCCATCACACCGAGAGGGCCCTAAGAATATCTCTCCATTGTCGGACGAGGAAATCCCACTCTCAAGCTATCTACTCCCTTGTCAAACTTTCCGATGAACCTGTAAGTTGTCGTTATGATCACCGTGTTACATATGACGTTTGAGCAACCCCAAAGTACACCGTGCGGTAGGAAGTGACTATGATACTCTCATGGTCCGAGGAACTAAAACACATGCTAACACTCCATGTTATAACAATTGGTTTCAAACGATATTATCTCAAAGTATAACAAAATAAGATTGTGTCAATTTAATATGATCGTTCTTCTAACGTCATACTCTGGATGTTGTTTTAGGACTATCATTACACTTAACGATATCCTAAGATACGGAAAACATGATCACCAACAACACTTGAGCCAGTCTTAGAGCAAGACTGGGAACCTATACTGTACCATTTATCATTCCACATATGCATACGAATTTTCCACTGAATCACATATTCCAGTATGACAACAGTTATAGCATGAAATATAAACTCTTAATTATGAAAATGGAAATGTAATAATACAATATCATTGCCTCTAGGGCATATTTCCAACAGTCTCCCACTTGCACTAGAGTCAATAATCTCGTTGCATAGTCTATTTCAACACCTATGGCTTATCTGGTATTTGCTCATGCTTTGCTTGTGGTAGAGCTTTCGTCATTAGTTTTGACACATTCAAAACTAGGTAATATTTGTGTTAGTCTTGTTTGTTTTGTAGGACCTTGATTCCTTTTGCTCTGAGCAAATGACACTATTATTCACAATATAATTTCATTTATTTCATTGCACTTGGGATCACACCAATTATATCAAAACACCTCTTGATTAATTATATTCATCATACAGTGTTATTAGTTCCATTACACTTGTGATTACATATATTATATCAAGACACTTCTTGATTAACCGTATTCATAATATAGTGTCATTGATTTTAACACACTTGTGATTATACCAACAATATCAAGACACTTCTTGATTTAGCTATACTCATAATATAGTGTCATTAGTTTTATCACACTCAGGATCACACCGATTGTATCAAGATACTACTTGATCCAAACAACTTAGAAACATCTAATGCTATTAACATATATTCTTCTTATGTTATGGAATCCACAATATTGTTCATGCTATGAAACCATTCTAAACAATGATAGCCCATTATATGAAGCTGGTATTCGTGTAACCTTTTATAATGAACTACTTCATGTCCTCCATAGACAAGTACTTTGTGCTTCTAAGGTACTTAATCATATAAATAATTACCTAGTGATCCAATCCAGAATCACTTCGGTACCTATTACTAACATTTAGTACATAGAACATTTGGCTTTATACATATCATAACATTCATGATGAATTCATTAACCCATTCATCATTATCAACAACATAGGACATTCATTTCTTCTAAGCATCATGTTATGTGACTTTGAGAGAAAACACTTTCTCCATTTTAAACCTTTTATAACAACTTGTCAATGTATTCAACTTAGAGCAATCATACATCTTGATCTATTTATATATCATTATTTCCAATAATTTGCTTTGCTTTAGACTTTTGTTAGAAACATATTCTTCATATTTTGGTGTGCTTAGAACTTTATGTTATTTACAATATACAATATGTCATTTACATATAAGATTAGAAATGATATAGAGCTCCCACTAAACTTCCCAAGTTTTCTTCATCATTTCAATAAAGTCAAACTCTTTAAATATTGAAATATTGATTCTGGCTCTTTTATACTTGCTTCAAAAAAACTTATGGAGCATGTACAATCATCTAGTATTTTGAGGATCTACAAAACTTTCTCATTGTATCATTAATACATTATTTCCATTTTGGAAACTAGTTTTGATATCCAATTGATTTACTTCATATACCTTCTGGAGGATCAATCAAGTTCCAAACTTAATTGTCATATGTGAACTTTATACCTTCTGGAGGATCAACCAAGTTCTAAACTTAATTGTATACGAACTACTTTTCGGTGTGCATGCTGATACCTCCTTCTATTGATCCGATATTGGAACAGAGAAGAGTATCCCACACCTATTTTCCCCGAGGTGACCCTGGGTTATCAAACCCACGAGAGGAAGATTCCCTTGAAGCGATGGTCTCTAGCAAGCTTTTATCAAAGTGTCAAATCCAGCTTTTGACCGGATCAGCAAGCAAATAGTGATTCAACACTTATAATAAAAAGAGTTAAGGGTACGAGGTATTATGCTTACAACCTCGTATTTGCGCGGGGATCAAATAGGATATTAATTTGTGCGCTGGAATCACCCATCGAGATGTGCTTGTTACAGATCGAAGTGGGGGATGTGTCCAAATAACATCTTGACCGGAAAGAGTCCTGCATCAAGAATCAGTTGTTCCACTACAGGCCCTATCATCGCGTGGGGTTGCCTTGATAATTAAGATAATGAAATCAAACAAGAGCTTTGGGCATTTAATGGCTACACCTCATCTATCCCCAAGGATATGATCCATGTTATCCTACTAAACCTTACTGTCACCGGTGTTCGGTATAACACTTCACGGCCTCCTTGCTCCTAGCCTCGCCGGTGCTCGATCTCCATGATCCTGGATACCTGCAGGGATGAAGATCACGGACAAGACAAGAGACATCTTCACGGAACCATTTTATTTCACACATACGAGACGTTATGTCAAAGTCTTCAATTGATCCCTACAACAAGTACCTTGGGTTGCAAGGCTCATGCCTCAACCCATACCTTACCGAACCACTCACACTTGGAGATCATATCGCAAGAAGAAAACACTGAAGAACACATCTTGAGTTTGATTGATTTCAATATGTCTGACAATGGATGCCTTGTGCGATGCACGATAACAAGTATGAACTAGATGGGAGAGCACTATGGTGGTGGTGGAGATGGCTATCGAGTTGGCGGCGGCTAGGGTTTGTGGATGATCAAGAAGAGGTCCTGGCTGCTGTGTTCATCGCTCTAGTGCTTATTCTGTTGACATTCGACCGGGGGCCCTTTAATAAAAGTTGTTCAGGCAGACGAGCTGCCTCAGAATGCACACCAAACGGGCGCTCATATGGGCGCTCACGCCCGTATGGAATGCTGTCTTTTGTTTTGTTTTCACAGGGATGCCTACTGTTGATTCCTTCTTCATTCATTCTTCTTCCCTTCCATTTCCACATGTGATTTCTTCCCTTTTTAGCCCATTTCCTATGGAAACACATCAAAGAGAGGATTTGTTGAATCCTTTGCATTCATTAGTTATTAGTGGCAATATCGGAGCGAATATCTCTTTTAAATGAAATATCTTGGTTTAAACAAAGGTGAAATGAGTGTAAAAATATCACTCATCAACTCCCCCAAGATTAAACTTGATCGTCCTTGAGCAACATAAAGAGAAATCAGAATCATAAGGAACTCAGTTGTTTAAACCGAAATAACGAGAACGTTTTGGTTCACTTACGATCGGTATGCCTAGATAGCCCTCTGCTTCTTGACCTGAAAACTTAGCATAGTTGTGGCAGTGCCATGGTTATAGTGCAAGTGTTAGTGAAGCAAAGACAATCAACACAAAGTTCTTGATCCACTAGATAAAACAACTTTGCAACACTCTATTTTATTTATTCTAGACAACACTTGCTTGTCGGGAATGCACAAAAGAGTTTATTTGATAGAGCCATTCAAACATAAGTTAGGGAGTGAAAAGCATGTAGTAAAATATGATGATCTAATGCTCATAAGCCACAATCATTTCCACCTCAAGGCTCTCAAGCACTTTATTTCAATCATTGTTTGCTGGAACTTTTATTGTCATGTGAAGGGATTATGCCAACTAAATGACCATGTATATGTTTTCGCTGTGGGTTAATGTTTGGGAACTATGGACCTCTGATAATGTCTCTTTCGAGCTCTTTTGATCAGTCCCCTTTATTTACCACATACACACCATTTCAAGAGAAAGCCGAATAATATGCGTTTTCAGTGCCACTACATACAGTAACAAACTCATAGCCAAAATCCAAGTTATCGCTCTTGGTGGATCATTCATTGGCCAGGGGAGTCCTCAACATAACATCAAGAAAGATGACGAACCAACATTTACGCACGTACACGTGCATATAGTAGTAGGGCCATAGCACGAGCAAGGAGCTGATGCACCATATAAGAGATACAACACATATTTTTGGCATAATCTCATTCACCCTTCAACTAGGTTCCTCTAGACAATTTAATCCACAAGTGCTATTAAGTCTATCAAAATTAACAACATGGTGTTGAGCAATTAAACATCACTTCCACTACAATTTTCTCAACTCCCAAGTCTTGAAAGACTTTCTCTTGTGCATAGTTATTCTTGGTTAATATCATTTCATTTAAAAATAGTCCCACGACAAGTCTTGGTTGTCTAAACTAAATAGAACAAAGGTTACAAGATTATTTCAGCTACTGGAACAAAAACTTTGTCGTAATTATCAAGACTTTCTCCCATCTGCACATATCACACATACTACTACTACATCTACTCTAATTATTTCAAGTGCAAAAGACGGGGGTCGTAGGACATACCTTCACGGTTGCGAATTTACACACTTCTCTTCATTACTCTTGCATTCCTTGTTGTATAGCATTGATCAATTCCTCTGAAAACAAAATGCAAATGGACTCCAAAGGTCTACATAAAGGGCAAGAGCAAATCAAAGCTTATTCTATTTGTTTTGGTTTTTTGGTTTTGGAAAACTAAGTTGCAATCGATATATCGCAAAGGCAAAAATGAAAATAAAAAGCAAAGTGTTGGAACAGGCCAACACAAGTGTTTTGAAGCTCTACGAGCTTCAGTACAACCTCATTACAAATTATTCAAACACCGCCACATCTTGATGTAGAAGTGGTGATAACTTCCCCCAAGCTTAGGCTTTTGCAAGCCCAAACTCGCCAGATCATTGCGGTAGTTGGTCAGGAGCCCACTCATGGTTCCAGTTGGAGAAGTTCATGTTCATGTAGGCGGGCGTGCCTCGAAGGGATGTGGCGAGGTTGCTCATATCATCAATAGAACCCTGGAGGCTGCTGAGGTCCGCCTAGTTGGTGTAGTCTCCTTGTTGTGGCTACCTCTTGGGGCTGCTCCTCTTCTTCGTCGGTGGCGAGTTCTTCTTCATCTACTTATTCTAGTTTCGGGCCTTCTTGGTCAAAAGTTGCATCTCCTTCCTGTGCAACATAATGCAATTGTCCATGCTCGATGGAGAAATGGTTAGGCATAGGAGTGGGCAACAAGTGTGCCAATCCAGGAATTCTAATGCAATGACGGTCATTATGAACTACTACCATTCCAGCGCTAGTAAGAACACGAATATTAACAAGGATGTTATTGGCAATGGGGCAAAGGTGAGTGTAGTTGAGACCAAGGGAGTTGGCCAACATGGTGATCACTCCTCCACACACGATATCTGATACGTCTCCAGCGTATCTATAATATTTGATTGTTCCATGCTATTACATTACTCCCTCCATTCCAAAATATAGTGCGCCCGCGCTTCCCGAGGTCCAACTTTGACCATAAATTTAACCAACAGACCGACTGCGGCGGAAGAAAAAATTATATAATCGAAAACTTCTTTTGAATATGAATTCACTGGTATAACTTTTACTCCCGCCGCAGTCGGTCTCATTGGTTAAATTTATGGTCAAAGTTGAAGCACAGGAATAGAGGAAGCACTATATTTTGGAACGGAGGGAGTATCAATCTTGGATGTTTTATATGCATTATTATGCTATTATGTATCATTTTTTGGGACTAACCTATTAACCTAGTGCCCAGTGCCAGTTGCTGTTTTTTCCTTGTTTTTTTCTTTATAGAAAATCAATACCAAACGGAGTCCAAATAGAATGAAACTTTTTGACGATTTTTCTTGGACCGCAAGACATCCTGGAAGCTTTGGGAGGAGGCCAGAAGAGCCATGAGGAGACGGCAAGCTCAGATGGCGCGCCCTAGGGGGCGCACCCCAGGCTTGTGGGCCCCCTGTTGTTCCTCCAGCCCTAATTGTTCTTCTATAAATACTCAAATATTCCATGTAGAACAGAGGGAACACCAAAAATACTTTTCCGCCGCCGCAAGTTTCTGTCCTTGTAAGATCCCATCTTGGGACCTTTTCCGGTACTCCGCCGGAGGGGGATTCGGTCATGGAGGGCTTCTACATCAACCTTGCTACCCTTCCGATGATGTGTGAGTAGTTTACCAAAGACCTCGGGTCCATAGCTAGTAGCTAGATGGCTTCTTATCTCTCTTTGATCTTCAATACAATGTTCTCCTCGATGCTCTTGGAGATCTATTCGATGTAATCTTCTTTTGTGGTGCGTTTGTTGAGATCCGATGAATTGTGGGTTTATGATCAGATTATCTATGAATATTATTTGTGTGGAACTCTGGCTCAGAGAAACCGTAACACCCCGTATTCCAGTCGAGAGATCAAGTCTTCTGGAATACCGCACTGCTGGGCGTAGAACAAATCAGCTCTTATTACAAAGGATAATGGTACAAGGGTCTGATGTTACAAAGGATCACATCAGCATGGTGACACTACGCCTGCTAAGGTAGTTCTATGTGTAGGATCGAAAGTAGGTCTAGAGGGGGGTGATTAGACTACTTGACCAAATAAAAATCTAACCTTTTCCAAATTTTACGTGTTGGCAGATTTTAACAACTAGTACAAGTCAAGCAATCAACCTACACATGCAATTCTAAGAGTGTAGCAGCGGAAAGTAAAACATTGCATATGAAGGTAAAGGGAAGGGTTTGGAGAAGGCAAACGCAATGTAGACACAGAGATTTTTGGCGTGGTTCCGATAGGTGGTGCTATCGTACATCCACGTTGATGGAGACTTCAACCCACGAAGGGTAACAGTTGCGCGAGTCCACGGAGGGCTCCACCCACGAAGGCTCCACGAAGAAGCAACCTTGTCTATCCCACCATGGCCATCGCCCATGAAGGACTTGCCTCACTCGGGTAGATCTTCACGAAGTTGGCGATCTCCTTGCCCTTACAAACTTCTTGGTTCAACTCCACAATCTTGTCGGAGGCTCCCAAGCGACACCTAACCAATCTAGGAGACACCACTCTCCAAAAGGTAATATATGGTGTGTTGATGATGAACTCCTTGCTCTTGTGCTTCAAATGATAGTCTCCCCAACACTCAACTCTCTCTCACAAATTTGGATATGGTGGAAAGAAGATTTGAGTGGAAAGCAACTTGGGGAAGGCTAGACATCAAGATTCTTGTGGTAGGATTGGAATATCTTGGTATCAACACATGAGTAGGTGGTTCTCTGTCAAAAAATGAGTAGTGGAAGTGTAGGCACGTTCTGATGGCTCTCTCTTAAATGGAGAAGGGGGCGGAGGGGTATATATAGCCTCCACACAAAATCCAACCGTTACACACATTTGACCCAACTCGGTCAGACCGAATAGAAGAACTCGGTGAGACCGATTCAGTACAAAATGTGAACGTTAGGAATCTCAGTGGGACCGACTGGAACAACTCGGTGGGACCGATGTGCAAGGGCTAGGGCAAAACCTCATCTCGGTGAGACCGATTGCTTGAACTCGGTGAGACCGATTTAAGCAAAGAGCAAACAGAGAGTTGGTCAAGCAAACTCGGTGGGACCGATTGCTCATTTCGGTGAGACCGAAATGTTACAAAGGGAAACAAAGAGTTTGTAGGGCCATCTCGGTGAGACCGAGATCCGTATCGGTGTGACTGAATTGTCTAGGGTTTCGGGCAGTGGCTATGTCAACTGAACTCGGTGGCACCGCATAGGTCATTTCGGTGGGTCCGAGTTTGACTTGGAGTTTTGGACATATGTGGAAATGAGAAAGTGGCTGAGGGTTTTGGAGCAATATCACTAAGCACTTTGAGCAAGTAGACCATTAAGCAACACCTCATCCCCTTTTAATAGTATTGGCTTTCCTATGGACTCAATGTGATCTTGGATCACTAAAATAGAAATGAAGAGTCTTGAGCTTTTGCCAATCTTTGTCCTTAGCATTTTGAGGGGTCCACATCTCTAGTCCATGCCATGCCAATCATTGAACTTTCTGAAATATTTAACTTGAATGGATATTAGTTCAATGAGCTATATGTTGTTATGAATTACCAAAACCACCCGGGGATTAGTTGCACTTTCAATCTCCCCCTTTTTGGTAATTGATGACAACATATAGATCAAAGGTTCGACAAATGATAATATAAATGAAATACATCGTCGCTTTGAGAAGTATGTGATAAGCAAGAGCTCCCACCAAACTTGTGCACTATTTAAAATTTGTTTTTGAATGCAAATGCACAATCAATTAGGATCATGGGTCACTCTTCCATGTCACATACATCTTAGTGGAGCGCTCAAAATGATAAGATTCAAATAACATGCACTCATCACCAAGAATACAAGTGATTGATCAGACACAAATATCATAGATATAATCAGGCAAGAACACATTAAGGCATAGTATGATCAAACACATGATCACAAGAGTATCTCATGAGCATAACAAACAAAGTAGCATAGGAATCAAAGTAGCAAACGACCAAAGTAGCAAGAGAGGAAAATAAAACCAAAACACTCTCTCTTTCTCTCGAAGCCTAATGATCTATACACTTTCTCCCCCTTTGGCAACAAGTTACCAAAAAGTTTGAAAACATATAGTGCTATGCGGCACTCTAGGCACGATCTGCGGGAGCTTCTGAAGGGGTCTTCTGACTTGTCACTCTGGTGTGCGTAGATGGTGTGGAGATGAGGGCATCTGCAAAAGCTTCGGCAGAGGTCTATGGAGCTGGAGGGGTTGATACTAGAGGTGCAATCATGGCAGTTGCTGCAGGTGCTGAAATTGAAGTCCTGGTGTGTGTAACAACTGGCACTGCTGATGACCTTTGTGCCCTTGGCACTCTCTGGAAAGTATCAGTAGTTGGTCTATCATCCCTGTCCTCAGCTTCTTCCTGGAGCTTCTCCAAAGTGGTCTGTATCTCTGTGATCTTCACATCTAGATCATGAAATTTAGTCTCAATGATCCTCTCAAGACTCTCTTAATTTTGAGTCAGGGTAGCCAAGCCCTTCTCAATTCTCACTGTAGCCTCAAGCTGATAACTTAGTTGATCCTGCTTGGTCTTGAGCATCACTTTAGAAGCATCTGGTGCACTGTCTGCCTTTGCTGCTTTTGCAGCCTTTGCTCTCTCTCTCTCCTCCTGGGCTTCTGCACATGTAGGATGGGATGCATCCATGACAACCTCGTTGTCCTCAAAATCTGGCCTCAGGGGAAGATGCTCTTTGTCAAGAAGATATGTCCTGGTTCCCATCTTGGAATTAATCAACATCTAAATGTGAGGGGCATATCCACAAGATCTCTTTTGATAGGGAGCTGTTCTCTTCACAGTCTCAACAATCAGACTCATCACCTTGAACTTATGAGCTACATCAAACATGTGGAACAAGTTGATTGAGTGACCACGGATCATCCTATGATCTCCTGACTTGGGCAAAAGAGTGTGCCTCAAGATAGTGTTGATAGTGGTCAAGCCAACCAGCAGGAAGTAGATGGATCCAAGCTTGTGTGTCTCCAGGGCATCATCAGGAATTTCCTTGTACATGTTAGCCATGGAGTTGTGGTCCTTCCTAGGCTTGGCATATACATCAGTGTCATTCTCCTCTTCCTCTGGGCCATTGGTTAACTTGGCCCATTCAGAGATTGTTGATTGATACCTTGTACCTTCAGTCATCCAGACAATCCTTCCATCAGGGTAGAAGTGAGCAGTGGAGTAGAATTGCATGATCATCTCCTCGTTCCACTTGGTCAACTTCTGTCCAAAAAACTTGTCAACTTCATTCATTCTGAAGCTCTCATGTACACCTGGGAAGTAGTCCTCATTGTCATCAATGTATTTCCAGTCAACCCATTTCATATCACATACAATGGGCTTCTTGTCTAACAAGATAGTCTCATAGAAATCTTGTTGTTCCTTTGTGTGAAACTAGTAGTCCACAACAGTTCTCCTTCTAGTGGCATAGGGATCAGTCTGTCTCCAAAGTCTCAGACCTGCATCATTTCTCAGCTTCCTATTTTCTGCCACAGGATGATCATCACTATGATCTAGAATCTTGGGCTTCAGCTTTCTGAGCACTTGTGACTCTTCTTCTTCTTGAGCTTCAGGCACTGGGGCCTTGTTCTTTTCAGCAGCAGAAATGTTTCTTGTTGATCTCTTGGGTGCAGTTGGCTTTGGAGCTTGAGCTTGAGCTGAAGGCTTGGTGGCAGACTTGGGCTTAGATGGAGTAGCCTTAGTCCTTATGGCATCCGCCATAAGCTTCTGAGTCTTGTCAGGAGGTGCAGCAGGCTCTTCCTCCTCATCATCATCACTCCTCCTCATGGAAGGGCATCCAAGTACTCTGGCAGTGGTGGTTCTAGCTTTATTCATTTTCTTTCCATCTCCAGCTGCCTCATCATCATCAGACTACTCAATGGTAAACTGCATAGTTTCTTTTGTTGGAACTTTCCAGGGTTTAGACATTGGAGCTCTCCTAGGTGGAGCTTTCTTGGGCATTCCAGGCTTGGTTGCAGCAGCAGCATACTCTTTCTTGAATACCTTCTTCTTGGAGGTCACTTCCTCCTCCATGACAAAATCTTCATCGTCAGGTTCAGATGTTCTCTTCTTCCTTGTCCTGGTTGCTGCCTTTAGCAAATTGCTGGGAGTGCTTCTGCTCCCCTCATCATAAATGCTTGAGGGACTAGTGCCCTCACTGAGGTTGACCTGCTCTTCAGACTTGTTCTGGCTATCACTGCCCTCTGACATAGCTGAAACTGACCCTGTGAATAGTTGGGTATAGATAGAGTGGATGAGCATCACAAAGTGCAGCTTATTTTGCAAAAATATTGAGACAAAAACTTAATTTTCGTTTTCTGCCAAAAGCATTTTGGAGCTACCGATTTGACAAACTCGGTGACACCGAAGCACAAACAGAGTCTAAACACATAGTTTCGATCAGGCCGAAATGCAGTTCGGTGACACCGAGGTGCTAGGGTTTCACAGAGAAAGTGATTTCGGTCGCATCATTTAGTACACTTCTGTCAGACCGAGTTGTACTTGTGCAATGGCCAGGGCCAATCGGTGTGGCCGAGATCCTCAGATCGGTCGGTCCGAGATGAGTTCGGTGGAAACCTAACCCTAAGTTTTTGCATCAAATCTATTCTAATGGATTCTTTTGGTGGATAGATTGATCTCATACGTGGGAGGAACAATGGCAATGATCTTTGTGCAAGAATCGGAATTAAGGAAAGCACAAAGGGGTCAGATCCGTACCCTAACTTGGCGACGGATTTGCTACGGCGGCAACGGCGGTGAGAATCCCGTTGACGGCGGCAGAGACCAGCGGCAGGGGGTCACTGGCGACGACGGCAATGATCCGGAGACCAAGGGGGTGGCAGAGCTGGGAGGCGCGGTCGATTGTTTGAAGGAGTTTCCAAATTTTTAACCCGCGGTATATATACCCAGTCACTGTCGGTGTGACCGAATTGTTCAAATCGGTTGCACCAAGATGAAAACCTAGATCAACTTAATGACTTCGATGAGACCGAGTGGGAGAGAGTTGGTCTGACCGAAATGCATTAAGAGGTTTTGGAAGTTAAGCCTTTGACGGATCGGTGGCTCCGAGTGCTCCTCACCCGGAGGGTCCGAATTCAACTTGTTCAAACTTTGTGATGTAGCATGAATAGAGTTTGAGACGAGAAAAAGCATAGATAGCTAGAGGGAGTACTTAGGCATTCTTGTCCATCCATTTGACAAAACGAAAAACCAAACAATCAAAGCAACAAATGGATGTCCTCGAATGGTGAAAATTAAGCAACCAACATGCTCACACAATAAGATGGCAAATAAAACATGTGGCAAAGCATGCACAATCACTCTAGCATCTATCAAGCAATTGGCGATGACTAGGTCATCTATATATGAATATATTGACTTAGGAGTCAAATGAGAACATTTGATCATAGGTCATACTCATCATTTAAGCACAAGTGGGGTTACCACTTTTACATAAAGCATTGTTGTGTTCACACCATTTGAGTTGCTTTAGCTCAATTCTTAGAGCAAAGCTCCCCCTAGATGTGATATCCCCCCTTAGAGGGATGAACTAACCTTCGGTTTTGTCGATGATGACTTCATGTAGGTGTTGAAGATGTGGATGCTCAATGTTGATGTAGATCATTTGGAGCAATACATTGGAGTGAGTTGCACTTTCAATATCTACACGGGTTAGTCCCACAAGGAACATACAAGCATATCCATAGACATAGAGTGAAGCACACATATGATGATGTCCATGAAAGCATTAGGTTACCTTGTCCCTTGTCTTACCAATAAGAGGGTTTGTGACTCCTTGAAGTAGTGCAAGATATGGAAGTTGGTTGCACATGTCCTTACCAAAATGAATATGAGTGAAGTATGTTGGCGGAGTCACCCTCAAGAACTCTCTAGTTCTTCTTCTTTGGGATCCACATCAACTTGATGGGGATCTTTGGAGTTGTAGTCATACTTGATGAAGTAGAACTTGATGTAGTCTTGGGAACCCACTTGACCAAGGCCTTAGGAGCTTCTTCAAATGCATCAATCTCTTCTTGAAGCTTGTCCTTGACTTTTATCTTGTGGTCTTGTGGTGGAAGATCATCTTGAGCTTGTGTTCCCTTGAAAGAAGTGGGATCATAATTCTCTTGTTGAGGAACAAACTTCATCTTGGGGTATTGATCTTCTTCCCACTCAATTCCATTGGCGTTGAACTTTCGTTCAAAACCAACACCTTGATTCTTTCTGGTGCCTTCCTTGCTTGCGTACAATTTCCTCAAATTGCTTACTTCCGACAAGGCTCTTGTAAACACCTTTCTCTATAATTCCCTTCAATAAGCTATTTTCTTGCTCAAGTGTAACTTGGCTAAGAGAATCATTAGTGGAATCAAGAGAACTACTAGAAGCAACAATATTGGATTTAACATGATTATTGTTACTACTAGAAGAAGAATCTTTCTTGCTCTTGTTGCTAGATTTTACTTGTGGCATATAAGTAGACAAGAGTAAACGCTTGGCAATGTAAGAAGAACTCTTCTTTCGAAGATCATCATTGATTGCTTTTAAGAACCCGTGCTCTTGCTCTAAATTGAGCTTCTCAAAGCATAGCTTCTCATGAGTCTTTAAAAGCTCTCGATGATCCTCTAAAGTAGTTTCATGAGCTAACTTAAGAGTGTTTAGTTCTTTAGTTAGACGCTCAATCTCCTTCTTATCATTGTCATTCATTTCATCTTGATTAGCATGATTAATAGCAATTTCATCATAGTTTTCATCACTAGTGTTGTCAACAAGTAGATCATCATCACCTAGCAAATCATCTTCATCACTATTGAAATCAACATACTCGGGGTGTGATACCTTAGGGCCTTTATCCATGAAGCATCTTCCAATTCCTTCATTTGGTGAGTCAAATATGTCGTAGGAGTTGGATGACACAAGTGCAAGACCGGCAACACCTTCATCTTGAGTATATTCGGAGTCGGAGTGATAACTTCTCTCGGAGTAGTTGTCGGAGTCGGAACCAGATACCAATTCACCAACGTGAGCTTGATGTCTTCGTCTTGTGTAGCTCTTTGATGACTTGTCCTTCCTTTCCGAATCCTTGCTTCTACGAGAGGGTCTTTGTTCATAATGATCATCTCTACTCCTTCTCTCTCTTGGTGGTGATTCATCTCTCTTACTTCTCCTTTTAGGTGAATCTTCTCTTCTCTTGTAGGGAGTTGTACACTCATTGGAGTAGTGCCCGGGTCTTCCACAATTGTAGCAATTGCGATCACGACTAGAAGATCTTTTGTCATTGTAGGACCTTGACTTGGAACCTCTCTCTTTGCTTCTATTCTTGTAGAATTTGTTGAAGTTCTTAACCATTAAGCTCAATTCTTCATTGAAGACTTGTTTCTCACTTGATGTTGTAGGAGCATCACATGAGGCTTTGTAAGCACCACTAGACTTGTTGTGGAGCTCTTCCTTATCTTTGAGTGACATATCATGAGCAACAATTCTACCAATGACTTCCGTTGGCTTGAGATCTTTGTAGTTGGGCATCATTTGGATTAAGGTGCACACGGTATCATATTTTCCATCCAAGGCTCTTAGGATCTTCTTGATGATGAATCTGTTAGTCATCTCTTCGCTTCCTAAGCCGGCAATCTCATTTTTTATGAGAGCAAGCCTAGAGTATATTTCAGCGACTCCTTCACCATCCTTCATTTTGAACTTGTCAAGTTAACTTTGAAGCACATCCAATTTTGATTCCTTGACGGACTCGGTACCTTCGTGCATATCAACCAAAGTATCCCAAATTTCCTTTGCATTCTCAAGACGGCTGATTTTGTTGAATTCTTCAGGGCACAATCCGTTGAAGAGAATATCGCAAGCTTGAGCATTGTATTGCAACATCTTCAACTCTTTCGTGGATGCTTCATGATCTGGTTCTTTACCATCCTCGAAGTATTCACCTTGCAAGCCAATACGCACAACAGCCAAAAACAGCGGGGTTATGACCAAGAATATGCATTTTAATCTTATGCTTCCAACTAGCAGAATTTTTACCATCAAAGTAAGGACCTCTACCGTGGTAATTTCCCTCGCTAGACGCCATACTCTCCTAGGTTGTAAAACCAAGGCTATGATCACCAATGCTAATGGAAATCAAGGCAAATGGAGACCAAAGCTCTGATACCACTTGTAGGATCGAAAGTAGGTCTAGAGGGGGTGATTAGACTACTTAACCAAATAAAAAGCTAACCTTTTCCCAATTTTAAGTGTTGGAATATTTTAGCAACTAGTACAAGTCAAGCAATCAACCTACACATGCAATTCTAAGAGTGTAGCAGCGGAAAGTAAAACATTGCATATGAAGGTAAAGGGAAGGGTTTGGAGAAGGCAAATGCAATGTAGACATAGAGATTTTTGGCGTGGTTCCGATAGGTGGTGCTATCGTACATCCACGTTGATGGAGACTTCAACCCACTGAGGGTAACGGTTGCGCAAGTCCACGAAGGGCTCCACCCACGAAGGGTCCACGAAGAAGCAACCTTGTCAATCCCACCATGGCCATTGCTCATGAAGGACTTGCTCACTCGGGTAGATCTTCATGAAGTAGGCGATCTCCTTGCCCTTACAAACTTCTTGGTTCAATTCCACAATCTTGTCGGAGGCTCCCAAGCGACACCTAACCAATCTAGGAGACACCACTCTCCAAAAGGTAATAGACGGTGGGTTGATGATGAACTCCTTGCTCTTGTGCTTCAAATGATAGTCTCCCCAACACTCAACTCTCTCTCACAGATTTGGATATGGTAGAAAGAAGATTTGAGTGGAAAGCAACTTGGGGAAGGCTAGAGATCAAGATTCTTGTGGTAGGATTGGAATATCTTGGTATCAACACATGAGTAGGTGGTTCTCTGTCAAAAAATGAGTAGTGGAAGTGTAGGCACATTCTGATGGCTCTATCTTAAACGGAGAAGGGGGTGGAGGGGTATATATAGCCTCCACACAAAATCCAACCATTACACACATTTGACCCAACTCGGTCAGACCGAATAGAAGAACTCGGTGAGACCAATTCAGTTCAAAATGTGAATGTTAGGAATCTCGGTGGGACCAACTGGAACAACTCGGTGGGACCAATGTGCAAGGGCTAGGGAAAAACCTCATCTCGGTGAGACCGATTGCTTGAACTCGGTGAGACCGATTTAAGCAAAGAGCAAACAGAGAGTTGCTCAAGCAAACTCGGTGGGACTGATTGCTCATTTCGGTGAGACCGCAATGTTACAAAGGGAAACAGAGAGTTTGCAGGTCATCTCGGTGAGACCGAGATCCGTATCGGTGTGACCGAATTGTCTAGGGTTTCTGGCAGTGGCTATGTCAACTGAACTCAGTGGCGCCGGATAGGTCATTTCAATGGGCCGAGTTTGACTTGGAGTTTTGGACATATGTGGAAATGAGAAAGTGGCTGAGGGCTTTGGAGCAATATCACTAAGCACTTTTAGCAAGTAGACCATTAAGCAACACCTCATCCCCTTTTAATAGTATTGGCTTTCCTATGGACTCGATCTTGGATCACTAAAATAGAAATGAAGAGTCTTGAGCTTTTGCCAATCTTTGTCCTTAGCATTTTGAGGGGTCCACATCTCTAGTCCATGCCATGCCAATCATTCAACTTTTTCAAATATTTAACTTGAATGGATATTAGTTCAATGAGCTATATATTGTTATGAATTACCAAAACCACCCGGGGATTAGTTGCACTTTCAGTATGCTAGCAGCGGAAAACTTCTAGCAGCAGAACAACGAAGCTGCAGGGAGTCTGGCTAGGACACGGTCTAGCTCGCATGATCGATAACCTCGACAAGAAATCAATCACGGTAGCACCTGCAATCTGGCATGACACGCCAGGTCAGTACTTTGAATGTACTTGCAAGCTCACAACAACCAAAAGAATCAAGGAAAAACAACAACATGGCATCAACAGGTTAACTTATTAACAACTACTATGAGGTGGAAGCAATAACTACGTGATAACACACAAGTATAGGGGATCGTTTGTAGCCTTTTTCGATAAATAAGAGTGTCGAACCCAACGAGGAGCGAAAGGTACAACAAATATTCTCTCAAGTTCTGTCGACCACTGATACAACTCTACGCACACTTAACATTTGCTTTACCTAGAACAAGAATAAAACTAGAAGTACTTTGTAGGTGTCGATAGGTTTGCAAGATAATAAAGAACGTGAAAATAAAAGTTAGGTGCTGTTTAAATAAAGAAACAATTAAGTTTAGTAAAACGAGTGTGGATTAGTGGTGGTAGGATTTGCGGAATTGTCCCTTAGCAATTGACTATGTTACTAGATCGATAGCAAGTTTTTATGTGGGAGAGGCCACTGCTAGCATGTCGTCCCTTACTTGGAATTCTATGCACTTATGATTGGAACTATTAGCAAGCATCTGCATCTACTAACATTCAATAAGGTAAAACCCAACCATAGCATTAAGATATATATTGGTCCCCCTTCAATCCCGTATGCATCAATTTCTATGTTTAGGAAGAAGCTTCTGTCACCCTTGCCCTCCAATGAATAGTCCTATCAACATATAACTAAACCTATGGTGTGATCCACACGCGCGCTCATATGATGGGCACCAAAGGACAGCAATATAACCACAAGCAAGTCATAGCAATTCACCAATTACCGATAGGACAACAAAAATCTACTCAAGCACCATAGGATGGCAACATATCATTGGATAGTAATATGAAGCATAAAGCACCATGTTCAAGTAGAGGGTACAGTGGGTTGGGGGAGAGTGGACCGCTAAATATAGATGGGGGAAGGTGATGAAGATGTTGGTGAAGATGATGGAGTTGTTGGAGTAGATCGTCGTCACACGATGATTGCCCCGGCGGCGTTCCGGCGCCACCGGGAGAGAGGGGGAGAGAGCCCCCCTCCTTCTTCTTCTTCCTTGGCATCCCCCTAGATGGGAGGAAAGTTCCCCCTCTGGTCCATGGTTGCCATGGAGCCGGAGGGGCAAGAGCCCCTCCGAGATTGGATCTGTCCCACTGTTCTCTTCTGTTTCGCGTTCCAGTTTTCTGGCCGAAAATTGTTTCTTATATTCCCGGAGATCCGTAACTCCGATTGCGCTGAGATTTTAACACAATTTTTTTCCAGATATAAGCATCCTTGCTCCCAAAGTAGAGCTCCAACCGACTTACGAGGAGGCCACGATACACCACCACGCGCCTGGGCCCTTGGCCGCGCCCTGGTGTCTCGTGGTGGCTGTGGGCCTCCGTTTGCGTTGATTCCACCTCCCAAAAATCACAAATATTCCAAAATAATTCTCCGTAAGTTTTTATCGCGTTTGGACTTTGTTTGATATGGATATTCTGTGAAACGAAAAATAGGCAACAAACAGGAACTGGCACTGGACACTGAATCAATAGGTTAGTCCAATAAATCATATAAATGTTGCTAAAAGTATGTAAAAGTTGTATAATATTGGCATGGAACAATAAAAAATTATAGATACGATGGAGGCGTGTCAGCATCCCCAAGCATAATCATGCACGTCCTCGAGTTGGTAAATGATAAAAAAGATATTTTTTGATGTTGAATGCTACCTAGCATAATCTTGATCACATATCTAATCATGACATAAATATTAAGACATGAATGATTCAAAGCAATAGTCTATAATTTGACATAAAGACATCAATACTCAGGCATCCCAATAAACAATCGTGTTCTTCAAAATATCAACGCTAAAGAAAGCGATCCCTACAAAATCATATACTCTTGTCATGCTCTGTCTTCTTAACACAAAGTATTTATCATGCACAACCTCGATGACAAGACGAGCAATTGGTTCATACTTTTTAACGCGCTTCAGCTTTTTCAACCCTCACGCAATACATGAGCGCAAGCCATGGATATAGCACTATGGGTGGAATAGAGTATGATGATAGGGGTAAATATAGAGAAGACAAAAAGGTAAGAAAGTATCACATCAACACGGCTAACCAACGAGCTATGGAGATGCCCGTCAATTGATATCAATGCGAGGAGTAGGGATTACCATGCAACGAATGCACTAAGAGCTATAAGTGTATGAAAGCTCAATATGAAAATTAAGTGGGTGTGCATCTAACTCTATAATAAAAAATTCCCACTACTATATGAAAGTGACTACATAGGAGACTCTCTATATGAAAAACATGGTGCTACTTTGAAGCACAAGTGTGGAATTAGCATGCCCTTCTCTCTTTTCTCTCATTTTTTCCTTTTTTTTCTTTTTTTCTTTTTTCTTGGGCTCTTTTTGGCCTCACTTTTTCCTTTTTTTTAATTTTTTTATATTTTTCCGGAGCCTCATCCCGACTTGTGGGGGAATCATAGTTTCCATTATCCTTTCCTCATTGGGCATGCTCTAATAATGAATAATGATGATCATCACACTTCTATTTACTTACAACTCCATATTACAACTCGATACCTAGAACAAAATATGACTCTATATGAATGCCTCTGGCAGTGTGACCATGCAAAGCAATATGACAATGAATGCTCAAGTCATCAAAATGGAAGCGGTGGAAGTTGCATGGCAATATATCTCGGAATGGCTATGGAAAGGCCATAATAGGTGGGTATGGTGGCTGTTTTGAGGAAGATATAATAAGGCTTATGTATGATAGAGCGTATCATATCACGGGGTTTGGATGCACAGGCGAAGTTTGCACCGACTCTTGAGGTGAGAAAGGGCAATCCACGGTACCGAAGAGGCTAGCAAATTGCGGAAAGGTAAGAGTGCGTATAATCCATGGACTCACACTAGTCATAAAGAACTCATATACTTATTGCAAAAGTTTATTAGCCCTCGAAGCAAAGTACTACTAATCATGCCCCTAGGGGGATAGATTGGTAGGAAAAGACCATCGCTCGTCCCCGACCGCCACTCATAAGGAAGACAATTAATAATAAATCATGCTCCAACTTCATAGCATAACGAGAGACTATACGTGCATGCTTTGGGAATCACAAACCTTAACACCAATATTCTTACTAACCACAACCATTTACTAGTACCTCCCACATATTATCATCTCTATATCGCAAAACTATTGCAAGGAATCAAACATATCATATTCAGTGATCCACAAGTTTTATGTTGGATTTCATGACTAACCATGCAAATGACCAATTCCTGTTGACTCTCTAAATAGATATAAGTGAAGCATGAGAGTTTAATTATTTATACAAAAGACCATGCTCTAATAAGTATATGTGAAGCAAAAGAGCATTCTACAAATAATGGTTTTCCATGTGAAGAGAAATAGGCAATCCAAACTTCAAATGATATAAGTGAAGCACATGAAGCATTCTATAAAATACTCAAAAATTATAAGTGAAGTGCAATGAGCATTCTATAAATCAACCATGGAATATCTCATACCAGCATGGTGCATAGAATAAAAGTGAAAACTAAACGCAAAAGGCGCTCCAAGATTTACACATATCACATGAACGAAACAAAAACGAAAACATATCGATACTTGTTGAAGAAAGATGGGATGCCTTCCGGGGCATCCCCAAGCTTAGACGCTTGAGTCTCCTTGGATATTTAATTGGGGTGCCTTAGGCATCCCCAAGCTTGAACTATTGCCTCTCCTCCTCCTCATATTGAGACCTCCTCGATCTTTGAACACTTCATCCACACAAAACTTAACAGAAAACTTGGTGAGATCCGTTAATATAATAATGCAAATCACTACTTTAAGTACTGTTGCAAACCAATTACTATTTTGTTTTTTAATTCTATCTATTGTATTATAAAGTCTTCATGGCTTATATCACCGATACAATCGATAGTTTCATCAAAGTGAACAAAACAATGCATCAAAAACAGAATCTGTCAAAAACAGGACAGTCTGTAGCAATCTTAACATTGAACATACTTCTGTAACTCCCAAAATGCTGAAAAATTAGTACAATTTTTTTTTGCATAGAAGTATTGTGTAAAAATTTCAGAAACTTTTGAATTTCCAGTAAAAAATGTAAAATCACACCACAGCCAAAGTTTATGTTTTTGCACCACAGATACCAACAAGCAATCTAATCATCCTAAAGCCAAATCTTAGCACATTATTTTTATAATACTATGGATTTGTACAAGGGGATAATTATTTTTTTGAGAAACTTCCATGAAAAATTCTACATTGTTTCCATGAGCATGAACACAAGTGTTCAAGGTCGACCCTCACTTCTCCAATGCATAACCTTCCAATTGCTTCTCTTTTTGAAAAAAAAAATTAAGTTCCCCTCTATATGTTTTTTGTTTTTAAAATTTATAAAAGCACTCAACAGAATAAAATGACTCTCTAAAACTTCCGGGTTGTCTCCCTGGCAGCGCTTTCTTTAAAGCCATTAAGCTAGGCATAAAGTGCTCGAGTAATGGATCCACCCAGATCCCAAGGTATATCAAAGCCAATTTTAATTAACAATGATTTGGCATTTAGTAGTGAGCACAAAGCAACATATATCATGCAATGACGAAGTCTAACTCTCTTCCTATGCATCGGCATGTCATAAAAGAACAATTCATGCACATCAAGTAAAGGCCAATACATAGCATAAGCAGTTTCTTGCAATTTTATCGTGTTGGAAACATAGAGAGGCGGAGATGTAGTTCCTCTCTCATAATAATTGCAAGTAGGAGCAGCAAGCACATGCATATTATATTCATCAAAATCATCATGTGCAACCGTAAAAGCCAACCCATCAATATAATCCTTATTAAGAGCAAACTTCTCCGATATAGTGTAGTTGGGATAATTCAAAAAGATACTAGGACTATCATGTGTTGGTGCAATAGCAACAATTTCGTTCTTAACATGAGGAACTATAGCAAGTTCATCTCCATAAGCATAATTCATATTGGCATCTTGGCCACAAGCATAGCAAGCATCAATTTCATTAAAAAGGGATATTTCAAATGAATTCGAGGGATCATAGCATTCATCCTTCGGTAAGAACGAAGGGACATTAAACAATGTATGGGATAAAGAGTTACTCTCATTAGAAGGTGGGCACGGGTAGTGATGGTTCGTATCCGCGTCAGTATTTCCCTGAAGAGGAAGGGATGATGCAGTACAGCTTCAGTAGGTATTTCCCTCAGTTATAAAATCATGGTTATCGAACCAGTAGGAGAACCAAACAACACTACGTAAATGGTACCTGCACACAAAGAACAAATACTTGCAACCCGACGCGTAAGAGGGGTTGCCAATCCCTCTCGGGTAAAAGATAGATTGGTTTGTATGATTTTGAATAGATAGATCTTGCAATAAAAAATTAAAAAAATAAAGAAAAAGTGCAGAGAGGTATTTTTGCGTTTTTAGAATAATATATCTGAAAACAAAAGCAAATAAAAATAGATCTCAAAGCAAATACGATAAAGAATAGACCCGGGGGCCGTAGATTTCTCTAGTGGCTTCTCTCAAGAAAAATAGCATACGGCAGGTAAACAAATTACTGTTGGGCAATTGATAGAACTTCAAATAATTATGACGATATCCAGGCAATGTGTGGGGACCCCGATTCATAAGTCGTGATCCGAATGCACGTGTATAGTGATCCCAGAGATCAATGCTCACTGAACACACAGAAGCTGAATAACAAGAGTCTTACATCCATACATACCGTCTTACACGAATTATGACCATTATGGTCAAGTCTTACATAGATAAAGCCTAAAGGGTTGAACATCAAATAAAACACAAGCAGTGAAAATCTTCGTTGATAAGTAGAACCCATGCCATCTGCCTTAACCCTACAGGCATTCTGACTGGGAAAGCGTCCTAGTTCGCATGTTTGTCTCCAAAGAATTCTTCTTTGAACTCCAGCTCTTCCATCTCTGGCCAATTAAATAACCAGTGGCAAGCCAATGAGTACTTTGAATGTACTCGCAAGCAACCCATGTTTCGGTTCAAGGTACAACAATGCATGATATAGGTAGATTTTTGCAGAAAGCTAGTTTTGAGTGCTATGACATGTTCAACAACTTGTAAGACATGCATCATGAGAATTTAAGTATCCATGAGAACAGATTACAGATATCAACATAAATAGAGTTGGAAACAATCCAACTTAATCATCATGTCAAGTCTTTTGACGTGACCCAAGTAGTTCTTACCACTTATCCATACACACTCACCAAGTTTTGCAAACATGTGGACGTAGCCCAAGAGCGGTTACCCAACTGTCCTTGACCGTGGACATGGCTATTCGAATAGTTTGACACTCTGCAAAGGTTGCACACTTTACCAACAAGACTCGGGGAACTTCCGTGTCAAGCCACGACTCGCGGTATATTACATACTTGAGGTAAGCACCCGAACATTATCTTTCCCTTGACAACACTAACAAAGAGTCCACTCGTTGGCCCTCGTCCTCACGATGTACATCATATGAGACTCACTTGAGATCGTACCATCCGAGAGGGGACGCAATAGTGTGCCCGGTGTCTGTAAAAACAGCTATAGTCGCCCTACCTAGCACGACCCCGTATCGAGAGAGTATCTCGTACTCTCCCGCCACTAGTAATGCGGGCTCCCTGCTAGTATTGACCAAAGTAATCAACAAAGCCCCATCCCATAAGGGGTATTGCGGTTGTACATGTAAGGTTGGAATAACGATCGCAACTTAAACCAATCCGGTTTCGAAAACACACTCACACAACTTGCTCCGGTACACCACTTCTTTATCAAGTGGTTACCTAGCTCATCATCTCCCTTGGGTATTAGTGGCACCCGATGGGGTTTTCGAAAAGTCCTTGAAAACATACTTGCCTCCATCATCATGCATACACCCATCCCCTTTTTGCGTAGCACTACTTAGCATCCTAGCTACTCCCACCTGCACAACCCTCCTCGGAAGGTGGGGTCATGCATCATGCAAGTTTCAACGAGGAAAGTATCGGAGGCAAACCACCCCGAGTGGTCACCGCATCATCATGACTCCGATGCAACCAATATAAGTGCTATATGACATGCATAAAAATGGGTTTCATAGTCATGGTCAAAGGGCTGCTTGCCTGGCTCAACCAAGTCTTCGAAGTCTTCAAATCCTTCTGGTCCAACTCCTTCATCAACTTCGTAATCTAACGTCGCAAAGTACCGGGCACACAATAAGGCAATAGCACAAACAGAAAAATAAAAGTGCTCATAAAAAAGTCAAATTATTTTTGTTAAATAATGGAGTGAAAACTAAGAATGCAAAATTTCTTAGTTTTGGATTTGGAGCTATAGAATCAGAGACATGGATTTTTAGAGGTGGATTTAAATGCTCAAATTTGAATTTAAATTTGAAAAATACAGAAACGTGTGATGGATTTGCATGAAAGTTACACCATTAAATAAGTGAGATTTTTAGAAAAATATAGGAGTTGGAATTCTTGGATTTGGATGAATATTTTATCCTGTGGAATTTTTGCAAGTTTGCACAGAGAAAGAAAAGAAAAGGGGCACTCTGCCTACTGGGCCAGAATTGTCGTAGCACAGCAGGCCCAGAGGGAGAGGAGGCCCAGGCGAGCCAGCGCGCCAGGTTTTTAAACCTAACGGGCGGGGCCCAGCTACCAATGAGAGAGAGTAGAGGCGAGAGAGCGGTGAGGATTGCAGGTGGGTCCCACCTGTCATCTCCAACCTCGCAACCGGCGGCGTTACAGGGCACGGCAGGTTGAGCTGATGGCACGGCTGGACTCCTCGTCGTGTCGCCATTCGGGTGGTGGTGGAGGTGGTCGCCGGACCAGCCTGGTTCGCCGGCGATGAGGTCACGCGGCGGAGGTGCTTCGGGAGGTGGCCGTTCCGGTCGTTCCCGGCTGCAAAAGGAGCGGGGAAGAGAGGGGAAAGGGTCAGTGGGCTGTTGCGGTTCCAGATCGAGGAAGAGGAGCGGCGGAGGAGGTCTGTACCGCACGAACGCCGGGGAGCCGAAGCGACAGAGCTCGAGCTCGATCTCGAGCTTGGGCGCTTCTGGAGAGGAGTGGGTGGTGCAGGGGGGGTGATTAGGTGCTGCAGAGGGCGAGTGGTGAGGAGAGAAGGGCTCGGGGAGGCCTTTAAGTAGGCGGGCGACGTCTCACCATGGTCCAGTGCGCCGGCGAGGCTATTGCCGTTGCTAGGGGTCACAGGGGCTTGCTTGAGTATGTCCAGGGCGTTTGTGGAGGAGGTCTACGACGAGGGGAAGGGAGAGAAGGAGCAGGGGAGGGCCAGAGCATCGCGCGTGTGAGCCCGGCCATTGGAGCTCTCGGGCAGCCGACGCGCGTGCGAAAGGAGGCATCAGGAGGGTGAAGGAGGAGGGGGACCGGGGCGTGATATGTCGTGAAAATGGAGGCGCATCGTCGGGCGCGCGGGGGAGGGCCGAGGTGGTCGAAGGTGTTTGGCAGGGAGCTGCTACAGTGCGGGAGCGCACTGTAGCATGCTCCAGAGCACGTGTGTGGCCGGCATGGCCATTTTTTTGGCAATGTGGGCGCGTCCATGTGTGTCTGGTAGTGCCAGGGGTAGTAAAGAAGTGGGGAGGGGCATTGGATGCCCTGGAGAGCCAGTAGGAGAGGAGAGAGGTTGAGGGAGAGAGAGAAAATTGTTGTCCAAAGAGGGAGAGAGAGTTTTTACCCCCCCCCCCCCCCCCCCAATAATGGAGCTGTGATGTTGCCATTGTTACTGGAGGTAGAAGGGGACTTGGAGGAGTTGTGGTAAAAATTTGGGCTCAAGGAGATTAGTGGAAGAGGTCAAAATGGTTACTTTGGAAATGTGGTAGAAGGTGTTTGATGCATGTTTAAGTCACTTGCACTCATCTCCTTCTTGTGCCACTTGATGGGGTGTTGAGCATGACCATTGGGCCCTGTGGTAGAAATTTGAGCTCATTTGGACAAGGTTCACAATGTAACTTCTGTAAACCCTAGAAATCAACAAAAATGGACTTAGTTAGATCTAGCTAAGCTAAACTCTTCTTCTTGGTGCACCACTTGGTGCAATGTCATCATTTAGATGTTAGAGCATGTCCAAAAAGTTTGAGAGCAAAAGAAGAAAGTTGACAATGTAAAGTTGTTCAAACTTGGATCTGGACAAAGAGGGTTTTGGGGCACTTTTGTGAACCAAACTATTTTGATTGAGGTGAAACTTGGCAAGATCATCACATTATGCATATGTGACTTGCTTAAATTTTCTTGGAATTTTTAGAGAATATTCCCTTTGTAAATATTTTAAAAGCTTGAAATATCCAGAAAGGGTTTTTGAGGGATTTGACGAATATTTTGAACATGACCATGTGTTGAAACTCATGTATATGGAAAATATATGTCCACTTAGTTTCCCTAAATTTTCTCAAATATTTTTGAAACATTAAAATAATTTTAATCTATTAAAGACCATTTCTGGCGTTAAGAAAAAGCATTTAAATAAAATAGCAAAATAACTTTTAAAATTGTTATTTTGTGGTTTATGGGAGTCCTATACCTAATAGGAGTTAAATATACTTTTTGAAAGATTTTTACTGCCCTTAATTAAGTACTTGCAGTGCAAGCCTCAATTCAGGGGGTTTTGGAAAACCTAATTTAGGAAATACTTTTAGGCCAAATTATTTTTGTAAGAAAATACTATTATGTCCTATACACATGGCATGAGCATTGGGCAAAAGTTTGGATCAAGGAGATGAAGTATAGGAGTTGGAGGATTTATTTGATTTTAGAGCACTTGCAAACAGTAGACAAAAATCCAATCAAGCAAAGTCCAAAACACTCAAAAGTTTTTTGTAAAACCACATTTTATCATGATTTATTAGCTTAAGTGTTGTGGCATGAAAATCAGGGTGTGACAGACCTACCCCACTTACAAGAATCTCGTCCCCGAGATTCCCAAACTTGGCGCGGAAGGGAATACAGAAACTTAGATCTGGGGTAGTCTCCACGTCCTCATACTGCTTCTACTTCCGTGTGGTTGCTCCGCTGAACCTTGAAGTACTTGAAGGTGCGGCTTCTTATATGACCGTCTTCTTGATCCAGATTTCTAAGGGGTCTCTCGCCTAGGTCAGGTCGGCCTAGAGTTCAATGGCTCGGTGATCGATGTCCTTGTAGAGATTGGGTTAGTTAGGAAGTTGGAAACACTTCCAGGGTTGTGTTGTGTGGAAAACATTGTGCACATCGGTTAGCTCTGGTGGCAACTCCAGCTAGTAGTTGTACTCTCTTCATCTTGTAGTGATCTTGAAGGGGGTCGATGAATCTTTGTGTGAGTTCCCCTTTGTCATGGAAATGCTAGGTTCCTTAGAGAGGAGTGGCTTGCAGATACACATGGTCTTTGACGCAGAAGTTTACTTCTTGACGATGGTGGTTGGTATAGTTTTTCCTTCTTGACATGGCGGTATTCATATGTTCTCTGATCAGCTGAACGGCTCTTCTTTCATCTTCGGGTAGACAAGTGTGTCACCAGTAAAGATGACAACCAACTTGTCCAAGTACTCCATGAAGTCTATGGGGTACATAAGGTAGGCTGGGGTATTGGTGGTGGTCTCGGTTGAGTATTGGCCAAGGTCTTCTCGACCTAGAGTCAAGGCCCAAAGTTATGATCCGACCATGTTGTGGTTTGGTAGGGCTTAAGGGTTTCAATGATTCTAGTGTGCGGGTGAACGTTTATCATCTTATCCTTATGCACGGTTTCTGAGATGCCAATAGCTCTACCTAGTCCTTCAAACTAATCACTTCATATTATCGAAAGAATCATCCTGTATAGGTCAACTCCAATCATCACTCATGCTATTCATATCCTCATGGCTCCTAAGAGGAGGTCTAACAAAACCATACATGTTAACTATCCCCAACTCATACCTATGCAAAAATCCATGGGTAGAACATACAAGCTGCTAAGCTTGAATCAAACATCACAATCCAAGTACTCAGCTTATTCATCCAAGGTTCAAGATAGTGCATCTCTATCCTAAGGAGACACGTCGTATGCCACTCCAAGATCTTGTCTCCTTCCTATGAATCAACTCCAACAGCCCATTAACTTCTCTAGTCACTACATGATCCAATTGTTCTACAAATCCAATGTCCATGGTGTTCCACATGATCTTGTAATGTCCTATAATCCCCAAAAACTTGAAAGGGCTATCCTTACTATAGTCAGTCCACAAATTTCCATTATTGTGATCTGATAAACTCCTATGTCAAGCTTTTATAGATCCCTAATTCAACTCTGACAATTAATCCAATTTATTGCCCACCGAGAAACATGGTATCACGATCGAGATCATCAGTCTAAATCCAATTTACTCCAAACCATGTAGACATACTCAGCATCTATACTCCACTAGGATCACCTATTTAAATCCAAATCTCATGTCCAACGAGAATTCCTACATGTTTCCCCCAAGTCATTATTGTAATGTCAACTATCTTCTATCAATATCCCCTGGCTAAGCCAAACCGTTATACTTCCAAGAATCTTAGCTTGCGATCATAATTATCCTACTAAATCCAATTTACTCAAGGGTAATGAAAGCTATGCTACTCTATTAACATGATCCCACCAAGTTCACCTATCAACATGAAAGCCTCATAATCCACCAAAGAGTCTCAGATATTCCTCAAGGTATCTAAAGGGTAAACATAACTCTACGGGGTTGCACTTGGTCGAGGAGGCTGTAGCAAAAGTCTTCAGTGCTAGTTGGTTGCCGAGGTGGAATCCTTGGTGCATCCTGTCTTGTCGGTCTTCAGTTGATGAGAGAGATGAGAGGGATAAGTAGCATAGAGGGGGTGCCTAAAGGGGGGTTCTATAGTGCAGGTGCAAACAAACAAGTGCCAAAAGAGCCAAACACAAGCATTAAGATAAGGAAGGTGATATAGTCGTGTACTTGTTGCCTAGGGAAAAAGGGCGACTGATATCCAAACACAAAAAGATAAAAACAAGCAACACACAATCATGGTTCTATTTGAACCATCATACGGACTCGACTGCCCATAGGGGGTACACGACTCATCTTACCTTAGGGGTTCTCGGACTCAGTAGTCGTGCTTTGCTCCGTGCCTCGTGCAGTCTTCTGGGTTTCCCTTAGGTGTCGCTACATCTCTGGTAGTTGTTCGATGAAACGATCAGAGTTGAGCCTGAAGAATCTTCAACAACTTCCTACCTAATGAGGTGATGGGGTGAAGGTGGCTTCTCGTAGCTGGCATTGACTCGGTCTTCTGTTGTCTTCTTAATCATGACGATCCCTTTTGCCTTTTAAGGCGTCAAGGGCTCCGGGTAAGCAATCATTTATGCAATGACATTAACAAGGCATAGTAGAGGTCCAACCTGCCGGTTACATTGATGACAACATCGACACCAAGAGCGGGGGATGAAGAGAACCGTTTTCCTGCTCACTATAGTGAGGCGGACCAAATGGCGAGGTTCTCATCCACCGGTGGTTGCCGATGCAACAACGGTAAGGACAAGGATGCTCTATTAGCGATGTATATCATGATCTTGCATATCTTACACCCTGGTCGTCGTAGGACAAGGTTGCATCATCCTGGGGCAGTGTCAAGGGTGTCACCATCTTCCGAGTCTTGGTTTCCTCAATCCTTGAGAAGCTGTCTTTTGTCTTGTCGTGGTGTTGCCAAACTTGTGTTCAAAAGATGTGACTGAATGTTTGGCAAGGCGTCTTCCTTCTAGATTATCCACGAGGATTACAAGGAATCCTGTGGTTAGGGGCATAAGGGTACTAGCGACCATTTTACAAAAGTTTTGAAGGGGAAGAGGTCAATAAGGAAAATAAATCTTAGTTTTCGAAAACTCAGAAGGGAAGAGAAGTATAGATAGCTTTTGAAAAGTGGTAATAGTTTTCAAAATAGTTTTACCCTGACTAACGACCATGCTAACTAAGGCTTCCTACATTGAGGATGGCTCTGATAACAGCTCTGTGGGGACCCCGACTCATAAGTCGTGATCACTGAATGCACGTGTATAGTGATCCCAGAGATCAATGCTCACTGAACACACAGAAGCTGAATAACAAGAGTCTTACATCCATACATACCGTCTTACACGAATTATGACCATTATGGTCAAGTCTTACATAGATAAAGCCTTAAGGGCTGAACATCAAATAAAACACAAGCAGCAGAAATCTTCGTTGATAAGTAGAACCCATGCCATCTGCCTTAACCCTACATGCATTCTGAATGGGAAAGCGTCCTAGTTCGCATGTTCGTCTCCAAAGAATTCTTCTTCGAACTCCTGCTCTTCCATGTCTGGCCAATTAAATAACCAGTGGCAAGCCAATGAGTACTTTGAATGTACTCGCAAGCAACCCATGTTTTGGTTCAAGGTACAACAATGCATGATATAGGTAAATTTTTGCAGAAAGCTAGTTTTGAGTGCTATGACATGTTCAACAACTTGTAAGACATGCATCATGAGAATTTAAGTATCCATGAGAACAGGTTACAGATATCAACATAAATAGAGTTGGAAACAATCCAACTTAATCATCATGTCAAGTCTTTTGACGTGACCCAAGTAGTTCTTACCACTTATCCATACACACTCACCAGGTTTTGCAAACATGTGGACGTAGCCTAAGAGCGGTTACCCAACTGTCCTTGACCGTGGACATGGCTATTCGAATAGTTTGACACTCTGTAGAGGTTGCACACTTTACCCACAAGACTCAGGGAACTTCCGTGCCAAGCCACGACTCGCGGTATATTACATACCCGAGGTAAGCACCCGAACATTATATTTCCCTTGACAACACTAACAAAGAGTCCACTCGTTGGCCCAAGTCCTCATGATGTATAGCATACGAGACTCACTCGAGATCATACCATCCGAGAGGGGACGCAACAGTGTGCCCGGTGTCTGTAAAAACAGCCATAGTTGCCCTACCTGGCACGACCCCGTATCGAGAGAGTATCTCATACTCTCCCGCCACTAGTAATGCGGGCTCCCTGCTAGTATTGACCAAAGTAATCAACAAAGCCCTGTCCCATAAGGGGTATTGTGGTTGTACAAGTAAGGTTGGAATAACGGTCGCAACTTAAACCAATCCGTTTTCGAAAACACACTCACACAACTTGCTCCGGTACACCCATTCTTTATCAAGTGGTTACCTAGCTCATCATCTCCCTCTGGCATTAGTGGCACCCGATGGGGTTTTCGAAAAGTCCTTGAAAACATACTTGCCTCCATCATCATGCATACACCCATCCCCTTTTTGCGTAGCACTACTTAGCATCCTAGCTACTCCCACCTACACAACCCTACTCGGAAGGTGGGGTCATGCATCATGCAAGTTTCAACAAGGAAAGTATCGGAGGCAAACCACCCCGAGTGGTCACCGCATCATCATGACTCCGATGCAACCAATATAAGTGCTATATGACATGCATAAAAATGGGTTTCATAGTCATGGTCAAAGGGCTGCTTGCCTGGCTCAACCAAGTCTTCGAAGTCTTCAAATCCTTCTGGTCCAACTCCTTCGTCAACTTCGTAATCTAACATCGCAAAGTAATAGGCACACAATAAGGTAATTGCACAAATAGAAAAATAAAAGTGCTCATAAAAATGTCAAATTATTTTTGTTAAATAATGGAGTGAAAACTAAGAATGCAAAAATTCTTAGTTTTGGATTTGGAGCTATAGAATCAGAGACATGGATTTTTAGAGGTGGATTTAAATTCTCAAATTTGAATTTAAATTTGAAAAATACAGAAAAGTGTGATGGATGTGCATGAAAGTTACACCATTAAATAGGTGGGATTTTTAGACAAATATAGTAGTTGGAATTCTTGGATTTGGATGAATATTTTATCCTGTGGAATTTTTGCAAGTTTGCACAGAGAAAGAAAAGAAAAAATGCACGTTGCCTACTGGGCCAAAATAGCCGTAGCGCAGCAGGCCCAGAGGGAGAGGAGGCCCAGGCGAGCCAGCGCGCGCGCGCCAGGTTTTTAAACCTGACGGGCGGGGCCCAGCTGCCAGTGAAAGAGAGAGGAGGCGAGAGAGAGGTGTGGATGACAGGTGGGTCCCACCTGTCATCTCCAACCTCGCGACCAGAGGGGTCGGCGAGCTCACCGGCGGCATTACAGGGCACGGCAGGTCGAGCTGATGGCACGGCTGGACTCCTTGTCATGTCGCCGTTCAGGTGGTGGTGGAGGTGGTCACCGGAGCAGCCTGGTTCGCCGGCGACGAGGTCACGCGGCGGAGGTGCTTCGGGAGGTGGCCGTTCTGGTCGTTCCCGAATGCAAAAGGAGCGGGGAAGAGAGGGGAAAGGGTCAGTGGGCTGCTGCGGTTCCAGATGGAGGAAGAGGAGCGGCGGAGGAGGTCTGTACCGCGTGAACGCCGACGAGCCGAAGCGGCGGAGCTCGAGCTCGATCTCGAGCTCGGGCGCTTTTGGAGAGGAGTGGGTGCTGCAGGGGGGTGATTAGGTGCTGTAGAGGGCGAGTGGTGAGGAGAGAAGGGCTCGGGGAGGCCTTGAAGTAGGCGGACGATGTCTCACCATGGTCCAGTGCGTCGCCGAGGCTGTTGCCGTTGCTAGGGGTCACGGGGGCTTGCTTGAGTGTGTCCAGTGCATTTGTGGATGATGTCTACGATCAGGGGAAGGGAGAGAAGGAGCAGGGGAGGGCCAGAGCATCGCGCGTGTGAGCCTGGCCATTGGAGCTCTCAGGCGGCCGGCGCGCGTGCAAAAGGAGGCAGCAGGAGGGAGAAGGAGGAGGGGGACCGGGGCGTGGCGTGTCACGAACGTTGAGGCGCATTGTCGGGCGCGCGGGGGAGGGCCGAGGTGGTCGAAGGTGTTGGGCAGGGAGCCGCTATAGTCCGGGAGCGCACTGTAGCGCGCTCCAAAGCGCGTGTGTGGCCGACATGGCCATTTTTTTGGTAATGTGGGCGCGGCCAAGTGTGTCTGGTAGTGCCAGGGGGTGTAAAGAAGTGGGGAGGGGCATTGGATGCCCTGGAGAGCCAGTAGGAGAGGAGAGAGGTTGAGGGAGAGAGAGAAAATTGATGTCCAGAGAGGGAGGGAGAGGTTTTTAACCCCCAATAATGGAGCTGTGATTTTGCCATTGTTACTGGAGGTAGAAGGGGACTAGGAGGAGTTGTGGTAAAAATTTGGGCTCATGGAGATTAGTGGAAGAGGTCAAAATGGTGACTTTGGAAATGTGGCAGAAGGTGTTTGATGCATGTTTAAGTCACTTGCACTCATCTCCTTCTTGTGCCACTTGATGGGGGTGTTGAGCATGACCATCAGGCCCTGTGGTAGAAATTTGAGCTCATTTGGACAAGGTTCACAATGTAACTTCTATAAACCCTAGAAATCAACAGAAACGGACAAGGTTCACAAGGTGCAGTGTCATCAATTAGATGTTAGAGCATGTCCAAAAAGTTTGAGAGCAAAAGAAGAAAGTTGACAATGTAAAGTTATTCAAACTTGGATCTGAACAGAGAGGGTTTTGGGGCACTTTTGTGAACCAAAACTATTTTGATTGAGGTGAAACTTGGCAAGATCATCACATTATGCATATGTGACTTTCTTGAATTTTCTTGGAATTTTTAGAGAATATTTCCTTTGTAAATATTTCAAAAGCTTGAAATATCCAGAAAGGGTTTTTGAGGGATTTGACCAATATTTTGAACATGACCATGTGTTGAAAGTCATGTATATGGAAAATATATGTCCACTGAGTTTCCCTAAATTTTCTCAAATATTTTTGAAACATTAAAATAATTTTAACCTATTAAAGACCATTTCTGGCCTTAAGAAAAAGCCTTTAAATAAAATAGCAAAATAACTTTTAAAATTATTATTTTGTGTTTCATGGGAGTCCTATACCTAATAGGAGTCAAATATACTTTTTGAAAGATTTTTACTACCCTTAATTAAGTACTTGCAGTGCAAGCCTCAATTCAGGGGTTTTTGGAAAACCTAATTTAGGAAATACTTTTAGGCCTAATTATTTTTGTAAGAAAATACTATTTTGTCCTACACACATGGCATTAGCATTGGGCAAAAGTTTGTATCAAGGAGATGAAGTATAGGAGTTGGAGGATTTATTTGATTTTAGAGCACTTGCAAACAGCAGACAAAAATCCAATCAAGCAAAGTCCAAAACACTCAAAAGTTTTTTGTAAAACCAGATTTTATCATGATTTATTAGCTTAAGTGTTGTGGCATGAAAATCAGGGTGTGACACAATGATCATTATATAGGCATCACGTCCAAGATTAGTAGACTGACACCTGCCTGCATCTACTACTATTACTTCACACATCGACCGCTATCCAGCATGCATCTAGTGTATTAAGTTCATGGACGGAGTAATGCAATAAGAATGATGACATGATGTAGACAAGATCTATTCATGTAGGAATAGATCCCATCTTGTTATCCTTAATAGCAACGATACATACATGTCTTGCTGCCCCTTCTGTCACTGGGAAAGAACGCCGCACGATCGAACCCATCACAAAGAACCTCTTCCCATGGCAAGAAAAATTGATCTAGTTGGCCTAACTAAACCAAAGGTTCGAAGAAGAAATACTAGGCTATAAGTAATCATGCATATAAGAGATCAAAGAAACTCAAATAACTTTCACGGATAAATAGATTTGATCATAAACTCAAAGTTCATCAGATCCCAACAAACACACCGCAAAAAGAGTTACATCAAATAGATCTCCAAGCGACCATTGTATTGAGAATCAAAAGAGAGAGAGGAAGCCATCTAGCTACTAACTACAGACCCGTAGGTCTACAATGAACTACTCATGCATCATCGGAGAGGCACCAATGAGGATCATGAACCCCTCCGTGATGGTGTCTAGATCGGATCTGGTGGTTCTGGAACTTGCAGCGCCTGGAATTGTGTTTCGTCGACTCCCTAGCGTTTTTGGATTTTCGGGGTATTTATAGAGCAAAGAGGTGGTGCGGGAGGCGGCCGAGGTGGGTACAACCCACCAGGGCACGCCTGGGCCCCCAGGCGCGCCTAGGTGGGTTGTGCTCCCCTTGGAGCCCCCCTCTGGTACTTCATTGGCCCAACAGGTGTCTTCTGGTCCAGAAAAATTCTCCAAAAAGTTTTGTTGCGTTTGGACTCTGTTTGGTATTGATTTTCTACGAAGTAAAAAAACAAGCAAAAAACACCAACTGGCACTGGGCACTATGTCAATAGGTTAGTCCCAAAAAAATGATATAAAGTTGCTATAAAATGATTGTGAAACATCCAAGAATGATAATATAACAGCATGGAACAAGCAAAAGTTATAGATACGTTGGAGACGTATCAGCATCCCCAATCTTAATTCCTACTCGTCCTCGAGTAGGTAAATGATAAAAACATAATTTTTTATGTGGAATGATGCCTAACATGTTCATCACATATTCTTTTCTTTTGTAGCATGGACATTTGGACTTTTATATGATTCAAAGCAATAGTCAAGTTTTGACATGAAGATTTCAATAGTCAAGCATATCAACAAGCAACCATGTCTTTCAAAATATCAACACTAAAGCAAGTTATCCCTAGCCCATTATGATCAATCATTCATCCATTCATGAAACACACTCGCATATTAGCTACACCCAATGCTCAAGTACGATCATAGTGCCCCTTAGTTGGTGCTTTATAAGAGAAGATGGAGACTTAAATAAAAGTAAAAATTGCATAAAGTAAATAGAAAGGCCCTTCGCAGAGGGAAGTAGGGATTTGTAGAGGTGCCAGAGCTCAAAGCGAAAAAGTAGAGATAAAACATTTTGGGTGGCATGCTTTTCCTGTCAACGAAAACGATCGAGTAGTTCCCAATACTTTCCATGCTAGATATATCATAGGCGGTTCCCAAATAGAAAATTAAGTTTATTCCTTTTTCCACCATGCTTTCACATTCCACGGCTAGCCGTATCCACATGTGTCGTCCATACCTACACTTTACAAGGAATTTATTATTTGACAACATAAAGTAAATTCATTTTTCATTTCGGGACTGGGCACCCCTAATACGTTCGCCGTACGCTCGTGCAATGACAAGTGAATAAACACTCATCTTGAGAATAACACATCTAGCATGGAAAAATATCAGCCACCCCCTACTATTTCATGAGCGGTATGAGCACACAAAAAGGAAATTATTTTGAAAATTAGAGATGGCACATACAAATTTGCTTAGAACGGCACGGAAATACCGCATATAGGTAGGTATGGTGGACTCATATGGCAAAATTGGGTTTAAGGATTTTGGATGCGCAAGTAGTATTCCTACTTAGTACAAGTGAAGCTAACAAAAAGATTGAGTAGCATCCAACCAAGAAACAAAAAATCACATAAGCGAGCATTAAGCATAACTAACACCGAATAATGCACCACAAGTAGGATGTAATTTCATTGCACAACTATTGACTTTCGTGCTTGGATAGGGAATCACAAACCTTAACACCAATATTCTTACTAAAGCACAATTACTCATCAACATGACTCACATATCACTATCATCATATCGCAAAACTATTACAAAGATTCAAGTTTATTTTGTCCAATGATCTTCAAGAAAGTTTTTATTATATCCATCTTGAATATCTATCACTTTGGGACTAGTTTCATATGTTGCTTTTGATAGCTCAAACAAATCTAAGTGAAGAACATGAGCATAGAAAATTTTTTGTTTCTCAAAATAATATAAGTGAAGCAAGAGATAATTTCTTCAAAAATTACTAACTCTCAAATAAATCTAAGTGAAGCATGAGGGCATTTCTTCAAAAATATTAAAGCACACCGTGCTCAAAAAGATATAAGTGAAGCACTAGAGCAATTCCATAGCTCAAAAAAATTTAAGTGAAGCATAAAGAGCAATTCTAACAAATCATAGTATAATTTTGGCTCTCTCAAATAGGTGTGTCCAGCAAGGATACTTGTGACAAATTAAAAAGCAAAAAAAGAAAAGACTCATATAATACAAGACGCTCCAAGCAAAACTCATGATATGTGACGAATAAAAATATAGCTCCAAGTAAAATACCGATGGTCGTTAGAAGAAAGAGGGGATGCCACTCGGGGCATCCCCAAGCTTAGTTGCTTGTTTCTCCTTGAATATTGCCTTGGGGTGCCATGGGGCATCCCCAAGCTTAGTCTTTTCTTACTCCTTATTCCTTCATCCATCGTGATCTCTTCCAAAACTTGAAAACTTCAATCACACAAAACTTAACAAAACCTTCGTGAGATCCGTTAGTATAAGAAAACCAATCTTTACTTTAATTACTGTAGAAAACCCATTCAAATTTTGTTATTGCATTATATCTACTGTATTCTAACTTTACCATGGCTTATACCCCCTGATACAATCCATAGATTCATCAAAATAAGCACACAATGCAAAGAAAATAGAATCTGTCAAAAACAGAACAGTCTGTAAAGACTTGAATTTTACTCAAATTATGTAACTCCAAAAATTCTGAAAAATCAGGAAAACATAGAAAATTCTAATATCAATCTTTTGTAAAAAAATCAAAAATTTTCATCGCTTCTGTGAATCTAGATAATTATTTTACTGGATGCAAAAGTTTCTGTTTTTCAACAGGATCAAATCAACTATCACCGAAGCTATCCCAAAGGCTTTACTTGGCACAACCACTAATTAAAAACATAAAAAACACAATAATAACAAAGGCATAATTATGCAAACACTCAAGAACAAATATAAAAAGGCAAAAATAAATTTTATTCATTGGGTTGCCTCCCAACAAGCGCTATCGTTTTATGCCCCTAGCTAGGCATAATGCATGGATATAAGTATTGTCATCTTTCTTCTTGTTTTCCATAGATGTGTTCTTGTCAGGAGGTTTTGCAAAAATAACTTGAAACAAATTATCCATAGAAATTTTAGCATTATCAAGTTGCCCATCTACGTATCCCATTTGGTTTCCGGCAACAATCCAAGAATATTGTTGATTAACATCATTGAAAACTTGTTGGATTATATCTAAAACGGGAATTTCCTTTTTAAGATTCTCATAAAAAACCTGATTATTTCCAAGCAAATGTCTCAATATATAATCACTATTGTAAAGGATCTCATTTATCACCGGTTTTTCACGGTTCATACCATAAAAACCAAAAATTTCCCTAGCTTCCCGCACTATGTGATCAAATTCATTCACAAGAACTTGGGTAGCTATCTTTTTAGCTTTAGGATCCTTTATAGATGGTAGATCATAAAACAATCTTTGCAAGGTAGGGTGAGTTCGGATAAATCTATTTTCAAGTTTCAGAACTAGTGCTGAAATAGCTTCCGCATAAGATTTAGTTCTTTTAAGTATAGGAGCATCATCAAGAGTTAAATTTCCAACACAATTGAAAAATTCTTGGATATGTTCTTTTCCCATAACATTCCCTTGCCCCAAAAAAAAGGTTTTAGCATCCAGATTGCCAAATCGTCCAATTTTAGGAGTAAGGCCATCATCTGTTTCTGCCATACCAAAGTCACTCATGGTGACAAGCTCAAGCAAATAAGAGATATGACTGGAAAACGGCGAACGAAAAAGAGGGCGAATAAAACGGCAAATTTTTGTGAAGTGGGGGAGATGAAAATGAGAGGCAAATGGAAAATAATGTAAATTGCAAGGATATCAGATTTGTGATTAGGAACCTGATAGATGTTGATGATGTCTCCCCGGCAACTGCGTCGGAAATCCTTTCTTGATGGCTCGTATCCGCGTCAGTATTTCCCCGAAGAGGCAGGGATGATGCAGTACAGCTTCGGTTGGTATTTCCCTCAGTTATGAAACCAAGATTATCGAACCAGTAGGAGAACCAAGCAACACTATGTAAATGGTACCTGCACACAAAGAACAAATACTTGCAACCCGACGCGTAAGAGGGGTTGTCAATCCCTCTCGGGTAAAAGATAGATTGGTTTGTATGATTTTGGATAGATAGATCTCGTAATAAAAAAAAGTGCAGCAAGGTATTTTTGGGTTTTCAAAATAATAGATCTGAAAACAAAAGCAAATAAAAATAGACCTCAAAGCAAATATGATAAAGAATAGACCCGGGGCCGTAGATTTCACTAGTGGCTTCTCTCGAGAAAAATAGCATACGGTGGGTAAACAAATTACTGTTGGCCAATTGATAGAACTTCAAATAATTATGATGATATCCAGGCAATGATCATTATATAGGCATCATGTCCAAGATTAGTAGACCAACTCCTGCCTGCATCTACTACTATTACTCCACACATCGACCGCTACCCAGCATGCATCTAGTGTATTAAGTTCATGGAGAAACGAAGTAATGCAATAAGAACGATGACATGATATAGACAAGATCTATTCATTTAGGAATAGACCCCATCTTGTTATCCTTAATAGCAATGATACATATGTGTCTTGCTGCCCCTTCTGTCACTGGGAAAGAACACCGCACGATCGAACCCATCACAAAGCACCTCTTCCCATGGCACGAAAAATCGATCTAGTTGGCCTAACTAAACCAAAGATTCGAAAAAGAAATATGAGGCTATAAGTAATCATGCAAATAAGAGATCAAAGAAACTCAAATAACTTTCCTGGATAAATAGATCTGATCATAAACTCAAAGTTCATCGGATCCCAACAAACACACCGCAAAAAGAGTTACATCAAATAGATCTCCAAGAGACCATTGTATTGAGAATCAAAAGAGAGAGAGGAAGTCATCTAGCTACTAACTACGGACCTGTAGGTCTACAATGAACTACTCACGCATCATCGGAGAGGCACCAATGAGGATGATGAACCCCTCCGTGATGGTGTCTAGATTGGATCTGGTGGTTCTGGAACTTGCGGCAGCTGGAATTGCGTTTCGTCGACTCCCCTAGTGTTTCTGGATTTTAGGGGTATTTATAGAGCAAAGAGAAAGTGCGGGAGGCGGCCGAGGTGGGCACAACCCACCAGGGCCTGCCCAGGTTGGTTGTGCTCCCCTCGGAGCCCCCTCTAGTACTTCTTTGGCCCAACAGGTGTCTTCTGGTCCAGAAAAATTCTCCAAAAATTTTCACTGTGTTTGGACTCCGTTTGGTATTGATTTTCTGCGAAGTAAATAAACAAGCAAAAAACCGCAACTGGCACTGGGTACTATGTCAATTGGTTAGTCCCAAAAAAAATGATATAAAGTTGCGATAAAATGATTGTAAAACATCCAAGAATGATAATATAACAGCATGGAACAAGCAAAAATTATAGATATGTTGGAGACGTATCAGGTAGCTAATCTGCTCTTCCTCCTGTTGTTCTTCGCTCTCCTCATCTTTTTCATCTAATGAGCTCACAATTTCATCAATTTCTTCTTCCATAGTTTCCTGCAAAATATTAATCTCTTCTTGGACAGCGGAGACTTTCTAAATAAACTCATTAATATCAGCATTATATTTATAATTCTCATAGCAATAATTAAGTATAGCAAAATTTTCAGGTCTATAAACAGCATCATCATAATCTTCATACTTTTCAAACAGAGATTCAATTTCATAAGCACCCTTAAAAGCAACAAACTCTTCTATTCGTTCCACATCATAGTAATCATATCTACCATTAGCATAAGAAGCCAAGGTTTCATTATCATTAAATTCACAAGAAAAGGGAAGGTGTCGAGCCTTCATCCTAGAGCAACAAGTATAATCATATCTCCGGCATAAGTTCCAAGCATACCAATGCAACATATCAATTTGATCCCACAATACTTTCCCTTTGTGTGTCAAGCAATAATCCCTAAAGTACTCACGTTGATCCAACGTGTCTCCCATTATCATGTTGAATGGGGCTTTCTCAGGATTATCAAAGTAGTGTTTAATATTTTTCACATAATGAGCATCTAGGGTTTTAGGAGGTTCTCCATCTCCATGAGTAGCAAGTACAACTAATTTTTTTGGTATTTCGTGTTTCGTATCCATAACTAAAGATAGAGATCAACTTAGAACAGAAAATAAAATCTACTTAGTGATAAAGCAAACAAGCACACACGAGAATATTCACCCCACGCTTTTGCTCCTCGGTAACGGCGCCAGAAAAAGGTCTTGATAATCCACAAGTATAGGGGATCGTTTGTAGCCTTTTTCGATAAATAAGAGTGTCGAACCCAACGAGGAGCTAAAGGTAGAACAAATAATCCCTCAAGTTCTATCGACCACCAATACAACTCTACGCACAATTAACGTTTGCTTTACCTAGAACAAGAATAAAATTAGAAGTACTTTGTAGGTGTGGATAGGTTTGCAAGATAATAAAGAATGTGACAATACAAGTTAGGTGCTGTTTAAATAAAGAAACAATTAAGTTTAGTAAAACGAGTGTGGATTAGTGGTGGTAGGATTTGCGGAATTGTCCCATAGCAATTGACTACGTTACTAGACCGATAGCAAGTTTTTATGTGGGAGAGGCCACTGCTAGCATGTCGTCCCTTACTTGAAATTCTATGCACTTATGATTGGAACTATTAGCAAGCATCCGCAACTACTAATGTTCATTAAGGTAAAACCCAAGCATAGCATTAAGATATATATTGGTCCCCCTTCAATCCCATATGCATCAATTTCTATGTTTAGGAAGAAGCTTCTGTCACCCTTGCCCTCCAATCCATAGTCCTATCAACATACAACTAACCCTATGGTGTGATCCACACACGCGCTCATATGATGGGCACCAAAGGACAACAACATAACCACAAGCAAGTCATAGCAATTCACCAATTACCGATAGGACAAGAAAAATCTACTCAAGCATCATAGGATGGCAACATATCATTGGATAGTAATATGAAGCATAAAGCACCATCTTCAAGTAGAGGGTACAGCGGGTTGCGGGAGAGTGGACTGCTAAATATAGATGGGGGAAGGTGATGAAGATGTTGGTGAAGATGACGGAGTTGTTGGAGTAGATCAACGTCACACGATGATTGCCCCAGTGGCGTTCCGGCGCCATCGGGAGAGAGGAGGATTGAGCACCCCTCCTTCTTCTTCTTCCTTGGCCTCCCCCCTAAATGGGAGGAGAGTTCCCCCTCTGGTCCATGGTTGCCATGCCGGCGGAGGGGCGAGAGCCCCTCCGAGATTGGATCTGTCCCTCTGTTCTCTTCTGTTTCGCGTTCCTGTTTTTTGGCCAAAAACCGTTTCTTATATTCCCGAAGATCCGTAACACTGCGCTGAGATTTTAACACGATTTTTTCCGGATATAAGCTTCCGTGCACCCGAAGTAGATCTCCAACCGGCTTACGAGGAGGCCACAATACACCACCACGCGCATGGGCCCTTGGCCGCACCCTGGTGTCTCGTGGTGGCTGTGGGCCTCCGATTGCATTGATTCCACCTCCCAAAAATCACAAATATTCCAAAATAATTCTCTGTAATTTTTTATCGTGTTTGGACTTCGTTTGATATGGATATTCTGCGAAACAAAAAGCATGCAACAAGCAGGAACTGGCACTAGGCACTGGATCAATATGTTAGTCCAATATATCATATATATTTTTGCCAAAAGTATGTAAAAGTTGCATAATATTGGCATGGAACAATCAAAAATTATAGATACGACGGAGACGTATGACTATGCATGATATGGTAATGCTAGAATAAAGCTGAACCAATATCCTGAGGCACATGAACCATCTCACTCTCGGTTATCCAACCAAGCAACATATCATCTTGATCACCTCGTGATCAATACCTCCTCGTGATCACCATGTGATCACCTCACAAACTGAATGATCATCCTCAAGATCATCCCAACATCCTCATCGGCATCCTGCCAAACTGTTACTGCTCACATAACATATAGGTCATCTAATAAGTCATTCCGTCATCGTGGGTGTTGATCTAATGGTGTGACCTAGTATTAACTGTGTCCATGACTGAGGACGCGGCTATCGATAGTTTATACACACTCTGCAGAGCTTAGCACACTGTACCCACACCATAGAACCCATAGCCTCGTTGAAAGTGCAACTAATCCCCGGGTGGTTTTGGTAATTCATAACAACATATAGCTCAGTGAACTAATATCCATTCAAGATAAATATTTCAGGAAGTTCAATGAATGGCATGGCATGGGATAGGAATGTGGGCCCCTCAAAATGCTAAGGACACATATTGGCAAAAGCTCAAGACTGTTCATCTTTGTTTTAGTGATCCAAGATCACATTGAGTCCATAGGAAAGCTAATACTATTAAAAGGGGATGAGGTGTTGCTTAATGGCTTGCTTGCTCAAAATGCTTAGTGATATTGCTCCAAAGCCCTCAACCACTTTCTCATTCCAAATATATCAAAACCCTAAACTCCAACTTGGCCCCACCGATTCTTTCTATCCGGCGCCACCGAGTTCATATGACATAGCCACAGCCAGAAACCCTAACAGTTCGGTCACACCGATACGGATCTCGGTCTCACCGAGATGGCCTTGCCAACTCCATGTTATCAGTTGCAATTATTTCGGTCTCACCGAAATTGCAATCGGTCTCACCAAAATTGCAATCGGTCTCACCGAGATGGCTTGACCAATTCTCTGTTGCCCTATTTCTTCACTTCGGTCTCACCGAGTTGATGCAATCGGTACCACCGAGATGAGGTTTGCCCTAAGCCCTAGCACATCGGTCCCACCGAGTTGTTCCAGTCGGTCCCACCGAGATTCCTAACGTTCACATTTTGAACTAATCGGTCAGACCGAGTTTAGCTATTCGGTCTCACCGAGTTGGGTCAAATGTGTGTAAAGGTTGGATTTTGTGTGGAGGCTATATATACCCCTCCACCCCCTTCACCATATGTGGGAGAGCCATCAGAACGTGCCTACACTTCCACCATAAATTTTCTGAGAGAGAACCACCTCACTACTGCAGGATGCTGCTAGCGCGACACTACAATCAGAGACCCTTCGACGAAACTATGTACGATGCAATAATCGCAAACGGTGGTGTAAAAAACCGTCAAAAAAGATGCAAAACATTTGCGCTGACGGATGCATCAAACCCGATTCAGAATTTAGTTGCGTGTGGGATGAGGGGCATACGGTTCAGTTCAAGGAACTGTTTGCGATGCGGCGGAACAAAAGAAACGGGCGGCCAGATGAAGGCGTGTGCGATATACAACATACGGTTCACTCGGATGAACTATTTGTGATTAGGCAACACAAAAGAAATGGTTAGCCAGATCAAGGTGTGTGCGATATACGGCATACAGTTCACTCGGATGAACTGTTTGCGTTGAGCGAAGAGAAGAGAAACGGTTCAACTTAACAAGATCTGTGTGATACGCGGCAAACAGGTCTATAATCGGAAACATGTGGGAAGACCAATAACAACACAGACGATTCCTGTTAACAAGTCGTGTGTGTTGTGAGCAAACGATTGCTGGTATACAATTGTGAGTGATTGATGAAAACATCACCGACGGATTCCATTGTTTAGTCAGTGTGCGATATGATTTTCTTTGTCCGCACAACATCTACGCTCTGTATACAGAGCATCAACATATATACTTAAAAATACAGCATTGCATAACCAAATTAAGCATACAATTACACAAGTGACTACACACATAACATTTCCACACACCAAAGTAAGCAATTACATGCATACTAAACTAGGAGAAACGAGGATCTAATCATCTACTTATTGTTGCGAGGATGATTGCCATTGCTCTGCTTCCGGCTGGATCCCTGGCCGTTTTGGGGAAGGAGGCACTTCCTCATGTCAACGATCCACCTGTACATGTCGTAGCTCGTGTATGCCTCCTTGGCCGCGTACACGACGTGAGCTTTGTCGAGTTTCTCCATCCAGGCCGAGTGCCAGGCACGCTTGTCCTTGTTGTGGGAATCCCTCATGTCTCTGTAGTAGGGGTCGATGATGGCCTCGGCGAGGTGAACCAGTGTGTCCTTCTCATGCTCCTTGCTGCCCCAGATCTTGTATTATCCCTGGATGTCGACAAGATTCTGGCAGGCGATGCCCGAATTCTCGAGCGCCTTTACATCGTTGGTGATGTCCACCATAGCGAACATGTAGTGGGGGCTATTGACAAACCTGGCGAAACCCTTGCAAAGCCTTGTGGCCAGGCAGTAGTGGTAGACGAGGACGTGGTGGCGCACGGACATCTGGGCGATGGCGACCTTGGGACGAGACCCGGCACGAGCGCGGGTGTACTCGAGGTCGAACCCGACCACCTTTTACTTCTTCTCGGCAAGCAACATCTCCATGATGTGGATGGAGTGCTCCACCCAGACCGGGTCGTTGGTGTACACCACCGAGAGGTCCATTAACCTGCTGTGGGTGTCCACCACGGCATGCATGGTGAACTGCTGCTCGTCATCGGCAGCCGCTCGGAGCACCATTGGAGCCGCGCAGGATACCCTCTAAGAATTTGTCGTGGTGGGTGTGCTTCTTGCAATGGTGGGGCGCGATCAAAAGGTTGAAGAGACACAAGGGTTAAATGGCCGCTGTAATAAATGGGGACCGGCCGGCCTGTAATCGTCATGTCTTGTCACGGCGTTCATAGCGGACGATTCCAGTGCACGCTTGACAACACCGCACCGCACGTGTTTCGTTTGACCACGCGTTGGCTCGAAGAGGCGCCAAATGTATCGTCGGTGAGCCTGTTCCCGCGCTACCGCGTAGTTTACCGCGCAAGCTTCCCGCCCGGCTAGTTTGGCCATGCATCGGCTAGAAGAGGGACAAATCGTGGGCGTTTATTGGCAAAAAGATTTGTAAAAATGAACTGTGTGGAATGACTTCGGTCATAAGTTTACCCATGGGTGATGAGGTCAAAGTTACATAGAAGGGTGATGATGGACACTCGAGTGCAATAATTAATTCTGCGCTCTACAGGGCACACGGTTGAAGAAACCAACTATGTGCAATAATGTCGAAGATCGCAGTCGAGTTAGCTATTAAAATCGTGTGCTTTGAGACCGACACGGTAAACAGATTCGAGAATGGTTAATAAAATCTAAGACCATTGCATATTAAGGTCAAAATAGTGCTACCAATATACGAGTCTCATATGATGCCATTTCAACGATTGTACCACAAAAGCTCGAAATATTACAAGGTTCAAATTCCAGAGTTATATGGCTCAAATTCAAAGATTACAAGGTTCAAACTGATATTAGAAATGAAATTCAGCTCATCAGCTACAAACGCTCGCGCTGATCCGCTGAACATGGATATCATAGAGGCTCAAACTAATATTACCACTTCTAAGTCTGGTTTCGAAACCTCATAATTTTTGCAAAGGGGTCAACCACTGAGAAGTCATGTATGGGTTCGACATGATGACTTCCAATTACTCTGTCATCTGAAGTTCCAAAATGAAATTCAGTATTTTCGAAGCCTATTCCATTCTGCCGTAGGCGCCGGCGCTGATCAACAAACCATTCATTTTTGCGAAATAAATGTAGGGCAAACCTCATTACCTTCAGCACCCTTGCTCTGACAACAAAGAACCTGGCGAATATAATCTCCGGTAAGGTCCCTCGGTAGGAGTTCAAAGTAATTTCTGAGAGATGCAGATCTAGGCATTCGACATGATTGTTATATTGTATCACATTATCCACCACTGGGCCTAATCTTATCTGCAAAAGAAGAAAACGTGTTAGTGCCTACATGCAGTTTTGAACACTACTACATGCCTATTTGGTTTGCAGGATTTGTAAAATGCACTAACATGCCATCTTCGATCTGACATGATTAACATGGGCATTTGATTACATTCTAGAAAAATGTAGCCTTCTTCACAAGAGGTTGGAGTGGATTAAAAGTTCCCTAAGAAAACTAGTACAGATGAATCGAAAGGAGAAATGCTTATGGATTGTAACCATATGGATCAAGCAACCAATATGGGGGGGGGAACATGTATGTACTGAAATCCTCCAAAAGAATCCTTCAGAAATCATAGTACATTATCATTGTAAACTTGGAAAAAGGTGTCACAAATTGAACTCCCTTATGGTTAACATTTAAGAGGAACGGAACATCACCTCGATATATAGCTTCTCCAGGCACGGAAAGCATCTCAGGAAACTGATAACTTGCTCCAGGTTGGGGCCGATAGATTCTAGTGCCAAGACCTTCACTGTGCGCAGTTTCGGGGTCAAGCTTGTCGGAATCATTTTCTGGATGACAGACGAACAAACATCTTCAAAATTAGAAATAATGTTAATTTGTAGAAGGAGAGGTAGAAGGCAGCTGTTGTACCTGAACGGGTGTGGATCCAATAACAAGTTCGGAGTATTTGTTAGACGAGTAGCCCACCACTGTCAATTTCGGCGCAGAAATGACATTGATTCTTGTTGGACCTTCTTGATCAACTACAAATAATCTCTCAAGTGTAGGTGTGTCCTCAATGACCATAGCATGGTACACATCTTGTGATGTCTTCCTACCGCACAAGCAACACACATAAATAGTCCGGAGAGTCATGGAGGTGATGTGGAAGCTACTCAACCCATTGATCGCCTGAAGACGAAGGTACTCAAGTGCAGTACAGCCATGGAGCAGGTGCTCCATGTCACCGTTTGGGAGGCAGACGGCGACGAGCTCGAGGTGCTTCAGTCGTGGTAGAATAAGAGCGGGCGATTCATTAAGGGGGGATGGCAGTTCCTGAACTTGGCGACGCGCAGCGTGGGCGCGAGGCGGAGCGCGGACGTTGGCAGCGAGCGCATATGCCCATCATCAGAAGTGAGCTCCTCAAGCTGATCTAGGGCGGGGGATCGGAACCAGTTGTCAAGCTTGGCTCGGTCCTTGCCGTTGGAACGGAACTTGCCCATTCTAAGGCCTCTGGTTGGGCCAAGGTGACTGCCGAGGATCTTGGAGAACGCATCCAAGCTTTTGCGATAGCCATGGTAGAGGTCGAGAGGGGTGGAGTTCCATAGGGGGCGCCACCGCCGGGGAAGGACGGTTGTCCGCGCCCCATATTTGATTGGGAGGAGGGAGATGATGACTATCAACATATCATCGGGGAGGTTGCTGATGAAGTCTAGGCCTGCTGGAGTCGCTTGCGGTTCTTGCTCGCCCCGCCTCCGCTTGTTGGCAGCCCCGTTCTCCACCTCCGGAGTCTCCTTGTCAGCGGCGCTTTCTGATAGAAGTGGGAGTACGAGAAGGCGTATGGCCGGATGATATCATCGGGGAAGTTAGCATATATCTCATGACCAGGCTCTTTTATGTGCAGTGCAATTATAGTGCCAGCTTTCAGTACCTAAAACTTAGAAATTTCTTTCCAAAGGCCAGTGCCAAAATAGGAGTCACCACGTTCATCTAGTCTTACAGTAGCAACGATTGTAAATCCATGGTTTGTGTTCAGTATGACATCCCTGCAGTCTTGATTTATGTAAAGGGAAAGATTGTGCACTACAGATTCTGTTGCATAGCATGGGATGCGCTGCAGAAAATGGTAGGATTGTTAAAGAAAATATGGTAACATGCAAATATGGACCCAAATTGAAAGAACTGTACAGCAGTTGAAATCGAAGGACAAAAATCTAAAATTAAACAGATAGGGCAAACATGATGTTATGGAAATATGAGAGTAATCGAAAGAACAATATATCATTAATTTGCCTAATATAGAAAGAAGAGGGGGAAAAATCCCCTTTGACGTATATGGTGCATGTGGCACCTTTTATCCAAATGTAGCAATATTTAGAATATGTTCAGGAAAGTAGGCCATGCCAACCGATTTAGGGTGAGATTGAACATACCGCGCGCATCCTCAAGTCATCTGGTACGGTGAGATGGAATGTCTGGCGGAGGCTGCAAAGTCCTGATGTGTCCATGCACTGTACACTCTATGAATGAAAGAAAACCCTCAAATCAGCTCAAATAAAAGTGAATTCACGGCGATTTCGGCCGGGTGATTAAAGGAGGAAGATGACTGGCATAAGAGATGAGATAATATCTCATTAAATTAGTTACCTTGTTGTCCATGAGAAAGAACCCTCAGTACGGCAGATTCCCCAACCAAGCGGAGCTGGGTCAACCGCGAGCAGCGTTGAGAAAGACGATGGCGATAGGCGGCGGCAAGCAGAAGTGGCGAAATGCGGTGGGGTTTGCCGGCAGCCTGGCGGCGGCGGCAGGCGTCGAGGTAAGTGGTTACCGCCATGATAGGCGGTGCCATGCATAGACGCGGAGGAGCTTGTGCAGGTGTGAATGGGGACCGGAGGGGGTGGCGGGCGGGGTGAGGGTTTTTGCGACGTGGGGGTGGTGAGGGTTTTCTTTTTTCTTTTTTGAATTGGATGGTGAGGGTTTTCTGTCCCACAAAGAATTTCGGAGGCAACGGTTTGCTAGAGCCAACCGTGTGTGATTGACGCAACAGGCAAAAGGAAAGTCATTGCACACGGTTCCAATTTTGGGAACCGTGTGTGATTGACGTACTACCTCCGTCCTGGTTTATTGGTCCCCTTTGTAATTTGTACCAAATTTTGACCAAATATTTAACTAGAAATGTTTATGCATGTAACCAAAAATTATATCATTGAACACTATGCTCAAATACCCATCCACCAATATAATTTTTGCTGGCTTGCTCTAACATTTTGTCAGTTAAATCTTTGGTCAAAATTTAACACAAATTACAAAGGGGACCAATAAACCAGGATGGAGGTAGATTCCATCAACCGAACTGATTGCATCCATATCCCACGGTTAGACATAAGTAAACATAGATTAAACATACTCAGACATAGATAATAAGCGTACACATACACAAGCATAGTTCAACCATAAGTACATAGTTCAACCGTCATTAAGCATACTCAAGCGTACATAGTTTGATCCCACATCTCATCTCACATGCTGGCACGATCCTGAAGCTTCTCCAGGTACTCGACGTGCGCCACCCTGCGAGAATACTTCTACTTGAAGGAGCCAACGGCCCGTCCTCTTGCATGCGCCAGAACACTTTGATATGCGTCATGAAGCTTGTGGTTGCAAAATGGGCATCTATAGCCGTCAATCCAGGTCCTAATACGCCTGTTATGCATTCCCGCAAAAAGTTCCCTCAGGATTTGCCTCTTGTACCTCCTCTGGCCATCTTCATCCTCGTTGTCCACATCGTCAGACAGCACCTATACAAATAGTAAAACAAATTTGGCATCAAATCAATGTTTACATGCCGTGAAGTAGGATTAGGAATTTATGGCTATTTTTTTATACATATCAAGAGATTATGGTTCGATTTTTAAGCACAGTCGTCTGTGTACAGACCAATCTTGAAGAAAAAAATGGCACAAACATATATGTAGGTCATTCAAAATCAATTGTCAAGTCCTGGCTAGGAATTATTAGCACGAACACTAACCCTAGTAGGATTACTAGCAGAAATCATTTGCACAGATGAAACAATTAATCACTTCTCACTTGTACCATTCAAACAATCAATACACTACACGGATCTAACGAAACTTACTCAGATTTCATGGATTGGGAGAACATAACCATAGGATTTCTATTCCAAAAAGGGGGAGGCAGGAGTAACCAGAGAAACCCTAGGATCTATTTGACACATAAATGGGTATAGATGACTAACCAGTTGTCCGTCGTCGTCGGAGTCGTCGCCGGAGTGGTCGTCGGAGTCGTCGCCGGGGTCGTCGCCCGAGTCGTCACCAGAGTCGGTGTGGAACTCCGCCTCCGTCTGTGGAAGCTCGACGCCGTCGACGATGTCAGGGTGCAGCGATAACTCGCCGGCGGTGACGGCATCCTCTGTCTCCATCTCCACGCCGTGCTTCGGTGCTTCAGCAGCCCCGGCGTCGCCACTCCCTCCGATGGGGCGCTTCGGCGGCATCCTCATACACTGACGGCTTTGAGGACTGAGAGTGGTGTCGAGGATGCAAGCGGAGAGAGAGGATTGTGTGTGTGGCAAGGATGGGGGGCGCGGCCGCTCGGGCGCACCATTAATATAGAGTAGTGGGAGAGAGGTGGGCGGCGGTCAAACCGTTGCCTCGCCTCCCGGTGAGCCTGCGCACCGGACTGCTGGCATGCCTACCGTCGTTTCACACAGCTACTCGCACGCCTCCCGATGACACTGCGCAGCGAGCACGCCTCCGTCAATTCACACATCTGCACGCACGCCTCCCGGTCTGCCTGCGCGGCGGACTGCTCGCATGCGTCCCATCAACTCATGCCTGCTCGCATGGCACACGGGTCGCGTGGCGGCACGTATATTCTTTTTCTATTTGGATGATTAATGTTGCCGCTTTATTGCTTAACCGAAGCATGGCACGTATCCATTGTTGGTCTAATGCTCACGGTTCGAATAAATAATCCATTTGGGATATTGGTTCCCAATTATTAATAATCTCCCATTTGTAATTAGATAAAGATTACATCAAAACTGGTCTCAAATTTGACAAAAAAAAGTACAATGCCACTTTGTATTGGTGTCCATATAACAACACGATAAGTTTCATGAACTTCAAATAAGTTTTGGATGTACTAGAATTTAAAAATTGAGATTCTCAATGTTTGAAATTTCTAGCACGGGGAGTAAACATGCACCCACTGAGACACATGTGTTTTTGCAATCCATTTAGGTGCACTGTCACATGTGCATGTAGCTCAAATTTGATTTTTGCACATTATACCCGCAGAAAATCAATCAATTAATGTACTAAAACGTCTTAATGATCTCTATTTTTTTTCAAAATTAAAACGTCCCTCCTTTGGTAACATATGTTCACCGCGGGATAATTTAACATGCATCGTAGTTGCGGTGGATTCGCGGTGTGTGTGTGGGTGTGTGCGTCTGGGGGGTGGCGGGTGGCTTGCAGTACACTACGAGTTGTGAGCCACCGTGTGGGTTGGCCGTTTTGTTAGGCAGGTGCCACAACAGAGTCGTGAATTCGTTATTTAAAACATTACATAACCCTTTCATACATACATGTTTTGGCCACATGCAGTCGATGGTTGTCCTACGCAACACTCGGTACTCGCGTGTGACGCTTTCTATGGGCCCGCGAGGTCGTCGTCCATCACTTTGACGAACAGCCAGCAGTGAGGTTAATTTGACCAGCAAGGTAGAATCTTTTTTGTTTGTGTTATCGTGGTATATAGTACGCGTTGAAGAGGTGGGAGGGGACTAGCATATATACTATACGTACGTGTCCGTGCACAAGTACACCTCACTCGGTGTCGGGACTTTTCGGTTTTCGATGCACGTGCCACATCAAAGTTGTGAAATTGGCTATTCAAACATCACACAACACCTCTTTGGGCCACATGCATGCAGGCATTGGTTATCCTAGCTAGGACACTCACGTGTGACGCTTCCATCTGTGGGCCCATGAGGCCATCGTCGATGCATGCATCACTTTGACCTACATCGGGAGAGGTTAATTAATTTCACCATCGAGGAGGATTCTTTTTGGGCTGTATTACGGTAGGAGCATATAGTATGCGTCGAAGAGGGGGAAGGGGACCATCATATGTAGTACGCTTCATGAATTCCTCGCTCTGTGTGGGGGGTTTACGGTTTTCGAGGCATGTGGCACATCAAAGTTGTGCATTTTGGGTATTCAACATATGTTTGGCGCCCCACATGCAAAGCGATGGTGGTTGTCCTCTTGCACCCACTTAAGCGGTTATCAGCGATATCGATGCTTTCCATCTGTGGGCCCGCTTGGTCCATCACTACTTTTTGCCTGACAACGAGAGAGGTTAATTTGACTTAGGAGGGGATTATTTTTTTGCTTGTAATACGGTATATATATAGGTCATGCTCTGGGATGACATGATACAGTTTGAGCACACACACATGCATGTGTACGCATGAATCCCTCCCATCGAGTCGAAGTGGCTACACGTCATGAACCGATCTCGCTCTGTGTGGGGACTGTACGATTTTTTATGCACGCGCCACATCAATGTTGTGAAATGGTATTCAAACATGCATGCACGCATCACCTCCATACATATGCATGTAGTGGTTGTCTTCGAACGGTACACTCCCTCATGTGGTTATCGGTGACAAGCCTATATATTCGTGGGCTCGCGTGGACATCCATGATCACCTTGACCGACAACAAGATAGGTTACCATGGCGGATTCTTCCTTTGGTTCGTGTTATCGTAGTATAGGTCATGGTGAGATTCAGACCTAATTAAGTTTGAGTGCATATACTATGCACGCATGCATGCATGAATCCCCGTCGTCGGCTTGAAGTGTGGTGTAACATACATATGCATCGTCAACCTAACCCTCACTCAGTGTGGGGATTTCTAGTTTGCAATCACGGTGCCACATCAAAGTTATTCCATTGTGTATTCAAAAACAAGCCTCTCCATACATATGTTTGGGCCACATGCATGCAGTGGTTGTCTTCGGGGACTAGCTACTTGCATGATTATTGGCGAGCTAGCCCATCTCTGGGGTCGCATGGATGGCCATCACTTTGACTAACAACAAGAGAGCAGTTGTACGACCAAGGTGGATTATTCTTGGTCCGTTTTACGATCCATCTTGGTGAGATGCCTCTCTAGCCCACCGACTGAAAGTGTGTGTGGGGGGGGGCTGGTACTTTGCACTTTGCTAGGTGAACCTCGGTTGGGAGGGCATGCATTCATAGCTTAGGATTCCCTTCGTGCCGACACGAGGGGGGGCATGCATTCATAGCTTAGGTTTCCCTTCGTGCCGACACGAGGGGGGGCAAGCAATACCATGCGCTTTGCGAGATAGGTGCCACATCAAAGTTGCATTTGGTATTTGAACATCAAACCACCCTTTTCATACATAAATTTAGTCCACATGCAAGCATGTTCGTGTTCTGACCCTCTCCCGCCTCATTTTTCGCCAAATTTATGAACATTAGACAAGTCGGACGACGCAGCAGACACGGTTCACTCAAACTAACCGTGTGCCACGCCGGTGCCCCTGTCACACACACATCCGCACAGTACATTGGGCTCCACGAGGCTTCCCCTCTCAAAAATATCTACCCGCCTGCAGTTTTTTTCTGTTTGATAACACACAGTTATTGTGTTTCGACAATGTCTGATGTTTCTTGTTCCCAATCCCGCCTGCATCCCTCGAAAATATCTGCCCGCCTCGAGGGTTTTTCTGTTTCATAACACACGGTTGCTATCTCTGGACCATGTGCGATGCACCATCATCAAAATTTTCAATAGCCCCAGCATTTCACTCCCGCGTTTGACTCCCGCGTAGTAAAATTTTCAGTACCCGAGTCACTCCTAACACCCCCCCCCCCCCCGCCCCCCTCCAAACAACACACACACACCAAAACCTTCTCGGGCACGCGCGCGCACACACACACACACACACACACACACACTCTCCCTCACTCAAAACCCTAGCAAGGTCCCCGCCGCCGCCGCCGCCGCCGCAAGGCCTCCATTGTCAACATCTGCCAGTTTGCCCGTGCAGCTTACCCACCGATCTCCATACCCAGGCCGCCCTGAGTTTCTTAGATGATGCCTGCCAAACGCCCCCTTTCCCACAGATCCCCATCCCCCACTCCAGAGCGTCGTAGCCTAAGCCCGGCTACGCTTCCCGTGGAGCTCGAGGAGCGACTGGCCCAAAAGAGGTGTATCGCGGTCTCTTCGCCCGATGTCGCCGAGGAAGCTGACGACCATTACTGGCCGCAGGCACTCAATCAGCAGGCTAGAGTATGCGGGTATGTCGCGGACGCCGGCTACGACATCGAGGTTGTCGACAGCGACGGCCTGAGGCAGGCTATGTCACAGGTTAAGTGGCCCACCCCCAACCCCTCGGGTTCAACCGCTGTCGATCTCATCCATGGCCCCGCCGCTGATCTCCTCTGGCTCGTTGTCAAGAATTTGCCATCCTACATCGCCATCGAGCCCCTTTTGTCATTTCTGAAGGACACGTTCTGCGACGCTGGCTTGTGATCCACAGCTTCCAAGTCAGACCTCATCGACGACGACCACAAGGAGGGCACCCTCTCCGGCTCTTCCAAGGGGAAAGAGCCCATCTGCTCTTCCAAGGGGAAAGAGCCCGTCTGCGACATCAGGGAGGGCACCCTACAATTATGCTCTTCCAAGGGGAAGGACCCCATCTGCGACAACATGGAGCGTATCCAGGGTCCGTGCTCTTCCCACGGGAACGAGCCCATCTGTGACAAGTGAGGAAACCCATCGACTCCCTTTTGTAGTGTAGTGAGAATATGTCCAGTTTTAATTGCTATATTTGGTTGTTTGCAGTATGCCTTGTTTATTTCAAATGTTCACAATGTGATGCTCTATATGTGCAATTATTTACTGTGCAGTACATTTCATCAATCCAGTTTTAAACATACCGATAGGAATGCATATATTTGCTTGCTGTTAAGCCTGTTATAGCTAGCATATGCCTCTTTTGAAGTTTTTTGATTGTTCGGTTGTTTGTAGTTAGCATATGTCCAGTTTCAAATGCTATCTTTGGTTGTTCGTAGTATGCCTTGTTTATTCCAGTTATTCACAACGTGATGTTCTATATGTGCAAGTATGAACTGTGCAGTTCAATTTCATCAGTACTAGTTTTAACAATACCACTATGAATGACTAAATTTTGTTGCTGCATCTTGTAGTTAACACGCCTTTCCATTTTTATTTAACAATAACCAGTGTACTTAGACCGGCACAATACCAGTTTGAATGACTATGTTTGCTTGTTGTTAAATGTTAGGCCTGTTGCAGTTAACACACCTTTCCACTTGTTTTGCTTTACTAGCATGCTTAAACCTGCACACTGAAGCTATCTTTTGGAGATTATTTTGTCTGCCATGGATAATTTTGGTTGATGTTTAGCCTGTTGTGCTTAACATGCCTCTTGATGTACCTACACAGGACAATTTTGGGAACGACTTCTGTTTTCCATCGAGGTTAGTTTCATCCCATGGCTTATATATACTCACTGTTCAGGATATCGGTAGCTGGTACCATGTAGGCCGGGGGCTGATAAGGGACTAATCGGTGAATTGGACTTTTAACTGAATATATTTGTAACCCATTTATCGTTAGGTTAACTAGGGCCATATGTAATATATCTGAGGCTACATAGCAATATGCAATGTACTTAATGTCTAAATATGCAATCCTAGGCTACATAGCAACAAGGAAGAGTGTTACCTTAATGTTCTGATGATGTCTAGATATACGTAGAAGAGCAGCAGCAGCAACAACAACAACACAGCCCTGTTTGGATACTCAACTTAGCTAGAGGTTAGAGTTAGTTTCTAGCTCATGACTAACCCTGAAGGCCTGAACTAACTCCATCCAAAGAGGTGTTTGGATGACAGGGTTAGATTGACAATAAATGCACTAGGAGAACTAGCTCCAATTAGCACCTCTTGGGTTGGATAGTTTTTTTGGGTGGGTTAGATGCAACTAGCTCAAACTAGCCCTCATGTTTGGATATACTTTAGGGCTATTTGAGCCCGAACTAGCTCAAACTAACTCTAACCCATGGATACAGCAGCAGTTAATCAGCCGATAATTTGTAAGAATGCAATAAACTCCTTCCGGCCCATAATATAAGATGTTAATTCATCTAATATGTGAGTATATTGGATGTTATAAGATATTATAAAAGAGTGTTTTACTACATCATTGTGCAATGGCTGTTTAGCTTCTAATATTAACTTGGTGCTTTTAGGTACATATGTCATTGGTAAAGATCCGCGCTTCAACCCTTTCTGCGTATGGGGCAATGAGATATCGATGAACCAGCATCAAGTGAGGAAGCTGATAAAGATTATTAGTAAAATGGGTCAAAATATGGCAATTAAACTATTTGTTTACACTTTATCCAAGACAACAGCGAACTGCAGGATGGTAAGTAAGAACTCTGCAGCCTTCTTTTTACTGCCCATAATGAGTTGTGTTAGATGACAATGTCTGAATCTTTTTCCTTTGCAGTGGTTGCCAAAGCAGTTTACTCAAGATTACCTCTCAAACTACATGATTGGTGGGCATGCAAAGGTTAAAGTATTTCTACCAGAACACGATGATTATCTAGATGTTTTCATGAAGACCGTGAAGGATGGGCGGTCGGCCATCACAAGGGGTTGGACTAGAGTCGTGCGTGCCTTCTGCATGGAGGAGGGCACAACATGGGCATTCCGCTTCACCTTGTTCAGCAACCAGAATGTATTTCGCCTCTTTCTTTACCGTCTTTAATAGTACAAGTATACAACTATGGTTCATCATTTTTTATTTGGTTCTTATGTAATTCTTGAACATATGTACCTATGAATCGAATAATGCATTGGTTGTTTGAACCTGATGGATATGAATAAAGCTATAGCATACATTCAAATTCAAATTCAAATCCGGTACAATTTGAAATAGCAGCAATTAAATGACGGTGAAATTACACTCTCCAGGTAGTTACGGCACACACAGTTGGTAAAACACAAAACATTTGCAATATACACCATAATCCGACACGGTTCACAGAGAGGAAACATGTGCAAGCATGCACACAGTTGCCGTTTGCAAAGCGTGTGCGATGTCAGACAATATCACAAACGGTGCGGGCAAACTAATCGTTTGTGATAGTTGCCTTATCGTACACGATTCGCAACCATGAACTGTTTCTGATGAAGTATGCATCGTAAATGTTGCACCACAGAATAGCGTGTGTGATAGTTGTCGTGTACGACGATGTTACGACGGTCCGACATTTCGTAATCCTGTCCGACACTTGTACGACGATTAGCTAATCTTCTTAATAAGTTATCGCATACGGTTTGGGAAAAGCGAATGTGTGTGATTGTATGCTTATCATACACGTTCTATATTAGTGAACCGTTTGTGATGGGCCGCACATCGTAAACTTAGCACCACAGAATACCGACTGCGATGGCAATGCGAGCACAAACGAGTAGGAGTACTGTATATTAATCTTGGCTCCCTATCCCCGACGGTTTCTGGGTCGTGTGGGAATGACCCCCCTATCGCCCACACTCACTTGGCGACGGTTCCAAATGCCGTCGCGGAAAGGGGTTAAAAACCGTTTGTATAGCACCGACGCGTACCAGTGCCTACTCATGTGTTGAGATCAAGATATTCCAATCCTACCACAAGAATATTGATTTCTAGACTTCCCCAAGTTGCTTTCCACTCAAATCATCTTTCCACCATATCCAAATCTGTGACAGAGAGTTGAGTGTTGGGGAAACTATCATTTGAAGCACAAGAGCAAGGAGTTCATCATCAACACACCATTTATTACCTTTTGGAGAGTGGTGTCTCCTAGATTGGTTAGGTGTCGCTTAGGAGCCTCCGTCAAGTTGTGGAGTTGAACCAAGAAGTTTGTAAGGGCAAGGAGGTCGCCTACTTCGTGAAGATCTACCCGAGTGAGGCAAGTCCTTTGTGGGCGATGGCCATGGTGGGATGGACAAGGTTGCTTCTTCGTGGACCCTTCGTGGGTGGAGCCCTCCGTCGACTCACGCAACCATTACCCTTCGTGGGTTGAAGTCTCCATCAACGTGGACGTACGATAGCACCACCTATTGGAACCATGCCAAAAATCTCCGTGTCTTCATTGCGTTTGCACTCTCCAAACCCTTCCCTTTGCCTTCATATGCAATGTTCTACTTTCCGCTGCTACACTCTTAGAATATCATGTGTAGGTTGATTGCTTGACTTGTGCTAGTTGCTAAAATCTGGCCACAACTAAAATTGGGAAAAGGTTAGATTTTTATCTGGTCAAGTAGTCTAATCACCCCCCCCCCCTCTAGACCTACTTTCGATCCTACAAGTGGTATCAAAGCTTTGGTCTCCTTTTGCCTTGATTTTCATAGCTTTGGTGATCATAGCCTCGGTTTCACAACCTAGGAGAGTATGGCGTCTAGCGAGGGAAATTACCACCGTAGAGGTCCTTACTTTGATAGTACTAATTTTGCTAGTTGGAAGTATAAGATGAAAATGCATATTCTTGGTCATAACCCCGCCGTTTAGGATGTTGTGCGTATTGGCTTGCAAGGTGATTTCTTCGAGGATGGAAAAGAACCGGATCGTGAAGTGATAGCGGAAGAAATGAAGATTTTGCAATACAATGCTCAAGCTTGTGATATTCTCTTCAATGAATTGTGCCCCAAAGAATTCGAAAAAATCAGCCGCCTTGAGAATGCAAAGGAAATTTGGTATACTTTGGTTGATATGCACGAAGGTACAGAGTCCGTCAAGGAATCCAAATTGGATGTTCTTCAAAGTCAACTGAACAAGTTCAAGATGAAGGATGGTGAAGGAGTCGTCGAGATGTACTCTAGGCTTGCTCTCATCACAAATGAGATTGCCAGCTTCGGAAGCGAAGAGATGACTGACGAATTCATCATCAAGAAGATCCTAAGAGCCTTGGATGGAAAATATGATACCGTGTGCACTTTGATCCAAATGATGCCCAACTACAAAGATCTCAAGCCCAAGGAAGTCATTTGTAGAATTGTTGCTCATGAGATGTCACTCAAGGATAAGGAAGAGCTCCACAACAAGTCAAGTGGTGCCTACAAAGCTTCAAGTGATGCGCCCACAACATCAAGTGAGAAGCAGGTCTCCAATGAAGAATTGAGCTTAATGGTGAAGAACTTCAACAAGTTCTACAAGAATAGAAGCAAGGAGAGAAGCTCCAAGTCAAGGTCCTACAATGACAAAAGATCTTCTAGTCGTCATCGTAATTGCTACAATTGTGGAAGACTCGGACACTACTCCAATGAGTGTACGACTCCCTACAAGAAAAGAGAAGATTCACCAAAAAGGAGGAGTAGAAGAGATGAATCACCTCCAAGAGAGAGGAGTAGAGATGATTGATGTCTACTACACAACTTGTTCTTGTAGACTCGTGTTGGGCCTCCAATCGTAGAGTTTTGTAGAACAGTAGCAAATTTCCCTCAAGTGGATGACCTAAGGTTTATCAATCCGTGGGAGGTGTAGGATGAAGATGGTCTCTCTCAAGCAACCCTGCAACCAAATAATAAAAAGTCTCTTGTGTCCCCAACACACCCAATACAATGGCAAATTGTATAGGTGCACTAGTTCGGCGAAGAGATGGTGATAAGAGTGTAATATGGATGGTAGAAATATATTTTTATAATCTGAATAAATAAAAACAGCAAGTTAGCAAGTGATAAAACAGAGCACAAACGGTATTGCAATGCTTGAAAACAAGGCCTAGGGTCCGTACTTTCGCTGGTGCAATTTCTCAACAATGCTAATCTAATTGGATCATATAACCATCCCTTAACGTGCGAAGAAGAATCACTCCAAAGTTCTTATCTAGCGGAGAACATAAGAAGAAATTGTTTGTAGGGTACGAAACCGCCTTAAAGTTATTCTTTCTGTTCGATCTATTCATGAGTTCGTACTAAAATAACACAAAGCTATTCTTTCCGTTCGATCTATCCAAGAGTTCGTACTAAAATAACACCATATGATACGCATCAACCATTTCTAATGTCACCTAGATACTTCAATGTCACCACAAGTATCCATGAGTTAATTATATGATACGCATCAAACAATTTCAGATTCATAATACTCGATCCAACACAAAGAAGCTCAAAGAGTGCCCCTAGATTTCGACGGGAGAAACAAGGACGAAAACGTGCATCAACCCCTATGCATAGATTACCCCAATGTCACCTTGGGAATCCGCGAGTTGAGTGCCAAGACATAGATCAAGTGCTCTCAAATCCATAAAAGTATTCAATCCAATAAAACGAAATCTCAAAGGGAAAACTCAATTCGTCACAACAAGATAGAGAGGGGAAAACACCATATGATCCAACTATATTAACAAAGCCCGTGATACATCAAGATCGTGACATCTCAAGAACACAAGAGAGAGAGAGAGAGAGATTAAACACATAGCTACTGGTACAAACCCTCAGCCCCAAGGGTGCACTACTCCCTCCTCATCATGGTGGTTGGCGGGATGATGAAGATGGCAACCGGTGATGATTCCCCCCCTCCAGCAGGGTGCCGGAATGGGGTCTAGATTGGTTTTTGATGGCTACAGAGGCTTGCGGTGGCGGAACTTCTGATCTAGGGTTACTCCGAGGGTTTTTTGAATATTTGGGAATTTATAGGGCGAAGAGGCGGTGCGGGAGGCCACCGAGGTGTGCACAACCCACCTGGGCGCGCCTGGGCCCCCAGACGTGCCCTGGTGGGTTATGCTCCCCTCAGAGCTCCCCTCTGGTACTTCTTTGGCCCACCGGGTGTCTTCTGGTCCAGAAAAAATCTCCAAAAAGTTTCGCTGCGTTTGGACTCCGTTTGTTATTGATTTTCTGCGATGTAAAAAACAAGCAAAAAACAGCAACTGGCACTGGGCACTATGTCAATAGGTTAGTCCCAAAAATGATATAAATTTGCTATAAAATGATTGTAAAACATCCAAGAATGATAAAATAACAACATGGAACAAGCAAAAATTATAGATACGTTGGAGATGTATCAGCATCCCCAAGCTTAATTCCTACTCGTGCTCGAGTAGGTAAATGATAAAACAGAATTTTTGATGTGGAATGCTGCCTAACATGTTCATCACATATTCTTTTCTTTTGTAGCATGGACATATGGACTTTTATATGGTTGAAAGCAATAGTCTAGTTTTGACATGAAGATTTCAATACTCAAGCATATCAACAAGCAACCATGTCTTTCAAAATATCAACACTAAAGAAAGCTATCCCTAGCCCATCATGCTTAATCATTGATCCATTCATGAAACACACTCGCATATTAGCTACATCCAATGCTCAAGTACGATCATAGTGCTCCTTAGTTGGTGCTTTATAAGAGAAGATGGAGACTCAAATAAAAATTGCATAAAGTAAACAGATAGGCCCTTCGCAGAGGGAAGTAGGAATTTGTAGAGGTGCCAGAGCTCAAAGCTTAAATTGAGAGATAAAAGATTTTGGGAGGCATACTTTTCCCGTCAACGAAAACGACCGAGTAATTCCCAACACTTTCCATGCTAGATATATCATAGGCGGTTCCCAAACAGAAAATAAAGTTTATTCCTTTTTCCACCATTCTTTCACAATCCATGGCTAGCTGTATCCGCGGGTGCCCTCCATACCAACACTTCCCAAGGAATTTATTATTTGACAACATAAAGTAAATTCATTTTTCATTTCGGGACTGGGCATCCCTAATACCTTTGCCGTACTCTCGTGCAATGACAAGTGAATAAACACTCATCTTGAGAATAACACATCTAGCATGGAAAATATTGGCCACCCCCTGCCGCTTCATGAGCGGTACGAGCACACACAAATGAAATTTATTTGAATATTAGAGATGGCACATACAAATTTGCTTAGAACAGCGTGGAAATACCGCATATAGGTAGGTATGGTGGACTCATTTGGCACAACTTTGGGTTTAAGAATTTGGATACACAAGTAGTATTCCCACTTAGTACAAATGGAGGCTAGCAAATAGATTGAGAAGCAACCAACCAAGAAACAAAAATTCACATAAATGAGCATTGAGCATAACTAACACCAAATAATGCACCACAAGTAGGATGTAATTTCATTGCATAACTATTGACTTTTGTACTTGCATAGGGAATCACAAACCTTAACACCAATATTCTTACTAAATCATAATTGCTCACCAAAATGACTCACATATTATTATCTCCATATCGCAAAACTATTGCAAGGAATCAAACTTATCATATCCAATGATCTTCATGAAAGTTTTTATTATATCCCTCTTTCATATTCATCATATTAGGACCAAATTCATAGCTTGTGCATATTGTCATCACTATTGTCAACTCTAAAATTAATATAAGTGAAGCATGAGAGTGTTCGACAAACTACTCCAAAAAGAAATAAGTGAAGATCAAGCGAGTAGTTATGTAAATGGGTAGCTATTTGAGGACTCTCTCTTATTTAAAAGTTTCAGATCTAAGTATTTTATTAAAACAGCAAGCAAAACAAAATAAAATGAAATTCTAAGAATGGCACACATCATGTGAAGAAGCAAAAACTAGGCTCAACCGAGGCTAACCGATAATTGTTGATGAAGAAAGGTGGGATGCCTACCGGGGCATCCCCAAGCTTATATGCTTGAGACTTCTTGGAATATTAACTTGGGATGCCTTGGGCATCCCCAAGCTTGAGCTCTTGTGTCTTCTTCATTCCTCTCAAATCACGGTTTCCCTAATTCATAAAAACTTCATCCACACAAAACTCAACAAGAACTCGTGAGATAAGTTAGTATAAATCAATGCAAAACCTTATCATTCTCTACTGTAGCAAATCCCTAAAATTATTATTCAACATTGCATACTAAATGCCTCTGCATATTTAATACTCCTATCCTCAAATAGAATAATTAAACAAGCAAACATATGCAAACAATGCGAACACAACAGCAATCTGTCTAAACAGGACAGTCTGCAAAGAGTGCAATTGTACTCATACTTCCCTAACTCCAAAAATTCTAAAAATTTACCAAACTGTATAAAATTTATCATATATTATTGTGCAAAAAGTTTCAACATTTTATCACATTCTTACTTTTCTGGATAATTATTGCAACAGCGATAAACTTTCTGTTTTGAAACAGCAACATGTAGACTTGCAAAATAAGCATGGTGAAGGCTATCCTTGCCACTTTAATTGAAGTAAGAGATGCAAAACATTATTATAAATAACACCAAGCAAATCCTAATAAAATAAAATGATTCTCCAAGCAAAACTCATATGATGTGACGAATAAAAATATAGCTCCAAGTGAGGTTACCGATAATGCTGAAGACGAAAGAGGGGATGCCTTCCGGGGCATCCCCAAGCTTAGTTGCTTGGATCTTCCTTGAATATTACCTTGGGTGCCTTGGGAATCCCAAAGCTTAGGGTCTTGTCACTCCTTATTCTCCTCATATCGATATCTCACCCAAAACTTGAAAACTTCAATCACACAAAACATAACGGAACTTCGTGAGATGGGTTAGTATGATAAAGACAAATCATTCACTTTGGTACTGTAAAGATTAGATTCATAGTTGTTCTCACACAATGGCTACTGTACTCTACAATTTCCACAATTTATATTAAGCAATATAAGCCATAGAAACCATAAAACAAGCAAACTATGCATTGAAAACAGAATCTGTAAAAAAACAGAACAGTATGTAAAGATCTGAATTAAGGTCATGCTTCTGTAACTCCAAAAATTCTGAAAATTTAGGAAAACGTAGAAAATTTGTATACCCATAAAATGTATATAAAATCATAATTTTTCCAGGTTCCAGTAAAGTATAGGAATTTCTGTACTGGACGCTAAAGTTTCTGTTTTTGCACAGAATCAAGTCAACTATCGTCCACACTATCCCAAAGGCTTTACTTGGCACTTTATTGAAACAAAACCTATAAAACATGATTACTAAAGTGGCCTAATCATGTGAAAACACCAAAACAGTAGGGGTAAATATTGGGTTGTCTCCCAACAAGCGCTTTTCTTTATTGCCTTTTTAGCTAGGCATGATGATTTCAATGATGCTCACATAAAAGATACGAATTGAAACACAAAAAAAGCATCATGAAGAATATGACTAGCACATTTAAGTCTAACAAACTTCCTATGCATAGGGATTTTGTGAGCAAACAACTTGTGGGAACAAGAATCAACTAGCATAGGAAGGCAAAACAAGCAAAACTTCAAGATTTTCAACACATAGAGAGGAAACTTGATATTATTGAGATATGTAAAAGCATAGGTTCCCCTCTCATAATAATTTTCAGTAGCATCATGAATGAATTCAACAATATAGCTATCACATAAAGCATTCTTTTCATGATCCATAAGCATAGAAATTTTATTGCTCTCCATATAAGCAATTTTATTCTCATTCACAATAGTGGGAGTATCATATGAAACTCGAATACTAAAAATAGCTTCCACATTAAAAGAGTAATGTTCAGTAAAAGGATATTCAAAATTATGACAATAATTATCACTACTTTTTATAACATAAGTACCATCACAATAATCATCATAAGTAGCAACTTTGTTCTCATCATAGATAGGAGTCATGCAATCATCATAATAAATTTTCTCATCAAAACTTGGGGGACTAAAAATATCATCTTCATCAAACATAGCATCCCCAAGCTTATGGATTTGCATATCACTAATATCATGGATATTCAAATAGTTCATATCAACAACATTGCAACCATGCTCATCATTCAAAGATTTTTTGTCAAACATTTTTATAGAATTCTTCTTCTATCAACTGAGCACAATTTTCCTTTCCATCATTTTCACGAAACACATTATAAAGATGAACAATATGATGCAACCTCAATTCCATTTTTTTGTAGTTTTCTTTTACAAACCAAACTAGTGATAAAACAAGAAACTAAAAGATTCAGTTGCAAGATCTAAAGATATACCTTCAAGCACTCACCTCCCCGGCAACGGCGCCAGAAAAGAGCTTGATGTCTACTACAAAACTTTTTCTTGTAGACTCATGTTGGGCCTCCAAGTGCAGAGTTTTGTAGGATAGTAGCAAATTTCTCTCAAGTGGATGACCTAAGGTTTATCAATCCATGGGAGGTGTAGGATGAAGATGGTCTCTCTCAAGCAACCCAGCAACCAAATAATAAAAAGTCTCTTGTGTCCCCCAACACACCCAATACAATGGCAAATTGTATAGGTGCACTAGTTCGGCGAAGAGATGGTGATAAAAGTGTAATATGGATGGTAGAAATATATTTTTATAATCTGAATAAATAAAAATAGCAAGTTAGAAAGTGATAAAATGGAGCACAAACGGTATTGCAATGCTTGAAAACAAGGCCTAGGGTCCGTACTTTCGCTAGTGCAATCTCTCAACAATGCTAATCTAATTGGATCATATAACCATCCCTCAACGTGCGAAGAAGAATCACTCCAAAGTTCTTATCTAGCGGAGAACATAAGAATAAATTGTTTGTAGGGTACCAAACCACCTTAAAGTTATTCTTTCCGTTCGATCTATTCAAGAGTTCATACTAAAATAACACAAAGCTATTCTTTCCGTTCGATCTATCCAAGAGTTCGTACTAAAATAACACCATATGATACGTATCAACCAACTCTAATGTCACCTAGATACTCCAATGTCACCACAAGTATCCATGAGTTAATTATACGATACGCATCAAACAATTTCATATTCATAATACTCGATCCAACACAAAGAAGCTCAAAGAGTGCCCCAAGATTTCTACCGGAGAAACAAGGTCGAAAATGTGCATCAACCCCTATGCATAGATTACCCCAATGTCACCTCAGGAATCCGCGAGTTGAGTGCCAAGACATAGACCAAGTGCTCTCAAATCCATAAATGTATTCAATCCGATAAAACAAAATCTCAAAGGGAAAACTCAATTCGTCACAACAAGATAGAGAGGGGAAAACACCATATGATCCAACTATATTAACAAAGCCCGCGATACATCAAGATTGTGACATCTCAAGAACACGAGAGAGAGAGATTAAACACATAGCTACTGGTACAAACCCTCAGCCTCGAGGGTGGACTACTCCCTCCTCATCATGGTGGCCGCCGGGATGATGAAGATGGCCACCGGTGATGATTCCCCCCCTCCAGCAGGGTGCCGGAACGGGGTCTAGATTTGTTTTTCATGGCTACAGAGGCTTGCGGCGGTGGAACTTCTGTTCTAGGGTTACCCCGAGGGTTTTTGGAATATTTAAGAATTTATAGGGCGAAGAGGCGGTGCGGGAGCCCACCGAGGTGGGCACAACCCACCTGGGCATGCCTGGGCCCCCAGGCACGCCCTAGTGGGTTGTGCTCCCCCTCTGGTACTTCTTTGTCCCACCGGGTGTCTTCTGGTCCAGAAAAAATCTCCAAAAAGTTTCGCTGCGTTTAGACTCCGTTTGGTATTGATTTTCTGCGATGTAAAAAACAAGCAAAAAATAGCAACTGGCACTGGGCACTATGTCAATAGGTTAGTCCCAAAAATGATATAAAGTTGCTATAAAATGATTGTAAAACATCCAAGAATGATAATATAACAGCATGGAACAAGCAAAATTATAGATACGTTGGAGACATATCAATGATCGTTATGAATGAAGACCCTCTCGTAGAAGCAAGGATTCGGTAAGGAAGGACAAGTCATCAAAGAGCTACACAAGGCGAAGACATCAAGCTCACGTTGGTGAATGGGTATCCGGTTCCGACTCCGACAACTACTCCGAGAGAAGCTATCACTACGACTCCTAATATACTCAAGATGAAGGTGTTGCCGGTCTTGCACTTGTGTCATCCAACTCCTATTACATATTTGACTCACCAAATGAAGGAATTGGAAGATGCTTCATGGCTAAAGGCCCTAAGGTATCACACCCCGAGTATGTTGATTTCAATAGTGATGAAGATGATTTGCTAGGTGATGATGATTTACTTGTTGACAACACTAGTGATGAAAACTATGATGAACTTGCTAGTAATCATGCTAATCAAGATGAAACGAATGACAATGATAATAAGGAGATTGAGCGTCTAACTAAAGAACTAAACACTCTTAAGTTAGCTCATGAAACAACTCTACAGGATCATAGAGAGCTCCTAAGGACTCATGAGAGGCTACGCTTCGAGAAGCTAAATTTAGAGCAAGAGCATGAGTTTCTAAAAGCTATCAATGATGATCTTCGAAAGAAGAATTCTTCTTATCTTGCCAAACGTTTACTCTTGTCTACTTATATGCCACAAGTAAAATCTAGCAATAAGAACAAGAAAGATTCTTCCTCTAGCAGTAACAATAACCATGTTAAATCCAACATTGTTGCTTCTAGTAGCTCTCTTGATTCCACTAATGATTCTCTTAGCCAAGTTACACTTGAGCAAGAAAATAGCTTATTGAAGGGAATTATAGAGAAAGGTGTTTACAAGAGCCTTGCTGGATGTAAGAAATTTGAAGAAATTGTACGCAAGCAAGGAAGGCACCAGAAGAATCAAGGTGTTGGTTTCGAACGAAAGATCAATGCCAATGGAGTTGAGTGGGAAGAAGATCAATACCCCAAGACGAAGTTTGTTCCTCAACAAGAGAAGTATGACCCCTCTTCTTTCAAGGGAACACAAGCTCAAGATGATCTTCCACCACAAGACCACAAGCTAAAAGGCAAGGACAAGCTTTAAGAATAGATTGACTCATTTGAAGAAGCTCCTAAGGCCATGGTCAAGTGGGTTCCCAAGACTACGTCAAGTTCTACATCATCAAGTACGACTACAACTCCAAGGATTCCCATCAAGTTAATGTGGATCCCAAAGAAGAAGAACTAGAGTGTTCTTGAGGGTGACTCCGCCAACATACTTCACTCATATTCATTTTGGCAAGGACATGTGCAATCAACTTTCATATCTTGCACTAGTTCATGGAGTCACAAACCCTCTTGTTGGTAAGACAAGGGACAAGGTAACCTAATGCTTTCATGGACATCATCACATGTGTAATTCACTCTATGTCTATGGATATCCTTGTATGTTCCTTGTGGGACTAACCCGTGTAGGTATTGAAAGTGCAACACTCCAATGGATTGCTCCAAAAGATCTACATCAACATTGAGCATCCACATCTTCACTATCTACATGAAGTCATCATCGACAAAACCCAAGGTTAGTTCATCCCTCTTAGGGGGGATATCACATCTAGGGGGAGCTTTGCTCTAAAGATTGAGCTAAAGCAACTCTAATGGTGTGAACACATTAATGCTTTATTTAAAAGTGGTAATCCCACTTGTGCTTAAACGATGAGTATGACCTATGATCAAATGTTCTCATTTGACTCCTAAGTCAATATACTCATATATAGATGACCTAGTCATCGCCAATTGCTTGATAGATGCTAGAGTGTTTGTGCATGCTTTGTCACATATTTCTTTTGCTTACTTATTGTGTGAGCATGTTGGTTGCATGTTTTCTCCATTTGAGGACATCCATTTGTAGTTTTGATTGTTTGGTTTTTATTGGCCAAATGGATGGACAAGAATTAATGCCTAAGTACCCCTCTAGCTATCTATGCTTTTTCGCGTCTCAAATTCTATTCATGCTACATCACAAAATTTGAACAAGTCTTTTTTAGACCCTCCAGGTGAGGAGCACTCGGAGCCACCGATTCGTCTAGGGCTGACTTCCAAAACCTTCTAATGCATTTTGGCCTGACCAACCATTCCAACTAAGACTCACCGAATGCAATAGACTGGTCTAGGTTTTTCTACCTCGGTGCTACCGATTAGGTCCACTAGGTCTCACCGAGTGGCTGTAACTGCCTACAGTTTCGCATCTCGGTGCCACCGACTAGATCCATTCGGTGCTACCGACAGCACATGGGAATATAATCCCGCAGACCGAATGTTTGGAAATTTCTTCAAACTCCTCGCGCCCGCACCCCATTGCTGCCGCTCCTTGGTCTCCGGATCGTCACCATCTCCACCTGTGCGCCATCGTCGCAGGTCTCCGCCGCTGTCAACAGAAATCCTCTCTGCCGTTGCCGCCATAGCGAGCCATCACCAAGTTAGGGTATGGTTCGAACCCTTTGTGCTATTTTCCCCTTCTGATTCATTGCACAAAGCTTTTGCCTGCTATCTCTCCACGTATGAAATCATCCTGTCCAGCTAAAACTTCCTTAGATTAGTTTTGATGAAAAATCTTAGGGTTAGGTTTCCGCCGAGCTCATCTCGGACCGACCGAAATGGAACTTTCGGTCCCACCGATTAGCCCTGGCCATTGCACAATTACAACTCGGTCTGACCGAAGCGTACTGGTCGGTGAGACTGAAAGCAATTTCTCTGTGAAACCCTAGCATCTCGGAGTTTCCGAACTTCATCTCGGTCTGACCGATATTGCATGTTTAGACTCTGTTAGTGCTTCAGTGTCACCAAGATTATCATATCGGTAGCTCCGAAATGCTTTCTGCAGAAAACTAAAAGTAAGATTTTGACTCATTTTTTTGCAAAAACAAGCTGCTTTTGTGATGCTCATCCACTCTGCCTATATCCATCTATTCACAAGGTCAGTTTGCAGAGATGTCAGAGGTAAGTGACAGTCAGAACAAGTCAGAGGAACAGGTCAACCTTAGTGAGGGCACTAGTCCAAGCAGTAGCTATGATGATGGGAGTAGAAGAACCCCTAGAAACTTGCCTAAAGCTGCTACCAAACAGAGAAAGAAGAGGAACTCTGATAGTGAGGATGAAGATTTTGTTGTTGAGAAAGAGGTAACCTCAAAGAAGAAAGTGCTTAAGAAGGAATATGCTGCAGCTGCTACCACCAAGCCTGGTCTTCAGAAGAAAGCTCCTACCAGAAGAGCTCCTATGTCAAAAGTGAGAAAGTCTACTACCACAGATGAGACTATGGAGTTCACTCTTGAGCCAAGAGAAGAAGGTGAAGCTGCTGATGGGAAGAAGAAGAGGAAGGAGAGAGTCAAGAAAACCATTGCCAGAGTCATTGGTAGACCATCATGATGAGGGATGCTGATGAGGATGAGGAGGAGGAAGAACATGAAGCACCACCTACCAAGTCTCAGAAATTGATGGCAGATGCCATTAAGACTGGTGCTGCTCCCTCCAAGCCCAAGTCTACCCCCAAGACTACAGCTCCAAAGAGATCCACCAGGAACATTCCTGCTGCAGAGAAGAACAAGGCCTCAGTGCCAGAGGTCCAAGAGGATGATGAGCCACCAGTGCTCAGGAAATTGAAGCCAAAGATTCCAGACCACAATGATGATCATCTAGTTGCTGAGAACATGAAACTGAGAAAGGATGCAGGTCTAAGACAATGGCGGAAAACTAATCCATATGCCACAAGGAGGAGGACTATTGTTGATTACCGTTTCCACACTAGAGAACAGCAGGACTTCTATGAGACAGTGTTGCATGACAAGAAGTCCATTGTGTGTGACATGAAGTGGGTTAACTGGAAGTACATTGATGCCAATGAAGATTACTTTCCCCACGTTCATGAGGGCTTCAGGCTGAATGGTGTTGATGCTTTTGTTGGACAAAAGCTAACCAAGTGGAATGATGAGATGATAATGCAATTTTACTCCACTGCACACTTCTATCCAGATAGGAAGATAGTGTGGATGACTGAGGGCACTAGATACCAGTCATCAATCTCTGAATGGGCTGCTCTCATCAATGCCCCAGAAGAAGAAGAAGAAGATGATGTTGATGTACATGGCAAACCCAAGAAGGATCACAACTCTATGGCTCACATGTACAAGACCATTCCTGATGAAGCCATGGAGACTCGCAAGTTTGGCTCCATATACTATGTGCTTGCTGGATTGACTACCATAAACACCATACTAAGGCATACCCTCTTGCCTAAGTCTGGAGATCATAGGATGATACATGGTCACCCCATCAACCTTCTGCATCTATTTGATGTTCCACAAAAGTTCAAGGTAATGAGTCTGATAGTTGAGACAGTCAAGAGGACAGCTGCCGACCAAAAGAGGTCATGTGGATATGCACCACATATTCAGATGTTGATCAATTCCAAGGTTGGAACTGGAACATATCTACTTGACAAAGAGCATTTACCTCTTAGGCCAGAGTTTGAAGACAATGAAGTTGTAATGGATGCTTCACATCATAAATAGGAGACATGCAATCATCATAATAAATTTTCTCATCAAAACTTGGGGGACTAAAAATATCATCTTCATCAAACATAGCATCGCCAAGCTTATGGCTTTGCATATCATTAACATCATGGATATTCAAAGAATTCATACTAGCAACATTGCAATCATGCTCATCAATTATGCCAAACATTTTATTGAATTCTTCTTCTATCAATTGAGCACAATTTTCCTTTCCATCATTTTCACGAAAGACATTATAAAGATGAATAATATGAGACCACCTCAATTCCATTTTTTTTGTACTTTTCTTTTTATAAACCAAACTAGTGATTAAACAAGAAACTAAAAGATTCGATTGCAAGATGTAAAGATATACCTTCAAGCACTCACCTCCCCGGCAACGGTGCCAGAAAAGAGCTTGATGTCTACTACACAACTTGTTCTTGTAGACTTGTGTTGGGCCTCCAAGCGCAGAGTTTTGTAGGACAGTAACAATTTTCCCTCAAGTGGATGACCTAAGGTTTATCAATCCGTGGGAGGCATAGGATGAAGATGGTCTCTCTCAAACAACCTTACAACCAAACAATAGAAAGTCTCTTGTGTCCCCAACACACCAAATACAATGGTAATTTGTATAGGTGCACTAGTTTGGTGAAGAGATGGTGATAAAAGCATAGTAATGATAGTAGATATTGATTTTTGTAATAGGAACAATAAAAAACAGCAAGGTAGCAATTGATAAAACGGAGCACAAACGGTATTGCAATGCTTGAAAATGAGGCCTAGGGTCCGTACTTTCGCTAGTGCAATATCTCAATAATGCTAATATAATTGGATCATATAACCATCCCTCAACATGCGATGAAGAATCACTCCAAAGTTCCTATCTATAGGAGAACATAAGAAGAAATTGTTTGTAGGGTACGAAACCACCTCAAAGCTATTCTTTCCGATCAATCTATCCTGGAGTTCGTACTAAAATAACACCAAGTTATTCTTTCCGATCGATCTATCCAAGAGTTCGTACTAAAATAACACCATATGATACACATCAACCAACTCTAATGTCACCTAGATACTCCAATGTCATCGCGAGTATCCGTGAGTTGATCATACGATATGCATCAAACAATTTCAGATTCATAATACTCAATCCAACACAAAGAACCTCAAAGAGTGCCCCAAGATTTCTACCGGAGAAACAAAGACGAGAACGTGCATCAACCCCTATGCATAGATTACCCCAATGTCACCTCGGGAATCCGCGAGTTGAGTGCCAAAACACATATCAAGTGAATCAATATGATACCCCATTGTCACCACGGGTATTCATAGCAAGACATACATCAAGTGCTCTCAAATCCATAAAAGTATTCAATCCGATAAAATGAAATGACAAAGGGAAAACTCAATTCACAACAAGATAGAGAGGGGAAAACACCATATGATCCAACTATATTAACAAAGCCCGCGATACATCAAGATCATGACATCTCAAGAACACGAGAGAGAGAGATTAAACACATAGCTACTGGTACAAACCCTCAGCCCCGAGGGTGGACTACTCCCTCCTCATCATGGTGGCCGCCGGGATGATGAAGATGGCCACCGGTGATGATTTCCCCCTCCGGCAGGGTGCCAGAACAGGCTCTAGATTGATTTTTCATGGCTACAGAGGCTTGCGGCGGCGGAACTTTTGATCTAGGGTTACTTCTGATGGTTTCTCTATTTATAGGAAGTTTTGGTGTTGGTTTCACGCTAAGATGGGCCTCGAGGTGAGCACAACCCACCGGGGTGTGCCTGGGCCTCCTGGCGCGCCCCGGTGTCTTGTGCCCTACTCCTGCACCTTCTGGTCCTTCCACGAAGCTTCGGGGGTCTCTTTTGTTCCAAAAAAATTGTCAAAAAGTTTCAGCTCATTTGGAGAACTTTCATTTCTGCACAAAAAACAACACCACGGTAGTTCTACTGAAAACAGCGTCAGTCCGGGTTAGTTCTATGCAAATTATACCAAAACCATATAAAATTATTGTAAATATGGCATGAATACTTCATAAATTATAGATACATTGGAGACGTATCACATAGCCACAGCCAGAAAACCTAACAGTTCGGTCACACCGATACGGATCTCGATCTCACCGAGATGGCCTTGCCAACTCCCTGTTATCAGTTGCAATTATTTTGGTCTCACCGATATTGCAATCGGTCTCATCGAGATGGCTTGACCAATTCTCTGTTGCCCTATTGCTTCACTTTGGTCTCACCGAGTTGATGCAATCGGCAACACCGAGATGAGGTTTGCCCTAAGCCCTAGCACATCGGTCCGAGCGAGTTGTTCGAGTTGGTCCCACCGAGATTCCTAACGTTCACATTTTGAACTAATCGGTCAGACCGAGTTTAGCTATTCGTCTCACCAAGTTGGGTCAAATGTTTGTAATGGTTGGATTTTGTGTGGAGGCTATATATACCCCTCCATCCCCTTCTCCATATGTGAGAGAGACATCAGAACGTGCCTACACTTCCACCATACATTTTCTGAGAGAGAACCACCTACTCATGTGTTGAGATCAAGATATTCCAATCCTACCACAAGAATCTTGATTTCTAGCCTTCCCCAAGTTGCTTTCCACTCAAATCATCTTTCCACCATATCCAAATCTGTGAGAGAGAGTTGAGTGTTGGGGAGACTATCATTCGAAGCACAGGAGCAAGGAGTTCATCATCAACACACCATTTATTACCTTTTGGAGAGTGGTGTCTCCTAGATTGGTTAGGTGTCGCTTGGGAGCCTCCGTCAAGTTGTGGAGTTGAACCAAAAAGTTTGTAAGGGCAAGGAGATCACCTACTTCGTGAAGATCTACCCGAGTGAGGCAAGTCCTTCGTGGGCGATGGCCATGGTGGGATAGACAAGGTTGCTTCTTCATGGACCCTTGGTGGGTGGAGCCCTCCGTGGACTCGCGCAACCGTTACCCTTCATGGGTTGAAGTCTCCACCAACGTGGACGTACGATAGCACCACCTATCGGAACCACGCCAAAAATCTCTGTGTCTTCATTGCGTTTGCACTCTCCAAACCCTTCCCTTTACCTTCATATGCAATGTTCTACTTTCCGCTGCTACACTCTTAGAATTGCATGTGTAGGTTGATTGCTTGACTTGTGCTAGTTGCTAAAATCTTCCCACAACTAAAATTGGGAAAAGGTTAGATTTTTATCTGGTCCAGTAGTCTATTCACCCCCCCCCCCTCTAGACCTACTTTCGATCCTACACTTGTGCTCCCATTCGGGTGGACCAACGCGTTCTGACAAAACCCATCTACTGCATGACACTCTCCCGGCCACTCGGACAAACTCCCCTTTGGGCTAAGTCATGGGTGGCTCCAGATGCCACTCTTGACATCCATCGTGGCAAAAAAAAACAGTCCCAAACGGGGACAACCCGGGTACAACACAACTTGGGCACACAAGGTTATTACCGCCTACCGGGCCAGGGCAGTGCACGCAAATAACCTTCCCTAGTTGGAGGCACCGGCGAGAGGCATGGCAATAGACCGTATTAGGGCCTTCCCATAACGGCAAATGTGGTTGCACTGGAAAAGCCCGGTTCGGTGGCACCTGCCAACGAAATGACGGAATTTTTCCCCAAGATAAATCTGTGATAGCTGATACTCCAATATCATATAATAACCTGTGATCCAAGTCATAGCAATATCCACCGAATGCTCTAGGAAAATAATATAGTTGCATCGTAATAACTCCGAGGGTAGCATATAACTAATATCATGATGAATCCAAAGACTACAATGATGCTACTATCAAGATGTAATCTAATGGTCAGATCCAAACAATAAGATATCAACCAAATCCAACATAATACTCCAAAGCATAACATCCAATATTATCATGATGAAAATAATAATAACCACTAATATCCAATGGCAACATGTCATCCTCAATCTGCAAAACATTAGTCTTAGAAATCCAAGCATCATCATGGCCATAACCAGGTCAAATATCACCCCCAAGAAATGCCATGAACAAATCATATGTAGCTAATGCAAATTTTAAGTAGGTTCAAATAAATAAACCATGACATTGCATTGCAATCATGAAAATGGAGGGTTTGGCTTGCCTTGCTCCAAGAAAGTGTTGGGAAGCTCCTGGTCTTCATCAAGCAACACAAAACATTCTGAAAAATATTTTTGAAAGCTTTTGTAAATAACAGATAATGCATTTTTCTCTGTCCAAAAAAGCTAGACAGCAGAGAAAAATACCAAACTCTACCAGAAAATAGAGGAGCCCAAAAGAAAAATAATGCAAAAAGAATTAGTTCATTTGGTCTTGTAGTTTAGGAGATATTCATGGTCAAAGTTGAGTCAAATCTACATTTAAAATAATTTAAATGAATTTCAGAAAATCTCCAGAGGGGGTGACGTCGAAGGCGTAAACTGGAAATATGCTCCACTTAGATACCGCTTCGGGAGGAGATGAGGGGCTGACAGGTGGGACCGTCCTGTCAGTTTTAAAGAGAGGGAGAGAGAAACAGAGGAGGGGTGGCTCACCGGTGACCGTTCGCCGGCGCTGAGGCCACGACGGAGCTGGGCGATGGTAGGGACGGATCGGGTGGACGACGGCTAAGCTGCCTATACCCGCAGCTCCTCGGGAGGTGGCCGGATGGCATCAGCCCCTTTGTCTCCGACGGCCGCAGGCGTCGGGCGCCGGCAAAGTTAATGACTTCGGTGAGTACAGGCTCGGGGAAGAGGCTGGGAAGGACCAGGGGGTCGAGGAGAGATCGATGGTGAGGTTGGTTGGGGTGGAGGGGCACCGGAGAGGATGAGCCAGAGCAGAGGAAAGCGGTGAGGCACCTCACCGGAGAGTAGAAAATAAGGCTCGCCGGCCTTGCTGCTGAGCTCCAGAGGATGATTGGGAGAGGGAGTTGTCGAGTGGTGGAGAGGGGCGAGCTCGGGGAGGGCTTATATAGGCGGGGAAAGAGAGGCCGAGCTGGATGCCGCCAAGGGCGCTCTGGCTAGCTCTGGCGATGGTCGGAAGTATCACGGGGTGATGGAGGTGACGGGTGAGGCAGAGGGGATGCACTGGAGCAGAGGACAGCGCCAAGAGACAAGGGAGAAGAGGATGAGGCACGACCGGAGACGGACGAGCACAGTGCGCCCGGGGGCGCGCGGCGGCTAGCGCCGGCGAGGAGGCTTCTAGAGAGGGAAGAGGGTAAGAGGGCGACGTGAGGGAAGCAGGAGTCAGGTTGGCACTCGCCAACGCGCGGAACTCGCCGGGGCGCGGCAGTCTGGCGCTTGCCGACGCGTAGCGCGCGTCCGCTGCACATAGAGCGCACGAACAGGCATGCCAATAAGGCAGTCACCATGCGACATGGCCAAGATGGGATGCTAGAGGCAGGGAAACATTGTCTAGCGTGTTGTCTCTGCACCCTGGGGACTATAGGAGGTGAAAGATCGAGAGACGGAGCCAAGGGTAGATGGGATGCAACACTGGAAGTTTGTTGTATCAAACTTGTCCACATTGCTATGACCAAATGATAAGGGTTAAGAGGAAAACTTGTTGTCTGGGAGGTTTAGGGTTGGAAGTACTATGATCATGTGAAGTTTGGAAAGAAATGGACCACAAAGCAACATAGTTGCTTTGTAACTACAAAAATTGGTCCAGAAGATTAATTAAGATGAGGCACTCACATAGAGCATTGGGTTGGGATGAAATTTGGCAAGAAACAATGATATGGACATATGAAGATGTTGTAAAATTTCATACCAATTGGACGTGCCAAAATGGTTCTTGCTTCACAGTGATATTATATGTCTAGAAACTTGAGAAAGTTATAGAGGGAAGATGGCTTGATTAAATGATCAAAAATTTGGTGTAGAGAAGTTTTATGGGTGGGAGCATACTCTGGTAAATTTTCAGCAATAATAAAGCAATATAAAATATACTTGCTTCACAACCTGAAAATATTAACAGAAGCAAATATTTGATGTTGTGCTCACATAGATGTTTGGATGGGGATGAAAATTGATAGAGGGTCATGATATGAGCGCATGAAGGAGCTTGCAAATTTTCAACTCATTTGGATACCCCTAGCTGGTACTTCCTTCACCAAGGTTTCCATCTGACAGAAACTTTGGAAATTTGCTGAGGAAGATTGGCTTGGCAAATGAAGTTGTATTTTGTCATGAGGCAATGATATGGGTAGGAAAGAGTGCCCAAAAAGTTTGGGAGCAAACAAGCAAAGATAGGTGGCACTTCCTTCACAAAAGACCACTCAGGACAAAAATGAAGAATAAATATTGCTGGATTATTTTTTAACTGGATAAGGAAGGTTTGGACATATTTGGGGCATATATGATCCAAACAATTTATGAGAATTAGTTGGGAATTTTGTGGAAGACAGAAATATAGGTTGCTTCACAACCTGGAGCAAATAAGGTTATTCCTTTAATAGAAAAAGGAATATTTCCAAGAAAAAGAATTTTGGGGTTGGGCTAGAATGGAAGTGACATGATCTTGGGAGGGATATGAGAATGATAAACCCCTTGGGAGGAGAAGAAAGGAAGATCTCCTAGTTTTCAAGTCCACAGAACTGCTCAAAAAATAAAATCAAAGCAAAAACCAAATAAAATAAAAAGAAAAGGAAAGCGCCAAAAACCAGGGTGTTACAAACCTTCCCTCCTTAAAGAAATCTCATCCTCGAGATTTGGTTGCTCAGAGAACAAGTATGAATATGCCTTAAGGAAACTGTTTCCAACTCAGGTATCCTTTTCCTTTGTTTATTGTTCCCTCAAGAGTTTCATATGATCTGCTTACCTTGCTCTGGGGTGGTTTGCTTCACCTTTCCCCAAATTCTAACAAACCTTTTACTCATATACCAAATCCTTATGCTGACGTTGATTCTTTCATATCTGCCGGTGATATCCAACGGATGTGAGAATAATTTTCTTGAGGTCATGAAAACTTTTTACCTCTGCCATCGGGTTGCTCAAACAAATGCATGTCTTCTGGGTTCAAACAATGTTGATAATCATGGCCACCCTCCTGACGAGATCTGATTGTCCGTAGGTGGTACTGATTTGTTTGTGTTTGGTTCTTTGTCTTGAGCTTGAAATTTGTACTGAAGATTCAATTGTCTCCTGTCGTGAGCAGTGTAAAATGGGTACGGTCTTATAGCTGCAGCATACCTCAAACCGTAACATCTCGAGACTGGAGTAACAGTTGTTTTGGTGGGAAGATACTTTTCATGGCAGGTTGCCCTTATAGTTAGTTTCACGAGTGAAAGCACATAATCTGAGCTGGTTGTTCAGCTTTTGGGATCACCCATGTCGTTGGTATATACAACTGCGGTAATAGGCCGTGAGATGCTTGAACACAGTCGTTAAAGCCAAACTGCGGAGGAATCTTGGATCTGAAGGAACAGACTTAGACATTCCATTTTGACAATTTCTGAGCATGTGTCGTTGGACAGATGGAGTGGCGGGACATGATGTCCTTAGAGAGTAAGCCTTTGAGCGTTTGTCCCTTCTGATCCATATGGAATTAAGGTATCAAGCTGACTTGGGTATCCGGACCATGACAGTCGGGCAAGAATCTTCATGCCCTTGCTGCCAGTTTTACTCCCTGATTGTCATTAGTTTCTTCATCGGGGTCCATTGCTAAAATATCTTGGCCACATATGTACTTTATCTTGCATTTGACCATAGACGTTGTCGGTGTAATATTTGGCATTATACCTCATCCTTGCTCAAGGCATGGGTCCTCATAAATATGACATGTGCACGGGGCTTGTACTTGTACAGAGTTCATTGTTGTAGCCAATCATACCAGATGGTGACGAGAGGTCATGATATCACCTTGTCGGGCGCAGAAATATGGACTTTGATTTCCACGATCAAGACTGTTGATCCTGAGTTGTCTGCTTCACAACTCGTCGATTCTTGCATCACATAAAATGTATATCTGACTTTCTTTCTTTGGCATAGCTCATGTGGTGGTTGGATTCCTACCTTCCTTCGGTAGATCCGCTTGAACATAGTTGAATCCGTGTGTGAGTGACTTGCATGACCAAGGCTACATGCTCCCCATATATATGAAGTATATGTAGCCGCACAATTGATTCCTAAGGCAGACATACTTGTTGCGAATCTGATTCTTGAGTTGCACTGTCATATACTGCCAACTCACTGTGCCATATCTTGTAACAATACTGATAACTGTGTGTAGTGCCGTACCGAGAGAAGGCTGGGTATCTTGTGTTGGAAGCTATCCGTCTAGCTTGTTGAAGGAGACTGGATCTCTTACGCTCAAAGCTTTTGCCGTGGTAGTGTGCGGGAGAAGGCTGGGGTTCGCACTTGAGAAGCTTCTCCTCTGAGTGCTTACTGAGGAAGATTCATTTCCTTATGCCGGAAGATTTTTCCGAGATATCTTGTTGTGGAAGATTGTGTATCTTGGACATGAAGTTGTCCATGGCTCCTGCCAGGGTCAGCATTGAAGACTGACGGGAGGACACCAGTGTTTTCTTCTGGAGGTCGATGGGCTGGCCTACAATGAGGCCTATCCAATCCAGGACTTCCTTGTCATTCTTAAATTCTATAGTAATGAATTTGACTCTTTCGCCCGTGAGGAAGTTCTCAAAATCCTCGCACATAACGGCGGCATGGCATATGTGGTAGACCAAGCACAAGTTATGCATGCAAACCAGGATCACGGTGGGCTTCTTCTTCTCTTCCTCCTTTAGATTCTTCTCTGGTCCTAGGACTGTGGTGTACTCAACATCTAGCCCAATGACCCACTCATCACCATTTCACTTTTCGAACATGCGTTTGAAGCGAGCAAGGCATCCTTTCACTGTTGAGGAAAAATGGGTGTAGATTATGTCAAACTCATTGTCGGTGATGGTTTAACCTTGTAATCACCGCTGATCGTGGTGATTTGGAGGCCATTGATTTTGGAGGAGCGTTAGGAGAAGTGCAACTTCTCTAATGTGAAAGGACGGGATGACTAGGAGCGAACTGTTGTAATGTTAAAGGACGGGGATGAGTAGGAGCGAACTGCTAGCGGTTTTTCTATTGTAAAACTGTTGAGTAGGGCGTGCGAATGCTGGGGTAGTGGCTTGCTCGGTGGATAAATGGTTGCATGCCGAGTACTATGGGGGCCCAACTAGATGTCATGTCTACTAGACCCACTTTGTAGGCCTGACAGTATACCATCTACGTGTTCACACGTCAAGCGTCGGAAAAATTTCAGGTGATACGAAGCTTTCCATGGTCCCATGATACGGGCTTCTTAGAGCCCTTGGATCTGAGATCAAACGGTTGCATGTCATAATTCTAGACCTATGAGTGAATATCATATCCTGGAGGGCTTTTCTGCAAATTTTCAGCAACTCAGCATGTGACCGTTCTATCTCAGATCCAAGGGCTCTCGGAAGCTCGTATCATGGTCATGCCTACCATGACCGTCGCCTCGCTCGCGCGGTCGCGCCCTTTGATATTTTGGGCGGCTATAAATGAGCAAAAAAATTGCCTACTTCGCATGCATGAAACAACTTCCTCCAGCCAGGTGCGTTAGGCTATGTGATGTTGGCATGTCATATATAGTCATCACTTATAGTCACTCATACAACAAGGTTAGCTATAAGAGTATTTTTTTTACTTCTCTCTATCTCTTTCTTCATAGTATTTACTGCATTTGCCAAGGAGTGCGTATATAAGTAGCTAGGGTCTTGCATGAGAGCCCACTCCCACCATTTTTCCATGTCTCTCTCCTCCACATAAGCAGAAGTGCCATGTAAGTGGGCTATAAGGCCATTATTGTAGAGTACTTGCTCTTAGCACCTGTATACTACCATGGAGGGGAGACTCACCCCGGTCGTAGCGCCCCAGTAATAATGATGGCAAGTCAAATCACAGGGCCCCTCCTGTCCAGCAGTAACGAGCCGTCAAATCACACAGCCTACGTTTCCAGCAGTATTTTGAATCCGTTACTCCCTCATCCTCCTCACCTCTCTGTGGAACCAACTAGGCGAAACTGCCCCGCCTACCGTGCGGGAAAAACCCCGCCCTCGACTTTTAAATGTAATTTTGTATCGATGGATTGTGCCATGGAGCAAAACCAGAAGAACACGGTGGTACATGTATACAACACGCCCGTCGCGTTCGCGTATCACCCTAGATGGTCGGTCGGTCGGTCTGGCATGCCACTCACCTAATGGAACGCACGTCATCTTCCGTTTGCACACACATGTGGGACAGCGATTGAGCAACTGACCATAGGCACACTCCTCCTTCCCCGCACGTCAGTCGAGTTAATAGAAGAGAGATACAAGCAATAGTACTAGAGCAGTGTTGTACACACATCATTGCCTGGACGATCCCTGCACGACACGGGAGATCAGTTTGTCCATGCATGTGACCAGACTCCTGTAGATGGCTGGATTGGCTATCGTCTACATATCATGCAGGCTATGTTGTACAAAACATACGGGCTGTAGTTCTAATAAGAAATCTCAAAAAAAGGAGCACCAGGTATATTACATTACCAATAAAATTTGAATCCATTTTCAGTATGAATACAAATGTACTCCAGTCACAATATGCGGCTAGGGAAACCTCTCCCCTCCATGCTTCATCGTTGAGCTCGTGGATTCGCCCCTCCCCTCTTCACACCCCTCCGTCGGCCGGTGGTGGGGAGGGGAATCCTAGTCCCTCCGCTCCGGTTATTAGTTTATGTTAGGGTTTTTAGTCCTGGCACGCGCAGAGCTCACGCAGATGTTAGCACTTCTTCTCTGAGTTTGTCTTTGGGCTTTGATCCTCCTTGAGTTCATTCGTCTACACATAGTCGATGGAACTCCAACGTAGATTCTTGCCGTCTCCTTTGGGGTGGTTAGGTGAAGGTTTGTTGTCATTTGGCAAGATTAGGTGTCATGTGCTTCGGATCAATGCGACGGTTAAACAATGACAACTGCGTTCCTCCAGGGCGCTGGTCATTGGGGGCACCTGCACGAAGACTACTCGCCTGCCATCAAGGTCAAGCTGGCTACATTAATTTGGACAGTGGTGACATCGATTGACGCATTTTCTACAAGTTTGTCTTTAATTTGAGCTTTGATCCTCGTCTAATTTTCTTGTCGAGACGTAGTCCATGGAGCTCCGGCTTAAATTCATGTTGTCTCCTTGGGGCAGCGAGGTTAGGGTTTCTTGTCATGTGGCAATTTTTGGTGTTATTTTAATCAGGAGCTTCAGATCAATGACGACAACTGCGCCTCCGGGGTGCTGCTCCTTAGGGGCACCTGCATGAAGATTCCTCGACAGACATTGATGAGGTCAAGCCGGCTCCGGTAGGATAGCAGCAATAGCAACGCATCGACAACTCATTCTGACTGCAGTTGGTCGTTTGGTGATCTTCGAATCTCGATGTATTTTTCATCAAAGGTGCTTTGGACAACTAGCGAACATTCGTAATAGACCTGGTCATTTAAAAAAAGGTTGCATATAATTTATGTCCAAAAGCAGAACAAAGATTGATGTGCCTTTACATTTTTTTGCAAACGCTAAGATAACGAACTTTCAAAATTTTGATTTCACTTTTTGTTGAAAAAAATACATTTCAAGCTCTAGCTAGCTATTTGAAATGTAAATTATGCATGTTTTATATGTATAATGTGGTAATCAAACAAAATGTATGGTGTGCCTCCATTTAGATGTGAATTGCAAAAGCCACACATTACCTCAAATTCAAACTACTTTGTCAATGGATGCAATGTGTTCAAATGTTGTCATCCACATCTCAAATTCAAAAGAGTTCAGGCTTGTTCATTCTATATTTTCACCCGTGATAATTTGACTTGTGTGGTTGTTCGATTAATCAAGGGCCAGTGACCAAAAGTGAACAATACAAAGTGCAACTTGGCACGTATGCCATTTGAAACGATTGTTTTTATGGAGAGAAAAAAGAAAAGTACTCTACTATATAGGCAGGAGCCTCCGCGCTTGCTTGCTAGGGTTGCTCTCTTCACATACTCTCATCCTCTCCAGATCTAAACATGATAGCGGTAGCCACACACACTCTCTACTCACTGCTGGTCATAGATCCGGCCGGATCCCCTCCGCTGGGTGAGGATAATACAATACAATACGTGCCTCGCTACCCCTTCAGTCACTGGGTGAGGACACCGCAAGATTGAACCCATCACAAAGCACCTCTCCCATTGCAAGAAAAACCAATCTAGTTGGCCAAACCAAATTGATAGATCGGAGAGAAATACAAAGCTATCTCAATCATGCATAAAAGAGTTCATAGAAGACTCAAATAGTATTCATGGATAATCTGATCATAAATCCACAATTCATCGGATCTCAACAAACGCACTGCAAAAGAAGATTACATCGAATAGATCTCCAAGAACATCGAGGAGAACATTGTATTGAAGATCAAAGAGAGAGAAGAAGCCATCTAGCTACTAGCTATGGACCCGTAGGTCTGTGGTAAACTACTCACACATCATCGGAAGGGCAGCAAGGTTGGTGTAGATGTCCTCCGTGATCGAATCCCCCTCTGGCGGAGTGCCGGAAAAGGCCCCAAGATGGGATCTCACGGGAACAGAAGCTTGAGGCGGCGGAAAAGGATTTTTGGTGTTCCCTCTGGTATAGGGGGAATATTTGAGAATATATAGTGGTGGAATTAGGGTTGGAAGGTCTCCGACGGGCCCACAAGCCTTGGTGGGGCGCCCCTATGGCTTGTGGCCTCCTCGTAGGGCTTCTGGCCTCCTCTCCAAGTCTCGTGGGTTTCTTCTGGTCCAAGAAAAATCACCGTAAAGTTTTATCATATTTTGATTCCGTTTGTTATTCCTTTTCTGTAAAAGTCAAAAACAAGGAAAAACAGAAACTGGCACTGGGCACTAGGTTAATGAGTTAGTCCCAAAAATAATATAAAATAGCATATTAATGCATATAAAACATCCAAAATAGATAATATAATAGCATGGAACAATAAAAAATTATAGATACGTTGGAGACGTATCAAGCATCCCCAAGCTTAATTCCTGCTCGTCCTCGAGTAGGTAAATGATAAGCACAAGTGTGGAAAAGGATAGTAACACTGTCCCTTCTCTCTTTTTCTCTCATTTTTTTTGTTTGGGCTCTTTGGCCTCTTTTTTATTTTGGGCTCTTTGGCCTCTTTTTATTTTATTTAAGTCCGGAGTCTCATCCCGACTTGTGAGGGAATCATAGCCCCCGTCATCCTTTCCTCACATGGGACAATGCTCTAATAGTGATTATCATCACACTTTTATTTACTTACAACTCAAGAATTACAACTCGATACTAGAACAAAATATGACTCTATATGAATTCCTCTGGCGGTGTATCAGGATGTGCAATGATCTAGAGCGACATGTATAAAAAATATGAGCGGTGGCCTGGCAACAAATACTATGCCAACTACATGATCATGCAAAGCAATATGACAATGATGGTATGTGTCATAATAAACAGAACGGTGGAAGTTGCATGGCAATATATCTCAAAATGGCTATGGAAATGCCATAATAGGTAGGTATGGTGGCTGTTTTGAGGAAGGGTATATGGTGGGTTTAATGCACCGGCGAAATTTTCGCGGTATTAGAGAGGCTAGCAATGGTGGAAGGGTGAGAGTGCGTATAATCCATGGACTCAACATTATTCATAAAGAACTCACATACTTATTGCAAAAATTTATTAAGCATCAAAGCAAAGTACTAATATGCATGCTCCTAGGGGGATAGATTGGTAGGAAAAGACCATCGCTCGTCCCCGACCGCCACTCATAAGGAAGACAATCAAAAAATAAATCATGCCCCAAAGGTCTTGCTTGGCTCAAACACTAATTAAAATGCTAAAACACAATTACTACAGAGGTAATAAAGTTTATTCTCATAAAAACATAAAGGAAATATATTGGGTTGTCTCCCAACAAGCGCTTTTCTTTAAAGCCTTTTAGCTAGGCGTTGATAATTTTAATGATGCTCACATGGAAAAATAGCAATTAAAACACGAAGAGAGCATCATGTGGCATGTGAAAAACAAGTTTAAGTCTAACATACTTCCTATGCATAGGCATTTTATAGGGAAAAGATTTATCAAGACAAGCAAAAACTAGCATATGCAAGGAAGAAGAAAGAAACAATAGCAATCTCAACATAATGAGAGGTAATTTAGTAACATGAAAATTTCTACAACCATATTTTCCTCTTTCATAATAATTACATGTAGGATCATAATAAAATTCAACAATATAACTATCACATAAAATATTCTCTTCATGATCCACATGCATGCAAAGTTGACACTCTTCCAAAATAGTGGGATTATCATCAAATAAAGTCATGACTTCTCCAAACCCACTTTTATCAAAAATTTCATAAGATTGATCAAACTCCAAAGTAGTGGGATCATTATTTCCTAAATTTGACACTATTAAAAACTCACTTTCAATATTATTGCAGACATTATTATCATGAGGCTTAAATAAATTTTCAAGATCATAAGAAGCATTATCACCCCAATCATGATCATTGCAATAAGTAGTGGACATAGCAAAATTAGCATCCCCAGGCTTGGGGTTTTGCATATTATTAGCACAACTGACATTAATAGAATTTATAATAACGTCATTGCAATCATGCTTTTCTTTTAAGGAGCTATCGTGATTCAATTCATAAATTTCTTCTTTTAACACTTCATCACAATTTTCAGATTCATGAATTTCAAGCAAAACTCCATAAATATAATCTAGTGCACTCAACTCAGTAGCAATTGGTTCATCATAATTGGATCCTATAAAAAGATTAGCAAGTGGATGAGGATCCATAAACTTTTTGCTTTCTGATTTTCAATAAACACACAATTATACCAAGTGAACGAGCAAACAAACCAAGTAAGACATAAAGGCAAACGAAAAGACGAACGGAAAGAAGGCGAATAAAAAGGAAAATATTTTTGTGTTTTTTTTGAAAACTTTTTATAAGTGGGGGAGAGGAAAACGAGAGGCAAATGGCAAATAATGTAACTCCAAGAGATGAGAGTTTATGATGGGTACTTGGTAGGCTTGATGTAGAACCTCCCCGGCAACGGCGCCGGAAATTCTTCCTGCTACTTCTTGAGCTTGCGTTGATTTTTCCCTTGAAGAGAAAAGGGTGATGCAGCAAAGTAGAGTGTCGGTGTACTAAGTATTGGGCCACTAGTACCCCGTACTTGTGCACGGACAGTTGTAGCCATCATCGCGGCAAGGCTTGCCGGGATCAGCTCGGGGTCGATTCAACCCATCAAGGAAATCATCAAGTCAGAGATCTGAGGATCAGCAGATAAGCAGAGCTAGAATCCGAAGGCTAGCCTCCCCGGCAAGATCCTTGCCGGGATGGCCTTTGGGGCCCGGCAAGGCTTGGCGCCCGGCAAGGCTTGGCGTCCGGCAAGGCTTGGCGCCTGGCAAGATTCGGCGCCTGGCGAGATTCTGCCGCTGTGCCACAACTTCGGCACAGTAACATGTCTGACATTCTGGGTCCTTCTCTGGATGCGTGGCGACGCGCCAGTGGAGGAGACCTTAAGCGGTGCTGATGGGATGGCCCTTTTTTTTTCATCCCCAAGAAAGTGAGGACACCTAAACGGACACCTCACGGTGCATTAAATGCGCTTGTCCTAATCCGTCAGGGGTTAGGTATGATACCCTGTAGCTACTTTACACCTCAATGTATATACATTTTGCCACTGTGGAGACCCCTTTCAGCATATAAAAGGAGGCCCAAGGCAACTGCTACAGAGGAGGAGAACTTCTGGCCCATTCTGCATGCGTAGCTGCTCTTTGAACGTACTGTTCATTGCGAGCGCTCCTGAAGACTGGGCTCAGGAACATCAATAAGAACACAAAGCAGGAGTAGGGTTTTACGCTGATCAGCGGCCCGAACCTGGGTAAAAACCTCACGTGTCGATCACTGGTTCTGCTCTTTGCGTATACCTCTCCCCCCGCCGACTCGTAAAGGGGTCTCTCGGGGTCCCATAGGTGTCATGCCCCGACATCTTTGGCGCACCAGGTAGGGGGATTGAAGGTTGCGTGAACCTGATTTGGTGGTCGGGGCCCTAGTTTCTTCATCATCTTCATCATCATGCCGCCCAAGAAGAAGAGCGCTGCGATAGCGCAACCGTCCGGGTCCGTTTTGCCTGCGCCTTCGCGTACAGGCGACGGTGTGGGTGCAGAAGGAAGAGGACTAGAACCCCCGCGGTGTTCTGGTGACCCAAGTCAAGCGAGCGGTATCGTTCACAGTGGCAGTGGTAACTTGCACGCCGCTGGATCTAGAGATGGTGTTGTGTTGCCTACGGGTGGCACAACTAACTCCAGGGATCGAAGGGCGCCTGCTGGAGCTCCCGCGCCGGCGCAAGCCTCGCGACCTACTCTGGTCGTGCAAGATGAGCGACATCATGGCGCTGGTGGTTCAGGGCGTCCCCACGAAAATGTTTCTGTGCATAGATCCCAAGATGCGTGGGACCAGCATGCACACCGAGCTGCCGGCGGAGGTGGTGCGCGGTCGCGTGACCGTGGTGGTGCTCCTTCTAACTTGGTTAGGAGTCAGAGCACCTCATGTACCTCGCACTTGTCGCCACCACCTACGCCAGCGGAAGCTTTGGCACATGCACAGCTGCTCCTCGATTTTCCTCCCGCCCCGGAGAAGATGGAGGAGTGGCGAGCTACTATCCAGAGCCTTATCGGCTTCACCAACAAGGATGGACCGCAAGAGGCAGGGCCCTCGCAGCGGAGGCCCATCGATCCAGCGCGAGCCGATGCAGAGAAAACCGGAGGTGGTGCAACTACAGTGCACTCCCCTCCGCGGCATCAGCGGCGGCCGACAACTCAGCAAGTCGACCGCCATGAAGAAGTTTCCACGGCGTCGCCCGATCCGCGGATGCGCCGTGATCAGCGTCTGGTTCTCCAGGAACGAGGCAAAGAGGACGCTCGAACAACCATCAAGCGGCAACGGGAAGCGCGCTATCACTCTAATAAGCGCGCGGGGCCGGCTGTCGACGAGCCTGCGCCAGGGGACGTAGGAGACTTGCCTTATGAGGTAGGGACTCCAGCGTTTACCCGTGAGCTGCGGCAAGTCTGGTGGCCCAATTCCCGAACCTTTAAGCCAGAGGTTCCGGAGAAGTATGACGGAAAGACCCATCCCTCGGAGTTCCTGAGCATCTACACCATTGCAGTGCAGGCTGTCGGGGGCCGAGATGACAAGATACTTGCCAACTACTTCCCGTTGGTGCTCAAGCCCAACGTCAGGTCGTGGTTGATGCATCTGCCGGAGAATTCCATTTCTTCCTGGTCAGATCTGTGCCATCAGTTTGTTGGCGCCTTCGTTGGAGGCCACCAAGCTCCTGGCCAAGAGAGCGATTTGCACATCATCCCTCAGAAGGAGGGCGAGTCCCTGCGCAAGTTTATGCAGAGGTTCAGCCGAGTGCAGTACAACATTCCCGACGTTCATCCTGCCGCTGTCATTAGCGCGTTCCACCAGAACGTGCGTAACCGCAGAATGCGGGAAGAGCTGGCGATGAACAAAGTCAGGAGTATTGCCGAGCTTTATGCTCTGGCCGACAAGTGCGCTCGAGCTGAAGAGGGGAGGAAACTCCCTGGTGAGGCTGTTGGCGCGGCAGGCGACTCCGAAGATGAAGACGTTGCGGCCCCGTCAAGGAAAGGCCGGCGGCGGAACAGGAAGCGCGGAGGCAAGGCCGTGCTTGCTGTCGAGGAATCCGACAACCCCGGCGCCGCCAAGAAGGCCAAGGTTAGTGACCCCAGCAAGGATCTTGCCGGGTAACCTTCCTGTCAGGCCTTGGTGGCTGCCGACAAGTCGGAGAACTCCGGCAAGCAGTATTGCAAGATCCATCGCACTAAGGGCCACGATCTCCAGAACTGCCGGCAAGTTGAGCAGCTTGCCGAGAAGCAGAGGGCCGAATACGAAATGCGAGACAAGGAGAAGGCCCAAGATGGTGCTGAGGGGTCCGGCAAGAAACACGGTGGCCGAGGGGGTCGCCGCGGCAAGGCCAAGCAGCAGAAGGATCGGCCCACTCGGGGCCGAGATAAAGGAGATGATGATGAGGAAGATGATGAATCCAGTGAGCAGGAATTCCAGAAGGCTACGGAGGCTATGTGCATTGATGGGGGTGCCTCGCTGCATTCTTCCCACCGCCAACTTAAACAGTGGATGCGGGAAGTTAATGCGGCAGAGCCATCCCCCGATGCGTGTAGGCCTCTGAAGTGGTCCAGCACGCCTATCATCTTTGACGCCGAGGATCACCCTGATCGCACAACTGCGGTCGGGTGTTTGCCATTGTTGGTTTCCCCAACAATTCGCAACCTGAAGGTGACGAAGATGTTACTTGACGGCAGGGCCGGCCTAAACTTAATCTCACCGGATGTGCTCACAAAGCTTCAGATTCCCGACGAAGACCTCGAGGAAACGGGTACGTTTCAAGGGGTCAATCCGGGAAGAACCCAGCCTAAGGGCAAGATCACGCTGCCGGTAACATTTGGCAGCGAGTTTAACTTCAGGACCGAAAAGGTGGTGTTTGATGTCGCCAAGATCCCCATGTCATACAATGGGATCCTTGGTCGGCCAGCGCTGGCTAAGTTCATGGCAGCATCACACTACGCATACAATGTTTTGAAGATGCCCGGGCCGTTGAGCGTCATCACTATCCATTCCGATAAGAAGGATGTGCTCATCTGTGCCGACCAACTTTACCGGGAAGCAGTTGCAGCACCTGCCATCAAGGCATCTGCTCCTGCCGCTGGAACTCCCGGGGGGAAGAAAAATACCGGCAGGAACCTTGGCGCGAACTCCGGCAAGCGCGCCTCCTCGGAGTGCTGCGCTTCCGTCGAGGACGTACCAGAGAGTTCCACCGGCAAGAACAAGAAGTCCAAGGCTGCCCCGCCGGAAACCAAGAAGGTGCCTACCAGGGAGGACGGAACGGGGGGAACTTTCACCATAAGTTCCGCCCTAGGTGACAAATAGGAAAGCGCGCTCGTTGCTTTCCTGCGGGCGAATGTCGACGTGTTTGCATGGCAACCGTCTGACATCCCCGGTGTTCCCAGGAAAGTGATCGAGCACCACCTTGCTGTCTGTCCTCATGCGCGGCCCGCCAAGCAAAGGGTGAGGAAACAGGCCTTGGAGCGGCAAGAATTCATTGCCGAAGAGATTAAGAAGCTGGAGGCGGCGGGACTGGTCAAAGGAGTGCTCCATCCAACCTGGTTGGCCAACCCGGTTGTAGTGCGAAAAGCGAATGGGAAATGGAGTCTTTGTATCGATTATACAGATATCAATAAAGCTTGTCCAAAAGATCCCTTTCCCTTGCTGCGCATCGAGCAGATTGTGGATGCCACCGCTGGTTGTGATCTCCTGTCCTTCCTTGACGCCTATTCAGGGTATCATCAGATTTTTATGGCAATGGAAGATGAAGAGAAGACCGCCTTTATCACCCCATGTGGTACGTATTGTTTTATACGAATGCCTTTCGGGTTGAACAGTGCTGGTTCAACATTCGCCAGAGTAATCCAGATTGGTTTTGAGCCACAACTCCATAGAAATATGGAGGCATATATGGATGATATAGTTGTCAAAACTAAGGATAAAGCAACGCTTATTCAAGACTTAGAAGAAACATTTGCAAACTTGCGCAAGATCAACTTGAAGCTCAATCCTGAGAAGTGCGTGTTCGGAGTTCCTTCCGGCAAGCTCCTCGGATTCTTTGTATCTTGCCGAGGAATCGAAGCGAACCCTGACAAGATCAAAGCCATTGAGCAAATTGAAGCGCCGAGACGCGTCAAGGATGTGCGTCGTCTTGCCGGCTGTGTTGCTGCTCTAAGCAGGTTTATTTCCAAATCTGTTGAGCGCGCCCTGCCCTTCTTCAAAATTTTGAAGAAGGCAGGTCCAATGAAATGGACTCCGGAAGCGGAGGCTGCGCTGCAAGATTTGAAGAAATACCTTTCCTCTCCGCCGACGCTAGTCGCACCTAAACCACAAGAGCCGTTGCTGTTGTATCTGGCGGCAACAAATCAAGTGGTTAGTGCTGCGCTAGTGGCGCAGAGAGAAGCTGATGAGGAAGCAACACCAGCGGCAGGACCGCCGGATGACGCGGCAAGATCTTCCCCGGCAAGGGTTGATCCCGGCAAGACAGGATCTGCGCAAACAGAAGAACTTGTGCAGAAGAAGAAGGTGGTGCAGCGCCCAGTTTATTTTGTTAGCTCTCTTTTACAAGGGGCTAGGTCAAGATATTCTGGGGTGCAGAAGCTGCTTTTTGGCCTCCTTATGGCCTCAAGGAAGCTACGCCACTATTTTCAAGCACATGAGATTACCGTCGTCACTCGCTTTTCGTTGCAATGGATTTTGCAAAATCCGGAGGCAACCAGTAGGATCGTGGAGTGGGCGTTGGAGCTGTCCAGCTTTGGCCTTAAGTTTGAAAGCACTTCGACAATTCAGAGTAGGGCCTTGGCGGAATTCATTGCAGAATGGACCCCGACGCCAGACGAAGAAGTTCAAGAAACAACTCTCCCCGTCAAGGAAATCGATCAGCAATGGATTATGTACTTTGACGGGGCTTTCTCGCTGCAAGGCGCCGGTGCTGGCGTGCTACTTGTCACACTCACCGGAGAGCACCTCAAGTACGTAGTCCAAATGCACTTTCCCCGGGAGAGTTCGACCAACAACACTACAGAATACGAGGGTTTGCTTGCCGGTCTTAGGATCGCGGCAGACCTTGGTAACAAAAAGCTCGTCATCAAAGGCGATTCATAGCTTGTCGTCAGGCAAGTTAACAAGAGCTATCAAAGTCCATTGATGCAAGCCTACGTAGATGAAGTGAGGAAATTGGAAGAGCGCTTTGACGGTCTCCAAATGGAGCACGTTCCTCGTGCCGAGAACAATATTGCTGATGACCTATCAAAGCGTGCTGCCCTCAAGTTGCCTGTGGAACCAGGAACTTTTGTGCTCCAATTGACTCAACCATCCGTGGCGCCATCGATGCGGCAAGAAAAAAGAAGGAAGTTGAACTCTGGCCAGTACTTCTCGGCAGAGCTCCCCGGAGCCGCCGGCAAGGAAGTTGCCGGGATCGACACGCCTGCCGGGGAACAACAGGCTCCGACAGGGCCTCAGGCCCTCGTTGTCGAGACAAACGTTCCCCCGGTAGAGGAGATGCCTTTAGTCCTAGTTGTCGAGCCTCAGGCTCCAGCATGGGCGCAGCACATTGTCCATTTCCTTCAGACAGGTGAACTCCCTGAGGAACAAGAAGAAGCCGAGAGAGTAGCCCGTCGGTCTGTTATGTACAAGTTCGTCGATGACATCCTGTACAGAAAGAGACCAAATGGTGTGAAATTGAAGTGCATTTCTCGGGAGGATGGACTACAACTGTTGGCAGAGATTCATGGGGGCATATGTGGTTCTCACATAGGGTCAAGAGCGCTTGCTGGGAAAGCATTCCGGCAAGGTTTCTTTTGGCCTACCGCCCTCCAGGATGCGACTGCACTAGTAACCAAGTGTGAAGCGTGCCAGTTTCATTCGAAGAAATTACATCAGCCAGCTCAAACTCCTCAAACAATCCCTCTCTCCTGGCCATTTTCGGTCTGGGGGCTCGACATACTTGGCCCCTTCCCCCGTGCTACCGGGGGCTTTGAGTACTTGTACGTTGCTATCGACAAGTTCACAAAGTGGCCGGAGGTGGAAGCAATGAGGAAGGTGACAGCGCAGTCGGCTGTCAAGTTCTTCAAAGGAATTGTTTGCCGTTTCGGTGTGCCTAACAGGATCATCACCGACAATGGCACGCAGTTCACAAGTCGCACCTTCATGCAGTATGTCCAAGACCTTGGCGGCAAGATTTGTTTTGCCTCTGTTGCTCACCCGAGAAGAAACGGCCAAGCGGAGAGGGCCAATGCTGAAGTGCTGCGCGGTCTCAGGACCAGAACTTTTGACAGGCTGAAAAAAGTGCGGAAGACGCTGGATTGATGAGTTGCCGGCGGTTCTTTGGTCAATCAGAACGACACCAAATCGAGCCACCGGCCAGACGCCCTTCGCTCTGGTCTACGGAGTGGAAGCAGTTCTCCCTACGGAACTCATATACGGATCTCCTCGAGTGCTCGCTTATGATGAGCTCGAGCAAGAGCAACTGCGGCAAGATGACGCTGTGCTCCTTGAGGAGAATCGTCTTCAGGCTGCTGTGTGAGCTGCACGCTACCAGCAAGCTTTGCGCCGCTATCATAGCCGCAAAGTTCATGCCCGAAGCCTTGAGGAAGGCGACCTTGTTCTTCGACGGATTCAGTCCGCCAAGAATTCAAACAAGTTGACGCCAAAGTGGGAAGGCCCTTATCGGGTAGTACGAGTCACCAGGCCCGGTGCTGTCCGCCTGGAGACCGAAGATGGCGTTCCAGTGAGCAATTCCTGGAATATCGAACATCTTCGCAAGTTCTATCCATAAGGCACGGTTGCCGGGGGCTCCCGGCAACCACCCTTTTGTACAAGTCTTGCCGGCAAGGCATGTGATCCTTTGTACAAAGCCAGGCGCAGACACTGAGCACAGATGAATAAATTTAAGTGTTGTACATTCCCTTATTGATTCCCATGTTCATATTTATATATGCATGTTTGTCTAAGATGTTGTATGACACCTGATCCCGGTAAGTTCTAACGAACCGCCAAGGTTTCATCCCTTTATTTTCTCTTCTTTCTTTTTCTCAAAGACAGAAGGATTCCTCGCGTGCACATTTGCCGGGGGGGAAGGGAGATATGAATACCAGTTGGTGACGTTCGGAATCGATGCTTGCCGGAGGAAGAACAAAGCCAGAAAGCTAAGTCCTAAAAACTTAGAGCAAGTTTTTCTTTTATTACCAAGTTATTTCCTTGGACTATTCCGATTCATGTATGGAAAATCTGCACGCGAAGGAATCCTTGTTGTAATCAGTTGCGCCCTTATTTTGTTTCGAGTCCGCTCAACGATTTAAGTGGCTGCACTGAGAACGCCAAGGAGTCTTGCCGGCCGCTGCGCCTCCAGCAGGCTGCTGAAGTCCCGCACCCAGCGCTCGCGGCAGGTTGCGCGCCGGCAAGTTTTTCAGTAAGCGTAGGATGAACTCCATACATAAAGGAATCAGACAAGGAAAGTAGCAAGCATGAGCCTAAACATAGTCAAATTATATTGCATCCATGAGTTGCCGCAGTTATAACTTGAGACCTAATTGTCTTTTACATGAGATGATGGCGGTAAGAATAAAAGGAAAGCACTCAATCCCTGCGCTGGCCTTCGATCCTTTTGATGGAGTCCACCTTCTCAAGGATTGGCGTGATGCACTCTTCAAGCGCCTCAACATTTGCATCCTTTGGCAGATGGCCGAGCGCGCTGGAGAGGTCGATGCCGGGATTGCTGTGCACCACCTTGATGAGCACCTTGCGAAGGACGGCCCGGCAAAGCCGGCAAGTCTCGTTCGCCAGTTGGGTCGCCCGGCTGGACTGGAGCGCCCTCAACGCGTTGATGATGCTTTCAAAGAACATTGTCAACCTGGCACTTGGAGATATTCTTTCCTCGGAAGAATACTTGAAGTTCGGCAAGCCCATGGTTGACAGTTCTGCGGTAAGCTTCTCCGCGGTGGCGATGAGACGGCCAGTCCAGATCTCCACTCCCTTCTCGTACTTGCTTTGGGTAGCGGCGGCGCTCTTGAGCAGGTTCCTCTCTCGTTGGAGATCTTTGAGTAGAGCCTTCTCACGGGCCTTGCCGGCCTCGAGAGACTTCTGCAGCGTGGTCAGCTTCAGCTCCAGAACCGCAATACTATCAGCCGCAGAGGAGAGCTGCTTGGTCTTGTCGGACAGGGCAACTTGCATCTCCGCCAAGGAGTGGAGGGTTTTTTCCCTGTCCCCCTTGAGCGTCGAGAGCTCCTTGCCGTGCTCTTCGAGATCTGTTTCCAGCCTCTTCACTTTGTCGCTCAGCTCATTTTTGGCGGCCTCTACAGCTTCGGCAGCATCGACGGCCTCCTTGAGCTTGCCGGCATGACTTGCAGTCAGAGCTTCGAGCGCCTCCTTGTGTTTCTGCTCCAGCTCCTGGGTCCGCCGCGCGACAAGATTTTCGATGTCTTCATCCTTGCTACGAAGCTTGGCGGCGAGCGCCTGCTCACGTGCGGTGAGATCTTCTTCGTGAGCATCAAGAGCAATGCGGCGCCCCGTCAAGAGAGCATCTTCGGCAGCAATCCTTTGAACAGCTTCATCATGTGCCTTCTCCATATCTGATTGCTTCAGGAGGATCTCATTCCATTGCAGGCTCACTTGTTCTCGGCCGGCAACCAGCTCTTGGAGGGCCTCGGCGTGCCAGATTTGGATTTGTGCGATGCGCCTTTGAAAATCCGCTTCGGCTGCCTCGACAACTGCCATTCTGGAGTCCGCCTTCTCTTTTCGGGCGTGATGGAGAGCCTGGAGTTTGCGGAAGTTCTTGCACATGGCCTGAAGGAGCTGATCCTCTTCAGACTTGCCGCTGCTAGCGTTGGGATCGTCAACGACTTCAAGCCCGGCAGCGGCAATAATTTCCTCGAAAATTTCTCCTTCGGCTGGTGCCTTAGTGCTTGCCGTCCCCGGCAAGTTGATGAATAGATTCTCGCCAACCTTGAGATACTTGCTGGATGAGGGGCCTTCAGATGTTGATGGCTGGTCTTCAGTGGCCGCCTCACCAGTGACACGGGGCTCTGTGGCCGGTGTAGCGCCTGGCGCTCCTGCGGCAGGAATGCTGTCAGTGCGGTCCTCAGCCTCCCTGTCGCCCTCTTCAGCAGGTTCTTCGGCGATTTCCTCTTGTGCTGTCTTGGCGGCCTCCCCGTCAAGAGCATCACCAGCCCCGGCAATGTCATCCTTGGTGGCCTCACTGGCAGCGATCCTGTCCGCTTCAGCGGCGGCATCCCTGGCGGTCTCCTCGATGACGACGTCGACGTCCATATGTTCCATCACAGGGAACTCTGAAGGGCGAAGGAGGAAGACAGAATAAGATCGAGGTTTGGATTTTGAAGTGACTAAAGATAAAGAGATAAGAGGAAAAGAATAACAAGCACTCTGAGGTGATCGAGTACCTGCATCGGGCTGTCGAGAGGTGGCTTCGCCTCTCCCGGCAACTCCGGTTGCCGGGGGTGGGTTGCCGGAGTCCATGCTTGTCGGCTCCTCCTCAATCAGGACGGGTTCGTAGGCAGGATCTCTTGCCGGGGATGTGCTTGTGGGCGGAGCGGTCGATGAAGGAGGCACAATGGGGATATCTTCTCCTTGTTGCCGTTCTTCTCCTGCGAACCCAAAGATATCAGCGGCAAGAATGAAAGCCTCGGCACCAGCCAACAGAAACGGGACGATGAACTTACGCTGGGGGCTATGCTGGGGGCTGTGCTGGGGGCTGTGTTGAGGACTGGACTCCGGGCTGACAACGACAGTTTCCAGCACGCTCGTGGAGCCCGCCGGGGGCTCGTCGCCTGTAGAAGTCCTTGACCTCTTCGCCATCCTCTCCAGAAAGGTTTCCGTGTCACTGCAGAAACAATGCAAGCAAGTCAGTAAGATTGATGCAAATTGGAAGGTAGAAGCTGTGGCAAATACTCACTCTTCTTCCTCTCACTCTGGACTAAAGCCGGAGATGTCGAAGTCGACCTCCGTTGCGGTGTCTGAGTGGGGAGGCGGAGGAGGAGTCCTAGGCCGCTTGGCTGTGGCAGGCGCTGGGGCAGCCTCCGGCGCGGTAGTACGAGACCCTCCTGCCGCCCCAGCAGTGGCCGCTGGTGTGGGTCTCGCGCGCCGCGCGGGCTGTTGACGAGCCCCCTGCCGCGGTCTAGTCTTGCCGGCCATTTTCTTGCCGGGGGATTCGCCGCATGAAGTAGGCTGGCTTGCCGGGATGCCTGATGCAGCCTTCCGAAGGACACGCTTTGTCTTCTTCGGGGGCGAGGGCTCTTCTCGCGTCTCCTCTTCGGCCGTGTCTTCGCCGGACGAGCTCTCAGCGGCTGCGCCGCCTTCTTCCCCGGCAACCTTGTTCTCCTCGGCAGGCTTTGCCTCCACGACCACCTCTGCGTCGCTGGCTTCCCACTCTGTGAAGCCAACGTTGCCGGCCTCCGCGGCAAGATTCGCCTCCTCCACTCTGGTAGCGATGTAGGCTACCTCCTGATCAGTGGTGGCGCGGATAAGATCTGACTCTTGCCGGACAGGCTTCTCCGTCAAATTGTCAAAGAACTTCTGCGCTTCTTCCTCGCTTGGCTCAACCCAGGTCGGGTCAAGGCCGTGGGCGTTGAACATCGGCAAGAAGGCAATGATTGACCCCAAGGCAGAGTTGTTGCACAAGGGGACGATCCTTGCCGGCAGCCGGTGCTTGTCTTCGTGCTAGAATAACTTTTGGTCTGAGAGCGCCAAGCTGCATAGCGGTCAGATTGTTGTTCAGCCCGGGGCGCAGTCTCATGACATCTGCCACGTTCTTGTACTCCCAGACTGGCCTTCCCCTGTTCTGCAGAGGGGCGATGCGGCGGCGGAGAAAGTCGAAGCCGATCATCTCCATTGTCAGTCCGGCAGCCTTCAAGCGAAGGATCCTGGTAGTGGCGATTGTGAGCCTCTCGTCTTCTGCGGCGAGATCGCCCCAATCCTTGCCGCGGACCACCTTCTGTTGCCGGGGATGACAAAAAGGATGAGGATCTGCTTCCTGGATCCAGCACCATTCGGCCCGCCACTCGTCCCACTTTTCGCGGTAAACTCCCTCTGGGTATATCTCTTTGTTCCAAGCCCTTGGAATCCAGGCAATAGATCCAGAGAGAGCCTCTCCTTTTTGGATACGAGGGTAGAAATAATGGCGGAAAAGAGCAGAATTGGGGATCACGCCTGCGAAATTCTCACAGAGATGGGCAAAGATAGACATGCAAAGTACGGCATTCGGCGTGAAATCAAGAAGGCGGAAGCCGTACGTGTACATGATGTCGTTGAAGAAATCGGAAAAGGGTGGACAGAGCCCGCAATAGAAATATGCAGTGAAGGGTATCTGTCCGATCCACCTTTGGAGCAAGCACCTGGGATTACGCGTGTGGCGGGGTGAGCTTGCGTTCCCTTCGCCCACATGCATTGATATCGCCCCTTCAAAACTTCGGCGTCGAGCGTCGGATGGAAGACGACGAGCCTCTTCCGCATCTTCACCAGTTCGCTCTCCGGAACTTCGGCTTTCGCCTCCTTGTCCTTGCCCTTGCCTTTGTTGGCCTTGGCCGGCATGGCGACTGTGAGGACGGAAGCTGGGGGCGGAGCGAGCGCGGGAGCAGCGGGCGGAAGAGGAAAAAGGTTTTGCTCTGAGCTCGAGGAAAGGAAGGCGATGGTGATGGCCAGATTGAGAAGAAGGGGGGGTAAATAGGTTTGCGCCTCTGCGACTTCTTTTTATGGGGAGGGAGCGGGGCCGCCTTGTTTATTCCCCAATATGAATGCGCCTCTATAGGCGCGAGACAGTTTGCAGCCTTTTTGGCACGCTTCCCACGTCACGCGCTCCGTGCGCGTAGTGGGGGGCACAGTAAAACAAGATATTTACGAGAAGTTAATTCCCTCCCACGCGTGCCCGTGCACTGTTTGGGCCTAGCCCAACAACGCCTCGCACTCGTGTATGGCCTAGGCCCGGGGGCTCCTGCCAGTGTAGTAAGTATTGGGCCACTAGTACCCCGTACTTGTGCACGGACAGTTGTAGCCATCCTCGCGGCAAGGCTTGCCGGGATCAGCTCGGGGTCGATTCAACCCATCAAGGAAATCATCAAGTCAGAGATCTGAGGATCAGCAGATAAGCAGAGCTGGAATCCGAAGGCCAGCCTCCCCGGCAAGATCCTTGCCGGGATGGCCTTTGGGGCCCAGCAAGGCTTGGAGTCCGGCAAGGCTTGGTGTCCGGCAAGGCTTGGCGCCTGGCAAGATTCGGTGCCTGGCGAGATTCTGCCGCTGTGCCACAGCTTCGGCACAGTAATGTGTTTGACATTCTAGGTCCTTCTCTGGATGCATGGCGACGCGCCAGTGGAGGAGAGCTTAAGCGGTGCTGATGGGATGGCCCTTTTTTTTCATCCCCAAGAAAGTTAGGACACCTAAACGGACACCTCACGGTGCATTAAATGCGCTTGTGCTAATCCGTCAGGGGTTAGGTATGATACCCTTTAGCAACTTTACACCTCAATGTATATACATTTTGCCACTGTGGAGACCCCTTTCAGCATATAAAAGGAGGCCCAAGGCAACGGCTACAGAGGAGGAGAACTTCTGGCCCATTCTGCATGCGTAGCTGCTCTTTGAACATATTGTTCATTGCGAGCGCTCCTGAAGACTGGGCTCAAGAACATCAATAAGAACACAAAGCAGGAGTAGGGTTTTACGCTGATCAGCGGCCCGAACCTGGGTAAAAACCTCACGCGTCGATCACTGGTTCTGCTCTTTGCGTATACCTCTCCCCCCGCCGAATCGTAAAGGGGTCTCTCGGGGTCCCATAGGTGTCGTGCCCCGACATAGAGATAAGTATTTCCCTCAGTTAAGAACCAAGGTATCAGTCCAGTAGGAGGCACAAGCAAGTCCCCAATATATGCACCTGCACAAACTAACAAACACTTGCACACAACGCGAAAAAGGGGTTGTCAATCCCTTCACGGTCACGAACAAGAGTGAGATCTAATAGAGATAGGTATAAAAGATAAGTAAAAGGCAAAATAAAGTAAATATAAATAAATTGCAGCAAGGTATTTTTGGGTTTTTTGGTTTATAGATCTGAAAATAAATGATGGAAAATAGACCCGGGGGCCATAGGTTTCACTAGAGGCTTCTCTCTTGAAGAAAGCATATGGTGGGTAAACAAATTAATGTTGAGCAATTGATAGAAAAGTGCATAATTATGAAGACATCTAAGGCAATGATCATGAATATAGGCATCACGTCTGTGACAAGTAGACCAAAACGATTCTGCATCTACTACTATTACTCCACACATCGACTGACTCCTGCCTGCATCTAGAGTATTAACTTCATAGAAACATAGTAACGCCTTAAGTAAGATGACATGATTTAGAGGGATAAACTCAAGCAATATGACATAAACCCCATCTTTTTATCCTTAATGGCAACAATACAATATGTGCCTTGCTACCCCTTCTATCACTGGGTGAGGACACCGCAAGATTGAACCCATCACAAAGCACCTCTCCCATTGCAAGAAAAACCAATCTAGTTGGCCAAACCAAATTGATAGATCGGAGAGAAATACAAAGCTATCTCAATCATGCATAATAGAATTCAGAGAAGACTCAAATAGTATTCATAGATAATCTGATCATAAATCCACAATTCATCGGATCTCAACAAACGCACCGCAAAAGAAGATTACATCGAATAGATATGCAAGAACATTGAGGAGAACATTGTATTAAAGATCAAAGAGAGAGAAGAAGCCATCTAGCTACTAGCTATGGACCCGTAGGTCTGTGGTAAACTACTCACACATCATCTGAAGGGCAGCAAGGTTGGTGTAGAGGTCCTCCATGATCAAATCCCCCTCCGGCGGAGTGCTGAAAAAGGCCCCAAGATGGGATCTCACGGGAACAGAAGCTTGCGACGGTGGAAAAGTATTTTCAGTGTGCCCTCTAGTATAGGGGGAATATTTGAGAATATATAGTGGTGGAATTAGGGTTGGAAGGTCTCCGAGGGGCCCACAAGCCCTGGGGGCGCCCCCCTGAGGCGCGCCCCTACGGCTTGTGGCCTCCTCATAGGGGTTCTGGCCTCCTCTCCAAGTCTCATGGGTTTCTTCAGGTCTAAGAAAAATCACTACAAAGTTTTATTCCATTCGGACTCCGTTTGGTATTCCTTTTCTGTAAAAGTCAAAAACAAGGAAAAAACAGAAACTGGCACTGGGCACTAGGTTAATAAGTTAGTCCCAAAAATAATATAAAATAGCATCTTAATGCTTATAAAACATCCAAAACAGATAATATAATAGCATGGAACAATCAAAAATTATACATACATTGGAGACATATCACTCACCCAGATCTGGCGTTCCGCAGGAGCATTTGCGGAGCTCCCGAGGAGTGCGGCTGACGCATCAAGGTACTATGCGGCTAAGGAGGGTGACACCGAGCTGAGGCTATTCTGGGCGCAGTTCCAGGCGCCCGAGCACCCTCCCCCCTCGTCAATCAAATGAAACAAATGATGGAGCTGCACCGCATGGCGGAGCCGGCCATGAATGATCTTTGTGTTCGGTTGTGGCCTTCTGAACCCATACCGAGCAGCTATTTCGGTCTTGTGGCAAATCTGTGTGACCCAGCTGCCCGTGTTGAGGCCGTTAAGCGCTTGGTGTGCATCAAGGGGGCTCGGATGGCGTTCTCGAAGACCATGGAGCATTGGGCGAAGATCAAGCCCGTAGAGATGGCCACTGGACCGCCTCCAGCTGGGAAGGAGCACAGGCGCCCCGAGCAGTACTTCTCCGTCGTGATGGACGGTGCCCGGGCAGTAGAGGCGCAGTGCTTGAAGGATGTACTCCTTGAGTAATTGTGCCGTTTTATGTATGAAACTGGGGTCGAACCTTATGCTTTATAATGCGGTTGTGTCTTATATGGGTTATCATACTTGCCTGTGTATATGTTAATTTTGACTCCTGTGCGGTCGTTTCATTCTGAAAGCTACCAGTCATCGGCTTCAGCCCCCACATAGATGCTACGAGGGATGTTCCATCCTCCGCACTGAAACCCTTAGCCGACATCTCGGTGCCCGGGGGCGGTAGTGCAGGAGGGGAACAAGGCATTCGGACTATGCGGCTTTATTACTTTCACTTAGCCATAGGAGCTTGACTGTGGGGGCTGGTGACTAGCCCCCAGTGTAACTGTGATATTTGGGAGATCCGAGGTGTGCAGCTTTATCACTTGGTTTGGCCAAAGACAAACCCTTCGTATGACATGTTATAATCTCCAACGATTTTTAGTTTAACACTGGTCATCGGATCGCAGGCCATTTCTCGCGTATTATGACAGTCAGTTTTTGGCTTTCTCCACTGAGGTACTTGACAAGACTAGCCAAAAGTATAATCGCAGTGGTTCTCCCTTTACCTACTTAGCCGAACATGCAAAACGTAAGAAGGTAAGCTCAGGAGCGGGGCAACCCAACTACTGACCCAAGACATAAATCGGAACCGATGAATATAATGCGACATCTGAGACGCCAAACATAGGGGAAGAGGTAATGTCGGACTTTGATATATAGGGCGAGCGTTACGGTCAAGCCCCCGGTCTATTAGCCGGTTTATATATGAAATCAGATATGTGCCGTACTTGACTGAGGCAGAGTTGGAGAGTAGAGAAGAGGAGGGTGCAATATAAATAACTATAAGGGAATCGTAAGAGGTTTGCTTTATTTCCAATAAGCTCATGAGGTCTAGCCGTACAGTTTGAACTGGCAAAAAAAACTTCTGATATGGATGCCTTGTTCAAACAAAGGAAGAAAAATTACAAATGAAAGGTTTACATAGGGCCTTGACATATGGGTTGACACCTTTACTATGCCCTACTGCACGTCTGCGCCTTTGCTTCTGTTTGGCAGAAGGACTCCATTGAGGGGATGGTTAACCGACGATGGGCCCTTAACAAGGAGCTTCGAGAGGTCACCGTGTTGTTCGGGCTTAAAGCCGAATAGGTCCTGGAGGTACCAGTTCGTCATCTGAAGATGCGTTAGTTCATGGTTCGGTTGAGCCGAACTCTTGGTGCTTAAGCCCCACTACTGCCCATGGTATTTTGAGCACAAAGTTGTGAAGTCGAGGCACGTAACGTGCCGCTGGGGTGAGCATGCTATGGAGGGCGTATCCCTATGCGCGTTGAATGCAGGGAGGCCTCTTGGCTGGAGACAGGGCCCGAGCTCACTTGCTTGTCTCTCGCGCCTTGATGGCGAGTCGGCACTTCGGCCCGTCGACACCAATTTGGCATTCAGACGCCAAGGCTGTAGTGTGTTCCTCAGTCCAGAGAGAGCGTTCCGTATTGGCATTAACTGTGATGACGCCTCTTGGTCCGGGCATTTTTAGTTTGAGGTAAGCATAATGGGGGACGGCGTTAAACTGGGCAAATGCCGTTTGGCCTAGAAGGGTGTGATAGCCGCTGCGGAAGGGGGCAATGTCGAAGATCAAGTCTTCGCTCTGGAAGTTGTCCAGGGAGTCGAACACTACTTCCAAGGTGAGGGTACCCGAACAGCGGGCTTCAATGTCGGGGATAACCCCCATGAAGGTGGTGCTGCTGGGTTTGATCCTCGACGGGTCAATTCTCATTTTCCTTACTATATCTTCATAGATCAGGTTGAGGCTGCTGTCACCATCCATAAGGACTCTGGTATGGTGGTATCCATTGATAATGGGATCTAGGACCAAAGCCGTCGATCCTCCATGACGAATACTAGTCGGGTGGTCCTTGCGGTCGAAGGTGATCGGGCATGCCGACCATGGATTAAATTTCGGGGCTACAGGCTCTATGGTGTGGACATCCCGAAGTGCATGCTTCCTCTCCTTCTTGGGTATATGAGTGGCATAGATCATATTCACTATTTTGACCTCAGGAGGAAATTGCTTCTGGCCTCCACTATTCGGCCTGCGGGGTTCCTCATCGTCCTCACTGCCGGGGCTTTTGCCCGTGTCTTCGGCTGTGAGTTTGCCGGCCTGCTTGATAACCCAACAATTACGGTTTGTATGGTTGGCTGGCTTGTCCGAGGTGCCATGGATCTGGCAAGGCCTATCCAAGATGACGTCCAACTTGGTGGGTCCGTCCTGGTTTCCTTTAGAGGGCTTTTTCCGTGGTCCTGACTTGGAATTGCGAAATCCGGCATTTACTTCCGTGTCGTCGGCCTCGGCGCCATTGTGGTGGCGCTTATTTTTATTGCGCCTTGGCTTTTTGTTGTCGTCCCGGACTTTCGAAGTGTCGGGGTCTTCTGGGTTGGTGCTTCTGCGAGCCAACCAGCTATCTTTGCCCGCACAAAAGCGTGTCATAAGGGAGGTAAGAGCCGCCATTGTCTTCAGCTTATCTTGGCTGAGGTGTCATGCGAGCCATTCGTCCCGGATACTGTGTCTGAATGCGGCTATGGCTTCGGCATCCGGGCAATCCACTATCTGATTCTTTTTGGTCAAGAACCGATTCCAGAATTGCCGGGCTGACTCACCGGGCTATTGGACCAAATGGCTCAAGTCATCGGCGTCCGGAGGCCGGACATAGGTGCCTTGAAAGTTGGCTCGAAAAGCATCCTCGAGTTCTTCCCAGCTCCCTATGGAGCCTTCAAGTAGGCTGTTCAACCAATGTTGGGCTGGTCCTTTGAACTTTAATGGCAGATATTTGATGGCATGGAGATCATCTCCTCTTGCCATATGAATGTGGAGAAGTCATCAATCCACACGGCCGGGTCTGTGGTTCCATCGTATGGCTCGATATTTACAGGTTTAAACCCCTCTGGGAACTGGTGCTGCATCACCTCGTCGGTAAAGCACATTGGGTGAGCGGCGCCCCATATTCGGTCCACATCGCGTCGAACCTCGGATTCCATCCTGGCCCGGTGTTGATCCCAAACTCTATCATTCTGGTCGAGCCATGCTTGGTATTTGTCTCCTCTATTGGGAGGGTAACCTCTTGATCCGTAGATGGACCTTGACTAACCTACTCTAGCGGCCAGGTCGTGCCGAAGATTGTATTGATATTCTTGCTGTGCCCCCTCCTTGCCTTTACGACGAGGAGGGGCAGGTGGGTGTTCGGCCTTGCCAGCCGCCTGTCCCTTCCTCGAGGGGGCGGTCGGGCTGGTCACCTTGAGTTTGTTTGGGCGGTCCGGCCTTGACAGCCTCATCATCGAATTGCGGCAACAATTTGCGCTTGGGGTAGCTCTTTGTTTGCGGTTCATAGCTGTATCCTTCTTCGGCTGCTAGGACTTTCGTCCATCTGCCGTTGAGGGTGTCTTGTTCGGCTCTTATCTGTTGCTTCTTCTTCTTCAAGCTTTGCACGGTAGCTATTAGTTGTTGCTTGAACCGCTCCTGTTCCAATGGATCTTCGGGAACGATAAAATCTTCAGCTCCAAGGCTGACTTCCTCTTCAGAGAGAGGCATGTAATTGTTGTCTTCGGAATCATTGGGGTCCTCGGTGTTATGCTGACCTATTTGCTCATCTAAGCCATCATACTGGTGCTCGGGGGCGGGGTCGCCGAGGTCTTCCGCGTTGTCCGGAGTGTCACCCTCTCCGGTGCCCATGTTGCTTTCCCTGCCATGTCGCCCCTTGGATCGTCGGCGTTGTCTACGGCATTTGAGGGGCTCCTCTCCAGGCTTGTTATTGTCCCTTCTGGGGGTGCCATCCCAATAGCGCCATCGTCGTCATTCTTGGGGGTGTCCACCATGTAGACGTCATAGGTGGATGTGGCCGTCCATCGGCCGGTGACGGCAGGGGCGGCGTCCATGTGGGTCGTGGCCTGGCTGTCGTCGTCCATGTAGTCGGCCTCCTCGGAGGCATAGTCCAGCATGTCGGTTAAGTCTTCGACAGTGGCTACTAAGTGGGTGGTGGATGGGACGTAAAATTCCTTGTGGCTTGCCTCAAGGCTCTGTTGAGCGTGAGCCGAGGGCGGGCCATCGACAATAGTCATCATCTAGATCTGATCGAGCGCCTCGTTTAACAGGGCGAGGCTGGTCGGATTGGCGTATGAGGCTTCTTCGGAGTTGACCTCCATCACCACGGTGGGGCGAGACACAAGTTCGGCCAGGGCGAAATCCTGGTCTTCGGACGCCGTACTTGCGCCAAGGCTTACCGCCAGATCTGTAGTGGGTAGGGCGAGTCCGGCTGGGGCTGACTCCCAGTCTTCGGACGCCGAACTCCCGTTAGGGCTCAAAGCCGGATCCTCGGTAAGGAGGAAAGGTCCGAACGGATTTGATTCCCGGTCTTCAGACGTAAGAGTTGCACCCAAGCTCAAAGCTAATAGTGCGGTAAGGGCCGATCCGGAGATCAGATCGGGAAGAGGCCCCAAAGTTAATGCTTCAGGAGCCGTGGTTGTTCCAGGTGAGGCTAAGAAGCCAGTGAAGATCAAATCGTCCCGAGCGTTGGTGACGTACTTGAAGTTACCAAACCTGATCTGATGCTCAGGGGCAAAGCTGTTGACCTGGTTGAGATGACCGGTCGAGTCGGCATGCAGGACAATGCTGCCGAACGTGAAAAGTTGCCTGGGGGCAAAGATGTCCCCGGTGCTGATGCCGTCTCCGATGATCAGGCGAGCCATCGACCCTTCGGTGATCCGACAGCTGAACTATCAATGAAAGCACCAATGCCGGTGTCAAAACCGGCGGATCTCGGGTAGGGGGTCCCGAACTGCGGATCTTGGATTGATGGGGAACAGGGGACGTGCGACACGATATTTACCCAGGTTCGGGCCCTCTCTAAGAGGTAATACCCTATGTCCTGCTTGATTATATTGCTTGTGTATATGGGGATTATAGAGTTGATCTACCACGAGATCAGATGAACCAGACCCTAACTAGTAGGATGGTGATTGTTCTTCTAGCCTCCACGGACTAAACCCTCTGGTTTATATAGACACCAGGGGTACTAGGGTTTACATGTCATCGGTTACATTAAAGGAATAAAGACGCCGAATCTTCCATCCTGACTTGGGGTGTACGTCAAGGCACAAAAAGGTCTTCAGTCCGGATATAGTGCGGCCCAACCTGTCCGGCCCATAAGAGATAGGCCCGCAGCCCGAGGACCCCTTAGTCCAGGACTCCCTCGCCCTCCTTTCCACCTTTTTGTGCAAACAGAGATATACACTTCACCTCGTGGAACTCTGCGGGTAATCTCCTCCAACAGTTAATTAGGCGTCACCGTCACCACAATGGCACTTTCCACATATTTGTGTCACGAACATGGACGCTTGATCTTAGTTGAACTGCACAAAAGGATATGAAAATTATAGTTGCACATTCCACGAGCTTCACCACCAACCTTGATGTTGCTCAATTTTATTGCAACTAATGAAGAAGAAGCTGTCAGCTCATGGGACCAAGTACTTGCTAACTGCATGATGCAAACATTGCTTCATTTTAGGTGAACTGCACAAAAAGGTCACATGAATTGAATCATCCATGTTGGTGACTGGTATCATCCCTTCTACGATGGTGTTGACTACAGATATGGTTCCCATGACGAGGCATGTTCCTTTTTGGTACTACCGTTTGCCAGAACGATCCTGCATGTTGACTCTGCTCTTGTGCTACTGTTTTGGCACTGCCATGATAAAGCAGTAATGATATTATTCTGCACCTTAATCTAATGCCACTATTAATTTGAGGCAACGTTTTGGCACCGCTAGTTCCACTAATTTTTTTATCAAAAGAGGGGGTTTCCATCTGATTTCATTAAAGAAACCCAACCATAGAGAACCATTATCCGACAACATCTCAGTCTAAATAGGCAGTTCTACAACTACTACTAGAAAGGACTTACTACTAGTCAGAGACATGTTCGCCACATAAAGCAGGTAGGGTGACGCAGCCCCAGCTCGACAAATTTTGGATTACAGCCCAAAAGCTACCACAGAAACATCAGGGGGGAGATAGGGATTGAAAGAGCTAGCTTCAGCATCCCAGCCTAAGAACCCCCCCTCCATCCTTGCGACGTACGGTACACCTCACTTGCCACCTGCTCGACCCTAGTGCCACTGACAAAATGAAGTAATAATACAGTTAAAATAGAGCTATTGTCCTCTCTATCATTTCATTTCCAATGTAGATAATGAAAGTGCTTCTCTTTGTTAGTAAATGTTTCATCAACTAGTCCCATTGTTAATGTAATGACATGTTTAAGTGTTTCTGCAAACAAGGATGCTTAATTTTAGTTGAACTGCACAAAAATAGAGATTAGAATGGCTCAAGGCCCCTCCTTGTACTACCGCTACATGTTGATGTTCATCACTTGTGGAGGGTGTATCAGGGAGAATTGGGTCGATTTCCAGTATCAGGCCTACCGTCTGAGGCAACGCAGTGCCCATCTCCCCATCGTAGCATGGCATACTGTGTTGCTGTTGTATTTTAAAAAAATAAAGGTATTATATCGCAATCTTTTCCCATTAAGAAAATGAAGTTTCTTCTATTTATTAGTGTATGTTTCATCAACTAGTGCCACTATAAAGTAATCACGCTTTTTCATTATCTGTGCAAAACAGGGTTATTCAGCTACATTTTAGTGGAACTGTACCAAATGTTTGGATGGAACCAGCATATATTCAGAGTGCGAGGTGCCAATATCTAACATAAACGTGGCTTGGAAAAGCACAGATGCTTGGATGGTTCCTCAAGTTCTTGCTGACCCACTGCAGAACATTTTATTCTGCCGGTGTTTGACATGCACTTTACTTGTTTCAGTGTTGCAGCAAATCCTCGAACCAAATAGCTTACATGCATTTGGTTTATGGTTAGCTGGATATTTGGCACTTTTCTAAGGAGTACCCTTTTCAGACAGAAGCACCAATTGATTTTTCTTAATTTGTACACATTCTCACAACTTTGTTTTAGTTTCGGAGCTTCTTTTAGGGTGATTGGCGTAGTACTCAGAGTACTACCTAGTACTTACACATATGATTTTTATTAGTCGTCACACTGATTGTAAGCATGAGCAGATGGAAGATTAGGTCTAGTGTGAAGCTTACCCTAAACTCTACTGCCACCGTTGAGACGTGGAGAGCGACGATGGAACCATGGAGAACGATGGGGAAGTGACGTCGTAGCAACCGACCTCCTCCTCTTGCGGTAGGAGAATGAATACTCTGTGGCTCCGGCTGGCACTGCACCCTCACGAATGGCACACCGTACTCGATCGATTCGTCATCCTCTGGATGCTCGACCTTCGATATGTACGCCCAACATCTCCGCCTGACTTTCATCTCGGGCGAATCTGTCTACTCCATCACCCAGAGGAGATACTCAATGAACTCGAAGCACTATGGTGTGACTGCCGCCGGGGAGTACATCACCGCCCTCATCACCGTCATCTTGCTCTTTCTCATACACTTCTACATGGCCGTCACCGTCCTCGAAATCTCCCACTCATTGTCAAACCAAGTAAGGATATCCTTCAACCTGGCTAACTTCGCCTGGTCGTCGTTGGTGATCTTCAGGATTCGCTTCTGCATCCTCTTCATCGATGTGCTTCTCAGAGGTGCGGTCCTGGCTTTGGAAGATGAGAGAAGAGACGATGGTCTTGCAATGGAGAAGAGGGAGAGGCGAGATGGTGGTTTTGCAATGTAGAAGATGGAGAGGAGAGGGGGTGGTTTTTCAATGGAGAAGAGGGAGAGGAGAGTGAGGCGGCAGTTTAGGATTGCACAAGAGGGGCGGCACGCTGTGACTGGATCTAAATCAAGATCAACCTTATGACTAATTTACCCTTCAATTAAGAAGCGGCCCCACATTAACATCAGTACTGACCCCATGCTTTCTAGTACTTTCGAGAACATTCTACTGAGAACTAGCTAATTATCTGTCGTTAGATTGAGAACAATGTACAGCTTAAAATAATGCCAAAGGCCCTAAAACTTGTATTACTTTCAAAGTTAATATTGGCTCTGATCTGTGAATCGTTGAGATGCCTGGCCATCTTTGTTGTACTTATTATGGGAATCTCATGAGTTGGTTGTGAATCTTGGAAGCTGTGAAACACGGCATGATGATGAAGGGGATGGCTACCCTATCAAGCTCTTCAATACTCCCTCCATTTCTTTTTAACTTTGCATATAAAATTTAGTCAAAGTCAATCTAAAACATGATTGACAAAATTTATATCAAAAAATATTAACATCTATCTACAATACTCCTACCAAACTACTCAAGTTTATCTGGGGTCGGGTAAATTTGTAAGTACTTCCTCTGTCCTGGTTTACTAGTCTCCCTTGTATTCTGGGTCATATTTTGACCATGATTTAAATAAATAAAATATACGTTATATGTTGCAAAAATAATATAATTGGAAAGTACACTCAAATACGAATCGAGCGATATAATTTTTATGACACGCATTCACATTTTGCTTGTAAAATACAGTACGTGGTCAAACTTTGACCCAAAATACGATGGGGCTAGTAAACTAGCACGGAGGTAGTAGGAGGGACCCACTCATAGCACGCCGCCACTCTCGTCCAATCCAAAACCAACGCTTGCCGCTCCTCTTGCATTCCGATTTCCAAGACCATCACCTCAAAGCAAAAAAAACTTCCAAGACCACTATCGCTCCTCTCCTCTTCCATTTCAAAACCACCGCCGCTCCTCTCTTGTTCCAATCCAAAACCAGTGCTGCTCCTCTTCCATTCCAAAACCACCGCCGGCGAGTGAAGGTGCTGTGGAGAAATAAATCGAGAAGTACAACAGATACATGACGATCACAGACGGTGACCCTGTGAAGCTAGCCAGCATGATGGAGATACAGTCTTGGTTTGATAGCCCGCAGCAATTAGCGGCAGCGGCGATGGCGATGGCCAAATATCTGGAACAAAGCGAAAAGGCGGCGATACTCCCGGAGGGAGTCACGCGGGAGTACATAGAGCTGCTCCTCTAGACCATGGAGCAGATAGATTCACCAAATCCGATCATGAAGCAGAGGTGGTGGGAGTATCAATCCAAGATGGAGCATCCAGAGGATCAAGGATCGAGCATCTACACGGTGCCGTTTGTGAGGGTGTCGTGGCAGAGCGAGCCGGTGGAGTCTTCGCTGACCATACCCAACTACAAGAGGAGGAAAGCAGTTGGCATGACAACGCTTACCCGCCATTCTCTCCCTCGCCGTTCACCTCGTCTCACGGGGAGGCTATCTACCGCCGAGGAATAGGAGGGGAGTGCCCCCCCCCCCAATAATCAGAGGAGGAGCTTAGGGTTATTAGTATTTGCAGGTTGTGAATTGTGTTTCATGTTGTGTATTTTGAGTAATTTCATATATGAATGTCTTTTGAATTTCATATTTGTAGTATTGAGCATATGAAGTATTTTTTGAATACCAGAGACCTATTTTCAGTACTTTCGAAAATGTAGTTTCATATAAAAGTGCAAACCGTGTGATTTTCAAAGAAGAAACTGCAAGTTTCACAGGCAGAGTATTTATATTAACATGCCCTTTTCAAACAGGGAAAACAACATGTTGGAAGTTTTATTCATGGTCAAAAATGGAACTACCAGCTAGTTAACATCATGTCGATCAACATTCATGCATATCACATCTTCATATGATGCGCAGTCAAAAAGATATGCTATTTTCAAAATGCCCACACAATGTTGAGTGTGCGAAAAACAGAGAAAACTAGGGACAAAGTTTTGGCAAGTGTTGGAGGTAGTGCGCGTAGATGACAAGGGGGGACCCACATGTTAGTAATGGCAGAGGCAAAAAAGTTGGTGATATTTTCACTGCATCAGGTGGAATCTAACACGGGCAGAGTAGCGGTTGGGGAGTGGGACTTAGCCACTCGGCTACTGCAGTACTTTCGCTAGAAATTAGGCGCATGTTCTACCACTACTGTAGCACATCTTCCCCGGCCCCGGTGCGTTCTCGTTTGAGGCCTCGACGTCGTCTTCCGGCTTTGTGCACTCGTCTCGACGCTGCCGTCTGCCATTGTCAACATGCTCAACAAACAAGAGGACTTTGGAGAGGACTGTACGTGGAGAGGTGGACAGTCGGGACCCACCAGGTCCATGGCCGTACGCAAGCAAGTGACTCATTGAAAAAATGCTTCCTCCTAATGGTATGCTGATGTTGGGGCCCATGGGTTTGTCAGCGTAGTTAATAAAGGAGATAAATTTACAATGAAGCCGGTCATTGGGGATCTGGCAGGTATCATTTTTTATCAGAGGGCAAGCAAGTATCAGCTGGGTTGTGGTCTGCTCGGTCCAGGTTTTCTTTTTTATCATGCTCAGCCCATGACATGCCGACACATTGGTTTGAACTTATTTTTTCAAGGGCCATCATGTATCGACCATCCTATGGGCCTCCAAACCTAGGTTTAATTTTCTTAAACATGCACAACCCAACTTATGTATTTTTTGAAGAAAACGCAGAGCTCTGTTCTATTTTTCTATATAAGAATAAGAACGCCAGATCCAACTTATATTTCCCTTCTAACTATATTATATATATTTATATTATTTTATATGTTACTATATATTATTATTATTATCATATATTTAATAGATACTTATATATATAAGAAAAAATATCCCACGTCTTATTAACTTATAAAAATAAATGTTTAACTATAAAATCCTGGGTTTTTTTACTCTAAGGCAACAAAAATCCTGGTAATTGCGTACAAAAGCTTGGTAAGATTTAAGGACCAATATAATAATAACGCGCTTATTATCTAATTTTATTTACAATAAAAAGCCCAGTCCTAGTTTATTTTTTGATAACATTGTTCCGCCCAACCCAACATTATATTTACAACCAGCCCAGCAAAATCGTGTATTTCGAGAAAGTGCAAATGGGTTGTAATTTCTTCGAAAAAATAATTGGGTCGCATGGATGCTACATTATTTGTTCACCCGGCCCAGCAAATGGACTGTAAATTCTAAAAAAATGGGTTGAATATGTCCCACAATTTTGGAGGCTGAAATGTGGGCCAATAGGTCGAAGCCTATGCAAGGCGTTGTCAACTTACTCAACAAATGATTCTGACATCCATATCCATTGGATTTACATCCAACGGCCGGCATCCATTTTCAATCTCGCGTCTTCTTCCTCCAGCGCCGCCGGGACCACCTACTCCCACCTCCGGCGACTAGAAGCTCCGCTTAGCACACCTCGCTGTGAAGCGCTACCCCACTGCCATCCAGGCCATCCCTCCACCCCCTCCACCTCCTGTTATTCTTCGCCGACAACAACACGACGCCGCACTAGAACCAGTTAATGCTCGTACACCTCTCCGTCTATAACTCCACTGTCGCATCTTCCCATCTCTGGCTCATTCCCGTCCGGGGCCTAGCTGTCGTCCACGCCTTGGTGCGCTCGGCGCAGCGTGGTCAACATGGTCAAAAAATGAGAGTCGTCAGAAGAGGATTGTACATGGAGAGTCTGACAGTGGGGACGCACCAGGTCCATGGACGCACGCTTGCAACTACCTCCTTATTAGGCGAAAATAAAATTATTCCTCCCCCTGAAAGCTGGGACCCACCAACTAAACTAAGCAAACCAGGGGCATGAGATCATGGATCGAGCGGCGTGAGGTACCCATTGGGAGACTGAGGTACGTAAATGGCATTGATCCAACCGAGCACCCAAAGATGGTTGCAATGTTGTCGGTGAGTGCAGCATCCATATTGATGGGAATGAGTGTTGACTTATGAAAATTTATTTTGAGCCCAATTTATTGTGCGTAATCTGAGAAGATACCCTTGATGATTGTAGCTTGACGGGAGCATGCAGGCATGAGCAAGATAGTGTCGTCTACATATTGAATAACTGGACAATCCATTTATCCATTGCATGTGAACGGAAGTTGTAGCAGTCCTCGTCTATAAGCATCATTGATTGCCGATTGGAGTAGGTCAGCGGCAAGAACAAAGATCAGTGGTGAGAGGGGGTCACCTTGATGAACACCCCGGTGACACTGGAATTGACGTCCCAGGACCCTCGAGAGGAGGTCAGCATGCAGAAACAATTCTAGCATCTATCAAGCAATTGGTGATGACTAGGTCATCTATATATAAGTATATTGACTTAGGATTCAAATGAGAACATTTGATCATAGGTCATACTCATCGTTTAAGCACAAGTGGGGTTACCACTTTTACATAAAGCATTAATGTGTTCACACCATTAGAGTTGCTTTAGCTCAATTTTTAGAGCAAAGCTCCCCCTAGATGTGATAGCCCCCCTAAGAGGGATGAACTAACCTTGGGTTTTGTCGATGATGACTTCATGTAGATAGTGAAGATGTGGTTGCTCAATGTTGATGTAGATCATTTGGAGCAATCCATTGGAGTGTTGCACTTTCAATACCTACATGGGTTAGTCCCACAAGGAACATACAAGGATATCCGTAGACATAGAGTGAATTGCGCATATGATGATGTCCATGAAATCAATAGGTTACTTTGTCCCTTGTCTTACCAACAGGATGGTTTGTGACTCCATGAACTAGTGCAAGATATGAAAGTTGATTGCACAATTCCTTGCCATAATGAATATGAGTGGAGTATGTTGGCGGAGTCACCCTCAAGAACACTCTAGTTCTTCTTCTTTGGGACCCACATCAACTTGATGGGAATCCTTGGAGTTGTAGTTGTACTTGATGAAGTAGAGCTTGACATAGTCTTGGGAACCCACTTGACCATGCCCTTAGGAGCTTCTTCAAATGAGTCAATCTCTTCTTGAAGCTTGTCCTTACCTTTTAGCTTGTGGTCTTGTGGTGGAAGATCATCATTAGCTTGTGTTCTCTCAAAAGAAGTGGGGTCATACTTCTCTTGTTGAGGAACAAACTTCATCTTGGGGTATTGATCTTCTTCCCATTCAACTCCATTAGCATTGAACTTTCGTTCAAAACCAACACCTTGATTCTTCTGGTGTCTTCCTTGCTTGCATACAATTTCCTCAAATTGCTTACTCCCGGCAAGGCTCTTGTAAACACCTTTCTCTATAATCCCCTTCAATAAGCTATTTTCTTGCTCAAGTGTAACTTGGCTAAGAGAATCATTAGTGGAATCAATAGAACTACTAGAAGCAACAATATTGGATTTAGCATGATTATTATTACTACTAGAGGAAGAATCTTTCTTGCTCTTGTTGCTAGCTTTTACTTGTGGCATATAAGTAGACAAGAGGAGACGTTTGGCAATGTAAGAAGAACTCTTCTTTTGAAGATCATCATTGATAGCTTTTAGGAACTCATGCTCTTGCTCTAAATTTAGCTTCTTGAGGCGTAGCTTCTCATGAGTCTTTAGGAGCTCTCTATGATCCTCTTGAGTTGTTTCACGATCTAACTTAAGAGTGTTTAGTTTTTTAGTTAGATGCTCAATCTCCTTCTTATCATTGTCATTCATTTCATCTTGATTAGCATGATTATTAGCAAGTTCATCATGGTTTTCATTACTAGTTTTGTCAACAAGTAAATCACCATCACCTAGAAAATCATCTTCATCACTATCAAAATGAAGATACTCGGGGTGTGATACCTTGGGGCCTTTAGCCATGAAGCATCTTCCAATTACTTCATTTGGTGAGTCAAATATGTCATAGGGGTTGGATGACACAAGTGGAAGACTGGCAACACCTTCATCTTGAGTATAGTCGGAGTCGGAGTGATAGCTTCTCTCGGAGTAGTTGTCGGAGTCGGAACCGGACACCCATTCACCAACATGAGCTTGATGTCTTCGTCTTGTGTAGCTCTTTGATGACTTGTCCTTCCTTTCCAAATCCTTGCTTCTACGAGAGGGTCTTCGTTCATAATGATCATCTCTACTTCTTCTCTCTCTTGGAGGTGATTCATCTCTTTTACTTCTCCTTTTGGTGAGTCTTCTCTTTTCTTGTAGGGAGTCATACACTCATTGGAGTAGTGTCCGGGTCTTCCACAATTGTAGCAATTACGATCATGACTAGAAGATCTTTTGTCATTGTAGGACCTTGACTTGGAGCTTCTCTCTTTGCTTCTACTCCTGTAGAATTTGTTGGAGTTCTTTACCATTAAGCTCAATTCTTCATTGGAGACTTGCTTTTCACTTGATGTTATATGAGCATCACTTGAAGCTTCGTAAGCAGCACTTGACTTATTGTGAAGCTCTTCCTTATCCTTGAGTGACATCTCATGAGCAACAATCCTACCAATAACTTCTGTGGGTTTGAGATCTTTGTAATTGGGCATCATTTGGATCAATGTGCACACGGTATCATATTTTCCATCCAAGGCTCTAAGGATCTTCTTGATGATGAATTTGTTGCTCATCTCTTCACTTCCTAAGCCAGCAATCTCATTTGTGATGAGAGCAAGCCTAGAGTACATTTCAGCGACTCCTTCAGCATCCTTCATCTTGAACTTGTCAAGTTGACTTTGAAGGACATCCAACTTGGATTCCTTGATGGACTCGGTACCTTCGTGCATATCAAACAAAGTATCCCAAATTTCCTTTGCATTCTCAAGGTGGCTGATTCTGTTGTATTCTTCGGGGCACAATCCATTGAAGAGAATATCGCAAGCTTGAGCATTGTATTGCAACATCTTCAATTCTTGTGTGGTCGCTTCATGATCCGATTCTTTACCATCTTCAAAGAATTCACCTTGCAAGCCAATACGCACTACAGCGCAAACCGCAGGGTTATGACCAAGAATATGCATTTTCATCTTATGCTTCCAACTACCAAAATGTGTACTATCAAAATAAGGACCTCTACGGTGATAGTTACCCTCGCTAGACGCCATACTCTCCTAGGTTGTGAAACCAAGGCTATGATCACCAAAGCTATGGAAATCAAGGCTAATGGAGATCAAAGCTCAGATACCACTTGTAGGATCGAAACTATGTCTAGAGGGGGGTGATTAGACTACTTGACCAAATAAAAATCTATGCTTTTCCCAATTTTAGTTGTGGGAAGATTTTAGCAATTAGCACAAGTCAAGCAATCAACCTAAACATACAATTCTAAGAGCATACCATCAGAAAGTAAAACATTGCATATGAAGGTAAAGGGAAGGGTTTGGAGAAGGCAAACGCAATAGAGACAAGGAGATTTTTGGCGTGGTTCCGATAGGTGGTGCTATCGTACGTCCACATTGACGGAGACTTCAACCCAAGAAGGGTAACGGCTGCGCGAGTCCATGGAGGGATCCACCCACGAAGGGTCCACGAAGAAGCAACCTTGTCTATCCCACCATGGCCATCGCCCACAAAGGACTTGCCTCACTCAAGTAGATCTTCACGAAGTAGGCGATCTCCTTGCCCTTACAAACTTCTTGGTTCAACTCCGAATCACAATGGAGGCTCCCAAGCGACACCTAACCAATCTAGGAGACACCACTCTCCAAAAGGTAATAGACGAGGTGTTGATGATGAACTCCTTGCTCTTGTACTTCAAATGATAGTCTCCCCAATACTCAACAATCTCTCACAGATTTGACTATGGTGGAAGAGGGATTTGAGTGGAAAGAAACTTGGGGAAGGCTAGAAATCAATGTTCAAAAGGTTGGAATGGAATCTCTTGATCTCAACAAATGAGTAGGTGGTTCTCTCTCAGAAAATGTATGGTGGAAGTGTAGGCACATTCTGATGGCTCTCTCACAAATGGAGATGGGGGTGGAAAGGTATATATAGCCTCCACACAAAATCCAACCGTTACACACATTTGACTCATCTCGGTGGCACCGATTAGTTAAACTCGGTGGCACCGATTTGTTCAAAAATATGAACATTGGGAATCTCAGTGGGACCGAGTGGAACAACTCGATGGAACCGATGTGCTAGGGCTTAGGGTAAACCTCGTCTCAGTGGCTCCGATTGCATCAACTCGATGAGACCAAAGTGAAGCAATAAGGCAACAAAGAGTTGGCAAGCCATCTCGGTGAGACCGGTTGCAATTCTTGGTGAGACCGAAATAATTGCAACAAGTAACATAGAGTTGGCAAGGCCATCTCGGAGGGACCGAGATCCATATCGGTGAGACCAAATTTTTAGGGTTTCTGGCAGTGGCTATGTCAAATGAACTCGGTGGCTCCGGGTAGAAAGAATTGGTGGGGCCGAGTTTGGAATTAGGGCTTTGACATATTCGGATGGATAAAGTGGCTGAGGGTTTTGGAGCAATATCACTAACCACTTGAGCAAGTAGACCATTAAGCAACACCTCATCCCCTTTTAATAGTATTGACTTTCCTATGGACTCAATGTGATCTCGGATCACTTAAATAGAAATGAAGAGTCTTGAGCTTTTGCCAATCTTTGTCCTTAGCATTTTGAGGGGTCCACATCTCTAGTCCATGCGATGCCAATCATTGAACATCCTAAAATATTTATCTTGAATGTATATTAGTTCAATGAGCTATATGTTGTTATGAATTACCAAAACCACCCGGGGATTAGTTGCATTTTCATACGGTCTCACCGAGTTGATGCAATCGGTGCCACTGAAAGAAGGTTTTCCCTAAGCCCTAGCACATCAGTCCCACAGAGTTGTTCCAGTCAGTCCCACCGAGATTCCTAACGTTCATATTTTTGAACAGATCGGTGCCACCAAGTTTAACTAATCGGTTCCACCGAGATGAGTCAACAGCGTGTGATGGTTGGATTTTGTGTGGAGGCTATATATACCCCTCCACCCCCTTCTCCATTTGGACAGAGCCATCAGAACATGCTTACACTTCCACCATTCATTTTTTGAGAGAGAACCACCTACTCATGTGTTGAGATCAAGAGATTCCATTCCTACCATTTGAACCTTGATTTCTAGCCTTCCCCAAGTTGCTTTCCACTCAAATCCTTCTTCCACCATAGCCAAATCTGTGAGAGAGAGTTGAGTGTTGGGGAGACTATCATTTGAAGCACAAGAGCAAGGAGTTCATCATCAACACACCGTCTATTACCTTTTGGAGAGTGGTGTCTCCTAGATTGGTTAGGTGTTGCTTGGGAGCCTTCATCATGATGTGGAGTTGAACCAAGAAGTTTGTAAGGGCAAGGAGATTGCCTACTTCGTGAAGATCTACCCGAGTGAGGCAAGTCCTTCGTGGACGATGGCCATGGCGGGATAGACAAGGTTGCTTCTTCGTGGACCCTTCATGGGTGGAGCCCTTCATGGAAACGCACAGTCGTTACCCATCGTGGGTTGAAGTCTCCATCAACGTGGACGTAGGATAGCACCACCTATCGGAACCATGCCAAAAATCTCCGTGTCTCCATTGTGTTTGCCTTCTCCAAACCCTTCCCTTTACCTTCATATGCAATGTTTTACATTCCGCTGCTATACTCTTAGAATTGCATGTGTAGGTTGATTGCTTGACTTGTGATAATGGCTAAAATCTGCCCACAACTAAAATTGGGAAAAGGATAGATTTTAATTTGGTCAAGTAGTCTAATCACCCCCCCTCTAGACATACTTTCGATCCTACAAGTGGTATCAGAGCTTTGGTCTCCATTAGCCTTGATTTCCATAGCTTTGGTGATCATAGCCTTGGTTTCACAACCTAGGAGAGTATGGCGTCTAGCGAGGGTAACTATCACCGTAGAGGTCCTTACTTTGATGGTACAAATTTTGCTAGTTGGAACCATAAGATTAAAATGCATATTATTGGTCATAACCCCACCGTTTGGGCTTTTGTGCGTACTGGTTTGCAAGGTGAATTCCTTGAAGATGGTAAAGAACCGGATCGTGAAGCGACTACGGAAGAATTGAAGATGTTGCAATACAATGCTCAAGCTTGCAATATTCTCTTCAATGGATTGTGCCCTGAAGAATTCAACAAAATCAGTCGCCTTGAGAATGCAAAGGAAATTTGCAATACTTTGGTTGATATGCATGAAGGTACCGAGTCCGTCAAGGAATCCAAGTTGGATGTGCTTCAAAGTCAACTTGACAAGTTCAAGATGAAGGATGGTGAAGGAGTCGCCGAAATGTGCTCTAGGCTTGCTCTCATCACAAATGAGATTGTTGGCTTAGGGAGTGAAGAGATGACTGACAAATTTATCATCAAGAAGATCCTTAGAGCCTTGGATGGAAAATATGATACCGTGTGCACATTGATCCAAATGATGCCCAATTACAAAGATATCAAGCCCACGGAAGTCATTGGTATTATTGTTGCTCATGAGATGTCACTAAGGATAAGGAAGAGCTCCACAACAAGTCAAGTGGTGCTTACAAAGCTTCAAGTGATGCTCCTCAACAAGAGAAGTATGACCCCACTTCTTTTGAGGGAACACAAGCTCAAGATGTTCTTCCACCACAAGACCACAAGATAAAAGGCAAGGACAAGCTTCAAGAATAGATTGACTCATTTGAAGAAGCTCCTAAGTCCATGGTCAAGTGGGTTCCCAAGACTACGTCAAAGCTCTACTTCATCAAGTTCAACTACAACTCCAAGGATTCCCATGAAGTTGATGTGGGTCCCAAAGAAGAAGAACTAGAGTGTTCTTGAGGGTGACTCCGCGAGCATACTTCACTCATATTCATTTTGGCAAGGACTTGTGCAATAAACTTTCATATCTTGCACTAGTTCATGGAGTCACAAACCCTCTTGTTGGTAAGACAAGGGACAAGGTAACCTAATGCTTTCATGGACATCATCATATGTGCAATTCACTCTATGTCTATGGATATCCTTGTATGTTCCTTGTGGGACTAACCCATGTAGGTATTGAAAGTGCAACACTGCAAAGGATTGCTCCAAATGATCTGCATCCACATTGAGCATCCACATCTTCACTATCTACATGAAGTCATCATTGACAAAACCCAAGGTTAGTTCATCCCTATTTGGGGGGATATCACATCTAGGGGGAGCTTTGCTCTAAAAATTGAGCTAAAGCAACTCGAATGGTGTGAACACATTAATGCTTTATGTAAAAGTGGTAACCCCACTTGTGCTTAAACGATGAGTATGACCTATGATCAAATGTTCTCATTTGACTCCTAAGTCAATGTACTCATATATAAATGACCTAGTCATCGCCAATTGCTTGATAGATGCTAGATTGGTTGTGCATGTTTGACACATATTTCATTTGCTATCTTATTGTGTGAGCATGTTGGTTGCATATTTTCTCCATTCGAGGGCATCCATTTGTTGTTTTGATTGTCTTGGTTTTTAATGGCCAAGTGGATGTACAAGAATTCCTAAGAGCTTTCTCTAGCTATCTATGCTCTTCTTCTCTCAAACTCTATTCATGCTATATCATAAAAATTGAACAATTTCTTTTCGGACCCTCCGGGTGAGGAGCACTCGGAGCCACTGATCCATCAAGGGCTACCTTCCAAAACCTTCTATTGCTTTTCGGTCAGACCAAAACACTCAAACTCGATCACACAAAAAGCACTTAGATTGATCTAGGTTTTCATCTCGGTGGTACGATTAGACCAACTCGGTCACACCGATTTGTGTAATTGCACGAAGTTGCACATCCCGGTGCCACCGATTTGTTCCACTCGGTGCCACCGACAACACATGGGTATATATATCTAGTGGCCTATACGGTTGAAAATTTCTTCAAACGTCACACGCTCGTGCCCCATTGTTGTCGCCCCCTTGGTCTCCCGATCATCGATGTCGTCTCCTGTGCGTCGTCATGGTAGGACTCCGCCGCCATCAAGGGCAATCTGCCCCGCCGTTGCCGCCGTAGAGGATCTCCACCGAGTTAGGGTGATATTCGATCTCCTCGTGCTTCTATTTATCCGATTCAATGCACAAGGACAATGCCATGTATCTTGCCACGACTGCAATACTTGTATCCACTAGATAAATCCATTAGAATAGATTCGAGCAAAAATCTTAGGGTTAGGTTTCCGCCAAACTCATCTCAAACCGACCGAATTGAAATTTTTGGTCCCACCGATTGGCCTTGGCCATTGCACAAGTACAACTCGGTTCCACCGAAATGTACTGATCGGTGAGACCAAAAGTAAAGTTTCAGTGAAACCCTAGCATCTCGGAGCCACCAAACCACAACTTGGTCCAACCGAAATGGTGTGTTTAGGCTCTGTGAGTGCTTCGGCGTCACCGAAATGATCAACTTGGTAGCTCCGAAATGCTTTCTGTGAAAATCTAAAACTAATGTTTGAACTCAAATTTTTGAAAAACTATTTGCTTTTTTGTGATAACTCATCTACTCTGCCCATATCCATCTATTCACAGGGTCAGCTTTGCAAGATGTCAAGTGCAAGTGACAGCCAGAATGACTCAGAACAGAATGTTGATCTAAGTGAAGGCTCTAGTCCCAATGAGAGCTACTATGAGGGAGAGAGGAGTTCTCCAGATTTGCCAAAGGCGAAGAAGAAGAAGAAGAAGAAGAAGGCGAGAAGAAGAAGAAGAAGAAGAAGGAGAAGAAGAAGGCGAAGAAGAAGAAGGAGAAGAAGGAGAAGGAGAAGAAGAAGGAGGAGAAAGAGGAGGAGGAGGAGAAGAAGAGAAGACTTCTCTGAAGAAGAAGAAGAAGAAGAAGAAGAAGTAAGAAAAGAAGAAGAGAAGAAGAAGACGAAGAAGAAGAAAGAAGGGATGAAGAGAGAGTAGAAGAAAGGGTAAAAGAAGGCGAAGAAGAAGAAGGAGAAGAAGAGAAGAGGGAAGAGAAGAAGAAAGAAGAAAGAAGATAAGGAGAGAGAAGAAGAAGAAAGCCAGAAGGAGAATGAAGAAGAAGAAGAGAACGGAGAAGAAGAAGAAGGAGAAGAAGAAGAAGAAGAAGAAGAAGAAGAAGAAGAAGAAGAAGGAGAAGAAGAAGAAGAAGAAGAAGGAGAAGAAGAAGAAGAAGAAGAAGAAGAAGAGAAGAGTCCCAATGTCAAAGGCACGCAAGTCCACAGCTCCACAAGAGACAATGACTTTTACACTTGAGGAGCCAAGTGGTTCAGAAGGTGATACCCCCAAAAAAAGAGGGTAAGGAAGACTATGGCTAGAGTGATTGGCAGATCCTCCATGATGGTTGATGATTAGGAGGAGGAAGGGCCAGAAGCTGAAGCACCTCCTGCCAAAACTCAAAAACTCATGTCTGATGCCATGAAGACAGTTGCTCCTTCCAAACCTAAGTCCAAGCCCAAGGTCTCAGCTCCCAAAAGGTCTACAAGAAACATTTCAGCTGCTCAGAAGAACAAGGCCCCAGTGCCATAAGTTCAGGATGATGACGAGCCACTAGTGCTCAGGAAGCTCAAGCCCAAGATCCCAGACCACGACAATGCACACCCTTTTGCAGGAAACATGATGCTTAGGAAGGATAAGGAATTGAGAGAGTGGAGGAAAGTTGATCCCTGCTCTATCATAAGAAGGACTGCTTGTGACTACCGCTTCCACACCACAGAGCAACAAGATTTCTATGATACAATTTTGCTTGATAAGAAGCCCATTGTCAGTGATATGAAGTGGGTGGACTGGAAATATATTGATGCTAATGAAGATTATTTCCCCCACGTTCATGAGAGTTTCAGACTTGCCGGAGTTGATGCATTTGTTGTTCAGAAGCTCACCAAGTGGAACGATGAGATGATCATGCAATTCTACTCCACAACACATTTCTATCCAGATGGGAAGATTGCATGGATGACTGGGGGACACAAGTACCAGTCAACCATCTTTGAGTGGGTTGCACTTATTAATGCCCCTATGAAATATAAATATGATATTGATGTAGCCTAGGATGGACCACAACTCAATGGCAAATATGTACAAGGAAATTCCCAAGAAATATCTTGGTATACACAAGCTTGGGTCAGTCAAGCACTTGCTAGCAGGGTTGGCCACAACCAACACTATCTTGAGGCATACTCTTTTGCCCAAGTCTAGAGATGACAAGATGATACATGGCCACTCCATAAATTTGCTCCATTTGTTTGACTCACCTCCCTAGAAGTTCAAAGTTATGAGTTTGATTGTAGAGACGGTCAAGAGGACAACTGCTGACTAGAAGAGGTCTTGTGGATATGCCCACACATTCAGATACTTATCAACTCCAAAGTTGGTACATACACATATCTACTAGATCGTGAGCACCTCCCTCTTCAGCCAGAGTTCGAGGATAATGTGGTGGTGATGGATGCCTCACACCCCACATCTGTTGCAGCTCAAGAGGAGGCTCAGGCAGCAGCAGCAGCAGAAAAAGCAGAAAAAGAAGCTACAGCTCCCAACGCACCCATTGCAAATCACAAGACAAAGAATGACCAGATGACATATCTGCTGGAAGCAACACTGAGGATTGAGTGAAGTCTGGCCAACTTAGCCAAGAACCAAGAGAGCTTAGAGCGGATTGTGGAGGACAATATGTACAATCTTGATGTCAAGGTCACAGAGATTCAGTCGATTGTGGAGAAGCTTAGAGATGATGATGAGGATGGAGATGAGCACCCTACTACTGAGAGGTTTCAGACTATGCCAAGGGCACCCAGGTCTTCAGTTGTGCCAGTTGCAGACACGAGGACCACTCACTCTGCACCTGCCACTACTGCTACAGTGCCAACTCCATTTTCTACACCACCAGTTCAGCAGACATCAGCAGAGGCATTTGCAAAAGTAGTTCTCTCAACGCCATCTACTCACATAGGAGCCACAAGCCAGAAGACCCCTTCAGAAGCTCCGAAGGATCGTGCCTAGAGAGACACATAGCTCTATACCTTTTTAAGCTTTTTGGTACTTGTTGCCAAAGGGGGAGAAATTGTATAGATCATTAGGCTTCGAGAGAGAGAGAGAGTCTTGCTTTTTGCTCTTTGGTTTTATTGAGTTTTTGCTACTATGTTCGTTTGACCCGTGCTACTTCTTTGGTTCATGCTGGTGTGATACTACATTTGTTCCCATGTGGTTGATCATTTTCTTAATATGTGCTTAATGCGTATGCCTACAATTATTTGTGTATGATCATCCACTTATGTCTTTGGTGATGCGTGCATGTTATTTCACTCTTACCATTTTGTGCGCTCCACCAAGATGTATGTGACATGGAAGAGTGACCCATGATCCTAATCGATTGTGCATTTGCATTCAAACTCAAATCTTTAATAATGCACAAATTTAGGGGGAGCTCTTACTTATCACATACTTCTCAAAGCGACGATGTATTTCATTCATTTAATCATTTGTCGAAGCTTTGATCTATATGTTGTCATCAATTACCAAAAAGGGGGAGATTGAAAGTGCAACTAATCCCTAGGTGGTTTTGGTAATTCATAACAACAGATAGCTCATTGAACTAATATCCTTTCAAGATAAATATTTCAGGATGTTCAGTGATTGGCATGGCATGAGATAGAGATGTGGACCCCTCAAAATGCTAAGGACAAAGATTGGCAAAGGCTCAAGACTCTTCATTTCTATTTCAGTGATCCAAGATCACATTGAGTCCATAGGAAAGCCAATACTATTAAAAGGGGATGAGGTGTTGCTAAATGGTCTACTTGCTCAAAGTGCTTAGTCATATTGCTCCAAAACCCTCAGCCACTTTCTCTATCCAAATATGTCCAAACTCTAAACTCCAATTCAGCCCGGCCGATTCTTTCTATCCGGAGCCACCGAGTTCATTTGACATAGCCACTGCCAGAAACCCTAACGATTCGGTCACACCGATACAGATCTCGGTCTCACCAACATGGCCTTGCCAACTCTCTGTTACTTGTTGCAATTATTTTAGTCTCATCGAGATTTGCAATCGGTCTCACCGAGATGGCTTGCCAACTCTCTGTTGCCTTATTGCTTCACTTCAGTCTCACCGAGTTGATGCAATCGGTGCCACCGTGACGAGGTTTGCCCTAAGCCCTAGCACATCGGTCCCACCGAGTTGTTCCAGTCGGTCCCACCAAGATTCCTAACGTTCATATTTTTTAACAGATCGGTGCCACCGAGTTTAACTAATCAGTGCCACCGAGATGAGTCAAAAGTGTTTAACGGTTGGATTTTGTGTGGAGGCTATATATACCCCCTCCACCCCCTTCTCCATTTGTGAGAGAGCCATCAGAACGTGCCTACACTTCCACCATTCATTTCCTAAGAGAGAACCACCTACTCATGTGTTGAGATCAAGAGATTCCATTCCTACCATTTGAACCTTGATTTCTAGCCTTCCCCAAGTTGCTTTCCACTCAAATCCTTCTTCCACCATAGCCAAATCTATGAGAGAGAGTTGAGTGTTGGGGAGACTGTCATTTGAAGCACAAGAGCAAGGAGTTCATCATCAACACACCGTCTGTTGGGGATATAACCCCATGGTGTGACCCTCCCAGGAGGGGCCGGTTTACATTGTTGGCGACTCAACAAAGAAGCTTAAGCAGGCCCAGGAAGCCAAGACTTAGGAGCCTGGAGGCAGCTTACGAGGCGGGCCAACTGAAGGCCCAAGACCCGGAGGTGTAAGCCACCCAACGGCGACTTGCCTAGCAAGGCAAGGCGACTTAGAACCAAAGTCGGTTACATTGTACAACCTGACCTGGACGCTTGTAAGCCCAGGGCCTCGACCTGTGCATATAAAGGTGAGACCCTGCGGCGGGTAAACTCAAGTTACAATCCATCGATAGCTAGGTCAGCGATTCCGCTCCCTTGTAATCGATACTCAATCAATACAACACAAAGCAGGAAGTAGGCTTTTACCTCGTCGGTGAGGGGCCGAACATGGGTAAACTCGTGTCTCTCGTCTCATTCAACCCCTTCAAGCTAATCTTCGTAGCGATGGTTCCACACCTAAGTCCTTTTGCTAGGGCATTTGCCGTGTTAAACCCACGATAGTTGGCGGCCACCGTGGGGCAGTGCATGGTGGTTTCGAGTTCTTGAAGGGCTCTTTCCCAGGGATTGAGGGATACACCATCGGTAGGATGACCAAGAGTCGCCGCGGCAAGCTCTACATCGACGACACTGGTTGGGCCCTAAGGCCGACTCAATTGAGTACGGGTACCGGGTCCCCTTCGGCGGGATTCACGTCTTCATTGGCAAGATTGGCGAATCAGAGCCTGAGCCAGGCATCTGCACCGACATCGTCGAGCCGGCTCATCGTACGCAACCCGCCAGGGTTCAACCTGGCCGGAAGCGTGTTTTCGAAGAATTCGCGCATGGCACGGATCTTGCGGAGGATTCTGTATCTGGAGGAGAGACTCTCATCTACTCAGGTGATGAGTCCTCGACCGGAGAGACAGAGTCGATTTACCAGCTTCAAGACGGCGGGCTTGGGAGATATTCCGATGGTTACAGTATTCCGGACCCCTATGAGCCGCCGCTTCGGGCTGTTATCTTTATGGCTGGCACAGGGCCGGCTCTCAATTCATCCACAACTGTAGCTATAGCATCTAGTTCGGCAGCTGCGGCGGCTGTGGCCGGCGGGTCAGTTAGGTCGCCGGCTCAGGTTTTTTCAGACCTCTTGGGCACTTTGACAACCTTGTTAGCAACACAGGTTACTGCGGTGAATCAAACACATCATAATGCAGAGATTGCAAAGGTGTGAGATAAGGTGGCCAAGGCCCAGGAAGATCTCAACACAGAGAATGCCAGGATGGCGATGGAACGGGCCCAGATGGATGTCGAGTCACAGCGTATAAGGGCGGAGGCTTTTCGCTTGAGTCTGGATCAGAATGCGTCCAATGTTGTTTTTCGAAGGAGGCACCAAACCCACCTACCTTTGCAGTATGAGGCGTGGAACCTTTTTAACATGCCCGGGGCAGGACCAAGTAACCCACCAGGTACAACCTGGGTTGTAGAGGTCCCAGGGAGCGGGACGGCGGCTCAGCCTCGACTGTCAGACCCCGCTTCGGCGTTTTTTGACACCATCCCGCCATTATTCTAACCTGGTGGATAACATGATAGCAGCAGCTAGGCGGCTCAATGCGCTCCCTCTTACTGATGAGACGCCCTTCCTAGCTGAGGCGCGGTACGCAATTGAGCTCCTACAAACAGCGGTTGCACAGCAAGAGAAATATTCATACAGTCGTGACCGGGTGCACTCGACCCCCCTCCCAAGCCGCAGTTACAGCCGGCGCGTTGAGTCGCCAGCGGTTTCCAGCAGTGAACGACGTCATCGACCGCCCCAGGATGACCCGCCCCATGGGAACAACCCGCCCCTTACTCATGCTTAGGTGATTGTGGACGAAGCAAGAGCCTGTCGAGAGGTGGAGGCAGCAGCGGCGGCTCAATTAGGGGCTTATCAGCAGCCTCCGCTGACCCCTTCGGTCTCAGTAGGAGCCGGTATAATTTCCAAGACTGTTGGGGTGCCATGTTTAGTACCAGCTTTGCATAACGAACGTCTGCCTAAGGATTTTAAGGGTCCTCGCACGGTGCCCAATTATACAGCTGATCTCCCCCCTGAAGGCTGGATCGAGAATTACGAGTTAGCCATGGAGATGTTGGATGTCAATGATGCGGTCTGTGTCAAGTACTTTACTATGATGTTGGATGGGCTAGCTCGTACATGGTTAAAAGATTGCCTCCTGATTCCATCAACTCATGGGCAGAGTTGAAAGCGCGGTTCATTAAGAATTTTCAAGGGACATGCAAGCAGCCTCTGACGATTATCGATCTTGATAATTGTGTGCAGCGTGAGGATGAGTCGGCTCACCATTGGGTCCGGCGGGTCTCAGCAATTATTCACTCGTTAGATAGTATTGCGGTGGGTCAGGCGGTTCTAGTCCTGGAGAAGAACTATAACTTTGTCCCCCTTAAGCAAAAACTCGGGCGGCTTAAGTGTCATTGCAATGACATGGGTGAGCTCATGGCGACTCTCATTAAGTATGCAGACTCTGATACCACTAAAGACCCCAGATCTGATGATAAGAAGTCCAACAAGGGAAAAAAGAATGGCAATGGTAAGGGTCAGCAGCAGAGCGTGGCAGGGCATAATGGCAACAACCAGGGTAACGGTGGTAAGCGTAGACACCCCGACAGCGGGTCAGATCTAGTGGCTAACACCAACACCGGGTATAAGAACCAACGCCGCAATGGTAATGGTAAGCTGCCCTTTGGCGGTGCAAAGCCTTTTAATCTTGAGGCGGCGGTTAATGACCCATGCGTGAAGCACAGTCTTCCCAATAAGCCATCCACTCATGCTTGGAAGGATTGTTGGGTTATGCGATAGTTCAGGAATTATATCCTCAATCAGAATCATAGCAATAATAATGGGCCGCCCGGCGGGTCAGGATCCTGTCCACAGGGGTCCGGCTTTGGTGGCGGCGGCTCAAATTCTGGCTATCAAGATCAAGGTAACCAGGGTGGTTATAGTCAACAGTCTCGTCATGGTAACCAGCAGCAAGGTAGTCAGTAAGGGTATCATAGTAATCCAAAGCAGCTCAGTGGTGGCCAGTACCATGTTTTCAACACAAGTCTTTGCAAATGAGATTAGAAAGTTCATAAGCGGGCGGTTCATGTGGTAGACCCGGCTGTTCCGCAGTATTTGAGATGGTCTAAGCACACAATATCATGGAGCAGGGCGGATCACCCACCGCAGGTTGATAACCCGGGTCAATTAGCCCTTGTGGTGGCCCCTCAAGTTGGTGGTTATAAGTTTACTAAGGTGCTTATGGACGATGGCAGTAGCATCAACTTCCTGTACTATGACACTTTTCGTCGGATGAATTTAACTGACAAGGATCTTAAGCCGTCTTCCACAGTTTTCCATGGTGTGGTGCCTGGTAAGTCGGCGTATCCTGTCGAAAAAATTGCCCTGGAAGTAGCCTTTGGTAATGACTATGATTACAGAGCAGAGACATTGTGGTTTGAGGTGGTCAAAATCAAGAGTCTGTATCATGCCTTGTTCGGACGGCCGGCTTATGCTAAGTTCATGGCTCACCCTTGCTATGTCTATTTACAACTCAAGATGCCAGGGCGAAAGGGCACAATTATGGTCCATGGTGATCGGAAAGTCGCCTTGGAATGTGAAGAAGGAGACGCGGCTTATGCAGAGTCAGCTTGTGCTACCGAGGAGCTTAAGTTTTACAAGGATAATGTTGACTAGGCTGATATGACCCCTCTGAAGAAGCCCACCACTGAGCAAGATCCTTTGTTGAAGTTTAAGTCGGCTAATGACACCAAGCAGGTTGATTTTGTCCCTAGCGACTCATCTCAGCAGTTCACTATGGGGGCTAATATGGATCCTAAATAGGAAAGCACGCTCATCGAGTTCATCCATGAGAATTGGGACATCTTTGCATGGAAACATTCTGACATGCCAGGTGTACTAAGAGAATTCGCTGAGCACACTCTTAATGTGGATCCTAAGTTTAAGCCGGTCAAACAGTTCATCCATCGTTCCAATGAAGAGCAACGTAAGGCTATTGGAGAAGAGGTGGCCCGGCTCTTAGCGGCTGGGTTTATCGTGGAAGTTTTTCACCCTGAGTGGTTGGCTAACCCTGTGCTTGTACTCCAGAAGAATGGCACATGGCATATGTGTGTTGACTATACAGATTTCAACAAAGCTTGTCCAGCTGATCCGTTTGCTCTCCCCCGTATTGACAAAATCATTGATGCAACGGTGGGTTGTGAGAGCTTATGCTTCCGGGATGCTTATTTTGGTTATCATCAGATCAAGATGGCAGTCAAGGACCAAGAGAAGACGGCTTTCATCACACCTTTTGGAGCTTTCTGCTATGTTTCTATGCCTTTTGGGCTCAAGAGTACTCAGGCGACTTACCAGCGCTGTGTTCAAAATTGTTTTCACAGTCAGATTGGGCGCAACGTTCATGCTTATGTGGATGATATTGTGCTTAAGTCTAGGAAGAAGGAGACTCTCCTGGATGATCTAAAAGAAACTTTTGACAATCTCCAAGTCTACAAAATGATGCTTAACCCAGCCAAGTGTGTCTTTGGTGTGCTGCAGGTAAACTATTGGGGTTCCTGGTCTCGGAGCGGGGCATTGAGGCTAACCCGGAGAAGATAAAGGCCATCACTTCACTTTCCGAGCCGGCGTCTGTCAATGGCGTCCAGCATTTGGCAGGTCACATCGCGGCTTTAAGACGGTTCATAAGTCGCCTGGGAGAGAAGGCAATTCCTTTATATCAGATGATGAAGAAGATAGATCACTTTGTTTGGAGTGATGCTGCCAACAAGGCATTTGAGGCGCTCAAAAAACAGTTAGCTGAGCCGCCCGTTCTTGTTGTTCCCATTGAAAAAGAGCCTTTTCTCCTGTACGTGGCAGCTAATAATAAGGTAGTCAGCATAGCAGTTGTTGTGGAGAGCAAGGAAGCGGGTAAGGAGTACCCAGTTCAACGGCCGGCTTATTATGTCAGTGAGGTATTGACTGAGTCCAAGCAACGGTATCCACATTGGCAGAAGCTGGTGTTTGGGGTGTTCATGGCGAGTCGCAAGCTGAAGCATTACTTTCTTGGACATCCTATTACTGTGGTCAGCTCTGCTCCTTTAGGAGATATTATTCAGAACAGAGAAGCCACAAGCCGGGTTGCTAAGTGGGCAATTGAACTTGGACCTCATAATTTGAAGTATGTGCCAAGAACAGCCATCAATTCTCAAGCTTTGGTGGATTTCATCAATGATTGGACAGAGTTGCAGACACCTGAGGAGAAGCCTGACAACACATATTGGACAATCCACTTTTATGGGTCCAGGCAGTTGGAAGGCTCGGGGGCTGGAGTTATTTTAACTTCCCCACGAGGTGACAAGTTCTGTTATGTTTTAAGATTAATGTTTCCTTGTACTAACAATGCAGCTGAGTATGAAGATTTGCTCCATGGCCTTCGTATGGCTAAGGAAATGAATTTAAGCCAGGTCAGGTGCCTGGGCGACTCAGACCTTGTGGCGCAGCAAGGCTCTGGCAAGTGGGACTCTAAAGACCCAATCATGGCGGCTTATCGCCGGGCGGTTGATAATATTGCTGGTCACTTTAAGGGTTATCAGGTGGATCACCTTGATCGACGGAAGAACGAGGCGGCTGATGCACTGTCTCGGCTTGGGTCTCAACGTAAGTCGGTGCCCCCTAATGTATTCCTCGATGTGTTACACAATCCTTTGGTCATGTTACCATCTAAGGAAGACCTTGTTGTCCCTGACCCAGAGGCACAGTTGGTGGCGGCTCTTCACGCTATTCCTGACTGGACATTGCCTTATCTGCCTTATATGACCCGGGGCGAGTTACCCGAAGATGAAACTTTGGCACGACAGATCACCAGGAGGTCTAAGTCTATGACTATTGTCAACGGCGAGTTACACCGTTGCAGTGTGACAGACGTGTTCCAACGCTGTGTTTCTCCTGAGGAGGGCCGTGAAATTTTACGAGAGAGTCATGAAGGTGATTGTGGTCATCATGCCGGTTCAAAATCTTTGGTGGCTAAAGCTTTTTGTCATGGGTTTTATTGGTTAACGGCTCATGCTGATGCAGAGGATATCGTTAGCAAGTGTGATGGATGTCAAATAATTTCTAGACAAGCTCATGCGCCGGCTCAGGAATTGCGTATGATCCCAATAACATGGCCATTTGCGGTCTGGGGGCTTGACATGGTTGGACCGTTCAAGAGGTCTAAGGATAAGAAGACCCACCTTCTGGTGGCGGTGGACAAGTTTACCAAGTGGGTTGAGGCAGAGCCAGTTAGCAATTGTGAGGTGGCGACTGCAGTTCAGTTTGTTAAAAAACTGATCTTCCTTTTTGGTTATCCTCATAGTATCATCACTGATAATGGCACTAATCTTTCTAAGGGTGCTATGAAAGAGTTCTGTCAAAGAGAGCATATCCGTCTTGATGTTTCTTCAGTGGCTCATCCACAGCCTAATGGTCAAGCAGAACGGGCTAACCAAGAAATCTTGAGAGGCACTAAGCCCTGGCTTATGGTTCCTTTGCAGCGAATGCCGGGTTGTTGGGTTGAAGAGCTCCCTTCAGTCCTTTGGAGTATCAGAACCACCCCTAACAGGTCAACAGGCTATATGCCTTTGTTCATGGTTTATGGCACAGAGGTGGTTCTCCCAAGCAATATCCGTCATGACTCACCCAGGGTGGCGGCTTATGCTGAAGCAGATAATGAGACGGCATGTCAGAATGCACTTGATGCTTTAGATGAAGAGCGTGATCGTGCAGTGGCTCGTTCGGCAATCTATCAGCAAGACCAACGTCGCTATCACATCCGTAGGGTTCGAAGCCGAACTTTTCAAGAGGGTGACTTAGTGCTCCGTTTGATTCAGGATCAGACAGGGATGCATAAGCTTTCACCACCCTGGGAAGGACCTTTTGTGGTTAGCAAAAACCTCAACAACGGGTCCTACTACCTCCACTAGAAAAAAATACACTTCCGTGATGATACGTGTTTGTCACAGTAGGTCACGTTTTCTGTCATGCATGTACATCCATGACGAATTTATGACAGAATCAAGATAATCATACCTGTGCTGTCGTAGAAGTGTTCCATGACAATACCAAAATTATCATCACGGAAGTTTCCACTTCCATGACGATAAATTGCACGTCATGGAAGTGCTTTCATCAAGGGTAACCGACACATGGCATCCACCGTAACGGGTCGCCGTTAAGCTATTGGGTTCCGGTTTGGATCCGATAACCCGTTAACAGTCCGGACCAATGGGGATTTTCCACGTGTAAAATCATCATTGGCTGGAGGAAACACGTGTCGGCTCCTCGGTGGGCCAGATGTCATCCGTCCAATGGAGGAGACGTGCCTTTGATACGTCGACATGTGGTAGGGCCCAACAGAGGCCCATATAGGTTAAAAAGGTCGGCCCAATGAAAGGACCATAGTATTTACTCAGGTACTAGTGGGCTAGCCCACTAACGGACTGTTTAAACATGGCCCATTTATGGCCCGAAGCCAGATCTGGCCCGTTAATTGTTCGCCGAATATTTGGGCCCAATTACGGCCCAGTGACATTTCGGCATGTTAGAGGCCCGATGTAGACATGGGCCCATTTCAGCTCGACGCGACATCCGGCCCACTAACGGCCCGTGATCAAGGTGGCAACAGTTCAGCCCAACGTGACTTTGGGCCTGTTAAAGGCCTGTCATATAATTCGGCACGTTGATGCCTCTACTAAGCTTTTGGCCTCTTAAAGGCCCACGATATCAGTGGGCCAACTAAGGCCCGAGATATGTTTCGGCCTGGTAATGGCCCGTCATATAACTGGGCCAGTAATGGCCCAGTCTACATTTCAGCCTGCTGAAGGCCCGTCGACGACTAGTGAAAATTGAGGCCCAACATGCATTTTGGCCTGCTAAAGGCCCATGGTTTCTTTTGGGCCGTAACAGGCCAGCAGAATATTCAGCCTGTTAATGGGCCCAACTAAGCGCTGGGTCCACTAAAGGCCCCACTAAACTTTGGGCTGAATATAGGCCTGTGTAAGTTGTGGGCCTTGCGCAAAGTGTGAAGGCCCCAATGGCCTTTTAGGCCCAAGAAAGTTGCAGGCCGGCCCAATTGTGGCCTGCTAAAATGCAGGCCTGTTAGAGGCGAATGTTTCGGCCCGGTCGACTACATCAGATTTTTGCCGTTTTTTTCAGATAGCGAATGATGGCATATACGGTAACTAGTAGGAATTAAGAACAAACCTACTCTATACAATAAATAAATTACGGCATAGTAACTTAGAATAAACCTACACTATACAATAAAGGATTTATGGTATATTACATCCACTGGGCATCGAAGTTCGCCACCAGTGATCATAAAGTGCAACGAAGAAGCAGATTACAAAAACTGGGCGCCATTCCAGCGTAACAAAATAATACTGAACCAAGACCACTTCCAAGATAGTTCAAGAAAGGTTAGCCTTGCACGGGAACTGTTGCGCAAGCTGCTGAGCAAGGCTGTGAGACTGGCCTAGCATGTCGATCATAGCTTCCAGGTGTAGCTGTTTAGCAATGAGGTTCTCATTGGTGTTCTCCGCAATCTTTCTTAGAGATAGGACTTCAAGTCAAAGTTGAGTTGCAGAATGCCTTTCTGCTAGAACTTGGGACTGAAGAAGTTGAACTGATTCAGAGAGCGAATTATGTGAGCTTGTCTGACTGCTAGTCTCAAGTAACTTGAACACTGCATCAAGACAAGACTTTGGGGTTGTCTCGCTATCTTCAAGATGTTTTGCCTTCTTTGCTGCAATATATGTTGGATTTGTCTCACAGCCTTCAGCAGACTTGTGCATGCCATCAGCCATATCACCCTAAATCAAGCAGAGAGATGACAGGTTTTGCACGTGTATAAACAAAGATGGTAACTGTGTTGTCAATTCCATCCAATTTCAAATTAGAAAATAAAGAGTAAGTTCAAAATATCAATAGCATAATTTGGCATTGTTTATAATGAGGGGAGCTACACCACACTACTGGATTACCATGTCAACAAAACAAGCATAGATGAAGGGCAAAGACAATCATTGTATCTATTTTGGTTAATGTGCATGGCATGTTGTTCATATCATCAGCCACATCAGTAAGATAAAACAGGAGATGACAAGGTGCAAACGTGGGCTGCTTCACCACACACTGGATTATAGATCCACAAAAACAAGCATATATATAGGGAGTATTGAGTAATGTGCATGGTATGAATAAGGAATTTGGTTTTACAAGTAAAACTTGGAACTTACAGTTGTTGCGAACATGCATTTTGATAGAAACAGCAAACTAAACAGCAGTTGACGATAGGGAGTACGAGCAAATTAAACAGCAGTTGAGGATAAAGGCTTTAGAATGACTGACTTACATTAACAGTTAACACCAGCTTTATAATGCCCTTCTCCATGTCAAGGGAAGGATAACTCAAGAATTTCAGCACAGAATCTTCTTCATAAGCATTGCCTATACTCTACATTTTGTAGAGAGTAATTATAGATATGATAATACTGGAAGGGATAGAGGATAATGAAGATAAGATGCAGATTGATGCTACATAATCAACTACCAATCCCTGGAAGTACAAGCGTTACAGGACAAAATGTACTGACAAGAGCAATGGGCTACACTTCTGCGCTGGCATTGTGTGTGCATTCAACTTTTTGGTAAGATTAAATATAGATCTGATATTTTTTAGTAAATGGTGGGCGAGGGAGATAAGATGCAGAATGCTACACAATGAACCAATCCCTCTTCCCATAGTATAAGAGTGTTTTGAACACTGGTGTACTATACAAAACGCTCTTATATTATGGGACGGAGGGAGTAGCTGTTAATGTAAGTGCAGTGATAGGCGACGTTCAGTCCTTACAAGAGGACTACAAAGCTAAACCTCTTCAAAAGCATTGGGTTGATTCTAAATTTCTGTAAGAGTCGATACGGATCTTATAATGTCCACCAAATGGAGGATAACCAGGCTAACATGTGCAGTGATGCTACATAATCAACCAGCTATGAAAGTAAGTATGGTCATACAGGGCAAGAGGTACTCACAAGAGCAATACAGTGTGCAGTATAGTTGCGAGATTCTGTGGTCCCTTGAGAATGAATGTTCTTCTGCAAACAGTTTTCGTACAAGTGAGACATTAAGGCACATGCAGAAATGTAGTTCAAACTGTGATGTGATATCATAGACAGTACCTTACGCTGAAGACAAGACCAATGTGTAACAAGATTATTCCAGTCACTATCTGATAAATGTAGCACCGGAGACTTTACAGAAATTTTGTTTAGAGGCTTGCCATCGAAGTGCGCTTGCCTCAGGTAGGAACGATACTTCATCAACGAGTGCTTGAAAAGCGCAGCCAACCCTTGCTCGTCTTGACTATCTAGTTTGGTCCTCGCCTATTTAAAAGAATGAAATCGTGTGTCTTCTATCAGCAGAAACATATGCAGTAATTACCATGAATAACATTAGTACATTACTTACACGTAAGTTGCGGAGGAAGATTGGAAATTGTTATTTGTCTGTGGTATAATCTTTCCATGAAGGAAAGATGCGCACAAACTTCCTGACAACAATATAAGCTTTGTCTTCTAAACTAGGAAGAAGTGGAACAGGAGTCCTATTTGCTGCAATTGGGGCTCTCTCTCATTCGAAAAAGGATTTGGCAACTGGATTTGGTGTACTCTTTGCTGGAATGGGGGTTTTGCATCATAGAGTTGGTGCTATGTCAACTGTCATCATCATACTATTTGCTGCAGTTGGGGTCTGCTGAGTTGGGGCATCAGAGATGGCCAGTGTAGTAGGGCTAGAGTATGCTAGAGCTGTGGCCGTGTTTTCTGGGTCTGGTGATATTGCAACTACACCTAATGGGCTATTTGATTTATTAGGTGTCACTACCTTTTCCAAATACTTTATTCATGCTCCTCCGCGATCAGCAATCGCCCTCTTCCTTTTGAACGTCTGATACACAAGAACAGCATTTGAATGGATAAATATGGTATGATGACAGGTGGAATATGTACTGAAAATGGATAGGCAGGGCGTATTCACATACACGATGTGTAAACTAAGCTAATGGCAGTGCAACAAAGTAGAAGCAATGCAAAGCATCAGTTGCAAGATATGTGCAACCAATATATCCTTGGAAAGTTAGAGCAAGCACCTTTATAGGTGAATAAGATAGGGCATCTGCCTCTGACTCCTCCACTAGGGAGCTACATTGACTTAGGTCTCCCTCTAGCTCAGAATCATTGTTAGGATCATATTCTGAGCATGAATCTGTAGGTGGAGAGCGTTTGCATTGCATTGCATCCAGACTTGATTTCAGTCCCTTAATGCCAAGTTTGACAGCCATGGCATTGTTCTGCTTTATTTTTTTCATGCGCACAAGCTCATAATCATTATGATGTTGTTCAGTATCTGAGATTCATGAAAACATAAAAAATAGTCAGATTATCTATGGAATGCATTGCGGATTCAACTCGAAGAGTGTCGCCCTACAGACCCCTGCGTATACAAAGTTCACCCCCCAACCGTGCTGACCAGACCACACACAGAAATAAAACCTCTTATGTCTCTATAACAGGCAGACACACATTTCAAAACTGAAGTAGGAACATTAGAATCATATCAAATTCGTATTTGAACAAATAAACTAAGATATTATGAGTGTCATAATGTTTTGCTTCAAGGGTGGAGTGCTGGTAGTGCGACACAAAGCAAGTAGGCAGATTGTATTCCATGTAAAAGATCGTAGTCTATGTAAAAGGTGGATATGACACTTTCTTTCTATACAATGCAGTGTTCATTGCTGATACATCTCCGTCGTATCTATAATTTTTTATTGTTTCATGCCAATATTATACAACTTTCACATATTTTTGGCAACTTTTTATATGATTTATTGCACTAACCTATTGATCCAGTGCCCAGTGCCAGTTCCTGTTTGTTGCATGTTTTTTGTTTCGCAGAAAATCCATATCAAACGAAGTCCAAGAGCGATAAAAATTTACGAAGAATTGTTTTGGAATATTTATGATTTTTGGGAGGTGGAATCAACGCAAACGGGGGCCCACAGTGACCACAACCCACCAGGGTGCGCCGGGCACCCCCTAGAGTGCCCAGGTATCTTGTGCCCTCCTCGAAATCGGTTGGGCCCTTCTTCTGGCACAAGAAAGATAATTTATGGGGGAAAATCGTGTAAAAAATTCAGCGCAATCAGAGTTACGGATCTCTGGGAATTTAAGAAACAGTGAAGGGCCAGATCTGGGGAACGCAAAACAGAAGAGAACAGAGAGGGAGATCCAATCTCGGAGGGGATCCCGCCCCTCCGCCGCCATGGAGGCCATGGACCAGAGGGGGAACTCTCCTCCCATCTAGGGGGGAGGCCAAGGAAGAAGAAGAAGGAGGGGGGCTCTCTCCCGGTGGCGCCGGAGTGCCGCCGGGGCAAGGATCGTGACGGCGATCTACATCAACAATCTTGCTACTGTCAACACCAACTCTCTCCCCCTCTATGCAGCGGTGTAACACCTATCTTCCCCCCTCTATGGATGATACAACATCCATGGGGACCTCGCTCTTTGATCTTGGGCTAACCTATTTTGCCATTAAAGTTCCGATTGGATTCCGAAAAGTTGAAGTTAGCAAAACATCTCAACTGGGAGTTAGAACAGCAAACCAGCTAAACAAACAAGGAATTAAAGAGTTTTGATTGGATGCTGAAAAGTAGTTATTAACATCACTATAACCGGTTGCAGCAGCAAAGCAGTTAAACAAACAAGTTTTGCAAAAGGTACCTGTTGTGGCATTGGAGTTTCTCTTGGATCCTGAAAAGTTGAGTAACCAGTAACGTGATTAGAGCAACCGGTTGCAGCAACAAAGTAGTTAAACAAACAAGTTTTGCAAAAGGAACCTGTTGTGGCATTACAGTTTCTCTTGGATCATGAAAAGTTGAGTAGTCAGTAACTTGATTAGAGCAACAAGTTACAGCAGCAAACCTGTTACACAAATATATTTTTGAAAATGTACCTGTTGTGCAATTGGACTTCCAATTGGATCCTGAAAACTTGAAGTTGGTAAGATGATTACAGCAACAAGTTACAGCAGCAAACCAGGTAAACAAGGAAGTTTCTGAAAACATACCTGTTGTGCCAACGGAGTTTCAGTTGGATCCTGCAAACTTGAATGTTAGCAATCATAAATAAAGTGTTGCAAGAGCCATAAGAAACTAACATCAAACTAGTAAAACTAACCAGTTTTGGCAACGTATTTAATTACACATGAACTAGTAAAACTAACAAGTTCTTGGCAATGTATTAAAGTAACAAGTCGGTACCTTTTACCAGCAACACAGACATCTGTAAATTTCTTTGATGTAAGCAAAATGATTCCGACACACACACACACACACACATATATATGTATATAAGTTAAAAAGATGGTGTCCGTCGTATAAACCTGACAGTTGTCTATCTATGAACATGCAAACATTACTAGTGCTACAAGTGATAACAGCAAACCATTTAAACAAATAGGGTATCAGAACATAAATTACACGTGAATTTTGCTGCACCCTAGAAGTACATATGACCAGCTATCTACGTGCTTAAGTAGCTATTTAAGTTCAGGCAAACAGGTAATTCTTAACAGTAAATATCAAACACATAGATAGGCGTGGTCTAAAATAGGATTAACAGACTATGGCATTATGTAATCAGTAGCAAACTAAATTAAGCCAAGCAACGTAATTGAATAATTTTGCAATAACTGGCTAACTAAAATTCCGAGAAGCAGGTAACTGAACTTATGCTAGCTCTTTGTACAGGCACACTGCAACTTCTTTTTCGCTTACAAGGTTCTACGAAGGAGTCCATGGCATCAATTGCTTGGATACGCAGTCCCAATACTTCTTTCTTCCCACACTGCATTGGTAAGTCGAATGGTTAATCTGATAAGATGGTGCGTCCTTGATATGTTATATGAGGATGGGTTGTCAGACTAGTTATAGCAACACACATCACACTGGCTTTTACTGTGTATTTCATGTGATTACATTTGGCATATTGAGATCTAAGCAATCTACAATAGGATGAAAAGACTGGCATCCTTCACATTATTGGCGAACTCAGTTCATAGAAACAAGCAATTCAACCATTCTGTGGGTAAATCAAAAGTGCCACTGGAATATTTTTCACTACCCCAATCATACACGCAAAAAGGCGGCGACGCCACCGTAGGGGCTTGTATGGGCGGCCGCCTTGGGTGGCTGGAAAGTGTGCACCTAGTTTGAGTCGTCCAGGTTGGCCCAGGCTAGTTTTGTTCGTCCCAGCGCACGAGCAGGCAATGTGAAAAATGAAGAAAAACATTTCAATTTGGATGGGCCAATAACGTAAGTGCAAGGCAGGCCCTATAGCAGGCTCGCGGCCCAAACGAGCGCCTCCCATATCGATCGACGGCACGAAAAATCCCAATTCGTTCGCTCCAGCCTCCAGTCTGGTTCGCTCCTAACCTAGCCGCCGCTGGACAGACCGACACAGCACTTCCTCGCGCCCTCGTTGGACGCCAGTCGCCGGGCTTCAAGCGAATGGAAGGACAAGAAGATGAAGATCCAACCCTGGGTGTAGCCTGCGTGGGAGGCAGCGGCGGCAGCACGGGCATGGCATCGAGCTTGCGCAAACGGACAGTCGCAGCTTGCAAGAGCAGCATGCGCAATGAGCAAGTACATCACATCCCTGATTATATCTAATTCAACTGTTTAATTTCTGGCCAATAGTTAAACCTGACGGTGTTGTAAAACTACTTGTATGTAGGGAATCTATAAGAAAATGAAACCAATTTCTGCTTATTTTATAACTCCCCCAATCAATACTGAACTGACTGAACCTGATGTGTCTAATCAAGTTTCCGGTGCAAACATACAAGCTCATGTTGTTCTTGAGCCTGAAGTGTCTAATGAATAGACTGCTAATGAAGGATTTGATGCAAACATTTTACATGCTCCTGGTGATGAACATATAGTGTCTAATGAGGGATCTAATGCAAGCATTTTGCAAACTCCCATTGAAGGATTTAGTGTCTAATGATGATCTACTATGTTGAGAGAGAGATAGAGATTTGCAGGAATTGGTAACAAGCAAATTATACTATATTTTCATGGCTTGAGGAAACGTCGAGGCCATCTACCAGAAAGTCCCCGTATCATGACAACGTAGCATAAATACTTTTCTAATCTGTTGTTTGAAACTATTGGCATACTTGTGCAGGATAGATATATTGATATGTTGTTTGCGCACTGGTTATAGGTGCAATTACACTTCGATATTTTCAGCCAGAGAACGAATAATTCAAGCAAGTACAGTCCATGTTAGTAGTCCTTGTACACCATGTTGCATTTTGTGTTTTTTGGTGCTTACATCATTTAGTGTTTTATAATCTGGAACTACTTTGGATCATCAGCTGGTTTTCAAAGTGCATGTAGCTTCACATTTCTCAAGTTATGTTGATTTCCGGAGTGCAAGTGCGTTCGTATTTTTTAAGTTAAATTTCCGCCCCTGGTAACTTGAATTCGTTGATCCGCCACTCCACACAAATCATACACGTAGGCCAGTACGAATTAAATGAAATGCAGGGACTTACGCTAGCTCGTTGTACAGGCTCACTGTAGCTCTGCTTGTGCTTGGGATGTTCCATGTACAAGTCCATATTACCACTTGCTTGGATGTGAAGGCCTTGTGCTCCTTCCATCCCCCTCTGCATTTTTAACACGGCGAATGGTTGATCAAATAAGAGGAATCGACCTTGCTGTTGTACCGGAGGACAGGTATTTACAAGGTTATATCGGTGTGCAGGATGTGTACCAGATCTCGTAGCGCTGTCATGCTTCGCTAAAAAATGGTTTTGCTTGTTTCAGATGATATCTCCAGAAGAAATAAGAGTTAAAGTCAAAGTTGTATAGGCGTGTAAGCTAAGAGAGTAGTAAAAGGATATCCAAACATCGTCGGAACGGTGCACAAGGGAGTGATATGTGGATACCTAGTTCGAGCCAGCGTTTAGGCATGCTCGCCTAGCTAGAGTGCGGGTCACTTCAGAACCATTGAGGGTGATGCGTTGGCGTTGGCTGGCCGCACACGGATGCAGATCTTCAGCGGCAGTAGAGCGCTACGATGCGGTGGACAAGACCATTGGTGAAGTCCCAATGGCCTCAGGGGGTGAAGGTGAGATGATGTGCTCGGTGAAGTAGCCCCGGTGAGGTGGGAGACGGCATCGGTGAAGCGCACCTAATGCGGTGGAAGTCGGTGTCTGTGAGGCACATCGTGTGGTGGATGACGTTGTCGGTGGACTACCCGGTGCGGTGGACGAGGGCGTAGATGAGGTAGCTCCGGTGCGGTGGTGAAGCACGACCGTCATCTTCGTCGTCATCGTCCGGCACAGAGGTGGGGAAAGAGACGAGACGAGGGGCGATTCGAACTTTGCTTGGGTTGGCAGTGAATTAGGGATTTGAGCGCTCTGGGCGCGGAAGGGGACGGTGGAGAAGGGAGATTTTGCAGGGCTGGAATTGGGGCCGCTAGATATTTCAATCCGAAACGTGGAAGCGCAAACTTTTTTGTCGTCGTTCTTTTTTTTTGGGGGCGGGGGGGAGGGAGGGAGGGGGTGGGTGGCTGGGTGCTAGCGTCCGTACGACACACGTGACCACCACGACACGACCCTGGTCTGCCTGGTGCACCTACATTTGAGAATGCAAACGAATCTTCTTTCATTTGCAAACGAATCTGTATGTATTACCATGCCCGTGTTTTCCTTGCAAATAATTAGTTATTCGAAACGAGATACTATAAATTAATTAATGAGGAGTTATTTGAATTAGAGTGTGTGTCACATAGCGATCTCCAATTCTAACGTGGATTTCGCATTTCACGGTATCCATGCTACTTTTTTAATACAAATTCATATGTATAAGATGAACACCATGGTAGTGAGAAAACTTTGGATGGATTCAAACATATGACCTACAAAATAGCACAACAATCGAGTCAATGTCAACTTTTCCAAACCTAGTATGGCACGAATTCGAAATAATTATGGAAGCCATATGCATGGTCCTCAAATCAAATCTTACAATGTACACTAAATTGAAACATCGATATTAAGTCTCGTACTATCTACATTCAAATGTTGTTTTTAGCCCCACCCCCCTCGGCACACACGCTACATACTTCCTGTATCGATCAATCTTCCTCTCCTAACCACCTTAGAAAGCTATCGGTTTCTGACACACATTCATTCTTTCTCTCCATGTTTCGATCTCTAACTCTCTCAACTACACAACCCCTTTTTTCCACTCTGTTACCAAATGTATCTCTCTCACACACCCGCCATTGCACTCCATGCCGAGCTCTCTCTCTCTCCCTCCCACCCTCTCTCGCTAGATACATGCATTGGCTATCTAGACCCCCCCCCCTCTCGTGCGCACGCATGCACATTGTCTATCTAGGTCACTCTCTCAAGACTGTCTCACTCTTTCTTCTGCGCGGCGGCCCACACTCGCTCAATCTCGCTCTCTTTATCTAAGTCTCGATTAACCTCGCTTTCTCTCACACACAAATGATATATCTCCCTGTTCGGGCCTCGATCGACACACTCTACACTCTCTCACGCAGATTGTCTATCAAGGTCAGTCCATCCAAGCCGCCCCCACTCTTTCGACCTCATGGCGGGCCACGCTAGCTCAATCTCTCTCTCTCTCTCTCTCTCTTTATGTATGTCTTGATTGACCTCGCTCTTTCTCAGACAAGAACGATATATCTCCAAGTTTGAGCCCAATTCGACATATTCATATTATATACTCTCTCACGCACATTGTCTATCTAGGTCACTCTCTCCAACCCATCTCACTCTTTCGATCGCATGACGACCCACACTCGCTCAATCTCTCTCCCTTTATCTATGTATCGATTGACATTGCTTCCTCCCACGCACAAAATATATCTACATGTCTGTGACTGGATCATCTCTCAAGCTCTATCTTACAGCCCTCACCCTTCCCAAAAGATCAATCGGACAATATCTCTCCAGAGTATATATATATATATATTTTTTCAACGAATGCTGGACCACACTCACTTTGTCTCTCTATATATCTGTGTCTCGATTGACCTCGCTTTCTCACACCGTATCTTCCACACATTGAAGCTACCTCTCCATCCCTCGCAGAGCTGGAGCTATTTACATTGCGAGGGGGACTCCAACCTTGGATTAATTTGTGAAGGCATTTATTCCGGTGGGTTTAGATTATATTTTCCTAGCATTCGGCCCACAAGTACTCCAAACACCGTTGCAACCCTCGCACCTCCCCCAATTGATTTCCCTCTGGCTCGGTCACTGCTCTCTCGCACGTCCTTTCTCACCTTCCACGTCGCACCATGGTATTTTTGCAAAAGACTCTGTTATTCTCTTTAATTATTACAAATAAGCTACAAACTACACACCGATAGTCCACCTGTAATGGAACAAATTTCGACCCACAAATTAAAGTGCTACAAACTACACACCGAGGGGCCCACCTGTCATGGAACAAATTTGGACCCATATATAAATTAAAAATGAAAAAGGACGAGGGTCGAACATGCGACCAGGGCCTTCAAGCTGCACGTCAATAGGCAACATAGTAGCAACGTTTGTTGTACCCCCCCTTTGTTGATATAATGTTTTTATATTACCACAGCCTATTTAATGGATAACATGTTTTAATATTAATTTTAGTACATTAGTGGGACCGGCTCATTAGCTCGTACTATTCACCTTCACTTACTGATGGGTTCCATGTCTGCTCTCTCTCTCTCTCCTCCCCTTCTACGTTTAGACGCATGGGCAAACACGAAGAACGCGCGAGCGATGTTGCCGTTGACCATATCTGGACGCGTTCACAAGTTACGGCACCAGTTTCACGTACTAGTAGTATTATACATGTAACAAGTTTAGGAACAAAAGTGACCGTGACGGACAAGTTAGGCTAGTTGTAGTACTATTTATCTACTACTCCGTAATAATTAAATGCGTGGATAAATAGATGTATCGCATAGTGCTCGAACAAGGGGAGTGGCCACGCCCTACAAGTATTTGGAATTGACTTCCCTAAAAAAATATTTGGAATTCATGTGGTATTTAATATGAAATGTTTGCGATGGGAAGGAATACATGTGGCTTGATGACGTTTTATATTTAATTTGATATGGCTCTAGCAGAACATTCAATCGATCAAACCATAGATTTCATTCAGTCTGACTTCGACTTTACATTCATATGACGATCGAACTAAAATAAACGGAAATGATAAATCCCAAATGTTTGGATTTTAAGCATGGCAATCCGAACGTTTTTCATGGCAAATTTAGATTACGTGGCGGCGGTGAGGGCGTCTTGCGGTAGGAAGCGGCTCCTCTGCGTGCTCTGTGTGTCGTCGGGCCACTGACCAATGGCGACGGCGACGGTGACGTCTTGCGCCGTTGTTGGTGTACTCCTAGACGTTGGCCCTAGCTTCAAGGATGGCCAGAATGTTCTGGACTTCGGTCTCCAGAAGCGAGTCAACTGGCGGGAGGAGGCGACTGGCGTTGGTGCAAGGAAGCGGTCGACGGCGACGATCCATGCCGCTGAGGGGGGCACTGGCACCCGCGCGGGGACAAGCGCTGGCAACGGCGCGGCGGAGACATTCGTGTGCACGGGCACTGGCACGGGCGCGCGTGTCAGTGCACGTGCGGGCGCATGCGCCGGCAGGTGCACGGGCGCGTGAAAGTCGGCGGGAACCTCGTGGAACCCCGTGGCATCAAGATCGGCGACAATGTGCAGCTCCCAGCCCATCAATGCCATGGGGATGGGTGCTGGCGTAGTCGGGGTGATGGGAGCCAGAACGGGAGCGGGGACAGGCACGGCGTCTTCCCGCAAGGCCAGTTCAAGCTCGTCCCAAAGCGCCTTATGTTCTTGAGACTCCGGCTGGGTGTCTTCCTCAGGAAACTGGAAGAATAAGGGCAGACCCTCGTGATGCAGCATGGCGTACGGTTAGGTCAGGCTGGTTGGAGGTAGATGACTGGAGAATCGGAGAGGAAGAGAGAAGATTGTAGCAATACCGGGTAGTGCGGGGTGATTTTAAACTGCGGCGCCAGCGCCATTAAAAGTGGGGGCAGTTGGGATGAAGGTGGGCGGCGGAGCCTGGTCAAAGGGCTCGCCTCCCGGTGAGCCTGCGCAGCGGCCTTCTCGCATGCCTCCCGGTCAGCCGACGCAGCGTTCTGCTTGCACGCCTCCCGTCGACTCACACGGTTGCTCGGACGGCACCTGCTGATGAGAAGCAGGACTCATGGCGGCACGTAAACGCCCATGGTTTGAATAGTGAAAGCGTTCGCGTTAATGTGACAGGTCTTTGTTCCAAAATACCTTGGCTCTTCATTTGTGCAACTTTTCATAAGCAGCTTGTCTCAAATTGAACAAAAAAATTACGATAGCATATTTGTGCCATATCACGAGACCATGCTCAGTTTCATGAATTTCAGGTCACTTTTGAATTTTCTGAAATTTAAAATCCAGTATTTGAAACAATATCATAACCTGCATCATGCAATAAATTTTCAAGAGATACATCTTTACTGTTGTAGATGTTAATATTTCTTAAGAAAGGATTTGGTCAAACATTTTGCTTAGTTAGACTTCAGGCAAGTTATATATGCAGAGTAAAAGGATAATCCCTCCATACCAGTGCATTGCCTGATATATTTACTCTAGTACTAGGAACGAACAAACGGGGCTCAATTATGTGCTCATCCTGCTGTAGTACTCCTATTAGTACTAGGCAATGGAGTTGACGGGTGACCTTGGGTAGCGACGACTGAGGGAATTGAACCATGCTCGGCATGGTAGGTAAGGTTGTCTAGTTACTAAAGCATCCCTCCATTGTTCATCGGTAGTCATTATGGACCGGGGACATGAGGGGAATTTCCTAGGGCTGGAATTCTGGCCGCCAGATATTTCGACTTGAAACGCGGAGGCTCGAGTGGTTGGGGTTGGCTAATGTGCGTACCACGCACACCACCAGAAGGACACGAGCCCGGTTTTTTTTTAGGATCAACACGAGCCCGAGTCTAGCTGGTACGTCGTCGGGTGCTACCATTCGAGAATACGAAAGGAATCTTTTAAATTGCTGAATGGATCTATATGTATTACAATGACCGTATTTTCCTTGCAAATTACTGGTCATTCCAAAAGGCACGGTAATTGATTTATGACGAGTTCTTGAATTAGAGTGAGTTTGTGATATAGTGAGCTCAACGCGGATTTCACATTTCATGGTATCCCCGGTAAGTTTTTCATTGCAAATTCAAATTTAAAAGATGAACGGTATGGTGCTGAGAAAACTTTGTATGTATCAAGCATACGACCACACACACACACACACACACACACGAATACAACAACAATCCAGTAAGTATAGTGCATCTATTTTTCCAAACCTTGCATGTATGACACGAATTCAAAAATACTCCCTCTGTTCCTAAATATTTGTCTTTTAGAGATTTCAACAAGTGACTACATACGGAGCAAAATGAGTGAATCTACACTCTAAAATATGTCTATATACATCCGTATGTGGCAGTCCATTTGAAATCTCTAAAAAGATAAATATTTAGGAACGAAGGGAGTAAAATGTAAGCCATGCATGGTCCTCAATTCAATATTAAAAATGCACAGGAAACTGAAACATGAATATTAAGTCTAGTACTACATACATGCAAATGTTGTGTCTAGGTCTCTCCATCGACCCCCCTCCCCCACCCCCCACCCCACACACACATACTTCATGTATTGATTGATGTTCATTTCTTTGTTAATAGAGCTATTGGTATCCGACACACACACGCGCGCTCATTATTGCTCTTCATGTATTGATTGATGTTCATTTCTTTGTTAATAGAGCTATTGGTATTTCTCACACACAACCTCGTCGTGCCCTCCATGACAAACGCTCCCTCTCTCTCTCTCTCAAGACACATGTGTTGCCTTTGTAAAACACCTTCACCGTGCGCGCACACACAAAGTCTATCTAGGCCACTCCCTCGGTAACTATCTCCCTCCAGCCCTTACCACAGCTTTGCCGCACGATATCTCTATGTATCGTCTTTAACATTCGAGTGTACGCTAGGCCACACTCCCTCGATCTCTCCCTCTATAAATGACTCGATTGACCTCGCTTTTTCGCGTCATCTCTCTCACGCATAGACGCTCGCACTACACCTCTTGCATAGGCGGAGCTATGTAGATTGTCGGGGGTTAACCCCTCAACCTTAGATAAATTTGTGAAGCTCTGTTTAGGATTGTTTAGATTATATTTTTTGAACATTATATTTGTCCCCACCCTCCCAAACACCGATTGGTTGTGCACCCCCCCCCTCCCCGGGAGAATATCATGTGCCCCCACACCTTAGATGTTATATGCTGATACGAGTTCCTTGGAGCTTGTAGATCTGAGATATAGTAGCTCACAGGATGTCTTAATATTTTTAGAGGAAACCTTAATGAGTTTGAGAATTGCACACAATTTGTACAAAAACTACTCAGATGCCCTTGGATCCCATATCCAACGACCTCGAATCTCGTAGCATCGTAGCATCTAAGATGAAGGAGGACCTCATATTCTCCTGTATGTAAGAATATCATGTGCTACCACACCTTAGATGCTTTGGTGATACAAGCTCTTCGGGGCCGTTGGATCTGTGATCCAACAACTCCTTGGTGGTTCGAATGTTTTTTTGCAGAAAAGCCCCCAAAGAGTTCGGCCACTACTCACAAGCACAAAGACTACTCAGATGCCATTGGATCTCAGATCAAACGACCTCGAAGCTCGTATCACCGTACCATCCAAGCTGCGAGAGCACCTGATGTTTTCTTGCACGGGAGAATATGAGGTGCTCCCACACCGTAGATTCTATGGTGATACGAGTTCCCGGGAGATCTAACGGCTCATGATACGTCTCCAACGTATCTATAATTTTTTATTGTTCCATGCTATTATATTATCTGTTTTGGATGTTTTATATGCATTAATATGCTATTTTATATTATTTTTGGGACTAACCTATTAACCTAGAGCCCAGTGCCAGTTCCTGTTTTTCCCTGTTTTTTAGTTTCGCAGAAAAGGAATACCAAACGGAGTCCAAACGGAATAAAACTTTCGCGATGGTCTATCTTGGACCAAAAGGAAACCAGAGGACTTGGAGTGCAAGTCAGAGAAGCCACGAGGCGGCCACAAGGACGGAGGGCACGCCCAGGGGGTAGGGCGCGCCCCCCACCCTTGTGGGCCCCTCGTGCATCTCCTGACCTAATTCTTTCGCCTATATATACTCTTATATGCCCAAACCACCAGAGGCATCCACGAAAAGACTTTTCCATCGCCGCAACCTTCTGTACCCATGAGATCCCATCTAGGGGCCTTTTTTGGCATCCTGCCGGAGGGGGATTCGATCACGGAGGGCTTCTACATCAACACCATTGCCCTTCTGATGAAGCATGAGTAGTTTACCTCAGACCTACGGGTCCATAGCTAGTAGCTAGATGGCTTTTTCTCTCTCTTTGATTCTCAATACCACGTTCTCCTCGATGTTCTTGGAGATCTATTCGATGTAATACTTTTTCGCGGTGTGTTTGCCGAGATCCGATGAATTGTGGATTTATGATCAGCTTATCTATGAATATTATTTGAATCTTCTCTGAATTATTTTATGCATGATTTGATATCTTTGCAAGTCTCTTCAAACTATTGATTTGGTTTGGCCAACTAGATTGGTTTTTCTTGCAATGGGAGAAGTGCTTAGCTTTGGGTTCAATCTTGCGGTGTCCTTTCCCAGTGACAGTAGGGGCAGCAACGCACGTATTGTATTGTTGCCATCGAGGATAAAAAGATGGGGTTTTCATCATATTGCTTGAGTTAATTCCTCTACATCATGTCATCTTTCTTAATGCGTTACTCTGTTCTTCATGAACTTAATACTCTAGATGCAGGCAGGAGTCGGTCGATGTGTGGAGTAATAGTAGTAGATGCAGAATCGTTTCGGTCTACTTGACATGGACGTGATGCCTATATTCATGATCATTGCCTTAGATATCGTCATAACTTTGCGCTTTTCTATCAATTGCTCGGCAGTAATTTGTTCACCCACCGTATTATTTTCTATCTTGAGAGAAGCTTCTAGTGAAACCTATGGGCCCCGGGTCTATTTTCCATCATACAATCTTCTACTTTCCAATCTACGAGTTTCCGATCTACTATTTTGCAATCTTTTACTTTCCAATCTACGAGTTTCCGATCTAGTATTTTGCAATCTTTTACTTTCCAATCTATAAAACAAAAATACCAGAAAATAACTTACTTTACCGTTTATCTATCTCTATCAGATCTCACTTTTGCGAGTAACCGAGAAGGGATTGACAACCCCTTATCGCATTGGGTGCAAGTTTGGTGTTTGTTTGTGCAGGTATTCGGTGACTTGTGTGTTGTCTCCTACTGGATTGATACCTTGGTTCTCAAAACTGAGGGAAATACTTACTCTACTTTGCTGCATCACCCTTTCCTCTTCAAGGGAAAAACCAACGCAAGCTCAAGAAGTAGCAGGAAGAATTCCTGGCGCCGTTGCCGGGGAGATCTACACCAAGTCAAGACATACCAAGTACCCATCATAAACTCTCATCTCTCGCATTACATCATTCGCCATTTGCCTCTCGTTTTCCTCTCCCCCACTTCTAAAATGATTTTCAAAACGTTTGCCTTTTCTTCGCCTCTCTCTTTGCCTTTTCTTCGCCCCTCTTCCATTCGCCTTCTTCGTTTGCTTTTTGTGTGCTTGCGTGTTGGATTGCTTGCTTTGTCACGATGACTCAAGAGAATACCAAACTATGTGATTTTTCCAACACCAATAATAATGATTTTATTAGCACTCCGATTACTCCCGCTACTAATGCGGAATCTTGTGAAATTAATGCCGCTTTGCTGAATCTTGTTATGAAAGATCAATTTTCTGGCCTTCCTAGTGAAGATGCCGCATCCCATCTAAACAATTTCGTTGATTTGTGTGATATGCAAAAGAAGAAAGATGTGGATAATGATATTGTTAAACTGAAGCTATTTCCGTTCTCACTACGAGACCGTGCTAAAACTTGGTTTTCGTCTTTGCCTAAAAATAGTATTGATTCATGGAATAAGTGTAAAGATGCTTTTATTTCCAAGTATTTTCCTCCCGCTAAGATCATCTCCCTTAGGAACGACATTATGAATTTTAAACAACTTGATCATGAGCATGTTGCACAATCTTGGGAGAGAATGAAATTGATGATACGAAATTGCCCTACTCATGGTTTGAATTTGTGGATGATTATACAAAAAATTTATGCCGGATTGAATTTTGCTTCTAGAAACCTTTTAGATTCGGCCGCGGGAGGCACTTTTATGGAAATTACCCTAGGAGAAGCTACTAAACTTCTAGATAATATTATGGTTAATTATTCTCAATGGCATACCGAAAGATCTTCCACTAGTAAAAAGGTGCATGCAATTGAAGAGATTAATGTTTTGAGTGGAAAGATGGATGAACTTATGAAATTGTTTGCTAGCAAGAGTGTTTCTTTGGATCCCAATGATATGCCTTTATCCACTTTGATTGAAAATAATAATGAATCTATGGATGTGAATTTTGTTGGTAGGAACAATTTTGGTAATAATGCGTATAGAGGCAATTTTAATCCTTGGTCGTTTCCTAGTAATTCCTCTAATAATTATGGAAATTCCTACAACAATTCTTATGGAAATTATAATAAGATGCCCTCTGAATTTGAGAATAGTGTTAAAGAATTTATGAGTTCGCAAAAGAATTTCAATGCTTTGATTGAAGAAAAATTGCTTAAGATTGATGATTTGGCTAGGAACGTGGATAGAATTTCTCTTGATGTTGATTCTTTGAAACTTAGATCTATCCCACCCAAGCATGATATCAATGAGTCTCTCAAGGCTATGAGAATTTCCATTGGTGAGTGCAAAGAAAGAACCGCTAAGATGCGTGCTAAAAAAGATTGGTTTGTAAAAATGTGTTCTTCTAGTTTCCGTGAAAATAATGATGAAGATCTTAAAGTGATTTATGTGACTCATATTGAATCTTTATTTTCCAATATAAATCTTGATAAATATGGGACTGGAGATGAGTCAACTTTAGTTAGAAGGCGTCCCAATGATTCAAAGTTTTTAGATCTTGATGCAAAAATTGATAAAAGTGGGATTGGAGAGGTCAAAACTTTAAGTAGCAATGAACCCACTCTTTTGGATTTCAAGGAATTTAATTATGATAATTGTTCTTTAATAGATTGTATTTCCTTGTTGCAATCCGTGTTGAATTCTCCTCATGCTTATAAACAAAACAAAGCTTTTACTAAACATATCGTTGATGCTATGATGCAATCTTTTGAAGAAAAGCTTGAATTGGAAGTTTCTATCCCTAGAAAATTTTATGATGAGTGGGAACCTACTATTAAGATTAAGATTAAAGATTATGAATGCCATGCTTTGTGTGATTTGGGTGCTAGTGTTTCCACAATTCCAAAAACTTTGTGTGATGTATTAGGTTTCCGTGAATTTGATGATTGTTCTTTAAATTTGCATCTTGCGGGTTCCACTATTAAGAAACCTATGGGAAGGATTAATGATGTTCTTATTGTTGTAGATAGGAATTATGTGCCCGTAGATTTCATTGTTCTTGATATAGATTGCAATCCTACATGTCCTATTATTCTTGGTAGACCTTTCCTTAGAAAGATTGGTGCAATTATTGATATGAAAGAAGGAAACATTAGATTTCAATTTCCGTTAAGGAAGGGCATGGAACAATTTCCAAGAAAGAAAATTAAATTGCCTTATGAATCTATTATGAGAGCCACTTATGGATTGCATACCAAAGATGACAATACTTAGATCTATTCGTGTTTTTTATGCCTAGCTAAGGGCGTTAAACAATAGCGCTTGTTGGGAGGCAACCCAATTTTATTTTTGTTTTTACTTTTTAGGTTCTGTTTTGCAATAAATAATTCATCTAGCCTCTGCTTAGATGTGGTTTTATGTTTTAATTAGTGTTTGTGCCAAGTAAGACCTTTGGGATAGCTTACGGTGATAGTTGATTTGATCTTGCTGAAAAACAGAAACTTTTACGCCCAGGAAAATAATTTTTATAATTCACAGAAGAGTGCTTTTGAGTTGATTCTTTTTGCAGAATATTAATAAACAAATTTCTTAGATCTTCCTAATTTTCAGAATTTTTGGAGTTACAGAAATATTCGAGATTTCCAGATTGCTACAGACTATTCTGTTTTTGACAGATTCTGTTTTCTATGTGTTGTTTGCTTATTTTGATGAATCTATGGGTAATATCGGGGGGTATGAACCATGGAAAAGTTGGAATACAGTAGATATTACACCAATATAAATAAAGAATGAGTTCACAACAGTACCAAAAGTGGTGATTTATTTTCTTATACTAACGGAGCTTATGAGATTTTCTGTTGAGTTTTGTGTTTTGAAGTTTTCAAGTTTTGGGTAAGGATTTGATGGACTATGGAATAAGGAGTGGCAAGAGCCTAAGCTTGGGGATGCCCAAGGCACCCCAAGGTAATATTCAAGGACAACCAAGAGCCTAAGCTTGGGGATGCCCCGGAAGGCATCCCCTCTTTCGTCTTCGTCTATCGGTAACTTTAGTTGAGGCTATATTTTTATTCACCACATGATATGTGTTTTGCTTGGAGCGCCTTGTATGATTTGAGTCTTTGCTTTTTAGTTTGCCACAATCATCCTTGCTGTACACACCTTTTGAGAGAGACATGCATGAATCATGATTTATTAGAATACTCTTTGTGCTTCACTTATATCTTTTGAGCTAGGCAATTTTGCTCTAGTGCTTCACTTACATCTTTTTAGAGCACGGCGGTGGCTTTATTTTATAGAAATTGATGAACTCTCATGCTTCACTTATATTATTTTTGAGATTCTTTAAAACAGCATGGTAATTTTCTTTGGTTATAAATTTAGTCCTAATCTGATAGGCATCCAAGAGGGATATAATAAAAACTTTCATATAAAGTGCATTGAATACTATAAGAAGTTTGATTCCTTATGATTGTTTTGAGATATGAAGATGGTGATATTAGAGTGATATTAGAGTCATGCTAGTGAGTAGTTGTGAATTTTAGAAATACTTGTGTTAAGGTTTGTGAGTCCCGTAGCATGCACGTATGGTGAACCGTTATGTAACGAAGTTGGAGCATGAGATATTTTTTGATTGTCATCCATTGTGTGGAAGTCGGGATCGCGCGATGGTTAACTCCTACCAACCCTTCCCCTAGGAGCATGCGTCTAGTACTTTGTTTCGATGACTAATAGATTTTTGCAATAAGTATGTGAGTTCTTTATGACTAATGTTGAGTCCATGGATTATACGCACTCTCACCCTTCCACCTTTGCTAGCCTCTCTAGTGCCGCGCAATTTTCGCCAGTACCATAAACCCACCATATACCTTCCTCAAAACAGCCACCATACCTACCTATTATGGCATTTCCATAGCCATTCCGAGATATATTGCCATGCAACTTTCCACCGTTCCGTTTATTATGACACGCATCATCATTGTCATATTGCTTTGCATGATCATGTAGTTGACATCGTATTTGTGGCAAAGCCACCGTTCATAATTCTTTCATACATGTCACTCTTGATTCATTGCACATCCCGGTACACCGCCGGAGGCATTCATATAGAGTCATATTTTGTTCTAGTATCGAGTTGGAATTTTTGAGTGTCGGTGTACTAAGTATTGGGCCATTAGTACCCCGTACTTGTGCACGGGCAGTTGTAGCCATACTCGCGGCAAGGCTTATCGGGGAACAGTCCGAGGTTGACTCAGGCCATCAAGGAAATTCTCAAGTCAAATATCTGAGGATCACCAGATAAGAAGAGCTGGAATCCGCAGGCCAGCTTCCCCGGCAAGATCTTGCCGGGGTGGCCTGCGAAGCCCGGCAAGGTTCGGCGCCCGGCAAGGTTCAGCACCCGGCAAGGTTTTGTTGTTGTGCCACCGCTCTGGCACAGCAACAAACCCAACATTCTGGGTCCTTCTTTGGATGCGTGGCGATGCGCCAGTGGAGGAGAGCTTAAGCGGTGCTGATGGGATGGCCCCTTTTTCCATCCCCAAGAAAGTGAGGACACCTAAGCGGACACCTCACGGTGCATTAAATGCGTTTGTCCTAATCCGTCAGGGGTTAGGTATGATGACCCTGTAGCTACTTTACACCTCAATGTATGTACATTTTGCCACTGTGGTGACCCCTTTGTGGTATAAAAGGAGGCCCAAGGCAACTGCTATAGGGGAGGACGATCTTCTGGCCCATTCTGCATGCGTAGCCGCTCTTGGAACGTACTGTTCACTACGAGCGCTCCTGGAGCCTGGGCTCAAGAACATCGATAATAAAACAAGGCAGGAGTAGGGTTTTACGGTGATCAGCGGCCCGAACCTGGGTAAAATCGCCCCGCGTCGATCATTGGTTCTGCTCTTTGCGCATACCTCTCCCCCCGCCGAATCGTAAAGGGGTCCCTTGGGATCCCATAGGTGTCGACGCCGACATCTTTGGCGCGCCAGGTAGGGGAGTGTAGGTTGTGTGAACCTGATCTAGTGATCGGCGCCTTAGTTTCTTCATCATCTTCATCATCATGCCGCCCAAGAAGAAGAGCGCTGCGACGGCGCAACCATCCACATCCGTTTTGCCCGTGCCTTCGCACACAGGCGATGGCGTGGGTGCAGAAGGAAGAGGATTAGAGCTTCCACGGCGTTTCGGTGATCCAAGCCAGGCGAGCGGCGTCATTCGCAGTGGCAGCGGTAACCCACACGCCGCTGGATCCAGAGACGGAGCTGTGTTGCCTACGGGTGGCACAACGAATTCCAGAGATCGGAGGACGCCTGCTAGAGCTCCCGCGCCGGCGCAAACGTCACGGCCTACCCAGGTCGTGCACGACGAGCGACGTCATGGCGCTGGTGGTTCAGGGCGCTCCCATGAAAAGATTTCTGCGCATCGATCCCAAGATGAGCGGGCCCAGCATGCACACTGAGCTGCCGGCGGAGGAGGCGCGCGGTCGCGTGATCGTGATGGTGCTCCTTCTAACATGGCTAGGAGTCAGAGCACCTCACGTACCTCGCACCTGTCGCCGCCGCCTACGCCAGCGGAAGCCTTGGCACGTGCGCAGCTGCTCCTCGATTTCCCTCCTGCTCCGGAGAAGATGGAGGAGTGGCGAGCTACTATCCAGAGCCTTATTGGCTTTGCCAACAAAGATGGGCCACAAGAGGCAGGGCCCTCACAGCGAAGGCCCATCGATCCGGCGCGAGCCGAGGTGGTGCAAGCACGATGCACTCCCCTCCGCGACACCAGCGGCGGGCGACAACCCAGCAGGTCGATCGCCGTGATGATGTTTCCATGCCGTCGTCCGATCCACGGATGCGCCGCGACCAACGTCAAGTTCTCCAGGAACGAGCCAAGGAGGACGCTCGAACTACCATCGAGCGACGACGGGAAGTGCGCTATCAGTCTGATAAGCGCGCAGGGCTGGCTGTCGACGAGCCTGCGCCGGGGGACGTAGGAGACTTGCCTTATGAGGTAGGGACTCCGGCGTTTACCCGTGAGCTGCGGCAAGTCCAGTGGCCCAATTCCCGAACCTTCAAGCCAGAGGTCCCGGAGAAATATGACGGCAAGACTCATCCCTCGGAGTTCCTGAGCATTTACACCATTGCGGTGCAGGCTGCCGGGGGCCGAGATGACAAGATACTTGCCAACTACTTCCCGTTGGTGCTTAAACCCAACGTTAGGTCATGGTTGATGCATCTACCGGAGAATTCTATTTCTTCTTGGTCAGATCTGTGCCATCAGTTTGTTGGCGCCTTTGTTGGAGGCCACCAAGCTCCTGGCCAAGAAAGCGATTTGCATATCATCCCTCAGAAGGAGGGCGAATCCCTGCGCAAGTTTATCCAGAGATTCAGCCGGGTGCAGTACAATATTCCCGACATTCACCCTACCGCTGTTGTTAGCGCGTTTCATCAGAACATGCGTAACTGCAAAATGTGGGAAGAGTTGGCAATGAACAAAGTCAGGAGTATCGCCGAGCTTTACGCTTTGGCCGACAAATGCGCTCTGGCTGAAGAGGGGAGGAAACTCCCTGGCGAGGCTGTTGGCGCGGGGGGCGAATCGGAAGATGAAGACGCTGCGACCCCGTCAAGGAAAGGCCGGCGGCGGAACAAGAAACGCAGAGGCAAGGCCGTGCTTGCTGTCGAGGAATCCGGCAACCCCGACGCCGCCAAGAAGGCCAAGGTTGACGACCCCGGCAAGGATCTTGCCAGGTGCCCTTCCTGTCAGGCCTTGCCGGCAGCCGACAAGTCGGAAAGCTCCGACAAGCAGTATTGCAAGATCCATCACACCAAGGGCCACGATCTCCAAAACTGCCGACAAGTTGAACAACTTGCCGAGAAACAGAGGGCTGAGTATGAAAGGCGGGATAAGGAGAAGCCCCATGACGGTGCTGACGGATCCGGCAAGAAGCGCGGTGGCTGAGGGGGTCACCGCGGCAAGGCCAAGCAACAGAGGGAGAGGCTCGCTCGAGGCCGAGACAAGGAAGAAGATGATGACAAAGAAGACGATGAGTCCAGTGAGCAAGAATTCTAGAAAGCTACAGAGGCTATGTGTATCGATGGGGGTGCCTCACTGCATTCTTCCCACTGTCGACTCAAACAGTGGGTGCGGTAAGTCAATGCAACAGAGTCGTCGCCAGATGCGTGTAAGCCCCTGAAGTGTTCCAACATGCCTATCACTTTCGACGCCGAGGATCACCCTGATCGCACAACCGCGGTCGGGTGCCTGCCACTGTTGGTCTCACCAACAATCCGCAACCTCAGGGTGACGAAAATGCTAGTTGACAGTAGGGCCGGGCTGAACCTAATCTCACCAGATGTGCTCAAGAGGCTCCAGATTCCTGATGAAGATCTCGAAGATACGGGCATGTTTCAAGGGGTCAATCCAGGAAGAACCTAGCCGAAGGGCAAGATTACGCTACCGGTAACATTTGGTAGCAAGCTCAACTACAGGACCGAGAAGGTAGTGTTTGATGTCGCCAAGATCCCCATGTCATACAATGGGATCCTTGGTCAGCCAGCGCTGGCTAAGTTCATGGCGGCATCACACTACGCTTATAATGTTTTGAAGATGCCCGGGCCGTTGAGTGTCATTACTATCCACTCCGACAAGAAGGATGCGCTCATCTGTGCCGACCAACTCTACCGGGAAGCAGTTGCAGCACCTGCCATCAAGGCATCTGCTCCTGCCGCTGGAACTCCTGGGGGGAAGAAGAAGACCGGCGAGAATCTTGGCGCAAACTCCGGTAAGCGCGCCTCCTCGGAGTGCTGCGCTTCCGTCGAGGATGCACCAGAGAGTTCCACCGGCAAGAACAAGAAATCCAAGGCTGCTCCGCCAGAGACCAAGAAGGTGACCGTCAGAGAGGACGGAACAGGAGGAACTTTCACCATAAGTTCCATCCTAGGTTACAAATAGGAAAGCGCGCTCGTTGCCTTCCTGCGGGCGAATGTCGACGTGTTTGCATGGCAACCGTCTGACATCCCCGGTGTTCCCAGGGAGGTAATTGAGCACCACCTTGCTGTCTGTCCTCACACGCGGCCCGTCAAGCAGAGGGTCAGGAAGCAAGCCTTGGAGCGGCAAGAATTCATTGCCGAGGAAATCAGAAAGCTGGAGGCGGCAGGATTGGTCAGAGGAGTGCTTCATCCAACCTGGTTGGCCAATCCGGTTGTAGTGCGCAAAGCGAATGGGAAATGGAGGCTTTGTATCGATTATACAGATATCAATAAAGCCTGTCCAAAAGATCCCTTTCCCTTGCCGCGCATCAACCAGATTGTGGATTCCACTGCTGGTTGTGATCTCCTGTCCTTCCTTGAAGCCTACTCAGGGTTACATCAGATCTTCATGGCGAAGGAAGATGAAGAAAAGACCGCATTTATCACCCCATGTGGTACGTATTGTTTCATACGAATGCCTTTCGGGTTGAAAAGTGCTGGTTCTACATTTGCGAGAGCGGTCCAAATCGGTTTTGAGCCTCAACTCCATAGAAATATGGAGGCATACATGGATGACATAGTGGTCAAAACCAAGGACAAAGCGATGCTCATACAAGATTTAGAAGAAACATTTGCAAATCTGCGCAAGATCAACTTAAAGCAAAATCCTGAGAAGTGCGTGTTCGGTATTCCTTCCGGCAAGCTCCTCGGATTCTTTGTATCTTGTCGGGGAATCGAAGCGAACCCCGACAAGATCAAAGCTATTGAGTAGATTGAAGCGCCAAGACGCGTCAAGGATGTGCGTCGTCTTGCCGACTGTGTTGCTACTCTAAGTAGGTTTATTTCCAAATCTGCTGAGCGCGCCCTACCCTTTTCCAAAGTTTTGAAGAAGGCAGGTCCAATGAAATGGACTCCGGAGGCGAAGGCTGCGCTGCAAGATTTGAAGAAATACCTTTCTTCTCCGCCGACGCTAGTCGCGCCTAAACCACAAGAGCCGTTGCTGCTGTATCTGGCAGCGACAAATCAAGTGGTTAGTGTTGCGTTAGTGGCGTAGAGAGAAGCTGATGAGGAAGCAACACCAGCGGCAGGACCGTCAGGTGATGCGGCAGGATCTTCCCCGGCAAGACAAGATCTGTGCAGTCGGAAGAACCATTGCAGAAGAAAAAGGTGGTGCAGTGCCCAGTTTATTTTGTTAGCTCTCTTTTACAAGGAGCTAGGTCAAGATATTCTGGCATGCAGAAGTTGCTTTTCGGCCTCCTTATGGCCTCGAGGAAGCTGCGCCATTATTTTCAAGCACATGAAATCACCGTCGTCACTCGCTTTCCGTTGCAACGGATTTTGCGAAATCCAGAAGCAACCGGCAGGATCATGGAGTGGGCGTTGGAGTTGTCGAGCTTTGGCCTCAAGTTTGAAAGCACTTCGACAATTCAGAGCAGGGCCTTGGCAGAGTTCGTTGCGGAATGGACCCCAACGCCAGACGAAGAGGTTCAAGAAACAACTCTCCCCGGCAAGGAAATTGACCAGCAATGGGTTATGTACTTTGATGGGGCTTTTTCGCTGCAAGGCGCCGGTGCTGGCGTGCTGCTTGTCGCACCCACCGGAGAGCACCTCAAGTACGTAGTCCAAATGCATTTTCCCCGGGAGAGTTTGACGAACAACACTGCAGAGTACGAGGGTTTGCTTGCCGGTCTCAGGATCACGGCAGACCTTGGTATCAAGAAGCTCGTCATCAGAGGTGATTCACAGCTTGTTGTCAGGCAAGTTAATAAGAGTTATCAGAGTCCATTGATGCAAGCCTACGTGGATGAAGTGAGAAAAATGGAAGAGCACTTTGACGGTCTGCAAATGGAGCACATCCCTCGTGCCGAAAATAGTGTCGCTGACGACCTGTCAAAGCGTGCTGCCCTCAAGTTGCCTGTGGAACCAGGAACTTTTGTGCTCCATTTGACTCAACCATCCGTGGCGCCATCAATGCGGCAAGAAAAGAGAAGAAAATGGAATTCTGGCCAGTACTTCCCGGCAGAGCTCCCGGGAGCCGCCGGCAAGGAAGTTGCCGGGATCAACGACATGCCTGCCGGGGAACAACAGGCTCCAGCAGGGGCTCAGGCCCTTGCCGTCGAGACAAACGTTCCCCCGGCAGAGGAGATGCCTTTAGTCCTAGCTGTCGAGCCCCAGGCTCCAGCATGGGCGTAGCACATTGTCCATTTCCTTCAAACAGGAGAACTCCCGGAGGAACAGGAAGAAGCGGAAAGAGTAGCCCGTCGGTCTGTTTTGTACAAGTTCGTCGATGACATCCTGTACAGAAAGAGACCAAACGGTGTGAAATTGAAGTGCATTCCTCGGGAGGATGGACTAGAGCTGTTGGTAGAAATACATGGAGGCATATGTGGCTCTCACATAGGATCAAGAGCACTTGTCGGGAAAGCATTCTGGCAAGGTTTCTTTTGGCCCACCGCTCTCCAGGATGCAACTTCACTAGTAACTAAGTGTGAAGCGTGTCAGTTTCATTCAAAGAAATCGCATCAACCAGCTCAAGCTCTTCAGACAATCCCTCTCTCCTGGCCATTTTCGGTCTGGGGGCTCGACATACTGGGCCCTTTCCCCCGTGCTACCGGGGTCTTTGAGTACTTGTACGTTGCTATCGACAAGTTCACAAAGTGGCCGGAGGTGGAAGCAGTGAGGAAGGTGACAGCACAATCAGCCGTCAAGTTCTTTAAAGGGATAGTTTGCCATTTCGGTGTGCCCAACAGGATCATCACCGACAACGGCACGCAATTCACAAGTCGCACCTTCATGTAGTACGTCCAAGACCTTGGCGGCAAAAAAAAATTTGCCTCTGTTGCTCACCCGAGAAGCAACGGCCAAGCGGAGGGGGCCAATGCTGAAGTGCTGCGCGGTCTCAGGACCAGAACCTTTGACAAGCTGAAAAAGTGCAAAAGACGCTGGATTGATGAGTTGCCGGCGATTCTTTGGTCAATCAGAACGACACCAAATCGAGCCACCGGCCAGACACCCTTCGCTCTGGTCTACGGAGCGCAAGCAATTCTCCCCACGGAACTCACGTACGGATCACCTCGAGTGCTCGCTTATGATGAGCTTGAGCAAGAGCAACTGCGGCAAGATGACGTTGTGCTCCTTGAGGAGAATCGTCTTCAGGCTGTTGAGCGAGCTGCATGCTACCAGCAAGCTTTGCGCCGCTATCATAGCCGCAAAGTTCATGCCCGAAGCCTTGAGGAAGGCGACCTTGTTCTTCGATGGATTCAGTCCGCCAAGAATTCAAACAAGTTGACGCCAAAGTGGGAAGGCCCTTATCGAGTAGTACAAGTCACCAGGCCCGGCGCTATCCGCCGGGAGACCGAAGATGGCGTTCCAGTGAGTAATTCCTGGAATATCGAACATCTTCGCAAGTTCTACCCATAAGGCGCGGTTGCCGGGGGCCCCCGGCAACCACCCTTTTGTACAAGTCTTGCCGGCAAGGCATATGATCCTTTGTACAAAGCCAGGCGCAGACCCTGAGCACAGATGAATAAATTTAAGTGTTGTGCATTCCCTTATTGATTTCCATGTTCATATATATATGCATGTTTGTCTAAGATGTTGTACGACACTTACTCCCGGTAAGTTCTAACGAACCGCCAAGGTTTCATATCTTTATTTTCTCTTCTTTCTTTTTCTTAAAAGACAGAAGGATTCCTCGCGTGCACATTTGCCGGGGGGGAAGGGAGATATGAGTACCAGTTGGCGACGTTCAGAATCGACGCTTGCCGGAGGAAGGACAGCGACAGAAAGCTAAGTTCTAAAACTTAGAACAAGTTTCCTTTATTGCAAAGTTATTTTCTTGGACGATTCCGACTTTTGTATGGAAAATCTGCACGCGAAGGAACCCTTGCTGTAATCGGTTGCGCCCTTATTTTGTTTCGAGTCCGCTCAACGATTTAAGTGGCTGCACTGAGAACGCCAAGGAGTCTTGCCGGCCGCTGCGCCTCCAGCAGGCTGCTGAAGTCCCGCACCCAGTGCTCGCGGCAGGTTGCGCGCCGGCAAGTTTTTCAGTAAGCGTAGGGTGAACTCCATACATAAAGGAATTAGACAAGGGAGATAGTATGCATGTATCCAAACATAAGCAAGTTATATTACATTAATAAGCTGCCGCAGTTCTAACTTAAGACTTAATTGTCTTTGACATGGAATGACGACTGCAAGAAGAGGTGGAGCAGTTAATCTCTGCGCTGGCCTTTGATCCTTTTGATTGAATCCACCTTCTCGAGGATAGGCGAGACAAGCTCTTCAAGCGCCTCGAGATTTGCGTCCTTTGGCAGGTGGCCAAGCATGTTGGAGAGGTCGATGCCAGGATTGTTATGCGCCACCTTGATAAGCACCTTGCGGAGGACAGCCCGGCAAAGCCGGTGGGACTCGTTGGCCAATTGAGTCGCCCGGTTAGACTGAAGCAACTTCAGGGCATCAATGATGCTCTCGAAGAACATCGTCAACCTGGCACTCGGAGATATCCTTTCCTCGGAAGAATACCTGAAGTTTGACAGACCCATGGTTGACAGTTCTGCCATGAGCTTCTCCGCAGCGTCGATGAGACGACCAGTCCAGATCTCCACCCCCTTTTCGTAATCAATTTGGGCGGCGGCAGCGCTCTTGAGCAGGTTCCTCTCTCCCTGGAGATCTTTGAGCAGGGCCTTCTCGCGAGCCCTGCCGGCCTTGAGAGACTTCTGCAACATGGTCAGCTTCAATTCCAGAACGGCAATAGTATCATTTGCTGAGGAAAGCTGCTTGGTCTTGTTGGACATGGCAACTTGCATCTCCTCCAGGGTGTGGAGGGTTTTTTCCCTATCACCTTTGAGCGTCGAGAGCTCCTTGCCGTGTTCTTCGAGATCCACTTCCAACTTCTTTACTTTGTCGCTCAGCTCATTCTTGGCGGCCTCTGCAGCCTCGGCAGCATCGACGGCCTCCTTGAGCTTGCCGGCATGATCTACAGTTAGAGCATTGAGCGCCTCTTTGTGTTTCTGCTCCAGCTCCTGGGTCCACCGCGCGACAAGCTTCTCGATATCTTCATCTTTGCTGTGAAGCTTGGTGGCGAGCGCCTGCTCACGTGCGGTGAGATCTTCCTCGTGAGCATCAAGCGCAACGCGATGCCCCATCAGGAGAGCATCTTCAGCAGCAATTCTTTGCGTAGCTTCATCTTGCGCCTTCTCCATGTCAGATTGTTTCAGGAGGATTTCTATCCACTGTTGGCTTACTTGTTCCCGGCCGGCAGTCAACTCCTGGATGGCCTCGGCGTACCGGACTTGCATTTGTTCGACGCGCCTCTGAAAATCTGCTTCGGCCGCCTCGACAACTGCCATTCTGGAATCCGCTTTCTCTTTCCGGGTGCGGTGGAGGGCCTGGAGCTTGCGGAAATTTTCGCCCATGGCCTGAAGGAGCTGATCCTCTTCACACTTGCCGCTGCTAGCGCTTGGATCATCAACAACCTTGAGCCCGGCAGCAGCGATGACTTCTTCATCGAAGACTTCCCCTTCGGTCGGTGCCCCAATGCTTGCCGTCCCTGGCAAGTTGACAAACAGGTTCTCGCCAACTTTGAGATATTTGCTGGATGAGGGGCCTTCAGATGTTGACGGTTGATCCTCAACAACCGCCTCACCAGTAGCAGGGGGCTCCGTGGCCGGCGCAGCGCCTGGCGCTCCTACGGCAGGAATGCCGTCAGTACGGTCACCAGCCTCCTTGCCGCCCTCTTCAGTAGACTCCTTGGCGGGTTCCTCCTGTGCAGTCTTGGCGGCCTCCTCGGCAAAGGCACTGCCGGCTTCTACGGTGGCATCCGTGGCGGCCTCGCTGGCAGCGATCTTGTCGGCTTTGGCGGCAACATCCCTGGCGGTCTCCTCGATGACAGCGTCGATATCCATGTCTTCCATCTCAGGAAGTTCTAAAGGACAAGGGGGAGAGACAGAATGAGATCAAGATTGAAGTTCAAGAAGACAAAAGAAAGAGAGATAAAGGAAAGAATAGCAAACACGCTGAGGCAATTGGTTACCTGCATCGGGCTGTTGAGAGGTGGCCTCGCCCCTGCCGGCAACCTCGGTTGCCGGGGGTGAGATGCCAGCATCCATGGTTGTTGGCTCCTCCTCGACCAAGACAAGCTCGTCGGTGTGATCACTTGCCGGGGACGCACTTGTGGGCGATGTGGTTGACAGAGGTGGCGCGACGAGGGTATCTCCTGATGACTCCCTTTGTTGCCGTCCTTCTCCTGCAAGCCCAAAGATATCAGCCGCACGGATAGGAACCTCAGCATTCCCCAACCGAAAAGAATAATGAACTTACGCTGGGGGCTGCGCTGGGGGCTGCGTCGAGGACTAAGATCCGGGCTGATGGTAGTAGTTTCCGGCGCGCTCACGAAGCCTGCCGGAGGCTCGTCGCCCGTAGAAGTCTTTGTCCTCTTCGCCATCCTTTCCATCAGGGTTTCTGCATCACTGCAGAGACAATACAAGCAAGTCAATAAGATTGATTCAGGATTGGGAGATAAAGGTTGTGGTAAGCGACTCACTCTTCCTGTTCTCGCTCCGGACTGAAGCCGGAGATGTCGAAATCGACCTTCGTTGCAGTGTCTGTGTGGGAAGGCGGAGGAGGGGTCCTAGGTCGCTTGGCTGTAGCAGGCACCGGGGGCTGGCGTGTTTCCGTCACCTCAGCTTCCGGTGCGGTAGCGCGAGACACCTCTGCCGCCTCAGCAGTTGCCGCTGATGTGGGTCTCGCACGCCACGCAGGTTGCTGTCGGACCCCTTGCCGCGGCACAGCCTTGCCAGCCGCTTTCTTGCCGGGAGCCTCGCTGCTCGAGGAAGGTTGGCTTGCCGGGATGCCAGATGCAGCCTTTCGAAGAACACGCTTTGTCTTCTTCAGGACTCGGAGCTCTTCTTGCGGTTCTTCTTAAGCCGCGTCTTCGTCGGACGAGCTCTCAGCGGCTGTGCTGCTCTGTTCCCCGGCAGCTTTGTCCATCCCGGCAGGATTTTTCTCCACTACTACCTCTGTGTCACTGGTTTCCCATTCTGTGAAGCCGACGCTGCCTGCCTCCGTGGCAAGATTTGCCTCCTCCGCCCTAGTGGCAATGTATGCCACCTCTTCGTCGGTGGTGGCTCGAATGAAGTCTGCTTCTTCTCGGACGGCCCTCTCCGTCAAGTTATCAAAGAACTTCTGTGCCTCTTCCTCGGATGGCTCAACCCATGTCGCGTCGAGACTATGGGCATTGAACAGTGGCATGGTAGCGATAATAGACCCCAGGGCAGAGTTGTTGCACAGAGGGACAATCCTTGTCGGCAACCGATGCTTGTTGTCGCGCTGGAACAACTTTTGACGGAGAGCGCCAAGTTGCATAGCAGTCAGATTGTTGTTCAACCCGGGGCGCAGTCTCATGATGTCTGCTATGTTTTGGTATTCCCAAGCTGGTCTTCCTTTATTCTGCAAGGGGGCAATGCGGCGGCGGAGAAAATCAAAGCCAATCATCTCCATTGTCAGCCCAACAGCTTTCAGGCGAAGAATCCTGGTGGTGGCAATTGTTAGTTTTTCATCTTCAGCAGCAAGACTGCTCCAGCCACTGCCGCGGACCGCTTTCTGCTATCGGGGCAGACAGAACGGATGGGGATCTTTTTCCTTGATCCAGCACCACTCAGACCGCCATTCGTCCCACTTCTCGCGGTAAACCCCTTCTGGGTATATTTCCTTATTCCAAGCCCTTGAAATCCAGGCGATAGAACCAGAGAGGGCCTCTCCTTTTTGGATTCGAGGGAAAAAGTAGTGGCGGAAAAGGGCGGTATTGGGAACCACTCCGGCAAAATTTTCACAAAGGTGAGCAAAGATGGACATGCACAATACCGCATTCGGCGTGAAATCGAGAAGATGGAAGCCGTATGTGTACATAATGTCGTTGAAGAAGTCAGAAAATGGAGGACAAAGCCCGCAATAGAAGTATGCGACGAAAAAGGGGTATCTGTCTGACCCACTCTTGGAGCAAGAACCTAGAATCACACGAGTGGCGGGGTGAGCCTGCGTCTCCCTCGCCCACATGCACTGGTACCGCCTCTTCAAAGCTTCTGCATCGAGCGACGGGGCGAAGACGACATATTTCTTCCGCATCTTCACCAGCTCGCTCTCCGGGACATCGGCTTTCGTCTCCTTGCCCTTGCCTTTGCTGGTCTTGGGCGGCATGGCGACTACAAAGGCGGAAGCCGGGGATGAAGCGGGCGTGGAGGCGACGAGCGGATGAGGGAAAGTTTTGCTCTGAGCTCGAGAGAAGGAAAGCAATGGCGACGGCCAGATTGAGGAGAAAAGGGGGGTAAATAGGCTTGTGCCTCTGCGGTTTCTCCTTTTTATGGGGAAGGAGTGGGGCTGCCTCTTTTACTCCCCAATGTGAATGTGCCTCTGCGGGCGCGTTGCAGTTGCAGCTTTTGAGGCACGCTTCCCACGTCGCGCGTTCGGCGCGTGTAGTGTGGGGCACAGTAAACGGGATATTTACGAGCAGTTAATCCCCTGCCACGTGTGCCCGTGCACTATTTGGGCCTAGCCCAACAACGCCTCGCACTCGTGTGTGGCCTAGGCCCGGGGGCTCCTGTCGGTGTACTAAGTATTGGGCCATTAGTACCCCGTACTTGTGCACGGGCAGTTGTAGCCATACTCGCGGCAAGGCTTATCGGGGAATAGTCCGAGGTTGACTCAGGCCATCAAGGAAATTCTCAAGTCAAAGATCTGAGGATCAGTAGATAAGAAGAGCTGGAATCCGCAGGCCAGCTTCCCCGGCAAGATCTTGCCGGGGTGGCCTGCGAAGCCCGGCAAGGTTTGGCGCCCAGCAAGGTTCAGCACCCGGCAAGGTTTTGTTGCTGTGCCACCGCTCTGGCACAGCAACAAACCCGACATTCTGGGTCCTTCTTTGGATGCGTGGCGACGCGCCAGTGGAGGAGAGCTTAAGCGGTGCTGATGGGATGGCCCCTTTTTCCATCCCCAAGAAAGTGAGGACACCTAAGCGGACACCTCACGGTGCATTAAATGCGTTCGTCCTAATCCGTCAGGGGTTAGGTATGATGACCCTGTAGCTACTTTACACCTCAATGTATGTACATTTTGCCACTGTGGTGACCCCTTTGTGGTATAAAAGGAGGCCCAAGGCAACTGCTACAGGGGAGGACGATCTTCTGGCCCATTCTGCATGTGTAGCCGCTCTTGGAACGTACTGTTCACTACGAGCGCTCCTGGAGCCTGGGCTCAAGAACATCGATAATAAAACAAGGCAGGAGTAGGGTTTTACGCTGATCAGCGGCCTGAACCTGGGTAAAATCACCCCGCGTCGATCATTGGTTCTGCTCTTTGCGCATACCTCTCCCCCCGCCGAATCGTAAAGGGGTCCCTTGGGATCCCATAGGTGTCGACGCCGACATTGAGTTGTAAGTAAATAGAAGTATGATGATTTTCATTATTAGAGCATTGTCCCATGTGAGGAAAAAAAGAGAAAAGAAAAAAAGAAAAAAAGAGAAGAAAGAGAAAAAAGAAAAAAGAAAAAAGGAAAAAAGGAAAAAAAAAGAAAAAAAATGAGAGAAAAAGAGAGAAGGGGCAATGTTACTATCCTTTTTCCATACTTGTGCTTCAAAGTAGCACCATGATCTTCATGATAGAGAGTCTCATCTGTAGTCACATTCATATACTAGTGGGAATTTTTCATTATAGAACTTGGCTTGTATATTCCAACTATGGGCTTCCTCAAATTGCCCTAGGTCTTCATGAGCAAGCAAGTTGGATGCACACCCACTTAGTTTTCTTTTTGAGCTTTCATAAACTTATAGCTCTAGTGCATCCGTTGCATGGCAATCCCTACTCACTCACACTGATATCTATTGATGGGCATCTCCATAGCCCGTTGATACGCCTAGTTGATGTGAGACTATCTCCCTCTTTTTTCTTCTCCACAACCACCTTCTATTCCACCTATAGTGCTATGTCCATGGCTCACGCTCATGTATTGCGTGAAAGTTGAAAAAGTTTGAGAATACTAAAGTATGAAACAATTGCTTGGCTAAAACCGGGGTTGTGCATGATTTGAGTATTTTGTGTGATGAAGATGGAGCATAGCCAGACTATATGATTTTGTAGGGATAAGCTTTCTTTGGCCATGTTATTTTGAGAAGACATAATTATCATGTTAGTATGCTTGAAGTATTATTGTTTTTATGTCAATATTAAACTTTTGTTTTGAATCATACGGATCTGAACATTCATGCCACAATAAAGAAATTACATGGATAAATATGCTAGGTAGCATTCCACATCCAAAATTCTGTTTTTATCATTTACCTACTTGAGGACGAGCAGGAATTAAGCTTGGGGATGCTTGATACGTCTCCAACGTATCTATAATTTTTTATTGTTCCATGCTATTATATTATCTGTTTTGGATGTTTTATCTGCATTAATATGCTATTTTCTACTATTTTTGGGACTAACCTATTAACCTAGAGCCCAGTGCCAGTTCCTGTTTTTTCCCTGTTTTTGAGTTTCGCAGAAAAGGAATACCAAACGGAGTCCAAACGGAATAAAACTTTCGCGATGATCTTTCTTGGACCAAAAGGAAACCAGAGGACTTGGAGTGCAAGTCAGAGAAGCCACGAGGCAGCCACAAGGACGGAGGGCGCGCCCAGGAGGGTAGGGCGCGCCCCACACAATTGTGGGCCCTCGTGCGTCTCCTAACCTAATTCTTTCATCTATATATACTCTTATATTCCCAAACCACCAGAGGCATCCACGAAAAGACTTTTCCACCACCGCAACCTTCTGTACCCGTGAGATCCCGTCTAGGGGCCTTTTCCGGTGTACTGCCGGAGGAGGATTCGATCACGGAGGGCTTCTACATCAACACCATTGCCCTTCCGAGGAAGCATGAGTAGTTTACCTCAGACCTATGGGTCCATAGCTAGTAGCTAGATGGCTTTTTCTCTCTCTTTGATTCTCAATACCACGTTCTCCTTGATGTTCTTGGAGATCTATTCGATGTAATACTTTTTCGCGGTGTGTTCGCCGAGATCTGATGAATTGTGGATTTATGATCAGCTTATCTATGAATATTATTTGAATCTTCTCTGAATTCTTTTATGCATGATTTGATATCTTTGCAAGTCTCTTCGAACTATCGATTTGGTTTGGCCAACTAGATTGGTTTTTCTTGCAATGGGAGAAGTGCTTAGCTTTGGGTTCAATCTTGCGGTGTCCTTTCCCAGTGACAGTAGGGGCAGCAAGGCACGTATTGTATTGTGGCCATCGAGGATAAAAATATGGGGTTTTCATCATATTGCTTGAGTTAATTCCTCTACATCATGTCATCTTTCTTAAAGTGTTACTCTGTTCTTCATGAACTTAATACTCTAGATGCGGGCAGGAGTCGGTCGATGTGTGGAGTAATAGTAGTAGATGCAGAATCGTTTCGGTCTACTTGACACGGACGTGGTGCCTATATTCATGATCATTGCCTTAGATATCGTCATAACTTTGCGCTTTTCTATAAATTGCTCGGCAGTAATTTGTTCACCCACCGTATTATTTTCTATCTTGAGAGAAGCCTCTAGTGAAACCTATGGCCCCCGGGTCTATTTTCCATCATACAATCTTCTACTTTCCAATCTACGAGTTTCCGATCTACTATTTTGCAATCTTTTACTTTCCAATCTACGAGTTTCCGATCTACTATTTTGCAATCTTTTACTTTCCAATCTATAAAACAAAAATACCAAAAAAATATTTACTTTACCATTTATCTATCTCTATCAGATCTCACTTTTGCAAGTAACCAAGAAGGGATTGACAACGCCTTATCGCGTTGGGTGCAAGTTTGGTGTTTGTTTGTGCAGGTATTCGGTGACTTGCATGTTGTCTCCTACTGGATTGATACCTTGGTTCTCAAAACTGAGGGAAATACTTACTCTACTTTGCTGCATCACCCTTTCCTATTCAAGGGAAAAACCAACGCAAGATCAAGAAGTAGCAGATCACAGTAGGAGGTTTGAATGTTTTTGCAATATAGGCCTCAAAGAGTTTGGGAATTGCGCAGAAAGTACAAGTACTACGCATGTGGCATCTGATCACAGATCATACGACCTAGATGCTCGTATCACCTTAGCGGCTAATTAAGCTACGGGGAGCACCTAATATGAGCTACTGGGAGCTGTTGGATCCAAGATCTAGTGGCACACACGAGGCCTGAATGTTGTATTTGCAAAAAAACCATGGAGAGTTTGGAAATTGTGCATAATTACAAAGACTACTCCCAAGCCATTGGATCTCAGATCCAACGACGTAAAAACTCGTATCACCATAGCATCTAAGCTTCGGGGTGGATGTGATATTCTATGCCGCTGTCATTTTTGATCCTAAACTTGCAAAATACGTGTAACTGGTGCCGTAACTTGTCTAACCGCGCAAAATGTTTGTGCAAAAAAACATCCTACACCGAAATATCGGAACAACACACAGGGGTCCCACTTGTCATTGATCAAATTTGGACCTAAAACTAACAAATCTGAAAGACGAGATTCGAACTGGCAAACTGGACTACAAAGCATAAGTCGATAGCCTGAAACAGCAACGGTTGTTGGCTTTGTCGCATAACTTGATTTTATACAGTATTACATTGAGTAGAGTAGAGGGAGTGGCTCATCATCACGTGCATGACCGTTGACTCACTTACTGGAGGGTCCCATGTCTGCGATCTCTCTCTCCTCTCCATCGTCTAACCTTTAGACGCACGGGCACACACGAAGAGCGGCGCGAGCTTGCCATGGTGTTATTATAACTAAAAAATGCTTGGAAAATAGAAGAATCGCCTAGAACAAGAGACATTGTGGCTGGTCGAGACGGAGCTAACCACACCTATCCTCCGTGCCACGTTAGCATGATGAAGCTGAGCGGCTAGTGGGATGTTTTCAACCGACTGGCTGGGTCCCGAGGTCGAACCATAGCTAGTACGTCTGATACAGTATATTTTTACACGCACATTTTCCCTCCGTGCCGAGACATGGCACACCCTACCGCGTGGTTTCTGGGTCCTCCCGGGTGGTGCACGCATATTTTCTTCCTTGCTAAGACATGGGACACCCTACCGCGCGTTTTCTGGGTCCTCCTCGGTCGTAGTGCCGAAGCAAGTAAATGAGTCGTCAAATCCCAAAAGCCCCCCTTTCCCGCCGAGTACATCAGTGAAGCACGGTGGCTAGCTAGTTGGGCTAGTGCGACCGATTAGCTAGGCCACCGCCACATTTGTTTTTTCACCCCTTTTTTTCTCTCCTTGCCGGCAGGTAAATTTAAATATCCACCGCGGCGTTGCTCTGGTCTTTGGGTGTGGCAGGCGCGGCATGATTTTTATTTTTTTGATTGACGGGAGCAGGCGCGGCAGCGATTAGTCATGATGACTCCGCCTGTAAAACCCACTGCTCCCTGATGTGAAAAGTCGTCGACTGGTGTTTTCCCATGGTGAAAACCAAAAGATTCACCCCGCTCCTCGGCTGGCTCCCTCCTCCTTCCCGTAGATTGCATTGCCTTTCAGCCGTTTCGCCCCCTTTGCTTCCTCTCCCCATTGCTTCTACCTGGTTCCATGGCGGCGCACCAGATCACTGGGTCTGAGGTGAGGCGCCTGACACCGGAGCTCCAGGCCAAGGATGCGGAGCTCAGGGCCAAGGACGTGGAGCTCCTTGAGCTCAAGGAAGAGAGGAGTGCCATGCTCCTCCTTTATGTGCGGGAGTTCACGGAGCTTCAAAAGTGGCAGGCGTACACCACAAAGATGCTTGAGGCATCACCGGCATTGCTGCAGAAAGCGGGAGATACGATAGGCGGTCAGGCGAGCCGGCTGGAGCGCGAGCGGGCCGAACGTGACGAGGTCCAGGATCGCCTCAACCACTTAGTCGACCATGTTGCCACACACGTGTTGCGGCTGCGTGATGCCTACCATCATGCCAGCGCGACCATGCCGGCCGTCGGGCTAAACCCATTCGACCACCCCGTCGACTTCAACGAGCTGCGGCTTCCTAACCTAGTCTCCTTCTTCACTTATCTCCGAGGAGCTGAGCCGTCTCCGCACGATGGTGGGGGCGGAGCTGGACAAGGAGGGGTTGCGGGCAGCCGTCGCCGTTGCCGGGCGAATTGTCTCAGGGCTTCGTCACAGGAATCCATTCGTGCCATTGGATGCTGTCTTCGACGAGCTGGCTCCCGTCGACCAGGAGCGGGCTCTGCGGGCGGTGGCACCCTGCATCACCAACGTCATGCGCCTCGAGAAGCAGAGGGACTTCGGTGGTGTTTAGGCGTCCTTTGCATGGGCATGTCCATGTCTCGGTGCAACATGACCGTTGGATCAAACTCAGACGATGCAGATCAGTCAATGTAGCACAAAGCGTGTGGGTGTGTTTGGTTGCATTCTCATCCCAATATAGTTGTTCCCTCTTCGTGCATGCTCATCTCAGCACCCCTCTTCATGCATGCTCCTAGTGTATTTGTGTTAACCTACTAGTGTGGACTCATGCACCCTTCATGCACTCTGCCAAACACCCAAAAGTGGGTCGAGAAGGGAACTTTTGCTCCCATCCCATGCACCCTTCATACACCCTGCCTAAGACTGATTTGTGCTTCATATGGTTCATGTTCCATGGAGTACTGTAGCACCGTACTCTCCGTGCGCTGTAGACCTAGTTCTGTTAACATTGATCTCACCATTCATTCTCGACCGGACAGTCAAAAAAAGGGTATGTTACATTATTGTTCATATCGTTGACATGCGCACAACATCATTTGTTATTGTCATATCTTACTACACTAGCAACAAGATTATATAGTACTGACATATGAACCACTGCACATGCCTAGTAGTAGGAGTACTGTGTAAGTTCAAGTGGCTGCCGTGTTTCACACTCCTCCGTTGTAAGAGTGGAAACGCTTGTTGTAATCATTTTTTCTTCAGAAACAGTGGACACGCTCTACCATGCGGATCCTCCTCGACGGTCGTCGGGAACCTTTCTACTCATTTTCGTCGATGTGTGGGACAGCCAGCATCGGGGTCCACTTGCCATGCACTAAATTACTCCGTACTAGAGTGCACAACTGCACGGTAGACTACCCCGGTCGAAGCGTCACAGTAATGCCCAATGAGCCGTCAAATCACAAAACCCCACCTTTCCAGCAGTAAGCTGGACGGACGAAGCAACCATCATTTCACTCTTCTCCCTCAGCTTCTTCTCTTGAAGAAAACCCCAACTCACTTCTCCCTCATCTTGTTCCTCATTTCTTCAAGAAAACCCCGACGCGCTTCTGCCATTGTTCTTCTCTCCCAAAGAGGGAAAGGTGAGCGCATCAATGGTGTTGATTCTGGCCAAGGCCCCGTCTTGCAACCCCGAGACTGATCCTGTAACTCCCTCCCTGTTCTACTTTTTGGTTTGTGCTTATGGTTTCTTTTCTTCTATTTCTATTTGACAGTTTCTTGATGGACCCTGGAGCACCGGCCGAAGTGATGTCTATGGCTCTGGCCAAAACCGTCGAGGCTCAGGGTACAAAGAAGCGCAAGCACCCCACCGAGACTATTGCAGACAAGCTCAAGGCCATCGCCCTGTCCAAGCCCCCCTCTCCGGGATCCATCATTAAGCAAGTCCAGGTAATATCTCTTCTTGATGATCTTTTTGGCGATCTTGATCGTGTTTTTTCATCTAACACGCAGTACTAGTACTAGTACTAGTAGTACAACTTTCTGGGTGATCTTGCATGCGATTTTTGTGTGCCAAATGACGGTTCTAAATTGCTCTTTTGACCAAAACATGCGAGAGGTTGACATACATATGATTATTGCACATAACACTGATTTCTTATAGATTACTTTCAACTACTTTATGAACATCAATGCTAGGTGTAGGAAATGCAAGATTTTAGCCCTCATGCCTTTGAAGAGAGTATATTAGCCTCAGTAACTTGTGTTATGGATATTGCAAGTAATCCCTCTGCTCTCATGCCTTTGAAGACAGGTCTAGTGTCTTTGTTCACTCATTTCTGTGCGTATATGTAGTCTTATATGGAGTAAAATATCGAAAATCATCTTATATTTCTGAACGGAGGTAGTAATAAAATATTTGGTTTCTGTTTGAATTAGAACCAAGTCCGCGATGGAGATGAAGTTCTCAAAGTCATGTTGTGTGAACTGCAAGACCTGAGGATGAGTTCTACTACTAAACTATCCAGTTGTTGTGTCCTTGTTGCCACGTGTTGTGAACTAGTGTTTTCCTGTAGCATTGTTGTCAGGCGTGTTCTCGAGGGTGTACTTCACCACAACAATTTCCTAGATGTGTCTTCGATTACGAAGGGTGTGGTTCTTGTAAAGCTTCCCGACAAATCTGATGTGGAATGTCTTCATCGTCATGTTTATGAGTGGAAAGACCACTCTGTTAGGTTCTCCAAGGTTGACGAGATGGCGATGGTGCTGGTAGACATCTCTCACGAAGTCCATGGCCTAGTCAGTTATGTGGGGTACTTCCCATAGGTCGGTGGCAAGAAATAGTCTGCAGAGTTTAATTAGTGCAACTTTGCTTGTCTGTAGTAAGTACTATTGTTCAGTACTTGATTTGTGTGTGTGAACCATGTATTGTTTAGTACTGCCGCTTTTGTTGTGTGGTGAGTCCTGAGAACAGTCTATGTTAATGTCTGTCCACTCAATTCAGTCTATATATTTTGAAGTATCCAGGTCATCTTTTTTGTGAGGATGGTTTATCAATTAAGGTTACACTCCAATATTGTATGCATTGCAGGGTTTATCGCACCCACCAGGATTTACAGTCCCATGGATATTCGGTCCATACGATTTGTCACGACCTTTGGACTATCCTGCTTGTGGGAGTAAGCGGGGGCCTTGCATGCCACCCGTAATTGGACTATCAACCTTTAGTTTAGAACTTGAACATAGTGATTTCCTGGTAAGGATTCACTCGTGTCACATCAAGTAAATCTTATTGATTTACTGTCTAAATCTTATTGATTTACTGTCATGTTTTCTTACTTTTGCTGCAATTTTACGATGCAGGTTTTGCCATGTCACATTTGTTACAGAATAAACCGTTTGGTTTGCTCTATGATGGTTATTTTTGCAGGTTTCACTTCTTATGTTGTGTCAGTAACGAAGGCACTGTCCATCACTTATATTACTGGACACAATTGGATCAGTCTGTTGTCTGAATACAATCTGAAGCCCTATGATGAACTGTAGTTTGGTTTAACAAACACGCCACAATTAGTCCTTCTGGCGTTTAAAAGAAGTGAAGAAAAAGACTAGATCAAGGTCACAGAGCCTAGTGAAGTTAGAAAGCTGAAGTATGAAATCATAGCAGACCAGAGACGATCGCTGCTGTCTCGCACATCAGTACCACCTTCAACATCGGATCGAGCACCGGCACCTTCTCAGACGGCACTAGCTCTAGCACTGACAGCGGCAGCAGCTCAGTCTGATCCACCAAAGGATTGGGCACTGACCGTGTCAGCGGATCAGGCTGATCTACCGGAGGATCGGGCACCGACACGGGCACTTGCTCCCACGCCGGCACTAGCTCCGCAAGGAACACCATCTCTGGCAGCAGCAGCGGCACTACTAGTCGCACCGGCACGGGCACCAGCAACGGCTCCGGCACCTACACCAACACTTGAAGTTGCACTTGCATCTGCTCCGGCTCGTGCAGCGGCAACGGAACAAGCAGTTGCACCAGCAACAGACTGGGCTGCAGTTCGCACTGCATATACCAAAGTCCCTACAAAAACTAACATCTCCACCTTCTTGGTAAGCATTGGCCGCCAAAGTGCTTCGTTCTTTTTTCTTTCCATGTTGTTTCACATGATTCACTGTGTTGATCTAACTGTTTGTGTATGTCTTCTTGTTTGCAAACAGAGAATTCCTAGAGTAACGAGGGGGTCGTTCAATAATCCGGGTGATCGTGGCCAAGTTTCTCTTACCATGCGCAGCCTTGGTGTGAATGAACCTGCTCAATATACCGTAAGTACAAAGGATGGTCGCATGATGATTGATGCTAAAGGATGGTCAAGGTTCAAACCTCTATCAAATCTTGCGGTAGGGGATGATGTCAAAATCGAACTTTCTCGGCAAGGAGAGCTGGTCCAAATCAACTTTGAAATTCTTCAGTAGCAACACGCAACTGCCGAACTGATCTATCCTCCGAGAGCTTTTGATGTACTAATATGGCATGGTGAAACAAGTGTCATGTGTGTATAAGTAGTACGACAGTATTATTTATCACGTAGGATATCATGAAAGAATTGCAACTCTGATTGCTGGTTAGGAACTGTCGTTCGATTTCATTCTAACAGCTGCCATGCTTTATTTAATTTTTTGTATTCGCCTTGCGACAGCATCTAAAACCAGCGGCGTACCGATCTCTTGCAATATGAAATTCGCTGAGTTAGAACACATGGGCCCCCAAACATGCAGGCCCACCGGCCTGTGGCCCAAAGTCCAGAACCGTGAGCCTGTCTGAGTATTATATTCTCAGCTGAACCCCCATATTATGTTATATATATTCCCCTTGATTTTTCTTATGTAAAAAGTTGTGATATAACAGATTTTTATATTTCTTTACAGAGGGAGTATCTCTCTATCAAAAATATATTTATGTGTAACTAGTTAGTCCTGCCTTTCTACTTCCTTTCGCTGATATGTGGGGCATCCAGCAACGGGGTCCACGTGCCATGCACCAAATTAGAGTGCACAACTGCACGGTAGACTCACCGCGGTCGTAGCGCCGCAGTAATGCCCAATGAGCCGTCAAATCACACAAAAAACACCTTTCCAGCTTTAGCAGTAAGTTGGACGGACGAAGAAGCAATATTTCACTGGGCCTAAATCCCCTTCTCCCTCGTCTGCTTGTTCAGAGAAAACCCCCTCTCGATGATTGCGTAGGGTTTTCTCATGGAGAACCAGGTACGAATTCTTCATCCATACTCGATAAATCCTAGTCCCTTGGTCGCGGGTAATCCTAGGATGGCAGCCGCCGCCGTTGATGCATTTTTCTTCCTACTGAATCTAGTGTGTTTCATTTGCAGTGCCCAAAGTGCAAGGACCCTACAGGTTTCTGTGCCCTCGGCGAGACGCCACACTTGTTCCTTCTCATCCTAACACAGAATTTTAAAAAGCGCACAGTATGTTCCTAGAATCCTCTTTTCTATCCAGGAGGGTGGGGTTTTTTGAACATGCTGTCGACTAATTTGGAAATTTGGATTGCTATATTTGGATAAAAGGTACTAGTACCATGGTCAATACTGACGTGAAAGAGGAAATTATTTCTAGATTTGGATAGCGAATACATTGTGTTCTCATATTATTTTTCCTGCAGTGCATTCCTTGCTCTGCCAGAACACATGTACTCAAGATGGCCGGCCTTGCCATAACTGAATACACCAGTTTAATGGCCACATTGAAGACAAGCCATGGATATAAGTTCTGAGTTGGGTTCATGAACCAAGAAGATCGCTGCTTTTTTATGGCCGAACTTGGATAAACTTTCTCAAGTGTACGGACTGAAAGTTGGTGCACGAATGTTGATGGAAATAGCAGAACCTGGTCTCATCTTCACTGTGATCTTCCACCCCGAGGTCCTTCCAGTAGTTCATCCATGTTAGTTTTGTATCTGGTTCTTGCATGTTGCCTCGATTACTTCTTAATCCACCTATTCTGTCTAACTAATCACAATTTAACTTTAGAAGTAGCAACGATTTGTGATTCCCTTCTCTCACGAAGATGCTACTTCTAACTAATATTTCTTATAATTGGTGGCACATGTAGGTTATTTCAAAGTTAAGCACGCTACTCATTTGTTATTCTATAAGAACTCGACTGTTACTGATGGCACTGAAGTTGACTGGGACGACATCCACCAGTTCCTACACTTTATTTATCGTCTTGAGGTCCTTGTGGGGTGTTTCAATGGTGGAAGGCCATGTGGGATATGTGTGCCACTGCTGCACATGTTGAACAGGTCCAACTGTGTCGAGAAACTTATGGTACGAGTTGTTTTCTGTTATATATGTTGTTCATAAACTCTTGCTTATACACAGTTTTACAGTTGTGATCTTCTTGAAACAGAAACTGCCCAGTTCTATTGTTCCTATACAGATGCCTGACCATGGTCAGGTCAGACTTGCGCTTGGTCACAACATGATGTTTATGTCGACCTACTCCATTTCCCTTAGAGGTGAAAAGATACTTATTCATGGGTGGTCTCAAATAATGAAGGCCCGTCCATCTTGGAGAATAGGACAGAAGGTTATGCTCATGCTTTTCCATGGCTCTAAAGCGAATATCCTGTTTATTGACCACATTGCTAGATGAAGCCACTTTCAGAAGGTTGTGGATGCGCGGAGTGGCGCCTAGGCCTTGTCCTGGGGCTTGGTGGTCTCACCCTTGGTTAACTGTAGGCAAAGTAGCACTGTTCGAGGCGTGCTTTGTACGGTTGAACCTGTATAAGTACTCATACTACTTTCAGCTATGGTTGTTAAGTGCCCCTATTGGTTTCAGTTAAGGTTGTTAAGTACTCCTGCTGCTTTTACAGTCTGTCGTGTTTCTTTAGTCCTGTCTTCCTCCAGCCGCCAAAACCAAACCAGCGCCGGCGGGGCCGCCTGCTTCCGCCTCCCACGGCTGGCTGCGCCTTAGCACACGCATCACCGCCCCACCATCTCCTAAATCTTTAATGCCGACGTCCGAGGCCTCGCCGTCATCCTCCGCGCGCTTTGGTGCACTCGCCGCGGCGCCGCCCTTTTGTGTTGCCAACATGGTCAACAAACAAGAGGAATCGGGAGAGGACTGTACGTGGAGAGGATGATAGTAGGGGCCCACCATGTCCATGGCCGTACGCAAGCAAGTTCCTCATTTTTTGTTATATACTCCATTGTCAGCGTGTAGAAAAAGAAAATGCTTCCTCCTAGTGGTTTGCTGACATCTGGGACTCACGACATTGTCAGCGTATAGTCAATAGACAAGAGAACAGCACAAGATCGGCTGACACCTGGGACGTAGCTACTCGAGCAGTATTTTTTTGTTATTGTTGAGACGGAGCAGGGTTTCAACTAGGTTGTGGCCCGTCTAGCCCAGGCTTCAATTTTACGTTCACCACATGACCAGCCCAGCTATTTTTTCTTTGTGAAAATGAGCCCAGTTTATTTTTTCTGAAGAATACCCAATCCAGGCCTACTTATTTTTCTACGCCCTGCTGGGCTGCAACTCTTTCAAGACGGCTACAAATCTTGAAAGTAATATGAAATGGGATGTAAATATAAAAAACACACGACAAATTGGCAATTACTTTCATATTCTGAATTTTTTCACATTTTCATATTCCAATTTCACTGGGCTTTAACCTAATTTAAATATATCTTCAAAGTACTTTAAATCTGGCTCAACATTTCAGTATTAAAAATAGTTTGGACCCCACCGAAATATGCGAAAGTTCGTTTAAATTTTTAACCCTGGCCCTGGCCAACAAAAAAACGGACTGCAATAAATTGCATAAGAAGTTGCAATGAGCTGTAAATTATTAAAAAATAGGGAATGCTCTGACTTGTGGGCCTATTAAGTTGACGCGTATGCAAGATTTTTTTACTTATTATATACGTCAACAAACGATTCTAGCAGACATGACCGTTGGATGTCAATCCAATGGCCGTCGTGCTTCTTCAATCTCTGATCTTCTTGCTCCAACCACCAAATCCAGCGCCGGCGGGACCGCCTGCTCCCGCCTCCCGTGGTCGGTTGTGCTGCGCGCAAGCCTCACCTCCCCCTACTACTCCCACCGCTAGCCAGGCCATCCCTCTACTCACCCACATCCCTCCACTGTTGTGGCTTTGCCGCCTCCGGGTCATTCCCTTCCTGGGTCTCGCCGTCGTCCATCGCGTTGGTGTTCTCGGCACAGCGTGGTCAACGTTGTCAACAAACGACAACATTAGAAGAGGGATGTACATGGAAAGGCTTACAGTTGGGACCCACATGGTCCATGGCCACACGCAAGCAAGTACCTCCTTATTACGCCAAAAAGAACGAATCCTCCCCATGACAGCTGGGACCCACCAGCTATATCTTGGCACGAAAGGAAGTGCCTCCTTATTAAGCGAAAAATAATGAGTGGTCCCCATGATAGCTGGGGCCCACTAGATTTGGAGGCTGACTTGTGGCCCTACTAAGTTGACGCATACGCAGGGCTTTGTCAACTTAGTCAACAAACAATTCTATCACCAGTGACCATTGGATTGTTAACATCCAATGGTCATCCTGCTTCTTCAACCTCTGATTTTCTTGCTCCAGCCTTCCAAGCCACCGCGTGCTCCTACCTCCCGTGACTGGCTGTGCTGCCGCGCAGGCCTCACCGCCCCTACTACTCCCATCGCTGGCTAGGCCATCCCTCTACTCACCCACACCCCGTGTTATTCTGTGGCGATGGCAGCCTCACACCACAGTAGAACCAGTCAACCCTCATACTACCCTCCATGTGTTCCCAGGCTCCGCGTCGTTCCCTGCCTCACCGTTGTCCACCGCCTGGTGCTGTCCACGCGGCGTGGTCAACGTGGTCAATGAACGACAGCCATCGGAAGAGGACTATACGCGGTAAGGCTGACAGATGGACCCACCAGCTACATCTTCGCATGCAAGGCAGTGCCTCCTTATTATGCGCAAAAAAAAATCCTCCCCTGTCAGCTCGGACACACCATCAATATCTTCGCACGCAAGGACGTGCCTCCTTATCCTCCCTGATAGCCGGGACCCACCCGGTCGAAGCGTACGTAGCGTTGTCATTCTGGTCGCAAACGTGTACGTACATACTGGTCCATCGGTCTTTCTACCACGATGAACCGTGGCCCAGTAAGGAGCGGTAGCTGTTCAGGCAGTCCCATCTATATCGTGTACACGTACGTACAGCCACGCTGCAAGAAAGTAAATACGGCTACGTAGTGCATACGGGCGGGGTCTCGAACGCGTACAGCGATGGTTTCCTGTTCATCAGCAGCCAACCGACTGGGTCGGAACGGAGAAACAGCGTCGTGTTCATCGGGAGGCAACAAACTGGGTCGAAATGCGTCGTGTTCATCGGGAGCCAACCGGCTTGGACGAAACAGCCGAAACGGGGTCTGGCGTAACACAAAATGGAGGAAACGGACTTGTGTTCGAGCTCCTACGGTCGAAACGAGGTGATGTTGATCGAGAGGGGTGTGGCATACCGCAAAACAGAGGAAACGGACTTGTGTTAGAGCACCTACGGTCGAAATGGGGTCCTGTTCATTGGGAGGGGTGTGGTGTACCGTAAAACGGGACTCCACGGGCTACTGTTCATCCACCGTCGACTTCCTCTAGCCTCCACCTGCTATTGTTCATCCACCGTCGACTTCCTCCAGCCTCCACCAGCTACTGTTCATCCACAGGGGGTCCTGTTCATCCAGCCTCCACCGGCTACTGTTCAACCAGCCCTCCACGGGGTCCTGTTCATCCAGCCTCCACCGGCTCCTGCTCAACCAGCCCTCCACGGGGTCCTGTTCAACCAGCCCTCCACGGGGCCCCTCCACCGGCTACTGTTCATCCACCCCACCTCCTTGATCGGGGGTCCTGTTCATCCAGCGGCAACGGCCACTACTACCATGCAATCCTGTTCATCTAACCCCCACCGGGAACTGTTCATCCAACCCCCATCAGGAACTGTTCATCCAACCCCCACCGGGGACTGTTCATCAAGAGGCAGCTTGGATCGGCTTCAGTTAGCAGCAGTAGCGAAGGAATCACTCGGGTTTAGTTAACAGCCAAGGGATCGATCGGGGTTCAGTAACGTAGCTAGTGCAATCGCTCGGGTTCAGTTAGAGCCCAACGCCTCGCACACACGCGCGTACGTGTACGAGAGAAACGCGTAAACCTCCATGCATCGCTCGGCCCCGACCACCCACCGTAACCGGGAACTCCCCGAAATTTTCCTCGCCCTCGCTTCTACCATGATTTTTTCCGTCATGGACGGCCCAAAGAATGTCATGCAAGTGCATCCCCAGCCCGCCCTGGACGAAAAGCCCATTTTCTATCATGATTTTTTGTCATAGAAGTAGGAGCCCACCACATCTATGATGATACGTGCTTTTGTCACAATTATCGTCATAGAAGTGTCATAAGCATGACAGAAAAAAAATCGTTCGGCCCAAAATGTCACGGATGTGTCTTTTTTTTGTAGTGCTCATCGACATATGAGAGAACAAAGATTCCCGCACGTCTGAGAAGGAGACCAACAGGCCGTGGAACATTGCTCATCTTCGGCCTTACTACACCTGAGTCCTTGACTCTCATCATTGTATATACCTTCATCGATGTACATACCTTTTTATGAGCAGTATACTAAAGCCGGCATCCCCAAATTTCGGGGCCTCTGTCGTTTCATCTCAAGTTTTCCGAGCAAGAGTCATTATTGATTAATCATCAGGTCATTTGGGGGCTTCTTGCTCTATGAGTATAGCTTCATAACCCTCTTGATCAGCTTTTATGCCATGTTATAGGTCATCTGGGGGCTTCCTGCTCTATGAGCATAGCTTCATAACCCTCTTGATCGGCTTTTATGCCATGGTATAGGTCATCTGGGGGCTTCCTGCTCTATGAGCATAGCTTCATAACCCTCTTGATCGGCTTTTATGCTATGTTATAGGTCATTTGGGGGCTTCCTGCTCTATGAGCATAGCTTCATAACCCTCTTGATCGGCTTTTATGCCATGTTATAGGTCATCTGGAGGCTTCCTGCTTTATGAGCATAGCTTCATAACCCTCTTGATCGGCTTTTATGCCATGTTATAGGTCATTTGGGGGCTTCCTACTCTATGAGCATAGCTTCATAACCTTTTTGATCGGCTTTCATGCCATAGGTCGCTTGGGGGCTTCCTGCTCTATGAGCATAGCTTCATAACCCACTTTGATCGGCTTTCATGCCATGACTGGGTTAAACCTGCCTGTTTGCAACTTGCTACTCCACCAGGTGACCCGCCGTACTCTTGATAGTCAATCTTTTATATAGGACCCTGAACTCGTCAAGGTTAAAACGGCGGCTTATGTCACGTGAGAGCCAGCTTACAGTGAGCTAGGACAAACCCATCTGTCTGTTGTAGTCTCTCCGCTATGTGGCCCATTCGTACTCTTAACAGTCAATCTTGTCAATAAGACCCTTAACTAGTTAAGGTATAAACGACGGATTTATGCCACGTGAGAGCCGGCTTACGGGATGATAGGCTTTTATGCCAAGCTTCTTTGAGGCAAAAAATTGAGTTTTTCAAAAATCAATATGTTTTGGTCGTGCTTTGTAAGCCGGCTTAACATATATTTGAGTCATACATACTCTATGTTTCTGTTTTGCAGAAGTTTTTGCATATGACATTTGCCAGGTCATATAAGACCCGGGTTATATTGCTCTATACTAGGCCTACTGAGGCTATAAGCCGCCACAGTGATTTTCTCAAAGACTAGATATGGCTTTAAGTCGCCTTGGATGGTTGAGTTCTTTGACTCGCCCTGGATTGTGACCATAGGTCGCCAGTACAAAACACTATTGGATCCTTCACAGATTATATATCAAGATTTCAAGAAACTTTGGCAAAGTTGAAAGGTTAAATATATGACATGAATAAAGAGATTGCATTGCTGAAGCATAGTTGGTAAAACATGCATGAAGGCATGGCAGAGCAGGTAATTGTTTTTCAGCTACATATTACAAGGCTACCGCTGAGCCCAAAAGTTTTCGACCAAGTGTTTCTGGAGTTACATTACTCCGTTCGCCAGTGTCAGTGCCGTCCGGGTTCTGGCCTGGCGGGTTACTGTCATCTTGGCGCCTTGAGGTAGAGGCCTCTGAGTCATCCCGTGCTGGCTCTCCCTCGTCTACCATCTGGAGATTGGCCGAGGTCTAGTCGATGCCGGTTAAAGCTTCAAATGTTGCTTCATCGTTAAGTATAACAGAACGATCAAGATCAGGAGCGAAGGTATGCTTACGCCTTGGCGGAGTAAGGTCTATAACATCATGGGATGGCGGCTTAATCTTAGCATTATTGCTATCATAAGCCGGCTGGTACTTGCTCAGATCCAGCTCCTGTGCAAGCTTACACGCCAAGGGCCGCATCTCTCTGACGCATCTGTTGAAGTCCGCCTCTTCAAAGATTGACCCGTCATCGTTGAACTCTGGACATCCGGCAGCCATTTCTTCTGGGTCTAGCTCTGATTGCCAAGCTTTGGCCTGGCTTAGAGCAACAATGGCTCCTGCACGGGCGGCTGATAACTTAAGTTCTTCAATTTGACCCGGCACTGTTGAAAGCTGATCCAGCACAGTCTTGATGAGGGTTGGAGGTTTTTTGCCACTTGATAAGGCCACAAGGCTACGCAAAGTTCCAGCGTATAACTGCTCAGTCAATGAATAAGCCGCCTTCAACTTTAACAGCATATTTTGACCAAGACTGGCGCTTCTGGGGCCTGTTAAGTTTTTGCACAAGAGTCATCACGCGGGTTAGAAATTATGTATTATGAATCGCCAGGCGGGTTAAAGAAATATCAAAATAGATGATGAATTGCATATTAAGCTTACCAAAGATGGTGGCTGACATTTGAGAGATATGTTGCTTTAAGCCGGATAACTCTTCAGTTATCGGCTTAAGCTCAGCCTCAGCGTTTTCTGCTCTCTTTAGAAGATTAGCCTTCTCAGTTTCCAAGGCAGCTCTTTCTTCATCGAATTTGGCTTTGATCTTCTCAATATCTTCCAATGATGATTTTAGGCTTAATTCAGCCTTGGCACATTCACTTTGCTGAGTTTCCAGATTCTTCTTCAGCTCGGCGATGTTTGACTCGCCCACATTCAATGCTTCCTATCAAGAGTGACAAGCAATGATTAAGATGGTTAAGTTCATATTCAATAATGGTATTCAAGTTCCAAGCACACTGCAAGCACTATACTTGGCACATGGGGGCTAATGTAGGTCATTTCAATTTATAAGACCCGACTCATCTTATCAAGATAAGCCGGCCCTTGGGGGCTACTGGTTTGGTTCTTAAGCAATGGTTGCAAGATCCGGCTCATCTTATCAAGATAAGCCGACCCTTGGGGGCTGCAGATTTGGTTCTTAACAATGATTTAAAGACCCGGCTCATTTTATCTAAATAAGCCGGCCCTTGGGGACTACATTTTGGAAATTTTTGCGAAGTCTCAAGCATACTCAATATCATTCCTATACTTAAGAATTGGGGGCTAGTATGGACATATATATGCAAGGCTAAAGAGGAGTTTGATATATTCATACCTCATATTTTTGCTTCATCAGAAGGACTAACCCGGCTTCCATGTCCCGGCTCGTGTGAAGGCGGCTTAGATAGCCCGCGTACACCTCACTAGCATTGAATGAGGAGTAATTCTCCAGATCTAATTTAGCTTTACCCTTTTCTAAGGAGGGTATTTCTTCCTTCGTTGTGTGCTTAGCCAGCACTCTAGATGCTTCGAGTACCTTAAAGGTTGACCCGGTAATAGTGACGTCTTCAACATCAGTAGCAGAAGGGCTTGGGTCAATTGACTTGGCTGGAGAGGGCGGCTTAGGACTCGGCGGGTCACAGATGGTTGCCGGGTTAACTTAAGTGTCCACAAGATCGACGGTTGAAGTGTCCGTCTATGGAGGCGGGTCATTTTGCTGGATAAGAGGATCTTCAGGGCTCTCCAGCACCTGCTTCTCTGGCTCAGTAACCTTGGGGACCTTGGAAGAGCCGCCCATTTTTTGTTTTTTACCTGCCTTTGCTTTGCCCCTATGACAAGAATACAAAGGTTGTGAGTATGTAACCACAAGGTTTTTATCAACAGATGAAAGTACTTACCCATGGGCGACAACGAAGGCAGGCAGCTGTGTTTGAGATGAGGCGCTCGAAGAAGGTGGCGACTCCTGGTAATCAAAGTTAGCAGGGTTAGGAGGATGTCTTACAAGACCAGCTTTGGGTAAGGAAAAGGTTGGACTGTGTGGTACCTCAGCTGGCTGTTTACGAGCAGAGGGTTCATTACTTAACCCGACCAGTAATTCGCCTGAGCTGCCACTTCGTGTCTGGCATCTCGTGTCATATTGAGCCTTCTTCAAAATAAAGTTTGGATCTAAGTGAGCATCTGGGTGAGAAAATTTTACTTTCCGGACAAACCGCCGTACTTTCTCTGAAGGGGTGGAGTCTGAACTGGAAAAAATAGGAATTACCTCAGTATCTTCTGCCCGGCTTGTGGCAGCCTGTTCCTGTGAGGAAAGGGTGTCAGCTAGTTCAATAAAGAGTCGGCCAAGCGAGTCAAGTTCTACCTCTGATGGATTGTCAGCATCTGCTGACTTGCCCACAACAACCGGCTCAGTTGTGGTAACCATCTTGTTCTTCTTTAATTTCTTATTAGCCCTGGTCTTGGCCACGGCTGTTTTTGGTTTCTTGTTCCAAAAGGTGGAGTCGGCATGTATAAGTGCAGATAAGGTTGAATAAGTAAGGCATGGCGTGGATTCAAAAATATTGAGCCGGAAGCGAATAAATACTTACAGGTGGAGCCGGATTTTGTTTAAAGAACGGCGCCATGCTGACTTTGTTGCAGCTTTCTTGAGACTCACCAAGCAAAGTCTTCATGGTTTTAAAAACTTCCTCGGCTGTAAAATTGTCTTTGGTGTAACATTGAGGATCGTCTGACTCGCCAGAGTACTCATACATTAAGCCGGGGCGGCGACTTAGAGGGAGTATTCTCCAGGAGACCCATCACCGGGTCAAATCAACTCCAATTAACCCGTTGGCCAGCAAAGCTTTAGCCTTGGCCAAGAATGGGAAGGCATCAGCATGTTCCTCTGGGATAATTTTACTGGGCGGGTCAAATTCCGTTGGAAGACGCTCAGCTCTAAAACCACGCAAGGGGTTCTCAATTGTTGGAGCGGTGTTTTTGCAATAAAACCAAGTGTCACCCATCCTTTGGGGTGGCTTGGCAAGGTTGCGGCAGGGAAGCTGTTATCTCTCCGTCACTGAATAGAGACTCTGCCTAATTCTTAGCTTGGGCCATTCTGGCATTCGGTTTGGCGGTTTATGTAAAAGAACTCTTTGAAGAGGGCAATAGTAGGCTCTATTTGCAGATAAACCTCACAGAAGATTTGGAAGTGCCAGATGTTGGATACAGAGTTTGGGCCTACATCTTGAGGATGCAAATTGAAGTAGTGCAGGATATCCCTAAAAAACATAGACCTGGGCGGTGTAAAACCCCTGAGTATATGATCAGTGAAGACTATGATTTCCCCTTCAGCGGGAGTGGGGATCGTCTCTCCTTGGCTAACCCGCCATCCAATTTCCTGTTGAGTTGCCAATAGACCTTGGCCTACGTAATCATCGAGGATTTCTTTGGTAACCGGAGAGCGTTCCCAGTTGTAGATGGTCATATTGAGTCGCCTAAAAGTACGAAGGTACATTAAAATCAAGGCGTGAACATAAGCCGTTGTAGAATAACAGTGGGTTAAGTGAAAGAAGTATCTTTGGAATTTTTGGCGGGTTACAAATTCATTATTAAGCCGCCCGAACAATGAAGGGCGAGTCAATTATCTACGGATCCAAGGTTGTTGAAATTTTGCTAAGTGTGGGGCAAACAAGTTTTACAGGTTGCAGCTATATTCACGGATCTACAGCAGTTCAGAAAAAGGGAGTAAATTGCTAAACCTAGAACACAGCGGTGGAAGAACTAGCAGCTGTGTGTTGATTCTAAAAAAGAAGGGATCTATCCAAGATGCAAAATAAGGACTAAAACTGCGTCCGCCCTAGTCCTACTCTGTTTTTGGATTGAAATATGACTCCTAGACAGAGGATGAATGAACTTGGATGAACTCGGACGAACAGCGATGAACACTATGAACTCGAGTGCCCTAATGTGGATCTAGGAAGGGAGAAGAATGATACCTGACGGTGTTGGTGAAGAGCGGACAAGTGCCGCAGATCTCTGGTCCCAATAGGTTGATGCAGCGGCCCTTGACGGAGTTGCTGGCGATGTTCGGCTGGGGCAGCGGAGCTCCGGTTGCAACGGACAACGCAAAGAGGAAGAAGAGGAGGAGGAGGCGATGGGGATAAAAAGTGAAAAGGCAGGCCCCCATGCCTATTTATAAGGGAAAGATGGAACAGTGAGAACGGCATGCGTGAAGATCGAGGAGGCATAATAATTACTATCATGAGGGGCGCCTCGATTTTCGGAATGGCTGGTTAATGCAAAGATCCGTTGTGACGTCATAAGGATTTTTCTGAATTTAATAACATGACATCATCTTTTCTTACGGCGGGTTATGAAGATCTGTTCAAGGTCAAGCTTTAGAAGAATTAAAGAAGACTCGCCAACAAGAGAGTGAAGATTGACATGAACAGGTTCAAATCAATCTGGGGCCTAATGTTGGGGATATAACCCCACGGTGTGACCCGCCCAGGAGGGGCCGGGTTACACTATTGGCGACTCAACAAAGAAGCTTAAGCAGGCCCAGGAAGCCAAGACTTAGGAGCCTGGAGGCGGCTTACGAGGCGTGCCAACTGAAGGCCCAAGACCCGGAGGTGTAAGCCCCCCAACGGCGACTTGCCTAGCAAGGCAAGGTGACTTAGAACCAGAGTCGGTTACGTTGTACAACCCGACCTAGACTCTTGTAAACCCAGGGCCTCGACCTGTGTATATAATGGCGAGACCCTGCGGCGGGTAAACTCAAGTTACAATCCATCGATAGCTAGGTTAGCGATTCCGCTCCCTTGTAATCGATACTCAATCAATACAACACAAAGCAGGAAGTAGGCTTTTACCTCGTCGGTGAGGGGCCGAACCTGGGTAAACTCGTGTCTCTCATCTCGTTCAACCCCTTCAAGCTAATCATCGTAGTGATGGCTCCACACCTAAGTCCTTTTGCTAGGGCATCTGCCGTGTTAAACCCACGACACCATCTATTACCTTTTGGAGAGTGGTGTCTCCTAGATTGGTTAGGTGTTGCTTGGGAGCCTCCGTCGTGATGTGGAGTTGAACCAAGAAGTTTGTAAGGGCAAGGAGATCGCCTACTTCGTGAAGATCTTCCCGAGTGAGGCAAGTCCTTCATGGACGATGGCCATGGTGGGATAGACAAGGTTGCTTCTTCGTGGACCCTTCGTGGATGGAGCCCTCCGTGGACTTGCGCAGTCGTTACCCTTCGTGGGTTGAAGTATCCATTAATGTGGACGTACGATAGCACCACCTATTGGAACCAAGCCAAAAATCTCCGTGTCTCCATTGCGTTTACCTTCTCCAAACCCTTCCCTTTACCTTCATATGCAATGTTTTACATTCCGCTGCTATACTCTTAGAATTGCATGTGTAGGTTGAATGCTTGACTTGTGATAATTGCTAAAATCTGCCCACAACTAAAATTGGGGAAAAGGATAGATTTTTATTTGATCAAGTAGTCTAATCAACCCCCCCCCCCCTCTAGACATACTTTCGATCCTACAGACAAAAACCCTAACAAAAATCGATCAAAAAACGGAGCCCTCCCGCTGGCAAGGGCCGGGATCCACTATGCCCCCATGGCCCTAAGGCCACTGGAGACGAGGCGGACCGGCGGCAGCACTGGCAGGAGGCGGAGGAACCTTGAGCATTTCCAGTGTAATTAATATCTGACCAACACTATAAAATGAAAACGAACTCATATCCCAAAAAAGGAAAACAAGAAAACAAACTCATATAAGAAAAATAGTTTTGCTAGATACTCCCTCCGTATTAAAATGTACTAAAATTTTATGCTATACATCTAGACCAAGAAACATCTTATATTTTGGTAAGGATGGAGTATTAGTTATATTTAATTGGATGGAGATGTCGCTCCTCTCCCCTCCCCCTACTCTCCTCCCTCTTCCTCCCTCGCCGTGGCTGGTACGACGGTGTGCGGCGGCCTCAGGCTTCCTTCTTTCCTCTCCCCCTTCCCTCTTGGGCTGCTATCTCCTCCCCCTCTTCCCTGCGGGTTGGTGCCCCTAGGGTTTCGCCCCCTCATCACGCTGTAGCTTCCCCTTGGTGAACAAATTCTAGGCACTGGAGTCGGGTGGATCTCGGTCGAATCACGATGCGGACGCCCCCCAGCTGGCTGCCCTGCCTCCTCCTTCCCCTCCGTGGCCCAAGGTGCGGAAATTTTTTTCGGGGGGCCATGGTCGTGCGGTGTGGTCGCCGGCCGACGAGTCTGGTTGGCGTGTGGTGCGGCATCGTGGGCGCGGATCTGGCAAGCATGGCGTGGTTGTGGCCGCTTCTCCATGTGTTGCTGGCCTTTGGTCCCCGTCGGCGGGCTCGAGGGCGTGCGCGGTGGCAGTGGCTGGGTCTATTCCTCCAGATCAGTTGGTGGGATGACAATCCGGGGGGGTTGTTCCCTGGCTCATCGTCGGTGGTGTCTGGCGGCGGGCGTGCGGCGGTGAGCTCATTGGGGGATCAAACCCTAGGTGTAGTGGTTGTGCGTGGGTAGGGGGCGGGCTGGGACGGGCTGGGGGTGCGGTTGGTGGGCCGAGCAGCAGGCCCAGTGTGGTTTGCCTGTCGGAGGCTGATTTTCCACCCCTGGTCATTTCTGGGCCTGGGATGCTGGACTCGGGTCTCGCTGGCCCGGTCGGCCCAGGTGGCCCACCTCTCTTGGCTCCGCCTGCTGGCCTGCTGCGCCTGGGGTATTTATGCATCCGGAAGGGCTCCATCTCCCCTGACCTAGGGTTTCCGGCTTCCAGATCCAACGTTCGCCGCTCTCCTTTCCGCATCCATTGTCTAGTGAGAGCCCAACTTCCTCCTCCTCTCTCGATCTCCTTTGCGCCAGTGGTGGCCATGGACAAATCTAGGGTCTCCTCCTCAAAGGCGTTGTTGGGGAGCAAGCGTGGCAGGGAGGGCTCGGTGGAGGCGAGCCGTTCTCCAGATCTTGAGTATGAGGCGATGCTGCGCGAGAATTTGGAGGCGGAGCGGGCTTCTCGGGAGCAGGTGGAGAGGGATCGGGCGGCGGGGCCCGCTTGGCTACAGCATGAGGAGCGGGCGCGCGAGGAGGCGGCGGCCAAGGCTGTGAGTGTGGATCCCTGGGAGCCGGCGTCGGGCTCTTCGGCTGCCACGGCGGCTCCCCGTCCTGATCCCCCCCCCCCCCCCCCCCCCGCGGTCCGGTGGGCGAGGCGATGGCAGGTGGTCGTGGCAGTGGCGCGGCCCCGGATTTGTGGGGCGTGGTCGCGGGGCTGGTGTCGGGCGGGGTGGTGGCTACGGCAATGCTTCCTTCCCCACCAAGTTTCATTGTACCTCTCCCTAGGACCCGGGGTCCTCCTCCGGGGGGGGTTGGCGACGACATTCTTCCCCCTCCACCTCCGCTGCCTCTGGGTTTCGTTCCCTCCCGCGGGGTGGGCCTTCCCAAGGAGGTGGTTCTGCTTCTGGATCCGCTACTCTAACATGCTTTGCTTGCCATCGGGTGGGTCACTTTAAGTCTCGATGCAAATTTTTGCCTTTCTGTCTGATCTGTCACACGGAGGTCCATCTCACTGTGGACTATGGCAACCGCTTGCAATTCCCAGCCTTCAAGCAGTTCGGCCTGGGTCTACTGAGGTGCTCTTTCTTTGCTCTTGATGGGGAGATCAGGATGCCTGTGGTTGCCCCACTGTCTTCCAATGCGGCTGTGATCTCTGTCATCTCCAATCCCATTTCCAGCCAAGTGATCTCTTATGAGCTTAGGAGTGGGGTCTCGAAGGGTGGGACTGGCAAATAAATCAGATCTCGGAGAAGGAATTTGCGATCACTTTCCCAGTAAGGAAAGCCTTAAGATGATGGCCTCTTGCTTGAGCTTTACTCTCCCTCTTAACCAAGTGATGGTCTCAGTCAAGGCTGCAGTTGATGGTGCCAAAGCGGTGGCCTCCCTATTCGAAACCTGGGTGCTCCTTGAGGATGTGCCGTCTGGGCTCCGCAATGTTCGTTTCATGATGGCCTTTGGCAAGTTAGTTGGCAAGCCGGTTGCTGATGATGAGGTGTCCCTTGAACCTCCTGGAGCGATTTGCATAAAGATTTGGTGCTTGGATCTGTCTCGTGTCCAGGGTACGTTTGATGTCTTTCCCATTTTTGACGCCTACCGCATTCGTGTCCGCACCAAGGTCATGGCGGCCCAGCAGGCTCCACCTCCACCCCCTGCCCCCAAGCCATCAAACCCGGATCCGTCTGATGGTGGGGGTGATACGGGCGCGGGCAGCAACGCCAATCCTTTCACAATGTCGGAGTGGGAGGCCATGGGCTCGGAATCGCGGGGTATGTTTGATTTTGGTCCCCTGGTTCTGGTGGTGGTGCGGCCGACAAGGAGGGGGCCCGCGACATGGAGCCCAAGGGTGCTACTGGTCTTGAAGGGGCTACGCCTTTCTCTGGGGCATGTTCCAACATTCCCGATGAAGGTGTTCATCCCGCCTCTCCCTCTCTGTCTAGGATTGTTGATGTGCCTCTGGATACCTCGGTTCCCCCTCATAGCCCGAGCAGTGAGAAGCAGAAGAAGAAATCATCTATCCGCAAGTTTTCAGCTAAGAGTAGGGCCTCGATGGGAAGTAAGCACTAGGGAGTGGGTATGTGCCATCGTCTGGATGAGGACCTGGGGGCGGTGGCGGCTGCTGGGCGGTCGGGGGGGATGCCTCTTCCCCGGCGGCTCGCACCTCCGTGGCCCCGGTCCGTTCGCCCATCTCCATGGCTCGGTAGGGTCTCCGTCGCTAGAGCAACGTGGTTCCCATCCAGGAGCATGCTGAGTGCAAGGCCGCTGCCAAGGACCTCTGTCCCCCAGGTAATTATCCCCCTCCTTCCCCAGTGCGTTTGGAGTTGCCTTCTTTACCTGATTCCCACCTCTTGAACATTCTTTCCAATATCAGTGTTTCTATTGATCACAATGTTGGGTCCCCGTCTTCTTTACTTTCGTTCATTTGTTTAAATGAGGAGGCCCAGGCGGCCATTGCCAAGGCCAAGGAGGCAGCCACCAAGTCTAAGGCGGCTACGAAGGTTGTTATAGCAGAGGGGGTGACAGAGGGTGTTGGCCCTCCACCCATGACCTATAAGAAGGGACGGTCTTGTAAGCTTAAACCCTGCTTGGTCCCAAGCAGGTCGAGCCTTCGAATTAAAAACCTTTCTTTTAAATGAAAGCCCTTTTTTGGAATATCCGGGGTTTCGGTGCTAGGGGGTGATACGTCTCCAACGTATCTATAATTTATGAAGTATTTATGCCATGTTTACAACAATTTTATATGGTTCTGGTATGATTTGCATGGAACTAACTCGGACTGACGCTGTTTTCAGCAGAACTACCGTGGTGTTGTTTTTTGTGCAGAAATGAAAGTTCTCCAAATGAGCTGAAACTTTTTGATGATTTTTTTGGAACAAAAGAGACCCCCGAAGCTTCGTGGAAGGACCAGAAGGTGAAGGAGTAGGGCACAAGACATCGGGGCGCGCCTGAGCCCTTGCCCGTGCCCCGGTGGGTTGTGCTCACCTCAAGGCCCATCTTAGCATGAAACCAACGCCAAAAATTCCTATAAATAGAGAAACCATCAGGGGTAACCCTAGATCAGAAGTTCCGCCGCTGCAGGCCTCTGTAGCCACGAAAAAACAATCTAGACCCCGTTCCGGCACCCTGCCGGAGGGGAAAATCATCACCGGTGGCCATCTTCATCATCCCGGCGGCCACCATGATGAGGAGGGAGTAGTCCACCCTCGGGGCTGAGGGTTTGTACAAGTAGCTATGTGTTTAATCTCTCTCTCTCTCTCGTGTTCTTGAGATGGCACGATCTTGATGTATCACGGGCTTTGTTAATATAGTTGGATCATATGGTGTTTTTCCATCTCTATCTTGTTGTGATGAATTGAGTTTTCCCTTTGAGATTTCATTTTATCGGATTGAATACTTTTATGGATTTGAGAGCACTTGATCTATGTCTTGGCACTCAACTCGCGGATTCCAGAGGTGACATTGGGGTAATCTATGCATAGGGGTTGATGCACGTTCTAGTCTTTGTTTCTCCGGTAGAAATCTTTGGGCACTCTTTGAGGTTCTTTGTGTTGGATCGAGTATTATGAATCTGAAATTGTTTGATGCATATTGCATAATCAACTCACGGATACTCGTGGTGACATTGGAGTATCTAGGTGACATTAGAGTTGGTTGATGTGTATCATATGGTGTTATTTTAGTACGAACTCTTGGTTAGATCGATCGGAAAGAATAGCTTGGTGTTATTTTAGTACAAACTCTAGGATAGATTGATCGGAAAGAATAGCTTTGAGGTGGTTTCGTACCCTACAAACAATTTCTTCTTATGTTCTCCGCTAGATAAGAACTTTGGAGTGATTCTTCATCGCACGTTGAGGGAAGGTTATATGATACAATTAGATTAGCATTGTTGAGAGATTGCACTAGCGAAAGTACGGACCCTAGGCCTTGTTTTCAAGCATTCCAATATTGTTTGTGTTCCGTTTTATCACTTGCTACCTTGCTGTTTTTTATTGTTCCTACTACAAAAACCAATATCTACTATCCATATTACACTTGTATCACCATCTCTTCGCCGAACTAGTGCACCTATACAAATTACCATTGTATTTGGTGTGTTGGGGACACAAGAGACTCTTTGTTATTTGGTTGCAAGGTTGTTTGAGAGAGACCATCTTCATCCTACACCTTTCACGGATTGATAAACCTTAGGTCATTCACTTGAGGGAAAATTGCTACTGTCATCCTCAAAAAAAAATTAAAAAAAATTGCTACTGTCCGTCAAAACTCTGCGCTTGGAGGCCCAACACGAGTCTACAAGAATAAAGTTGCGTAGTAGACATCAAGCTCTTTTCTAGCGCCGTTGCCGGGGAGGTGAGTGCATGAAGGTATATCTTTAGATCTTGCAATTGAATCTTTTAGTTTCTTGTTTTATCACTAGTTTGGTTTATAAAAAGAAAATTACAAAAAAATGGAATTGAGGTGGTCTCATATTATTCATCTTTATCATGTCTTTCTTGACAATGATGGAAAGGAAAATTGTGCTCAATTGATAGAAGAAGAATTCAATAAAATGTTTGGCATAAATGATGAGCATGATGCAATGTTGTTAGTATGAATTCCGTGAACATCCATGATGCTAATGACATGCAAAGCCATAAGCTTGGGGATGCTATGTTTGATGAAGATGATATTTTTAGTCCCCCAAGTTTTGATGAGAATATTTACTATGATGAAAGCATGCCTCCTATTTATGATGATTATGGTGATGACATGTATGCTATAAAGAATAATGATAACCATGAAACTTTTTATCATGATTTTAATTTCCAATCCCATGATAGTTATTTTGTTGAGTTTGCTCCCACTACTATTCATGAGAATAAATTTGCTTATGTAGAGAGTAATCAAATTTCTATGCTTGTGGATCATGAAAAGAATGCTTTATGTGATGGTTATAATTTTGAATTCATTCATGATGCTACTAAAAATTACTATGAGAGAGGAACTTATGCTTTTACATATTGCAATAATATCAAGTTTTCTCTCTATGTGTTGAAAATCTTGAAGTTATGCTTGTTTTCCCTTCCTATGCTAGTTGATTCTTGTTCCCATAAGTTGTTCGCTCACAAAATTCCTATGCATAGGAAGAGGGTTAGAATTAAATGTGCTATACATATGCTTCATGATGCTCTCTTTATGTTTCAATTCTTACCTTTTACGTGAGCATCATTGAAATCATCATGCCTAGCTAAAAAGGCATTAAAGAAAAGCGCTTGTTGGGAGACAACCCAATATTTACCCCTACTGTTTTTGTGTGTTCACATGATTAAGCTACTGTAGTAATCATGTTTTATAGCTTTTTTTTCAATAAAGTGCCAAGTAAATCCTTTGGGATAGTGTGGTTGATAGTTGACTTGATTCTGTGCAAAAACAGAAACTTTTGCGTCCAGTACAGAAATGCCTATCTTTTACTGGAACGTTGAAAACTCTGAATTTTTTACAGTTGATGGGTATACAAATTTTCTAAGTTTTCCTAATTGTTCAGAATTTTTGGAGTTTAATAAGTATGACCTTAATTCAGATCTTTATGTACTATTCTGTTATTGACAGATTCTGTTTTCGATGCATAGTTTGCTTGTTTTATGGTTTCCATGGCTTATATTGCTTAATATAAATTGTGGAAATTGTAGAGTACATTAGGAATTGTGTGAGAACAATTATGAATCTTGTATTTGACAGTACCAAAGTGAATGATTTGTCTTTATCATACTAACCCATCTCACGAAGTTCCGTTAAGTTTTGTGTGATTGAAGTTTTCATGTTTTGGGTGAGATATCAATATGAGGAGAATAAGGAGTGACAAGACCCTAAGCTTGGGTATACCCAAGGCACCCCCAAGGCAATATCAAAGGAATATCCAAGCAACTAAGCTTGGGGATGCCCCGGACGGCAGCCCCTCTTTCGTCTTCAACATTATCGGTAACCTCACTTGGAGTTATATTTTCATTCGTCACATGATATGAGTTTTGCTTGGAGAGTCATTTTATTTTATTAGGATTTGCTTTATGTTATTTATAATAATGTTTTTCATCTCTTACTTCAATAAAAGTGGCAACTATAGCCTTTGACATGCTTATTTTGCAAATATATGAGTTGCTGTTTCAAAACAGAAAGTTTATCGCAGTTGCAATAATTCTCTAGAAAAGTCAGAATGTGCTAAAATGTTGAAACTTTTTTCACAATAAGATATGATAAATTTTCTACAGTGTGGTAAATTTTCAGAATTTTTGGAGTTAGGAAAGTATGAAGAATATTGCACTCTTTACAGACTGTAATGTTTAGACAGATTGCTGTTATGTTTGCATTGTGTGCATATGTTTGCTTGTTTAATGATTCTATTTGAGGATAGGAGTATTAAATATGCAGAGGCATTTAGTATGCAATGTTGAATAATAATTTTAGTGATTTTCTACAGTAGAGAATGATAAGGTTTTGCATTGATTTATACTAACTTATCTCACGAGTTCTTGTTGAGTTTTGTGTGGATGAAGTTTTTAAGAATTAGGGAAACCGTGATTTGAGAGGAATGAAGAAGACACAAGAGCTCAAGCTTGGGGATGCCCAAGGCATCCCAAGTTAATATTCCAAGAAGTCTCAAGCATCTAAGCTTGGGGATGCCCCGGTAGGCATCCCACCTTTCTTCATCAACAATTATCGGTTAGCATCGGTTGAGCCTAAGTTTTTGCTTCTTCACATGATGTGTGCTATTCTTAGAATGTAATTTTATTTTGTTTTACTTGCTGTTTTAATAAAATACTTAGATCTGAAAGTTTTAAATAAGAGAGAGTCCTCAATTAGCTACCCATTTACTTAACTACTCATTTGATCTTCACTTGTATCTTTTTGGAGTAGTTTGTCATTTACTCTCATGCTTCACTTAGATTATTTGGAGAGTTAAATTTTTTGAAGAAATACTTATGCTCTCGTGCTTCACTTAAATTTATTTGAGAGCTTGTTAGTAGCAATGGTAATACATAAATTTAGTCCCAAAGTAATGGATATTAAAGAAGGATATAATAAAATCTTTCATGTAGATCACTGGATATGATAAGTTTGATTTCTTGCAATAGTTTTGCGATATGGAGATAATGATATGTGAGTCATGTTGGTGAGTAATTATGCTTTAGTAAGAATATTGGAGTTAAGGTTTGTGATTCCCTATGCAAGCACGAAAGTCAATAGTTATGCAATGAAATTACATCCTACTTGTGGTGCATTATTCGGTGTTAGTTATGCTCAATGCTCGTTTATGTAAATTTTTGTTTCTTGGTTGGTTGCTTCTCAATCTATTTGCTAGCCTCCATTTGTACTAAGTGGGAATACTACTTGTGCATCCAAAATCCGTAAACCCAGTTTTGCCACATGAGTCCACCATACCTACCTATATGTGGTATTCCTGTGTCGTTCAAAGCAAATTTGTATGTGTCATCTCTAATTTTGAAAATAAATTTCCTTTTTGTGTGCTCGTACCGCTCATGAAGCAGCAGGGGGTGGCCAATATTTTTCATGCTAGATGTGTTATTCTCAAGATGAGTGTTTATTCACTTGTCATTGCACAAGAGTACAGTAAAGGTATTAGGGATGCCCAGTCCCGAAATGAAAAAAAATTACTTTATGTTGTCAAATAATAAATTCCTTGGAAAGTGTTGGTATGGAGGTCACCCGTGGATACGACTAGCCATGGATTGTGAAAGAATGGTGGAAAAAGGAATAAACTTTATTTTCTGTTTGGGAACCGCCTATGATAGATCTAGCATGGAAAGTGTTGGGAATTACTCGGTCGTTTTCGTTGACGGGAAAAGTATGCCTCCCAAAATCTTTTATCTCTCAATTTAAGCTTTGAGCTCTGGCACTGTCGAATTCAGGGCTCCATAGACCCAAGAAAGGTTTGAACTCTGGGGTGCGTGCGAAGAACTCAATCTCCCCAGCCTGCCGACTCGTCAATCTCACCGCCTAGCTCGATGACCAGGAAAGGAAAGGGACTCAGCAGTTTACCCAGGTTCGGGCCACCTTGCGGTGTAAAACCCGACTCCTGCTTTGTGGTGGATTGGCCTCGAGGTGGGCTGAGGATGAACTAGTACAGGGGGAGAACAACCTCAGGAGGAGTGTTCTTGTGCTGGTGTGAGCTGGTGAGGATGATCTGGTTCCTCCCTTCTATGGTGGTGGCCTAGCTATATTTATAGTGGCCTCGGTCCTCTTCCCCCAAAATGAAGGCAGGAAGGGATCCCACAACGGCCAAGTTTGAAGGGAGAGAAGTAGTACATCTTATCCTAATGAAAGGTGGTCTTCGCCTGCAAAGCTTCTAGTCGTGACGTCGTGGTGGGCTCGGCGATGACCTCCGTCCTGCCGTCCTGGTCTTGTAGCACGGGAATGGAAACCTTTGGCTAATTCCTTGGGACTCTGCGTCTGCGCTTGCTTCCTTAGCACCAAAGAGGAAACCTATTGTACTGCGCCTGCTGGCGCCCGCCTGGCCTTGGTCGTCATGGCTTGCATCATCTGAACCTCACGAGGTGGGGCTTGCATGGAAATCTCCGCTCCTCAGGAGCCGACCTGGGAAAGCCGCTCCCTCCGGAGGTCTTGGCGTCGTCCGCCTCGTGAGGCTTGACCCCTCGTGAGGGTCTTGTGTTGTTGATGCTGGAGAAGGGTCGTACCAGGCCGTTGATGAAGCCACGCTGTGGGCCGCAGGCAGGCAAGTCTGGGTACCCTAGTTCCCAGAACGCCGACAGGCACCTCTACAAATCCCTACTTCCCTCTGTGATGGGCCTATCTATTTACTTTATGCAATTTTTATTTTTTATTTGAGTCTCCATCTTCTCTTATAAAGCACCAACTAAGGGGCACTATGATCGTACTCGAGCATTGGATGTAGCTAATATGCGAGTGTGTTTCATGAATGGATCAATGATTGAGCATGATGGGCTAGGGATAACTTTCTTTAGTGTTGATATTTTGAAAGACATGGTTGCTTGTTGATATGTTTGAGTATTGATGTCCTCATGTCAAATTATAGACTATTGCTTTGAATCATTCAAGTCCAAATGTCCATGCTACAAAAGATAGATTATATGATGAATATGATAGGTAGCTTTCCACAACAAAAATTCCGTTTTCAATTGCTACTTTATCATAATAAGTTTTATGAGAAAGAGTTGCTGTTATGATGGTAGGAAAAGTGATTGAAATTATCATTGATCAAACTTACGCACTTTGCTAGCATTCACACTTCATAAATTATTTCTTTTATCATTTACCTACTCGAGGACGAGTAGGAATTAAGCTTGGGGATGCTGATACGTCTCCAACGTATCTATAATTTATGAAGTATTCATGCCATGTTTACAACAATTTTATATGGTTTTGGTATGATTTGCACGGAACTAACTCGGACTGACGCTGTTTTCAGCAGAACTACCGTGGTGTTGTTTTTTGTGCAGAAATGAAAGTTCTACAAATGAGCTGAAACTTTTTGACGATTTTTTTGGAACAAAAGAGACCCCCGAAGCTTTGTGGAAGGACCAGAAGGTGAAGGAGTAGGGCACAAGACATCGGGGCGCGCCTGGGCCCTTGCCCGTGCCCCGGTGGGTTGTGCTCACCTCGAGGCCCATCTTAGCATGAAACCAACGCTAAATATTCCTATAAATAGAGAAACCATCAGGGGTAACCCTAGATCAGAAGTTCCGCCGCCGCAGGCCTCTGTAGCCATGAAAAAACAATCTAGACCCCGTTCCGGCACCCTGCCGGAGGGGGAAATCATCACCGGTGGCCATCTTCATCATCCCGGCGGCCACCATGATGAGGAGGGAGTAGTCCACCCTCGGGGCTGAGGGTTTGTACCAGTAGCTATTTGTTTAATCTCTCTCTCTCGTGTTCTTGAGATGGCACGATCTTGATGTATCGCGGGCTTTGTTAATATAGTTGGATCATATGGTGTTTTTTCCTCTCTATCTTGTTGTGATGAATTGAGTTTTCCCTTTGAGATTTCGTTTTATCGGATTGAATACTTTTATGGATTTGAGAGCACTTGATCTATGTCTTGGCACTCAACTCGCGGATTCCCGAGATGACATTGGGGTAATCTATGCATAGGGGTTGATGCATGTTCTTGTCTTTGTTTCTCCGGTAGAAATCTTTGGGCACTCTTTGAGGTTCTTTGTGTTGGATCGAGTATTATGAATCTGAAATTGTTTGATGCATATTGCATAATCAACTCACGGATACTCGTGGTGACATTGGAGTATCTAGGTGACATTAGAGTTGGTTGATGTGTATCATATGGTGTTATTTTAGTACGAACTCTTGGTTAGATCGATCGGAAAGAATAGCTTGGTGTTATTTTAGTACGAACTCTAGGATAGATTGATCGGAAAGAATAGCTTTGAGGTGGTTTCGTACCCTACAAACAATTTCTTCTTATGTTCTCCGCTAGATAAGAACTTTGGAGTGATTCTTCATCGCACGTTGAGGGAAGGTTATATGATCCAATTAGATTAGCATTGTTGAGAGATTGCACTAGCGAAAGTACGGACCCTAGGCCTTGTTTTCAAGCATTCCAATCCCGTTTGTGTTCCATTTTATCACTTGCTACCTTGCTGTTTTTTATTGTTCCTACTACAAAAACCAATATCTACTATTCATATTACACTTGTATCACCATCTCTTCGCCGAACTAGTGCACCTATACAAATTACCATTGTATTTGGTGTGTTGGGGACACAAGAGACTCTTTGTTACTTGGTTGCAGGGTTGTTTGAGAGAGACCATCTTCATCCTACACCTCCCACGGATTGATAAACCTTAGGTCATCCACTTGAGGGAAAATTGCTACTGTCCTACAAAACTCTGCGCTTGGAGGCCCAACACGAGTCTACAAGAATAAAGTTGTGTAGTAGACATCAGGGGGCGCCATGACCAAATCCGGGATTTGGTTCGTAGTGATTGCATTGATATAGTAGGTCTTGTAGAGACCTTTAAGTGTGATTTCTCCTGCTCGAAACTCTCCGCGATTGCGGGTGCGGGTCGTTTTACGTGGTGATGCCTCCCGGCGTCTGGGCACTCTGGTGGTATTCTCATTGGGGCTAAAGTGGATCTCTTTGATTTTGTTGCATTTGACCATGGGATTTTTTGGGCTAGTATGGTGGTGTTTCACAAGGACCGTAATGCTCTTTGGGAGATTATGGTTGTTTATGGCCCTGCTGATCACTCGCTTTCCTAGCTCTTTCTTGATGAACTCACTACTAAGAGTGATTATTGTAACATTCCGCTGGTCATTGGGGGTGATTTTAACCTCCTTAGGTCCCCTGCGGAAAAGAGCAATTCTAACTTTTCGTGGTCGTTGGCTGATGCTTTCAACGAATTCATTGCGGAGTGCGCTCTTCGTGAGTTCCCTAGGTTAGGGACGCAATTTACTTGGTCCAATCATCAGTCCTATCTGACTTGTTCTGTCTTAGACCACGTGTTTTCCTCTGTCTCTTGGGACCTGATGTTTCCGTGAGCTTCTCTTTCTGCTCTGCCCCATCGTCGATCATTCCCCCCTCGTCTTGGATCTTGGCGTGTCTGCCTCGGCCAAAGCTTCTAGATTCCAATTTGATGCATCTTGGCTTTTGGTTGATGGTTTTTGTGAGATGATCTCGAAGAAGATCTCATCTTTTTTACGGTCCAGGACCCGTTCTTTTGGCCCCATGGATGACTGGCATTGTTGTTCATACCAGCTGCGTAAATTTTTAAAAGGTTGGGGCCGTAATCGAGCGGCTGAGGCCCTCAAGAGCAAGCAGGATTTGCTGGGGCAGGTCTCTGCCTTGGACACGGAGGCAGACTCTTTTGGGCTCTCGGCTACGGGTTGGCAGTGTAGGTATGATTTGGAGGCTTGTCTTATGCATCTCCATCGTCAGGCACAGGAGTACTGGAAGCAGCGTGGGTCGATTAACTGGACCTTGAAAGGGGATTCCTTGACTGCTAATTTTTTTGCCATTGCCAATGGTCGTCGCCGCAGGTGTTCGATCAACAGTTTGATCATCGATGGGAATCAAGTTTTCGATCCTAACATTATCTTGGAGCACGTGCATGATTTCTTTGCTGGCCTACTTGCTGCCAGGCGGGCCTCCGGTTTTCTTATCTCTCCTAATCTCTGGAACGACCAATGTCGGGTTTCTGAGGTGGAAAATAATGCTCTTATGGTTTCCCTGTCTGTGGAGGAGATCGAAATGGTGATAAATTCCGCAAACAGTAACTCAGCCTCGGGCCCTGACGGGTTTTCGATTCCCTTCTTTCATCGTTTTTGGTCCGTGTTGCGCCCGTTAGTATGTTCGGTCATCCAAGGCTTTTGTCTTGGGATGGTCAATATTTCTCGTTTGAATTATGCTATCTTGTCTATCATTCCGAAAGTTAAGGGTGCTGAACAGATCTCCCAATATCGCCCCATCGCCTTGATTAATAACTTCGCTCAGTTCCCCTCCAAAGGGTTGGCAAACAGGCTGTCTCCGATTGCCCATCGTACCATTAGTCCCACCCAGACGGCTTTTATGAAGGGGAGGTACATTCTTGATGGGATCCTTTGCTTACATGAAATTGTGCACGATCTCCGGCGTAGAGCACTACTAGGGAAAACCTTATACATGGAGGCTTATCAGTAGCGTTGGTTAAAAAGGGGTGCTACTCCTATTTAATAGTAGCGCGTGGTCACCAAGTGCGCTACTGCTATCTACATAGCAGTAGCGCGGCTCCAGGAAAACACGCTACGACTATAATTGCCACACCGTTGTCGACAGGCTAGGTATAGTAGTTGCGCCCATCTAGAAACCGCGCTACTGCTAAGCAAATAGTAGTAGCATGTTTTAAGGGGACAGCGCTACAACTAAGTTTGAACTGTGCCACATGGCAGGCCCCACTTAGCAGTAGCGCGTCTTCCAGGAGCGCGCTACTGCTACTTTTTTAGCAGCGGCGTGTTTTCCCTTCCCTCGCTGCTGCTAAGGCGCAGCAGCTAGCCACCTTTTCCTACCCCCTCCCCCTCCCCCATATCCTCTCTTCCTTTCACTTTCCCCTAGCTCCCACCTCCTCTCTCCCTCACTTTGCTTCTTCCTCACTACTTCTCCCCTCCCCCCATTACTCTCTTTCTTCTACCTCTCTTTGTCTCTCTTTAATGCTCCTAACTAACTACACCACCTCCATTAATGCAACTCCTTTCTCTTTTCCCTCACTTTTCCTCCCCCTCCACTAGTTAGAGTCATCTCCTTCCCCAACTAGCTAGGTAGATCTACCCATTTAATGAAGTGACCTATGTACCTCCCTAACTAGGTCTAGCCATGTCAAGAAGTAAGCTTTGTCCACTTTTGATCACTCCCTAGCTAGGTGTGTGGCGACACCGATCGACATCATCATCACCGTGCTCGATCTCGAGATAGGTGATTAAAAATTTGTGCTTTTGCAAGAATGGAAATATGTGTATGTGTGCGATATGACCTAATCGGGCGATATGATGGAAATTGTGTGTGTGGCATGAGTTGCCGCCGAATTGTGCTTGAGTTGCCTATGTTTTGCCGAAATGTCGATTTATTTTTGTTTCGGCGAATTTCGAGCAAACTCTATATATCCTATTTTTAGGGAAGGTCATGCCAAATTTTTGTATGACTTTGATGCATGCATGCATTTTTATAATCAATTTGTTTATTATTACTGCGCAGGCGTTCATGATGGTCAGTGGAACGATGGTGGAAAGGTGGTTGTGATCGGTGGTGCAGGACATGAATGAAAATAACCGGACAGAGATTTTATGTCTGTAACGAAGATGCAAAGGAGGAGTTTGGCTCGACCCCTATGAGGATGGTCGTTTGATGGCGCACCTGCTCATGACTAGTTTCATGGATGGCTATACTCGATGGATAATTGAACATGATGATGAGGAGGAGGACGCTGACAGGGCAGCCAATGACGACACGGGGCCAGACGAAGAGATGACCGATAGTGGTGGCGGAGAAGGGGCCGAACATGGCAGCGGGGAAGAGGCTGGACATGCCGGCGGAGAAGAGGCCGAACATGCCGGTGGAGAAGAGGTCGGACATGGCGGCGGAGAAAATGTGGACTACACGCCGCAGACTTTGTCGCTACTAAGTTCAATCATGCGGGACCCTCATGTTCGAGACCTGCTTCGCAAGGAGACGAGTACCAACAGAGCTGCTTCTAGAGAAGAGGCCAAGCTGGAGCAACTGGTGGTAGACTCGAACACTCCATTGTATCATGGTTGCGATCCCGAGGTGACCCGCTTGAGTTTCATGCTCGAACTTCTGAAGACGAAGGCTAAAAACAAATGGACCGACACTAGCCTCGATGAGCTTCTCAAGTACCTAAAGAATGTTCTTCCCGCGGGGAATCTATGTCCTACTAGTGTGGATGAGGCCAAGAAGATCGTGTGCCCTCTTGATCTGCCGCACATTAGATACCATGCATGCAACAGTGATTGCATCATTTATCGGAAGGAGCACGCGGAAAAAACCAGTTGTCCGGTGTACAATGCTTCTCGATACAAGAAGACCGGAAAGAAATCTCCCCAGAAAGTTGTATGGTACTTACCGATCACTCCTCGTCTGCAATGTTATTTTGTAGATCCCAAGGAAGTAAAGCTCATGTGTTGGCACGCGGAGGGGAAAAATCCCGACGATGGAGATGATCCGAAGCTGAGACACCTCGCGGACACAAGCTAGTGGAGAGCGTTCAACGGTGAATATCAATATTTCACATGTGATGCAAGGAACATCGTGCTTGGCACGTGTACCAATGGCATGAATCCGTTTGGTAACCAGAACACCAACCATAGCACATGGCCCGTGTTTGTATGGATGTACAACCTCCCCCCTGGTTGTGCATGAAGTCGAAGTACATACACATGAGCATGCTGATTCAAGGGCCGAAACAACTGGGAAATAATATTAATCTATATCTGGGGCTACTTCCAGAGGAGTTAGACAAGTTATGGAAACACACCGGCCAAGACATGGGACGCCAGCAAAGGCGAGTATTTCTATATGAGAGTCGCGTTGATCACGACGGTGCACGACTATCTCGGTTAAGGATATGTCGCAGACCAGGTGTGCCATGGATATTGCGGATGCACACGGTGCATGGATGATACGACGTCTCAGCAGCTAATGTCAATGAAAGATGGCGGTCTGGGAAAATCATGTACATGGGGCATCGAAGATGGTTCGAGAAGGGCGACCCGTGGAGAAACCATGGAGATCTATTCAATGGTGAGGCTGAGCATCGAGGACCTCCACGTAAGCGGAGCGGCGCCAAAATCCATGAGCTGTTGAAAAACTGGGAACAGTGCCCCGCGCCGGGAAAGACGATGAAAAAGGCGCCGGAGCCTCTGCTAAAGGTATGGAAGACGAGGTTTGTTTTCTGGGACTTGGAGTACTGGCCCAAACTCGACACGCCTCATTGCCTTGATCAAATGCATATCACGAAGAATGTCCTTGAGAGCTTGCTTGCAACACTGATGAACATGCCGGATAAGACCAAGGATGGGCCGAAGGCAAGAAGAGACTTGGAAGATTTGAAAATCAGGGTAGATCTCCACATGTCGTCCCGTAAAAAGTCAGAGGAGACGGAGACGGAGATGGAGGCGCGGGACAAGGGCAAAAAGGTGAACAAGAAGGAAGAGAATTATTGCCCCCCTTCTTGCTTCACCTTAAGTCCGGCTGAGATCGATCAATTTTTCAAGTGCCTTACCGGAATCAAAGTTAGTTCTGGTTACTGTGGGAAGATAAGCAGATTTCTAGACACGAAGAAGAAAAGGTTCAGGGGGATGAAGTCTCATGACTTTCATGTGATGATGACGCAGATACTACCTGTTGCCCTTAGAGGGATAATGGACAAGCATGTCCGTGACACGCTTATTGGTCTCTGCAACTTTTTTGACGTTATCTCTTGAAAGTTGATTAGTGTGAAGCAGCTCCGAAGGCTACAGGAAGAGATCATTGTGATACTAAATGAGCTTGAGATGTACTTCCCGCCCGCGTTCTTTGACGTCATGGTGCATCTGTGTGTCCACATTGTGGACGACATAATAGACCTGGGGCCGACATTCCTGCACAGCATGATGCCGTTTGAGAGGATGAATGGGGTCATCAAAGGATTCGTTCGTAACATGTCCTGTTCGGATGGAAGCATCGTCCAGGGCTATCTGACACAAGAGTGCATCTCTTTCGGAGAGAATTATCTATATGGTGGAGACCGGCCTATTGTTGGTTTGCCCGTTAATAAGCACCTTGGGAGGCTCGAAGGAGAAGGTCGCTCCAACAGTTGCAGGGAACTGCATGTGGGTTACTCGGATGGATGCAACGACCTTGACATAGCAAACTTAGTAGTGCTACATCACCTAGACATGGTAGATCCTTTCGTCACACTGCACAAAGAAACCATCGCAAAGAAGTATCGTGACCGGCGGCTATGCAGGACAAACGCCAAAGTTATTAGAGAGCACAACTCCAATTTCCTGCATTGGTTCAAAGAGCATATTCTTGCTAATCCCCGGAAGAGGGCTCTACCGACGGATTGCTCATATACGCCTTAGCACATGGCCCCGCAGCCAACCTCGCGACCTATCAGGCATACGGTATCAACGGATACACATTCTACACAGAGGCCAAAGATATAAACAATGATTTTCAGAACTCAGGGATGACGATGGAATGCATGACCGGCGACAATGCCGCAACTGAGAGATTCTACGGAAGGGTCGAGGAGATCTGGGTGCTTGACTACTCTGGACTACACAGTGCGACGATGTTCCGTGTCAGATGGGCTAAGAATGTTGAAAGAGAAAATCAGTATTTCACTACCATGTCTATACCCAATGCCAAGAGCGCTATCGTGAACGCCATCGCAAAAAATGAGCCATGGGTACACGCTAAGCACGTGACACAATGCTTCTTCATAACTGACCCGAGGAATCCCAGCCGTGTTGTCGTGAGGAGAGGCAAAAGGAACATCACTGGAATGGATGGAGTCGCCAACGAGGAATACTACGACCAGTACGGCAACCCGATGAGGGAAGATGACAATGACGATGAAGCATACGTCAAAAGAAGAATCAATACTACATTACCTAAGAAAGATCGTACTCCATGGAAAAGGAAAAGTCACAACGAGGGGCTCAATTATTCGTCAACGAACAAGGGAAAGAAGCTCACTCAAAAACGAAAACATCGACGCTGAGAAACCATGCATCATTTATATTTATATATATGTGTGTGTGTGTGTGTATTTATTTTGTGTACGCACTTAATCGTTATCGGTGAAATGATGTGTAATATATATCATCTTAGTTATATACATTAATGTATCCCCTTCCCACCATGCATATGGTTCCGGCTAGCTCGATCGTCTTTCGGAGGAGAAAAAGAAAAGGTAAACCAAGGAAAAGAAAGGAATAGAATAGTAAATGAAAAGAAATAGAAAAAGGAGAAATAAAAAAAGAAATGAAAAGAAAAATAAGATGGAAATGAACAAAATAACGAAATAGGAGCTATAGCTACTTAAGCTAGCAGTAGCGCGGTTTTGTAACCCGCGCTGTAGCTACTTAAGATAGCAGTAGTGCGGTTTTGTAACACGCGCTATAGCTACTTAATATAACAGTAGCGCGGTTCTGTAACCCGCGTTATAGCTACCTAAGATAGCAGTAGCGCGGTTCCGTAACCAGCGCTATAGCTAAGATAGCTATAGCGCTGGTTACAGAACCGCGCTACTGCTATTTTGACATAACCCCTCGCGCGGGCTTCCTCCTCTACTTCTTTCGTCCATCCCATTCCCCATTCGATCCCTCTCCTCCGACGCCACGTTGTCGCCCTTCGTCGCCCTTCGTCACCCTCCGCGCGCCCTCTGTCGCCACCCATGCGCCCTTCGTCACCGTCCGCGCCCCGTTCGTCGCCGCCCATGTCATCGGCGCCCGCTCCTCCACCCACACCCATCTCCCCCGAGCTCCACCTCGTCGCCGGCATCTCCCCCGAGCTCCACCTCGCCACCGACGTCTCCCCTAGCCCCTTGTAAGTCCTTCGCCCCTCCTTCTCTCTCTCTCTCTGTCTCTCTGCCTAAGGGTTCTAGGGTTCATGTAGTTAAATAAATTTAGTTAAATGATTAATGTGTTGATGAAATAGCTAGGTTTAATTTACAATTGAAAAATAGTAGCTTTTGTGAATTCAAAATTCAGAAAATGATGTTGTGAATTAAAAATTCAGAAAATTGTGAATTCAAATTTCAGAAAATGTGTTGATGAAATAGCTAGATTCTGATGTTCCTACTGTTCATGGTTGTAGGCATTTTGTGAATTCTGAATTCAAAATATTCATAGAAGTTTTATGTCAGAAAATTCAGAAAATAGGTAAAATTATCCATATTATAAAATAGGACAGAAATCAAGTCATTTTTTCTGTGTATACTTTCTGTGTCTTTGAACTTAGGAGTTAGAAAATACTATCAAAAGCATTCTTTTTTAGGACATTTTATAAAAAAATACTTAGGAGTGGGCACTTGAAGCTAGTAATAGCAGCAAGTAATCTTAGTGTAATACTCCAGGGTTGATGATGGATGATGATGTGCTAGTGCTCTAGGGTTTATAGAATGATCTTTAGGATCTAGTATAGCGCTCTCTGATCTAGGGTTATTTAGTTTAAGCTTGCATTTTACAAGTAATGATCATTTCTTGCACTCCACTTCAAAAATGATCCGAGTAAATGTGATTTGGACATGTCCATGTGATTTGGCCTCCTAGAAAGGGAGGGTGAAACGAGCTTGGACATGTGATTTGGCCTCCTGTGTATAGCTTGCTCTGATGGATATGTTATATGCAATTTTGAAGTGTACATGTGATTTGGAAAATGATGGTTATGTGTAGGGTAAATGATCCGAGTGGCCTATGTTTTGCCGGAATGTTGATTCATTTCCATTCCGGTGAATTTTAGGTGCTCGATATGTCCCCTTTTTAGCAAAGGTCATGCCGAAATTTCCCGTGAATTTTGGCATGACTTGTGCTAGAAAGTAGGCATATCGAGTGCCGGGATTTGCTGCGACGGGAATGAAACGGCATTCCGGCAAACCATAGACATTTTTTATGTCATTACTCATTTTATTATAGTTTAAGAATTAAACGAGAAGACTTAAGCGTAGGAAACATGTCGAACAAAGAAGAAACCGGGCCTTCTGACCACGGTGCAGACGAGATGGATTATGAGGGTGAACATGACTACCTCGACTTTTTGTCTAGTAAGCACAGTCAAGGTTTGCTGGGCGGCCTCGATGATGGTACTAACGCCGATATCGACACCGATGGCGGCACCGAAACTGGTGGGGAAGGTACCGGCGCCGAAGCCGCTAATAAAAACAAGAAGGAGAAGAAGCAGAGGACAAGAAAACCTAACAAACTCGGCATCGGACGACTGCTAATCACAAAGATGGACCCTGGCAAGTTTGAGCCATTAGAGCCGGAGGAACCTCGCAAGTGCTGCGGGAACCAAGTCGGATGCATCCTATGGGAAACCGCGAGCATCAACGACATTGACTTAAGGGGTAATTTTTTTTAAGGAATTGCTCCTAACGAAGATGCACAAGAGATTCCAGTTCCCCGACCGGGATGACAGCATAGAAGAGTTGTGGAATGATCCTATCATGAAAAAGATTAACAATCACGCCATGGGCATGTTCAGCAATGATTTGGCCTCCTGGAAAGGGAGAGTGAAATGAGCTATTAAAGCTAAGGAACCCCTGTCCAAGATTCTGGAGGAAAATCCGACACTTACGGAAGAGGAGTTCCAAAAGTTCAAGGGCACTTGCGCTACCGAGGCAGCCAAGGCTAAGGCTGAGAAATTCAAGGGGCTTCAGCAAAGGAACACGGGGAACCAACACCTCGGAAGCCGTGGCTACCTTGGCAAAAGGCCCATATGGGATAAGGAGGACGCGGAACGTGAAGCCGCGAGGATCCTAGACCCCTTAGTGAAGTTCACCGCCCCCTTGGAGTGTGACTTCATCAGGGCCCGGTACAAGTGGGACAAGGAAAAGAAGGTTTTTTACACGGACCCAATCACGAGGAAATTGATTAGAATACTGGTAATTATTCTTTTACCACCTTACATTTAGCTTCTGATCAAGTCGACTACACATTCGTAAACGGTTCACGTTCCTTATGAAGGAGAAGCAACACAGGCTTGCAGCCGAAAGCGAGTCTTTGTCGATGAGGCCCAAGTGGGACACCCCTCTCAACCGGGCTTTGAACGAACTGAAGGGACTCCCTTTGGACCAGGGGCCGCAATATGGACGTGTGCACGGCGTCGGAGACGGCGCCACGTGGAAGGTCTATTACAACGAGGGCCCGGAGGCCAAGAAGCAGAAAAAGAAGTTCAGTCAGGCGGACATCGACGAGAAGGTGAAGCTTGCGTTCGAGAAAAAAGCAGCTAAGGACGCGAAAAAAGCAGCTCAGGAGAAAAATGAGTTGGTCTAGCACACAATCGCTGCAGCTGTAGCTGCCTGCAGAAATGATTTCGCTACTAACTTGATCCCGGTTGTCATCAACTAGACGAAGGAAAATCCAAACAAGACGGCACATGATTTTCCCATGCCTAGCTTCATCGGCAGCAACTCGGTGAACATCACAACCGCACCATCACCTGCTCACGCAATTGCGCCTGCTCCCGCACCCGCACCCGCGCCTGCTCATAGTAGCCTGTCCTCTGTCTCTGGCGTGCTAGGCGCGCCTTCGTCTTTGGCTGAGCTCGACGCCCTCACGGTAATTACACGTCACACCAACATATATCTAAAATATTCCATTTTTGTTGCCTTTCGGATGTTTTATGCCGCAAACATGTCTTTGCAGGCCGACGAAACCCTGTGCACCGTACTCTATGTGATTAAAGGCCAGAAGGTGGACGTTGGAAAAGCAGCGATAACGAAGCCCTTGGAACTCACGTTCCACGGCCAGCCAATCCCCGTTGGCCACTTCAGGGTTAACTTGTCGAGTGTGAAATCGGGGCACGAGGATTAGCCTCCTCCAGTACGGCTCGGGGGAGAGGAGGACAATACCCCAACGCGGCTTGGAAACTACAAGGGTTGGATGCTGCTATGGCCAAAGAATCTTCTTCGTCTAGAGGCGGCTGAGAGCACACCAATAACCACACATCAGCAAGTAGGTATGAACACCACCACCATGCCTACGCAATTACCAGCGCATGTAGTGCCGGGTGAGAGCGGCGGACGACGCGAGGAAGGAGGTCCAATAGTTGATAATGTAATCGCCCCCGTAGAACAAAGAATGTATGATGAGATGGACGAGGATGATCCTCTTCGGTTCCTCAATACAGGCGCCTATGACGACGACGTAGAAATGATGAGTCAGCCATATGATGACTCGGTCTATCAGCATGCAGATGAGGAGATGGATGATGTGCCCGGGCAGGAACGTCTTAGGGTTGATTGCAAGAAGTCTCTCTTCATGCAATCCTCACAGGACACGCTTGAAGATGGCGCCTCAACGCAGGCTCAACTAGCCGAGGGGCGTACAATGCTTAGCCCGACAACACTGGTGGAGGGGTTAAGGAAGGTTTTGGAAGGTCAGCCCAAGAAAAAGGAGAGGAAGAGACCGCCGAAGAAAGGCTCTGCTGCCTACAACCAAGCCAGAGCACATAGCAGCCAGACGGTGGATTTTGCAGGGCGTGTACCCGTCAAAGGTGCGGCCATGTTCCATGTCGCGGGCGAGCCGATCCTACCACCAAAATCGCTGGAGGCCATATCAGGGGATCTCAGGAGACTGCACGACCATGTGTTGTCGACTGAGGAAAGCCTACTAGCCTCGAAGGTTCCAGGATATCCGCTATATGCTGTTCGTGTGCCTGAGGGGAAGTGCTACGTCGACACACGATCAGCGGAGGTGTTCTTCCTGTGATTTGAGCATATCTTCGAGATGTTTCTGATAAGGCGGCTCGATTTTACAATCGTCAGCCTTTTTGCGCTACATATGAACTCCGTCATCACCAGAGAACAAATCTCGCAAATCTGTGTGGCGGATCCATACTACATGCACGAGTCCTTCTTGAGTCTCAGTGACTTTGAGCGTAAAATGGCTAGGTAGTACATCGAAAACTTCATGCTAAGGAATAAGGACAAGGAAATGGTCCTCCTGCCTTATCATCCAAAGTAAGTCAGTGCCGGACAACCCTTTTGTACATTTCAATCATTCCTTCTCGCTCATATGGAGAATAATTTGAGGTGTTTTTTTCCTCAGCAACGGGCGCGCCATCCTTATCGTTCTTTACCCGCGAGTCTCCCACGCCGTGTATTTCGACCCTTACAGAAACTACGAGAAGAAGGACTACACGCACGTAATGAATATTCTAGATGATGCTCTCCACGGCTTCAGCTTGAGGGGAGGCCACCTCCAGATCAGGAAACAAAGGAACCGCAAACCGGATTTCTCGCATAAAACTAACTTCTACGGCATCCATCAACCGAAACCAAGTAGGAACAATGGATTCTACCTCCTCCATCTCATGATGGAGTTCAGAAGGGATCACCAACAGCTTCGCATGACAACCAAAAGCGATGATCATATCCGCAAATGGGTAGAATCCCAAGGAGAAGTGGATTATAAACTTAGAGATGACTTCTTTCGCATCCAGAGGGACATTGCAACGATCATCATGAAAGAAGTCGTCGAAGAGAAGGGGATGTTCCACCACGGCCCTATATCGCGAGCTGACGTCCGAACTCGCATAGGCATGCAACGTCCGGACCTGACGCCGTTCAAGAAGCTAGGGTGCATCCTCGATGATATGGATGGATGGAACTTCTAGTGATTGACGATGTCGATGATGATGATGTGTCGGTTGAACTTGTATACTTTCTGTAGCGATGAAACTTTGTTATGTCCACAGCCCCTGCCGAACTTGGGTAACGCTACTTTGTTAGTTTGGGTACGATGAGCTGCGTACCTCTAGTTAATTAGTTTGTGTACGATGAAATTGCATTGATTATTTATGTTTACTATATGTTGCATCTATTTGCTAACCCTTTCTTTTCGTGTTGCTCAAGTATATTTTGTTGCATATTATTGTAGATTCTCTTGATGAAGATGCATCTCTAACAGGTACATAGATCCTTGATGGCGAAGAAGCAGTGCTATGTCGTGTACATAGGGAAGGTTCCGGGAGTGTACGACGAGTGGCCCGAGTGTCAGGCGCAAGTGGAGCGGTTCTCGGGCACCAGCCATAAAGGGTTCAAAAGCAGACAAGAAGCAGAAGCTAGTTACTTTAGGTTCACACTAGCGCGAGAGAGGAATCAGAACCGCCGCCTCATGTACTGCATAGTTCCGCTCTCACTCATAGTGATAGCTCTTCTCTTATATATCATTGTTTAGATGGATGACGATGTAGTTGCAAGTATTCAAGGCTTGTATCGCTATTTCGAGATGATGACGAGAGACATCACTTTGTGTTGGATGATGATTATGATGATGACATGATTTGATGAGACTATTTGTATGTGTATGATATGATTAGATTTGTATGTGTATGATATGCTAGAGATTATTTTATAAAACCTGTACAAATACAAAAGAAATATGCAGCAGAAAAAAAAATCAGAAACTAATAACAATAACAGTAGCGAGGGGTATGTACTTAGCAGCAGCGTGCACTTAACATTAGCGTTGTTTAAAAGAAAGCGCTACAGCTATTAGCAGTAGCGCTTTTTAGTGCAGCCCGCTACTGCTACCCATATATAGCAGTAGCGCGGGTCAAAACGCGCTACTGCTAAAAGTTAGTTGTAGCGTTGTAGCAGTAGCGCGGCTCCCCGCGCTACTGATAGCCCTTAGACCCGTGCTACTGCTAGGCTTTTCCCTAGTAGTGGAGGTTCCCGCGCTATTATTCTCAAACTTGATTTCGAAAAGGCGTATGATTCTGTTAGCTGGAGTTTTCTTCGTCAGGTCCTTTATGCCAAAGGATCCGATGCTGGGTTTGTGCATAGGTTGATGCAACTGGTATCAAGGGGCCATAAGGCTGTGGCTGTGAATGGTTCAATCACTAATTATTTCGCCAATGGTCATGGCCTACGACAAGGTGACCCGGCTTTGCCCATTCTCTTTAACTTTGTGGCTGATGTCTTGTTTTGCATGCTGGGGTGCGTGGCCTCTGCAGGGCATATCTCTCCTGTTGTGTCACACCTACTTCCCCAGGGTATCACGCACCTCCAATACGCTGATGATACGATTATTCTGGTGGAATTGAATGATGCTTGTCTTGCCAACCTTAAATTCATCCTGTTGTGTTTTGAAGCCTTGTCGGGGCTCAAGATTAATTTCTCTAAAAGTGAGGTGATTGTGACTGGGGTTGATGAGGCGGAGGCCATTAGGGTCGTGCAGCTTCACAATTGTTCGACTGGTTCTTTTCCCTTCAAGTACCTGGGCATGCCTATCTCTCCCTTTCATCTTCATTAAGTAATCCAAACTCTAGTGGCCAAGGTGGGAAACAGATTATGCCTTGGCGCGGTCGATATAATACTCAAGCGGGGAAAGTGTGTCTCATTAATGCGTGCCTATCTTCCTTACCTCTTTTCACTATGGGCTTCTTCATGCTATCTCTGGGGACTCACGCTGGCTTCGATAAACACAAGGGCTTTCTTTTGGAATTCTTCGGAGAACAAACGGAAATACAGGTTTGTTAAATGGAAGGTCATATGTAGGCCCAAAAGCCTTGGGGGCTGGGGATCTTAAATACTGTGATGATGAACAAGTGTCTCATTGTTAAGTGGTGGTGGCGGATTATGTCAGCTTCTCCTGGGACACTCTGGTATGATCTCATGAAAGCTAAATACTTCCCTTCTGGCAACCATATGTTTGCCTCGGCATCTAATGGGTCTCAGTTTTGGAGGGTCCTGATTAAGGTTAGTGACGTGTTTCGTGCCCATGTCAAGTTTATTGTCAGGAATGGTACTTCGACTCATTTTTTGTTGGATTGGTGGGTAGGCGATGCCCCGTTAGCTGTTTCTTTTCTAGTTTTGTTCTCTTACTGCCCTGACCCAGAGATCTCAATCTCTGGGCTCTCTCGCGTTGGCTGGGATCTGGGTCTCCGAAGGACTCTCTCTCCTGCAGAGTTGGAGGACTAGCACCGGCTTGCTGCCTTGTTCCCTATTCTCTCAGAGGGAGAGGACTCGGTGACTTGGCCCCACGTGGCCTATGGTAGATTTTCGGTCAAGTCTCTTTATGCCAGGCTTATTGATGGTTTCCCCACTTCTAAGTTCAAGCCTGTCTGGGTGGCCAGGATCCCCCCTAAGATTAAGATTTTCCTATGGCATGCCTTTAGAGGTCGTCTGCCTGCGGCTGATCAAATTCACAAGAGAAATGGGCCTGGCTCTGCCTTTTGTGCCTTATGTTCCGTGGTTGAAGATACAAACCATATTTTCTTCCAATGCCCTTTGGCCAAGCTGGCCTGGGGATGTGTTTGATCTTGGATGAATGTGTCCTGGGATCCTTCCTCTTTCTCTGACCTGCATTTATTGTCTGCCAACATCAATGGTCGGACTAAGAGATTGTTTTGGGTCGGGTTGGCTGCCCTATGCTGGTCCTTGTGGAATATTAGAAACAAATTCACCATTGAGGGTGTTTTTCCTAACAAGCCGGCTGAGGTCCTATTTAAATGTCTATCTTGTTGCAGCAGTGGAAATTATTGACTAAACCTGCGGACGTGGACGGTATGGTGGAGCTGATCAGCAAAGTCCGGGCATCGGCCAACATGATGTCCTCCCCTGCCTCCGAGTGATTTACCTAGTTGGGCGTCGTTCAGTCTTCTAGCAGTAGGTTGTTGGCATGTGTGCCTTCTTTTGCTTTGATGTGGTTGGGCATGCGCGCCTGTAAAATGTCATCTGGTTTGAGATGTGCCTTCTGGCTGTAGTGTTATGGTGGTTCGGTGAACTCTAGTTGTTTTGTGTGGTACTCTGCCTGTTGGCTTTATTTATAAAGTCGGGCATATGCCTTTTCTCTAAAAAAGTTATATTTTACTCGGGGCAGATTTTAATCAATTTGATTGGTACTTTTTTGTCTTTTTTCCACTGTATATGTAACTAGCATGTCCGTCGACAACGTATAACTATAGTTATATGTCAATTGATCGTGCACAACTACAGTGATACATCCGTGCATGATAGGGATACAAGCGGACGATGCCCGTGTGTTAAGAAAAGAATTAAACTAACACGATGGTGCAACATTGCTTAGTGGATGGTCATGCCCGGACGCCGTCCGCTTCCATCGATAGTGCACATGCTTGCAACTATGATTGCATGTCCATAGGCTGTTTTTAACACAGTACAGACGCAGACGCTCATACATAAGCATATATACTCATCCCTATGAGCGCATGCACGCACACCCTATCAATACGAGTACATTCGAGAGACAGAGCCGACACATCATCTTTGAGATTGTCGAAGTCATCATAGACCCTTCGTAGTTGATGGGAACGTCTCTTCCCACTGAACGCACATCATCAGAAAGCCTGAAATAAATCTAGGAAAATGTGAACGCCAATGTCAAGTCTAGGACTTGAATCCTGGTAGGCTGGGATACCACTGTCCTCCTAACCATCCAACCACAGGTTGGTTCCCATCCATAGGTCGTACTTAACTACAGTTAAAGATCGCCACACTGGATCCAAGCGTGCACCGGGCCGGGATTGCCACGATGGACCCCTTTGGTCGGTGCCCGCTTCACCAACGCCGTCATCTAACACCGCCACCCTAGATACGTCCAGCCTCTGTTGTCTTCACCAACGCCATGGATCACTACCAGCTGCAGATCAATCGAACACGCATGTCCCTGTTCGAGTGATCTGCGGTAGGCGATGCTCGACGACGACATTGGTGAAGACAACGAAAGTCAGAGGGATCTAAATACATTCATTTGAGCGATAAGTAATTCAAGATGGAGAGAGTAGTTAATTGTTTTATAGTCAATTAGTTAATCAGTTTTGCTAAAAAATAAGTAGTTAATATGTGTTATACATCTAATTGATGGGCTGCACAAATTAGTTTTAGTTTTTGGTAAATTTTTGGCCCATGTGAGTTGATACGTCTCCAACGTATCTATAATTTATGAAGTATTCATGTCATGTTTACAACAATTATATATGATTTTGGTATGATTTGATTAGAACGAACCCGGACTGACGCTGTTTTCAGCAGAACTACCGTGGTGTCGTTTTTTGTGCAGAAATAAAAGTTCTCGGAATGGGCTGAAAATTTACGAAGAATATTTTTGGAAAATATAAAAAATACTGGAATGAAAAGATATCGGAGAGGAGTCCCGAGGCAACCACAAGGGTGGAAGGCGCCCCCCCCCAGGGTGCGCGCCCCCCTGCCTTGTCGTTTCCTCGTGGGCCCCCTGGACTTGTCCCCGACGCCAACACCTCCTATAAATCACGAAACCCCCAGAAATAAACCTAGATCGGAAGTTCCGCCGCCGCAAGCCTCTGTAGCCACCGAAAACCAATCGGGAGCCCGTTCCGGCACCCTGTCGAAGGGGGAAATCATCACCGGTGGCCATCTTCATCATCCCGGTGGTCTCCGTGATGAGAAGGGAGTAGTTCACCCTCGGGGCTGAGGGTATGTACCAGTAGCTATGTGTTTGATCTCTCTCTCTCTCTCGTGTTCTTGATTTGGCACGATCTTGATGTATCGCGAGCTTTGTTATTATAGTCGGATCATATGGTGTTTCTTCCCCTCTACCTTCTTGTGATGAATTGAGTCTTGCTGTTTGAGGTTTCGTTATGTTGGATTGAGTATTGGATTTGAGAACACTTGATGTATGTCTTGCGATGGGATCTGTGGTGACAATGGGATGTTCTATTGATTCACTTGATGTATGTTTTGGCACTCAACTCGCGGATTCCCGAGGTGACATTGGGGTAATCTATGCATAGGGGTTGATGCACGTTTTTGTCCTACGTTCTCCGATAGAAACTTTGGAGTGATTCTTTGTTGCACGTTGAGGGATTGTTATGTGATCCAAATATGTTATCATTGTTGAGAGAACTTGCACTAGTGAAAGTATGAACCCTAGGCCTTGTTTCTAAGCATTGCAATACCGTTTTTGCTCACTTTTGTTACTTGCTACCTTGCTGTTTTTATATTTTCAGATTACAAAAACCTATATCTACCATCCATATTACACTTGTATCACCATCTCTTCACCAAACTAGTGCACCTATACAATTTACCATTGTATTGGGTGTGTTGGGGACACAAGAGACTCTTTGTTATTTGGTTGCAGGGTTGTTTGAGAGAGACCATCTTCATCCTACGCCTCCCATGGATTGATAAACCTTAGGTCATCCACTTGAGGGAAATTTGCTACTGTCCTACAAAACTCTGCACTTGGATGCCCAACAACGTCTACAAGGAGAAAGGTTACGTAGTAGACATCAACCTTTTTTCTGGCGCCGTTGCCGGGGAGATGAGTGCTTGAAGGTATATCTTTAGATCTTGCAATTGAATCTTTTAGTTTCTTGTTTTATCACTAGTTTAGTCTATAAAGGAAAACTACAAAAAAATGGAATTTAGGTTGCCTCATATGCTTCATCTTTTTAATGGCTTTCGTGAAAATGATGGAAAGGAAAATTGTGCGCAAGTATTAGAAGAAGAAGTCAATAAAATGTTTGGCACTAAATTTTTGAATTATGAGCATGATGCAATGTTGTTAGTATGAATTCTTTGAATATCCATGATGTTAATGATATGCAAAGCTACAAGCTTGGGGATGCTATGTTTGATGAAGATGATATTTTTAGTCCCCCCAAGTTTTGATGAGCAAAATTATTATGATGATAGCATGCCTCCTATTTATGATGATTATATTGATGAAAGTGGGTTTGGAAGAGTGTCAACTCTAGGTAGTATTGATCCCACTATTTTGGAGGGTGTTGAATCTTTTCACAATATTGATAAAAGTGGATTTGGAGAGGTCATGACTTTATTTAGTGATGAATCCACTATTTTGGAAGAGGTTTCAATTGATTATGAGAACAAAGTTGCTATCTATGATGATTATTGTGATGACATATATGCTATAAAGAATAATGATAACCATGAGACTTGTCATCATGATTTTAATTTTCAATTGGATTATGCCTCACATGATAGTTATTTTGTTGAGTTTGCTCCCACTACTATTCATGAGAATAAATTGGCTTATGTGGTGAGTAATAATTTCTATGCTTGTAGATCATGAAAATAATGATTTATGTTGTGGTTATATTGTTAAATTCATTCATGATGCTACTGAAAATTATTATGAGGGAGGAAAATATGCTTGTAGGAATTGCAATGATATCAAGTTTCCTCTCTATGTGTTGAAAGTTTTGAAGCTATGCTTGTTTTGCCTTCCTATGTTAGTTGATTATTGTTCCCATAAATTCTTTGTTCACAAAATCTCTATGCATAGGATGTGGGTTAGACTTAAATGTGCTATTCATATGCTTCATGATGCTCCCATTTTGTTTCAGTTCTTATCTTTTATGTGAGCATCATTGAAATCATCATGCCTAGCTAAAAAGGCATTAAAGAAAAGCGCTAGTTGGGAGACAACCCAATATTTACCCCTACTGTTTTTGTGTGTTCACATGATTAATCTACTGTAGTAATCATGTTTTATAGGTTTTGTTTCAATAAAGTGCCAAGTAAAGCCTTTGGGATAGTGTGGATGATAGTTGACTTGATTCTGTGCAAAAACAGAAACTTTTGTGTCCAGTACAGAAATTACTATCTTTTACTGGAACGTGGAAATATTCTAAAATTTTTACAGTTTATTTTTATACAAATTTTCCATGTTGTCCTAATTTTTAAGAATATTTGGAGATACGGAAGTATGATTTCAATTCAGATCTTCACAGACTGTTCTGTTTTTGACAGATTCTATTTTCGATGCATAGTTTGCTTGTTTTCTAGTTTCTATGGCTTATATTTCTTAATATAAATTATAGAAATGATAAGTTACAATAGGAATTGTGTGATAACAATTATGAATCTTGTCTTTGACAGTACCCAAGTGAATGATTTGTTTTATTATACTAACCCATCTCACGAAGTTCCGTTAAGTTTTGTGTGATTGAAGTATTCAAGTTTTGGGTGAGATATTGATATGAGGAGAATAAGGAGTGACAGGAGCCTAAGCTTGGGGATGTCCAAGGCATCCCAAGGTAATATTAAAGAAAGATCCAAGCAACTAAGCTTGGGGATGCCCCGGAAGGCATCCCCTCTTTCGTCTTCAACATTATCGGTAACCTTACTTGGAGCCATATTTTTATTCGTCACATGATATGTGTTTTGCTTGGAGCGTCATTTTATTTTATTAGTATTTGCTTTCTGTTATTTAGATTAATGTTTTTCATCTTTTAGTTCAATAAAAATGTCAAGTATAGCCTTTACCATGCTTATTTTGCAAGTCTATATGTTGCTGTTTTGAAAACAGAAAGTTTTCTATTATTGTATGAATTCTTTTGGGAATTCAGAACATGGTAAATCTTGAAATTTTTACACAATGAGTAACAACAAATTTTATACAGTCTGGTAATTTTTCAGAATTTTTGGAGTAAGGGAAGTATGAGTACAATTGCACTCTTTACAGACTGTCCTGTTTAGACAGATTGCTGTTATGTTTGCATATGTTTGTTTGTTTAATGATTCTATTTGAGAATAGGAGCATTAAATATGCAGAGGTATTTAGGATACAATGTTAAATAATAATTTTAGTGATTTTCTACAGTAGAAAATGATAAGGTTTTGCATTTGATTTATACTAACTTTTCTCACGAGTTCTTGTTGAGTTTTGTGTGCATGAAGTTTTTAAGATTTAGGGAAACCGTGATATAAAGGGAATTAAGGAGACACAAAAGCTCAAGCTTGGGGATGCCCAAGGCATCCCTAGTTAATATTTCAAAAACTCTCAAGCATCTAAGCTTGGGGATGCCCCGGTTGGCATCCCACCTTTCTTCATCAACAAATATCGGTTAGCCTCTGTTGAGCCTAAGTTTTTGCTTCTTCACATGATGTATGCTATTTTTAGAATGTCATTTTTTTTTGCTTGCTGTTTTAATAAAGTACTTAAGATCTGAAATTTTATTTATGAGAGAGAGTCTTCATATAGCTACATAATTATTCAACTACTCATTGATGTTCACTTTTTTTGGAGTAGTTTGTCCGTTGCAAGAGGGATATTGTAAAAACTTTCATATAAAGAGCATTGAATACTATGAGAAGTTTGATTCCTTGCATTTGTTTTGAGATATAAAGATGATGATATTAGAGTCATGCTAATGAGTAATTGTGGATTGGTAGAAATACTTGTGTTAAAGTTTGTGATTCCCGTAGCATGCACGTATGGTGAACGATTATGTGATGAAGTCGAAGCATGATTTATTTATTGATTGTCTTCCTTATGAGTGGCGGTCGGGGACGAGCGATGATCCTTTCCTACCAATCTATCCCCCTAGGAGCATGCATGTAGTACTTTGTTTTGATAGCTAATAGACTTTTACAATAAGTATGTGAGTTCTTTATGACTAATGTTGAGTCCATGGATTATACGCACTCTCACCCTTCCACCATTGCTAGCCTCTCTAGTACCGCGCAACTTTCGCCGGTGCACTACACCCACCATATACCTTCCTCAAAATAGCCACCATACCTACCTATTATGGCATTTCCATAGCCATTCCGAGATATATTGCCATGCAACTTCCACCGTTCCGTTCATTATGATACACTTCATCATTGTCATATTGCTTTGCATGATCATGTAGTTGACATCGTATTTGTGGCAAAGCCACCATTCATATTTTTTATACATGTCTCTCTTGATCATTGCACATCTCGATACACCACCGGAGGCATTCATATAGAGTTATATCTTTGTTCTAGTATCAAGTTGTAATTCTTGAGTTGTAAGTAAATAAAAGTGTGATGATCGTTATTATTAGAGCATTGTCCCAGTGAGGAAAGGATGATGGAGGCTATGATTCCCCCACAAGTCGGGATGAGACTCCGGACGAAAAAAAAAATAAGAGGCCAAAAAAAAGAGAGAGCCCAAAAAAAAGAGAAAAAAAATGAGAGAAAAAGAGAGAAGGGACAATGTTACTATCGTTTTACCACACTTGTGCTTCAAAGTAGCACCATGTTCTTCATGATAGAGAGTCTCCTATTTTATCACTTTCATATACTAGTGGGAATTTTTCGTTATAGAACTTGGCTTGTATATTCCAATGATGGGCTTCCTCAAATTGCCCCAGGTCTTCGTGAGCAAGCAAATTGGATGCACACCCACTTAGTTTCTTTTTGAGCTTTCATACACTTATAGCTCTAGTGCATCCTTTGCATGGCAATCCCTACTCACTTGCATCGACATCAATTGATGGGCATCTCCATAGCCCATTAATTTGCCTAGTTGATGTGAGACTATCTCCTTCTTTTTGTCTTCTCCACAACCACCATATTCTATTCCACCTATAGTGCTATATCCATGGCTCACGCTCATGTATTGCGTGAAAGTTGAAAAGGTTTGAGAACATCAAAAGTATGAAACAATTCCTTGGCTTGTCATCGGGGTTGTGCATGATTTAATACTTTGTGTGATGAAGATGGAGCATAGCCAGACTATATGATTTTGTAGGGATAACTTTCTTTGGCCATGTTATTTTGAGAAGACATGATTGCTTTATTAGTATGCTTGAAGTATTATTGTTTTATGTCAATATTAAACTTTTGTTTTGAATCTTACAGATCTGAATATTCATGTCACATTTGGAAAGATTACATTGATAAATATGCTAGATAGCATTCACACTTCATAAATTATTATTTTTTATCATTTACCTACTCGAGGACGAGCAGGAATTACGCTTGGGGATGCTGATACGTCTCCAACGTATCTATAATTTATGAAGTATTCATGCCATGTTTACAAAAATTATATATGATTTTGGTATGATTTGATTAAAACTAACCCGGACTGACGCTGTTTTCAGCAGAACTACCGTGGTGTCGTTTTTTGTGCAGAAATAAAAGTTCTCGGAATGGGCTGAAAATTTACGGAGAATATTTTTGGAAAATATAAAAAATACTGGAATGAAAAGATATCGGAGAGGAGTCCCGAGGCAACCACAAGGGTGGAGGGTGCCCCTCCTAGGGCGCGCCCCCTGCCTTGTCGTCGCCTAGTGGGCCCACTTGACTTGTCCCCGACGCCAACGCCTCCTATAAATCACGAAACCCCCATAAATAAACCTAGATCGGAAGTTCCGCCGCCGCAAGCCTCTGTAGCCACCGAAAACCAATCGGGAGCCCGTTCCGGCACCCTGCGGAGGGGGAAATCATCACCGGTGGCCATCTTCATCATCCCGGCGGTCTCCATGACGAGGAGGGAGTAGTTCACCCTCGGGGCTGAGGGTATGTACCGGTAGCTATGTGTTTGATCTCTCTCTCTTGTGTTCTTGATTTGGCACGATCTTGATGTATCGCGAGCTTTGTTATTATAGTCGGATCATATGGTGTTTCTTCCCCTCTACCTTCTTGTGATGAATTGAGTCTTGCTCTTTGAGGTTTCGTTATGTTGGATTGAGTATTGGATTTGAGAACACTTGTTGTATGTCTTGTGATGGGATATCTGTGGTGACAATGGGATGTTCTATTGATTCACTTGATGTATGTTTTGGCACTCAACTCGCGGATTCCCGAGGTGGCATTGGGGTAATCTATGCATAGGGGTTGATGCACATTTTCGTCCTACGTTCTCCGATAGAAACTTTGGAGTGATTCTTTGTTGCACGTTGAGGGATTGTTATGTGATCCAAATATGTTATCATTGTTGAGAGAACTTGCACTAGTGAAAGTATGAACCCTAGGCCTTGTTTCTAAGCATTGCAATACCGTTTCTACTCACTTTTGTTACTTGCTACCTTGCTGTTTTTATATTTTCAGATTACAAAAACCTATATCTACCATCCATATTACACTTGTATCACCATCTCTTAGCCAAACTAGTGCACCTATACAATTTACCATTGTATTGGGTGTGTTGGGGACACAAGAGACTCTTTGTTATTTGGTTGCAGGATTATTTGAGAGAGACCATCTTCATCCTACGCCTCCCACGGATTGATAAACCTTAGGTCATCCACTTGAGGGAAATTTGCTACTGTCCTACAAAACTTTGCACTTGGAGGCCTAACAACGTCTACAAGCAGAAAGGTTGCGTAGTAGACATCATGAGTGTGCGCGCGGGCATAGGAAGGAGGCACGGCAGCCGTGCCGTGCTAAGAGGCACATTAGAGGAGCCGCTTCCAACATCATGTACCACCAATGTGTTTATCTTCAATTTATATATACTAGCAAACATGCCCGTGCGTTGCAACGGGAGAAAAAAATCATGTGTCGCTAACCCAATAACCATTGCTTAAGACCCGACACAAAGTGATGATGCCACACTCATGTGCTGCTTATACTTATTTGTCATTTCTTCCCTCGTCAATTGTGGCGACAATGTTCATCGGATGACAATGCGTTTGAATGTGGTGAATTCCAAAGCAATGATGTCGATCACCGCATGGCCAGATGTCATTGATGTTGGAAATATGCCCTAGAGGCAATAATAAAGTGGTTATTATTATATTTCATTGTTCATGATTATCGTTTATTGTCCATGCTATAATTGTATTGATTGGAAACTCGAATGCATGTGTGGATACATAGACAACAACATGTCCCTATTAAGCCTCTACCGGACTAGCTCGTTGATCAAAGATGGCTATGGTTTCCTAGCCATGGACATGAGTTGTCATTTGATAACGGATCACATAATTAGGAGAATGATGTGATGGACAAGACCCAAACTATGAACGTAGCATATGATCGTATCAAGTTTATTGCTATCGTTTTCTGCATGTCAAGTATATGTTCATATGACCATGAGATCATGCAACTCACTGACACCGGAGGAGTACCTTGTGTGTACCAAACGTCGCAACGTAACTGGGTGACTATAAAGGTGCAATACAGGTATCTCCGAGGGTGTCTATTGAGTTGGCATGGATCAATACTAGGATTTGTCACTCCGTATGACGGAGAGGTATCTCAGGGCCCACTCGGTAATACAGTATCACAATGAGCTTGCAAGCAATGTGACTAATGAGTTAGCCACGGGATCTTGTATTACGGAACGAGTAAAGAGACTTGCCGGTAACGAGATTGAACTAGGTATGGAGATACCGACGATCGAATCTCGGGCAAGTAACATACCGATAGACAAAGGGAACTGCATACAGGATTAGCTGAATCCTTGGCATCGAGGTTCTACCGATAAGATATTCGTAGAATATGTAGGAACCAATATGGGCATCCAGGTCCCGCTATTGGTTATTGACCGTAGAGGTGTCTCGGTCATGTCTGCATAGTTCTCGAACCCGCGGGGTCTACACACTTAATGTTTGGTGACGATATAAGTATAGTTGAGTTGTTATGATGGTTACCGAAGGTTATTCGGAGTCCCGGATGAGATCCCGGACATGACGAGGAACTCCAGAAGAGTCCGGAGATGAAGATTGATATATTGGACGAGGGGTATTGGAGTCCGGAAGTGTTCCGGAGGTACTGGGTGATGACCAGCATGACCGAAAGGGGTTTCGGGGGCCCCGGCAAGTGTTGGGGGGCCTCATGGGCCAAAGGGGAGGGGGCAAACCAGCCCACTAAGGGGCTGTGCGCCCCCCTCACCCCATCTCACGTAACCAGGAGAGGTGGGGCGCCCCCTCTAGGGTTCCCTCCACCTGGCTTGGGGGCCAAGCCACCCTAGGGTTTCCCTAGTGGGCGCCCCCATCTGCCTTGGCCGCCGCCCCTAGATGGGATCTAGGGGCGCCATCTCCTCCTCCCTTCCCCCTATATATAGAGAGGTGGAGAGAGGGCAGCTGCACCCATACAGATCTATTCGTGCCACGACGCTGCCCCTCCTCTCCCTCATAGCCATCTTCTTCTCTGTAGTGCTTAGCGAAGCTTTGCCGAGATTTCTCCACCACCACCGCCACCACGCCGTTGTGCCACCGGAGGACTCGAGCTATACTTCACCATCGCTCGCTGCATCGAGTAGGTGAAGGCGTCATCAAGCCGTACGTGTGTTGAACGTGGAGGTGCCGTCCGTTCGGCGCTAGATCGGTTGTTCGCGGGACGGATCGTGATTGGATCGCGAAGACGTTCGACTACATCATCCGCGTTTCTTAACACTTCCGCTTAGCAATCTACAAGGGTATGTAGATGCAATCTCTCCTCTCATAGATGTTCATCTCCTAGATTGATCTTGGTGAGCGTAGGAAAATTTCTTTTCCCATGCAACGTTCCGCAACAGTGGTATCAGAGCTAGGTCTATGCGTAGATGACATCACGAGTAGAACACAAAGGAGTTTGTGGGCGTTGATATTCAGATTGCTTCCTTCCTTGGTCTTTTCTTGATTCGACAGTATTGTGGGATGAAGCGCCCCGGACCAACTTTACATGTCCACGTACATGAGACCGGTTCCATCGACAGACATGTGACTTTGTTGCATAAAGATGGCTGGCGGGTGTCTGTCTCTCCCACCTTAGTTGAATCGGATTCGACAAAGGTGGTCCTTGTAGAAGGTTAAATAGCAACTTTCATATCACCGTTGTGGCTTTGCGTAGGTAAGAATCGTTCTTGCTAGATACCCATAGAAGCCACGTAAAACATGCAACAACAATTAGAGGACGTCTAACTTGTTTTTGCATGGTATGTTGTGATATGATATGGACAAAGACATGATGAAATATATTTGATATATGAGATGATCATGTTTGTAATAATTTATATCGACTTGCATGTAGATGCATACGACAACCGGCAGGAGCCATAGGGTTGTCTTTAATTATTGTATGACCTGCGTGTCAATCATTAAACGCTATGTAATGCTTTACTTTATCGCTAAGCGGTAGCAATAGTAGTAGAAGCATGGTTGGCGTGACAACCCCAATGGCGACACGATGATGGAGATCATGGTGTCATGCCGGTGACGATGGAGATCATGTCGGTGCTTTGGAGATGGAGATCAAAAGCACAAGTTGATGGCCATATCATGTCACTTATGATTTGCATGTGATGTTAATCCTTTTATGCATCTTATTTTGCTTAGGACGACGGTAGCATTATAAGGTGATCCCTCACTAAAATTTCAAGATAAAATTGTGTTCTCCCCAAAGTGTGCACCGTTGCGAAAGTTCGTCGTTTCGAAGCATCACGTGATGATCGGGTGTAATAGACTCTACGTTCACATACAACGGGTGCAAGCCAACTTTGCACATGCGGAACACTTGGGTTAAACTTGATGAGCCAAGCATGTACAAACATGGCCTCGGAACACAAGAGACCGAAAGGTCGGACATGAGTCATATAGTAGATATGATCAACATGGAGATGTTCACCATTGAAACCACCTCATCTCACATGATGATCAGACTTGGGTTGGTGAATTTGGATCGTGTTACACTCGGACAACTGGAGGGATGTTGATTTGAGTAGGAGTTCTTAAGTAATATGATTAATTGAACTCTTTATCATGAACAATAGTCTAAAGTTGCCTTTGCAAATTTATGTTGTAGATCAATGGCTCGCGCAGTAGCTCCCCTGAATTTCAATGCGTTCCTAGAGAAAGTTAAGCTGAAAGATGATGGAAGTAACTTTGTGAACTGGGCCCGTAATCTGAGGATTATCCTCACGGCTGCCCAAAAGGCTTATGTCCTTGATGCACCGCTTGGTGCGCCACCCCCTCCAGCGACTATGGACGTTGTGAACGCCTGGCAGTCGCATGTTCATGACTACTCAATAGTTCAGTGCGCCATGCTATATAGCTTAGAGCCGGGACTTCAAAGGCGTTTTGAATGTCATGGAGCATATGAGATGTTCCAGGAGTTGAAGTTTATATTTGAGAAGAATGCCCGGATCGAGAGGTATGAGACCTCTGATAAGTTCTATGCCTGCAAGATGGAGGAGAACGGGTCTGTTAGTGAGCACATACTCAGAATGTCTGGGTACTACAACCGTCTGGCTGAGTTGGGAGTTGAGCTCCCGCCAGAGGCTGTCACTGATAGAGTTCTTCAATCGCTACCACCTAGCTACAAGAGCTTTGTGTTGAACTATAACATGCAAGGGATGAACAAGTCAATCTCCGAGCTATTCGCGATGCTGAAAGTCGCTGAGTCAGACATCCAGAAGGAGCATCAAGTGTTGATAGTGAATAAAACCACTAGTTTCAAGAAAGGCAAGGGAAAGAAGGAAACTTCAAGAAAGGTGGCAAAGCAGTTGCTCCTCTCGTGAAGAAACCCAAGGCTGGACCCAAGCCAGAGACTGAGTGCTTCTATTGCAAGGGAACTGGCCACTGGAAGTGGAACTGCCCCAAGTATCTGGCCGACAAGAAGGGGGCCAACGTCAACAAAGGTATATATGATATACATGTTATTGATGTGTACCTTACCAACTCTCGTTGTAGTGCCTGGGTATTTGATATCGGTTCGGTTGCTCACATTTGCATCTCAAAGCAGGAACTACGGAATAGACGGAGGCTGGCGAAGGACGAAGTGACAATGCGCATGGGAAATGGTTCCAAGGTTGATGTGATCACCGTCGGCACGCTCGCTCTTCGATTACCATCGGGATTAGTGATGAACCTGAATAATTGTTATTTAGTGCATGCGTTGAGCATGAACATTATATCTGGATCTTGTTTAATGCGAGACGGTTACTCATTTAAATCAGAGAATAATGGTTGTTCTATTTATATGGGTAATATCCTTTATGGTCATGCACCCATTGTTAGGGGTTTATTCTTATTGAATCTCGATAGTGATGATACACATGTTCATAACATTGATGCCAAAAGATGTAGAGTTGATAATGATAGTACCACTTTCTTGTGGCACTGCCGCTTAGGTCATATTGGTGTAAAGCGCATGAAGAAACTCCATGCTGATGGACTTTTGGAGTCACTTGATTTTGAATCACTTGACACATGCGAGCCATGCCTCATGGGCAAGATGACTAAGACCCCGTTTTCTGGTACAATGGAACGGGCAAGTAACTTGTTGGAAATCATACATACTGATGTGTGCGGTCCGATGAGCGTTGACGCGCGCGGTGGATATCGTTACTTTCTCACCTCCACCGATGACTTGAGTAGATATGGGTATATTTACTTGATGAAGCATAAGTCTGAAACGTTTGAAAAGTTCAAGCAATTTCAGAGTGAAGTTGAGAATCATCGTAACAAGAAGATTAAATTCCTATGATCTGATCGAGGGGGAGAATATCTGAGTTATGATTTTGGCAATCACTTAAGACAATGTGGAATTGTTTCACAGTTGACTCCACCGGGAACACCACAGCGTAATGGTGTGTCCGAACGTCGTAATCGTACCTTATTGAATATGGTGCGTTCTATGATGTCTCTTGCCGATCTGCCACTATCATTTTGGGGTTATGTGTTAGAGACAGCTGCATTCACTTTAAATAGGGCACCATCTAAGTCCGTGGAGATGACACCGTATGAACTGTGGTTTGGCAAGAAACCTAAGTTGTCGTTTCTTAAGGTTTGGGGCTGAGATGCTTATGTCAAAAGGCTTCAGCCGGAAAAGCTCGAACCCAAAGCGGACAAATGCGTCTTCATAGGATACCCAAAAGAGACGGTTGGGTATACCTTCTACCTCAGATCCGAAGGCAAAGTGTTTGTCGCTAAGAACGGGTCCTTTCTCGAGAAAGAGTTTCTCTCGAAAGAATTGAGTGGGAGGAAGATATAACTTGATGAGGTTGTTGAACCTTTACTTCAACCAGAGAGTAGCGAAGCACAGAAAGATGTTTCTGTGGCACCTACGTCAGTTGAAGAGGAAGCTAATGATGATGATCATGAAGCTTCGGATCAAGTTACTATCGAACCTCGTAGGTCGACAAGGGTACATATAGCTCCTGAGTGGTACGGTAACCCTGTATTAGAGGTCATGTTGTTGGACAACGGTTAACCTACGAGCTATGGAGAAGCGATGGTGGGCCCGGATTCCAACAAATGGTTAGAGGCCATGAAATCCGAGATGGGATCCATGTATGAAAACGAAGTATGGACTTTGGAAGTATTACCTGAAGGGCGAAAGGCCATTCAGAATAAATGGATCTTTAAGAAGAAGACGGACGCGAACGGTAATGTCACCGTCTATAAAGCTCGACTTGTGGCAAAGGGGTTTTCACAAGTTCAAGGAGTTGACTACGATGAGACTTTCTCACCCGCAGCGATGCTTAAGTCTGTTAGAATCATGTTAGCAATAGCTGCATTTTTTTATTATGAAATCTGGCAGATGGATGTCAAAACAACATTCCTTAACGGTTTTCTTAAGGAAGAGTTGTATATGATACAACCGGAAGGTTTTGTCGATCCAGAGAATGCTGACAAAATGTGCAAGCTCTAGCGATTCATTTATGGACTGGTGCAAGCATCTCGGAGTTGGAATCTTCGCTTTGATGAGGTGATCAAGGCATTTGGGTTTATACAAGTTTTTGGAGAATCTTGTATTTACAAGAAAGTGAGTGGGAGCTCTATAGCGTTTATAATATTATATGTGGATGACATATTGCTGATTGGAAACAATATAGAACTTTTGGAAAACGTGAAGGTATATTTGAACAAGATTTTTTCAATGAAGGACCTAGGAGAAGCTGCTTTCATATTAGGCATCAAGATCTATAGAGATAGATCGAGACGCTTAATAGGACTTTCACAAAGCACATACCTTGATTAGATTTTGAAGAAGTTCAAAATGGATCAGTCCAAGAAGGGGTTCTTGCCTATTTTGCAAGGTGTGAAGTTAAGTCAGACTCAATGCCCAGCGACTACAGAGGATAGAGAAAAGATGAGTGTCATCCCCTATGCTTCTGCCATAGGCTCTATCATGTATGCGATGCTGTGCACAAGACCGGATGTCAGCCTTGCCATAAGTATGGCCGGAAGGTTTCAAAGTAATCCAGGAATGGATCACTGGACAGCGGTGAAGAATATCCTTAAGTACCTGAAAAGGACTAAGGAAATGTTTCTCGTTTATGGAGGTGATCAAGAGCTCGTCGTAAAGGGTTACGTCGATGCAAGCTTTAACACTGATCCGGATGACTCTAAATCTCAAACCGGATACGTATATATTCTAAATGGGGAGCGGTAAGCTGGTGCAGTTTCAAGCAAAGCATGGTAGCTGATTCTACATGCGAAGCAGAGTACATAGCTGCCTCGGAGGCAGCGAAGGAAGGTGTCTGGATCAAGCAGTTCATGACAGATTTTGGAGTTGTGACTAGTGCACTGGACCCAATGACTTTGCTCTGTGACAACACTGGTGCCATTACTATGGCCAAGGAACCAAGGTTTCACAAGAGGACCAGACACATAAAGTGACGCTTCAATTCCATCCGTGACTGGGTCAAGGAGGAGGACATAAACATTTGCAAAGTACATACAGATCTGAATGTTGCAGATCCGTTGACTAAACCTCTTCCATGGGCAAAACATGATCAACACCAGAACTCTATGGGTGTTAGATTCATTACCATGTAATACTAGATTATTGACTCTAGTGCAAGTGGGAGACTGTTGGAAATATGCCCTAGAGTCAATAATAAAGTGGTTATTATTATATTTCCTTGTTCATGATAATCGTTTATTGTCCATGCTATAATTGTATTGATTGGAAACTCAAATGCATGTGTGGATACATAGACAACAATATGTCCCTAGTAAGCCTCTACCGGACTAGCTCGTTGATCAAAGATGGCTATGGTTTCCTAGCCATGGACATGAGTTGTGATTTGATAGCGGGGTCACATCATTAGGAGAATGATGTGATGGACAAGACCCAAACTATGAACGTAGCATATGATCGTATCAAGTTTATTGCTATCGTTTTCTGCATGTCAAGTATATGTTCCTATGACCATGAGATCATGCAACTCACTGACACCGGAGGAGTACCTTGTGTGTACCAAACGTCGCAACGTAACTGGGTGACTATAAAGGTGCAATACAGGTATCTCCGAGGGTGTCTGTTGAGTTGGTATGGATCAATACTGGGATTTGTCACTTCGTATGACGAAGAGGTATCTCAGGGCCCACTCGGTAATACAGTATCACAATGAGCTTGCAAGCAATGTGACTAATGAGTTAGCCACGGGATCTTGTATTACGGAACGAGTAAAGAGACTTGTCGGTAACGAGATTGAACTAGGTATGGAGATACCGACGATCGAATCTCGGGCAAGTAACATACCGACAGACAAAGGGAACTGCATGCGGTATTAGCTGAATCCTTGGCATCGAGGTTCGACCGATAAGATATTCGTAGAATATGTAGGAACCAATATGGGCATCCAGGTCCCGCTATTGGTTATTGACCGTAGAGGTGTCTTGGTTATGTCTGCATAGTTCTCGAACCCGCAGGGTCTACACACTTAACGTTTGGTGACGATATAAGTACAGTTGAGTTGTTATAGTGGTTACCGAAGGTTATTCGGAGTCCCGGATGAGATCCCGGACATGACGAGGAACTCTGGAAGAGTCCAGAGGTGAAGATTGATATATTGGACGAAGGGTATTGGAGTCCGGAAGTGTTCCGGGGGTACCGGGTGATGACCAGCATGACTGAAAGGGGTTTCGGGGGCCCCGGCAAGTGTTGGGGGGCCTCATGGGCCAAAGGGAGGGGGCAAACCAGCCCACTAAGGGGCTGTGCACCCCCCTCACCTCATCTCATGTAACCAGGAGAGATGGGGCGCCCCCTCTAGGGTTCCCTCCACCTGGCTTGGGGGGCAAGCCACCCTAGGGTTTCCCTAGTGGGCGCCCCCATCTGCCTTGGCCGCCGCCCCTAGATGGGATCTAGGGGCGCCCCCTTCTCCTCCCTTCCCCTTATATATAGAGAGGTGGAGAGAGGGCAGCCACACCCATACTGATCTATTCGTGCCACGGCGCTGCCCCTCCCCTCCCTCATAGCCATCTTCTTCTTCGTAGTGCTTAGCGAAGCTCTGCCGAGATTTCTCCACCACCACCACCACCACGCCGTCGTGCTGCCGGAGGACTCGATCTACTACTTCACCATCGCTCGCTGGATCAAGGAGGTGAAGGTGTCATCAAGCCGTACGTGTGTTGAATGCGGAGGTGTCGTCCGTTCGGCGCTAGATCGGGAGTTCGCGGGACGGATCATGATTGGATCGCGAAGACGTTCGACTACATCAACCGCGTTTCTTAACGCTTCTGCTTAGCGATCTACAAGGGTATGTAGATGCAATCTCTCCTCTCGTAGATGTTCATCTCCTAGATTGATCTTGGTGAGCGTAGGAAAATTTTATTTCCCATGTAACGTTCCCCAACAATTGAACCGTACCAAGACAAGAGAGTGTTTGCCACGTACCTAGTTCATATACCGACACTCATACCTTTGAATTGTATTGGTATGATTATCATAAAAAAGTTGTATTGTTATGTGCTTATTTCATGGATGAAGGGCATGTTCCGTAGTTCTATGTATAAGTTTGGAAACGGAGAGATGAAAATTACCACGGGTGAGGATCTATGGTCGAGCCAATCCACCACAATATATTTCTTAAATAAATTTATGACAAAGGGACCATCAGGGGTTATTTTGTTATACTCCAACTTTCTCGGGGAGCTCTTTTTCAATGGGCATGCAACCATGCACATGTGTGCTTCTGGGGTCTTTGATCGGGTTGGTACGTTGTCAGTTTTGTTACTAATAAATACTACTATTACCGGTGTCGCCGCCGCTGTTATATTTGCAGCCGCCGCGGTGCCCAGCTCCTTTCACCGGGCCACAACATCGGCTGTCATCTACTCCCTTCGTTCCAAATTAGTTGACTTAAATTTATCTAGACACGGATGTATCTAACACTAAAATATGTCTAGATATATCCGTATCTAGACAAATCTGAGTCAACTGATTTGGAACGGAGGGAGTACTTCTTTGTCTCCCTTCCAACCTCACAACCGAGCAGTCCAGCCTGAGCCCCATCTTCCCTCTGCTCTGATCACCTCGTTGACACTCCAGCAGTCCAGCCTGAACCCCATCTTCCCTCCACTTCGACCAGATCTCGAACACTAGCCACCAGCGCCCCGTGCAAGCCGGCCTTGTTCGCAGCCCCGCATGCGCACCTCCTCCCCTGAGCTCCCACAGCCGCGCAAGCCACCAGGAGGCGAGCTCCCCCATGCGAGCTCAGCCCTGCAGCTCCTCGCCGGTCTCCTCCCTTTCCTCTTTCCCTCGCTCTCTCCTTCCCTTTTCCCCTCCCGTCTATCTCTCTCTCATTGAGACAGGGAACCACGCCAACCGCCATGGAGCCCTCGACGTCCCAGCTACCGCTGATTCCATGCTCCGTGCGCCGGCCGGACGAGCAGCAGGTCCTTGTCGCGCCATGCCTCCCTCCTTTCTTCCTTTTCTTTTCTTCCTCCCGCCGTCTCTCTCACTCGGATCATCTCTCTCTTCCTTGGTTACTTTGATTGGTCGTGAGCTTCCTTCAGCAATGGCGTCTTTCTTCATATCTCTAGGATAAACATCACCCATATGTCACCCTCTTTTGTTGGCTTGTTGATTCCAGCAACTCAAAACGTATATAAGCTGCTAGGATATGATGTAAACTAGATCATTGACGGCGCGCGTTGTTGCGCCAATCAATTTTGGCGCTTTAATATTTGTGATTGATACAACTATTTAGGTGATAGTATTTTTAACCTTCTTACTGTTCTATCGACAATGATGATTCTCTGTAGCTTTGTTGTTGCGTACCTTCACATGCATGAATAAAGATGTCCATTGATGGGAATTTTTTACACCGTGAATTCATAATTACCCAAAGTCTCGATCTGATGGCCAGAAACGCTAAATAGGCTGAGATGGTTGGATTAGTGACACTCCAAAGATAATAAGAAAAGGAGCAGAATGGAAGTGATCAGTTGTCTCCATTGTGGCAAAAAAACATCTTTACTAAGCTCTTGTTTACACAGAGATCACATAGCCACATCTTTACTAAACTCTTGGGAACTTGATGTAGCCCGCCACTAAACAGTTTAACGAAATAGCTAGAGTAAATAGTTAACACCCCTTTAGCATGTAATTTCTAAGCACAGCCTATCACAAGCACACATGCCTGTCTCCCATACAGAGGGCAACATAAACTCGTCATTGCTTTGCTCAGTTTCAAACAAGGTAAGAACAAAGTTTCATAATTTCCCTCAAGAGTTGAGAATAACTAATCTTGTACTGTACCTGAGTTTGGTCTTGTTACACAAAGACTTCAATTCATCTTTTGGTGACAAGACAGTATTTCACTTGGTTGGATTTCCATAACAGGCTAATGTTCATCAGGGAAATCCATGTAGAAGTTATGTTTTCGTTCAGTTTCATTAGACGTTTTTAAATATGAGAAAGCACATGGTTTAGTCGACACTGTCGTAGATCTTTAGGGTACAAAAATGGTAACAGTAAAAGCATCCATGAATGATCAGGATTGAAAATGACACTGCCATAGTTCTGCGATGAAATTTCTGTGAAACAAGACATGGCACAAAACAATGGCAACAGTGAGAGCATCCATGGATAAAATAAGAAGTGTGCCTTTTGGTTTAGCTGTAACACCGAATAAGTGGCCATCAATTTGCTTATGCTTGTACAGCGGTCCACTACTTTCATTCAAGACCTTCAGGGTATCTTGAGCTATATTGACATTTAGTGCCTCCCTTTCTAAGTATATGCACTTTTAGAAATTTCCAGATGGACTATATACAGATGTATAGACATATTTTAGAGTGTAGATTCACTCATTTTGTTTCATATGTAGTCCGTATTAGAATATCTAAAAGGCCTTATACGGTATTTAGGAACGGAGGGAGTAGATAAATATAGAGTTCACTGACCAGTTAAGCAATTGCAAGTCTCCATTCAATAGCAAGGACATGAGCAGCTTTTTGTGCAAGTATTGACTATGACTATAATCTTATATTGTAAGATTTTATAATTAGAAATAAGCTGGACTGAGAATATTCAGAATTTATGAGAATATATGGTGGACTGGTACTGGGACTCGGAGTCTCGGACTGGGAAAAGAGAATTATCAGAATATGCGTTAAACATGCATGTATTACCATGAAGAATGGGCTGACATCTTGGGCAATCACTCTGCAGTTCCATAGGAAAGGCACGTGTAGAAATTAGATGACCATGCAGAATAGCTCTCCTGCAATGGAATTTTGAGAACACCAGATCAATAAGAAAACTTAGTTTGGATCTAAGATCACAATATATTTCTTGCGACGATTTTGACAAGAAATTGGTAGACGAATTATTGGACAGAGCAAGTTAATACAAAGTTCCCTTCTATCCATTAGATTCAGACATGAATGATTTAAGGTTTGAAGGGGTCGTCTTACAGATGATGTCCCATCCAGCAGCGGATGAACAAGGTAGGGCCGTAAGGGAATGGATGACCATTGTAGCTCGCACGCGCCGTCACTTGCGGCCACCGGGCAGGGTCGCCGTTGCTGGGAGGTGGTAGGCATCGGCGAGGAGGATACGACCTGGAAGGCCTGGTGGAGATTATATACGCGAGCCTGGAAAGGAAGAAGGTGAATAGCAATAGTAACTGACCTGCAATTATCATCGCACATCGATTGCCAGTAATGACCTGCAGCAACTGCGATTTACGTTGCCAATAACCGGCGAGTCGACAACGATGATGACGGCGTTGCCGCCCTCTGAGCGCTACCCTGTTGCTCGCGTGGGTCAGACAGCAGGCCTACATCACATCAGCCCAATTGGCCCAAAAATCACAGAAGATGTCCGATTTAGTTACCGGAGCAGCAGCCCATTCCTGTTGAGCGGGTTAGTGGTCAGTTTACAAAGCCCATGCGGGATAAGAACGAGATCTAACGGCCAGAACACCAGATCCTATGGCTGAGAGCGCTAATGGCCTGAGAGGGCTCTATTAGTGCATAGTTTTAATGTTTCTAAATTGGCAGGGTGGGACTAATTAATCTGAAATTGTAGCATAGGCGTAAGAAAACCTTTTTTCTTTGCTGAAGCCGTAGGGAGAGGAGGGCGGGCCGCGAGGTTGAACTTTTTTACTGGCCCATAGCAAAAATTCTGGCCCATTGACTTGCGAGGCTGCAAAAAACGCACGAACCGGACCAAAATTAGGTGAGCGAGGTGGACGGACGAAAAACGGACAAAATTACGGTGGTAAGAAGCAATAATCCCTTTATTAGTACTATTCATCACCCAGGATGCAGAATAAGTTATTCTTCACCCGAGGTAATCTTACGATCGCTTCATAAATAAATTACGTTTGAAATACAAATAGTTACATTCATATCGATTCTCTACGTAAAATTTGGTATAAGAAAACAAAAATATAGGTTATAAGACCAGAAATATCGCATTTTATGTATGTTTTTACGTTCGTAATTTTACGGAACATAATTTTTTTTCTACAGTGAGTATATATTTTCTTACGTTCTCTTTTTACGTATGAAATAAGAAAAAAAATTACGAAACCTAACTCTCGCTTAGGGTTTAGGGCTCTGGCGGCGCTCCCGGCGACGCCTAGAGATCATCTCCCGCCGGCCTGTCTACCGTCCTCCTGCCACCCTGATCACCTCGATCTGACGGTGTGTCTCTGGGAGAGTCGATCGCCCGGCCGTTTTTTCTCGCCCGACACCGCAGCCGCCGAACCCTAGATGGCGGCCCAGGAGGGGTCGTCGTCTTTGTCAGGCTTTGCGGGCCGGAAATTGGAGGGCATGTTGCAGCACTTGGATCTGCGGGAGGATGAGCTCGATGACGTAGTGGTTGGGGAAGAAGAGGTGAAGAAATTTGAAGCGGGCGCACGGTGGCTGGCAATAGGGAAGGTCAACACAAACCGACCGTTCAGTGCGTCGGCGATGTTTGAGACGCTCAAATCTGTCTGGAGGCTAGCTAACGTTCCGAAGTACCGCGAGGCCGGGGAGAATCTCTTCATCTTTCAGATGTTTTGCCTTGGGGATTGGAAGAAAGTCGTGCATGAAGGCCCGTGGCTATTCAGGGGGATGGGGATGCTAATCGAGGATTACGACGGCAAGAAGGAACAATCATCTTTTGTCTTCGATGGCCTCTATGTTTGGGCTCAGATTCATAATATTCCGGAGTTATACCGCAAAACTGAAGTGGTGGACCAGCTGGCCCGGCGCCTTGGGCGCGTGAAGGAGACTCAACTCATGCCCCGCCTCTTCTATGAGGGAGACTATGTTAGGGTTCGTGCAAGGGTGATGGTGAACAAACCCCTGACGAGGGTGACGCCCTTGCATGTTGCTGGAGAAGGAAGGAAGCTACTTCCTGTTAAATATGAGAAGATCCCCTATTTCTGCCAGGTGTGTGGTTTCATGGGCCACAATCATGAGGAGTGTGGAGATGGTGTTTGGGAGGAAAAACATAAACAGTGGGGAAGTTGGATGCTGGCAAATAGAAGGGAGTCACCACAGGAGCAGCTAGGAGGAGATCGTGGAACCCGCGGTGGTCGATCAGGCGGCCGTGGCAGAGGTAGGGCAAGGAGGGGCGCCCCAATGCAACGTCAGACCTCGCCCCCTCGCAAGCGGTCATCACAGGACGCTAGTTTGGACTCGGGGGCTGATGATGATGAGGTAACCATCCCTTTAAAGCCAGATGAGCCGGCAAAAGAAGCCCAAGCTGACCCTGTAGCTCGCCGCAACCTCAACAGTGCAATGGCTGCGTCGGTTCCGGAGGCGACGCCGGTGGTGGTGGCCAAGGATTCTGACGCGATCATGGATCTGACAGGGGCTATTAGCTCAGCCCAAGGGGCAGTCCCGCCGCTTCCCCCTTCATATGTTTCACCAAGGGATATCAAGAAAGCAAGGAAGATGGGATCACCTTCAAGGCAAAGCAAGAACATGATGGCAATAGTGGCGGGCTCCGAGCAGGGGCGCCGCCAGGCCCAATGAAAATCTTAAGCTGGAACTGCCGTGGGATAGGCGATCCTGCGACAGTTCGAGAACTCCGTGATCTCATTGAGATCAGTTCGCTAACCATCGTTTGTTTAGTAGAAACTCAGTTACAAAAAAGTCGTGTTGAAGGTCTTCGTTTTTCCTTAGGTTTTGATTTCAGTTTTGGAGTTGGCAGTAGTGGCCGTAGTGGTGGAATTTGTATCTTCTGGAAAAACTCCGTTGATGTTGCAATAATTTTTTTTCCAGAGTATCACGTGGATGCCTGGGTTAAGGAACCGGGCAAGGAACAGTGGAGAATGTCATGTTTCTACGGAGAAGCAACTAGAAGTCTCCGTTACAAAACATGGGATACTATGAAGAGGTTGAGGGGGGAGAGTACCCTCCCGTGGATGTGCATTGGAGATTTTAATGAGATATTGAGGGCGGATGAGCAGCATGGGCCCAATGAAAGGGATAGTGCTCAGATTGATGCGTTCAGAGAAGCTGTGGATGTATGTGGCCTCGATGACTTGGGCTATCGTGGTCTAGACTGGACATGGGAGAAGAAAGTTGCTGGAGGACACTACTGTCGCGTGTGGTTGGACAGAGTTGTGGCGACAGCATGTTGGTCTTCTATATTTCCTTTTGCTACTGTAGAGCATCTCACCGCAGCCAAGTCAGACCATAGCCCGATCCTTCTTGAGACTGAACTTGTAGATACAAGCGCTAGAGCTAAGCAGAAACGATTCCGTTATAAGTGCATGTGGGAGCGGGACCGACGTTCGGCGACGTGGTCGTTGAAGCATGGAATGGCACCGGTCGAGCGTCTTCTATTGCTGATCTATCACGGAAGCTTGAGTCCGTGGTGAGCTCTCTGCAGTGATGGGGGCGTACCACTTTCGGAGCTGTTCGGACTGAGCTGAGGACGCTACGTCAAAAACTCCTTGAGCTGCGATCGGAACCTCTTCGAGTTGGCCCGTCGGCCGAGGAGGAGTGGGTGGAAGCCCGCATGGTGGAGCTGTGTTTGCGGGAAGAAATCATGTGGCGCCAATGTGCACGCATCCAGTGGCTGGTCGAGGGTGATAGCAACACAAAAAAAATCCACCGCAAAGCTAGTGCACGCAAAGCCAAGAATCGTATTACAGAACTACAGCGGGCCGATGGCTCAGTTTGTAAGGAGGAGCAGGAGATGGCGGATATGGCCACAAATTTTTACAGCAACCTGTATGCTTCCGAAAACACAGTTGGAATTGAGGAGGTTTTGCCCCACATACCGACTAGAGTTGACGAAGCCATGAACATCACTTTGATGGCACAGTACAGCAAGACCGAGGTCAAAGAGGCTCTTTTTCAGATGTTCCCTACAAAGGCCCCAGGCCCGGACGACTTCCCGGCACATTTTTTCCAATGGCATTGGGAATTGTGTGGTGACGAGGTAACTGATATGGTGCTCCGAGTTCTTAGTGGAGAGGATTCTCCGGAGGAGATAAACAAAACGGTCATCGTATTAATTCCCAAGATTGCAAGTCCAAAAAACTTAGGACAGTTTCGACCGATCAGCCTCTGTGATGTGATCTTCAAGATTGCATCCAAGGTGTTAGCTAATCGGCTCAAACTTATTCTCCCCGATATCATCTCTGAGGAACAGTCAGCATTTGTACCAGGCCGCTTAATTACTGACAATTTCATCTCTGCCTATGAGTGTTTGCATTACATGAAAACAAGGAAGTTAAAAGGTAACCGGTTCTGTGCTTTGAAGCTTAACATGATGAAGGCTTATGATCGGTTGGAGTGGAATTATTTGGAGAGAGTTATGTTGAAGTTGGGGATCAACCCACAGTTTACTGAGATTGTTATGAAATATGTTACATCAGTATCATTTTCTGTCATCTTCAATGGAGGAAAGCAGGAGGAATTTAAGCCCTCTCGTGGTCTGCGGCAGGGGGATCCCATATCTCCATATCTCTTCCTATTGGCAGCTGAAGGTCTCTCTTGTCTGCTAAAATCGACACACCCAACAGAGCGCATACATGGTATCACGGTGGCAGCTGGTGCCCCCGAGGTAAATCATCTCCTTTTTGCTGATGATAGCCTTTTGTTCTTTAATGCTACTCCTGAGATGGCAAACAGGGGGGATGCTCTTCTGCAAACTTATTGTGCTGCTTCAGGGCAACATATAAATAAGGAGAAGTCATCAATTTTCTTTAGCAAGGGCTGTACAGAAAATCTGAGACAGGAGATCAAGCAAGTTTTGGATGTCCAGAATGAGCAACTATCTGAGAAATACTTGGGCCTTCCCTCTTATGTGGGGCGAGCAAAAGAAGGGGCCTTCAAATACCTCAAAGATAGGATCTGGAAGCAGGTGCAAGGTTGGATGGAGAAGACCCTTTCTGCAGGAGGTAAAGAGGTTCTAATAAAATCAGTTGCTCAAGCTATTCCCACATATTATATGGCTTGTTTCAAGCTGCCTAGGGGTTTATGCCAACATATCAACGGACTGCTTAGGAAATTCTGGTGGGGATCTAAAAATGGAGAGAGGAAGACGGCATGGGTTTCTTGGGAAGTTATGACACAACCAAAATTCATGGGAGGGATGGACTTCCGTGATATCGAGCTTTTCAATTTGGCCTTGCTTGCGAGGCAAGCTTGGCGTCTTCTACAGGAGCCGGACTCCCTCAGTGCCCGAATCCTTAAGGTTGTTTATTACCCTCTGTCTAATATCCTTGATGCAGAAGTTGGGAAACACCCCTCGCAAGTATGGCGCTCTATCATTGAAGGAAGAGATATGTTAAAGCTGGGTTTGGTGAAGCGAATTGGGTCGGGAGAGGACACGAACATCTGGTGTGACAACTGGATTCCAAGGGACTTCAAACTCCGCCCGGTCTGTCCAAAGTCCCAAAAACCCCCACAAAAAGTTTCCGAGCTTATTTGCACTATCACCTCGTCATGGAACCGAGCTGCCCTTGATGAGCATTTCTTCCTGATGGACGTGGAGGCGATTCTGAACATCCCTTTAAGCTCCAAAGTTAGAGACAATTTCTGGTCGTGGCATTATGAAAGGAAAGGCACCTTCTCGGTGCGATCTGCATACAGGCTTCTCCCTTCCACCAAGCAGCAACAGACTGACTGGCTTGAGCAAAACAAGGGGCATTCGTGTGCTGAGGCAGATAGCAGGTCATGGGCGAAGCTATGGGGGGCTGCGGTCCCATCAAAGGTGAGAGTATTTGCATGGAGGGTGCCTAAAACTACAATCCCTACTGGAGATGTCCGCAAGCACAGATGCATGGCTAATTCAGCGGAATGGCCCCTTTGCAACGAGGCAGTTGATACATGGCGTCATTCTCTATTCGATTGACGGATGGCCCGGTGTGTGTGGGCACTCGCGGATGAAGATCTTACAGAAACAGTCATTTCAAACCGGACGGACGATGCCAAGTTGTGGATGCTTTGGCTTGTTGACACTCTACCCTCGGCGGAGCTTGCACGCGTGCTTGTCACGATGTGGGCAATTTGGTGGGCACGGCGACGAGCAATCCATGATAACCAGTTCCAGAGTCCGCTCAGCACACATACTTTCGTCAACAAATTCTTAGCCGAACTCGGGGAGATTCCGTCGAAGCAAAAAAGGTCCAGGGACATCCAGGTAACCTCCAGGGTTGGCGCTGCTCTACCTGAACGCTCGGGTTGGCTCCGGCCTGAGCATCACGAGGTGAAAATGAATGTTGATGGAGGGTTTTCTAAAATCGGGGACCGTGGTGCCTCTGCGGTGATCTGTAGAGACAAGCATGGTAACTATCTTGGTGCTTCTGCTATCATTTTTGAAGGGTTGATGGATCCAGCTATACTCGAAGCACAAGCCTGTAATGAGGCCCTAGCACTGGCCTCTGATCTTCACATCCAGTCCGTGTGCGTGGCATCTGATTGCCTTGAGGTTGTCACACATATTCAGAGTGGAGTCCCATGCCATTATTTTGCTATCCTGGAAGATATCAAGCACCAGAGAAGCTTTTTTCAAGATGTCCAGTTTATTCATGAGAGTAGGAAACACAACAAGGAAGCTCACGCCTTAGCTAAGGCGGCTGCTTCCCATTCTAGCGGGCGCCATGTGTGGCTTAGTTCTTTGCTCGATATTATCTGTATCCCTCTTTGTGTGAACGTTTAATAAAGGATACAGTTTGCTCAAATATATATATATATATATATAAACACTATTCTGATCACGGGATGAGAATAATATTCTGATCACAACCTGAACTGCCTGAGTTACACAACCTGAACTTCCCTTTGTAGGAACCCGACCTTCGGTCTATCTTCGCAATCGTGCCTTCCCCCGCAAATTATTCTGGTCAGTCATGTTGTTTGTGATGTAGGTGTAATCCAAATACCCTTGCTTGCATCTAAATGGTCATTTTGATTCGGAATTTCGCATTTTGGCGGATTTGCTCTTGGGACGGATGAACTTGTGTCTGTTTACAAGTTTAATGCATGCACTGGATGTTCTCGAACCTCTAACATGATGGGAATTGGGTATAGGTACGAGTTTCGTGGACAACTTGTCGTTAATTTCAACAGATTTGATTTCGGGTTTGTGTTCTTCGTCTGCGGGAGTGGTTTCCGCCGCTTCTGTGGATTTCTTATTTTTCTGTGAAGATAGACGGCGGCTTTGGTTGCAGTAGTGAGATTGAATCCTTCATACGTTGTTAATTTAATCGGGCAGGCGCATACACTCTGAAATCGGGCGTTTGGATCTCGTTCCCGCCTACCTTGGTTTGGTTCTTCGATGAGACAGCTTGGTGGCGCATCGTTTTGATGTTAGGGGGGAGTAGGATATCGTTCGAGGTTGCGGACTGATAAGGTGTAGTCACCCAAGTGATTAAATCTGGAAACCAAACTCGATAGTGTGTATTTTTCCAATCATTCTACGGTCTGTTTTACAAGTTGGACTTCTACACCTTTCGTGTTAGAACTTCCGTCGTTTTTATGCATGTTTTTTAGGTGATGCTGCAATACGATCCGTTCGGTTGGTGTTGTTATAAAAAATTTGTGTATGTTTTTTTGTTTTTCACAGTAGTCATATGTGTAAATGTGGAGCTGGTCCATAGACACACGCATCCTCTTTATCTTTAATCTGTCTTCGGGGTTAGTTTTTTGGATCATCCACGGTCTATAGTAGAAGTTGGACTTCTATGGTACCAGTGATTGAACTTCTGGGTTTCCACATTGCAAGGTGGTGCAGCATTGTGCTCTATATTTTCTTTGTTCGGTTTTTTTTTGTAATTTTCAATTTTTGAATTGGTTTTTAGTTCGTCCCGTGGGCAACCATGGGATTAGTCCCAAGTATGCATGCATACTTTTTTATTTTTTTGTAACATGTTTGCATACTTCGAACAGTGGTAGAACTTCAGTATGTATTTAACCTGAACTTGGGGTGTACTGGGCTGGCCTATTTGGCAGCTTTGCCATCTGCTGGCAGACGGCAAAGACCTTTGCATCTTTGCCGTCTGCCAGCAGACGGCATCGCAAGCCACATGGTAGCTACCTAGGCTGGCCTATTTGGGCACTTTGCCATCTGCTGGCAGACGGCAAAGCACACCGTTAACCCCCTAACGGACCTAAGCTGCCACGTATGCCGGCCAGGCTCTTTGCCGTCCGCTGGCAGACGACAAAGGCCTTTGCATCTTTGCCGTCCGCCAGCAGACGGCAAAGAGCCCTTTGTCGTAGTCTTTTCAGCCGGATGTGTTGCCGTCTGCTGGCTGACAGCAAAGGCCTTTGCCGTCCGCCAGGCATGCCTTTGCCGTCAGCCATGGCAGACGACAAATCTCCTGATTCCTGTAGTGTTACTAGATTTTTGCTCCTGTATAATTTGCTTTTTTTTACATGTTCATCTGATGTTTTTTCAAACCCCCGAACTTCTGTGTCTTTACAATTTGAACTTCATCAATAAATTTTGATAAAAATTTTTGGATTTAAAATATTTAATCATTGAAAACCGCATTGCGTCCTGTCAAAACCTAGCGTGCAGCAATGCGGTAGCGCGAGGCCGAGCCGGGGGGAGGGGGGTCGGGACCCTCCTCCCCTCCCCCTGCGAGGCCGAGACAGGAATGAGCCAGAGCAGGCGATGACGCGGTGTGCCGCGTCGTCGCATGCGGAGGCGAGTCCGTCACATCCGTGACCCCACTATCTATCTTAGGGGTGTGGCTCTGGGGTGCGTGCGGTGGGGGTGGAAACAGAATAACCGCATTGCGTCCTGTCAAAACCTAGCGCGCAGCAATGCGGTAGAGCGAGGCCGAGCCGGGGGGAGGGGGGTCGGGACCCCCCCTCCCCTCCCCCTGCGAGGCCGAGACAGGAACAAGCCGGAGCAGGCGACGACGCGGCGTGACGCGGCGTCGCATGCGGAGGCGAGTCCGTCACATCCGTGACCCCACTATCTATCTTAGGGGTGTGGCTCTGGGGTGCGTGCGGTGGGGGTGGAAATAGAATAACCGCATTGCGTCCTGTCAAAACCTAGCGTGCAGCAATGCGGTAGCACGAGGCCGAGCCGCATGTGTACTTTGTGTGTATTTGAATTTTGAACTTCTATATTGTTTCTAAGTTGTGTACTTTAGTTAGATATGGACTTCATATGTTTTTGTATTTGAACTTCTTCTTCTTGTTTCTTAGTGTTTATTTATTCATATGTCGGGGCCGGATTTCGGGGACACAAAAATCCCAGAAATTAACCCCTCGAGTCATCACCAGCCCAGGATTACTGTTACTGGTGGACACGTCCTTGTTACAGAATTACCAAGCTATTACAAGAATTGGATACAAGACCATAAAGGTCTAATTATACAATAGGGATTCTGGTGGTGGATGATGGAAAAGACTCGTTGTTCTCCAGCGTCGATGGGGCTCCATTCCCACAGGAACAGCTAACCCGGATAATTCCTATCCGCGTGGCTGCTATCCTAGGCTCCGCACGGTCGTCGTTGTGGTACTCCTCGTAGAACTCCTGACCTGGCCAAGTAAATAGCCAAGGACAAGCCTGTGAGTACGTTTGAATGTACTCGCAAACATCATGAACAAGAGATATACCGTATGCAGCAGACAAAATATATGATCATGTTGAACCAAACTATATGCGTATGCTCATGCTGGATCATGCTAAAATGCTCATGCTGACACAAACCTAAATCATGACATGACAATAGCAAAATGATACGAAAGTAAATATAGCATGTTAGTCATGATCAAACTTGTCAGAAATAACGCAAATGAATGCCACGGGTAGTCTAGCCAGCCCAAGTGACATTCAGAAAAAAAAAAGAAATGACAGTCGGGTGTCAAGTGATGCCATGGTCGGACTTGAAGAGAAATGCCAGTCGGGTGTCAAGTGACGCCACGGTCGAACTTGAAGAGAAATGCCAATCGGGTGTCCACAAGAGTAGTGGCGGGACCGCCTGTAAACTCAAGGGACGTCACGAGAGGTCTTGAAAATAAAGTTGAGTGCCCGGGGTAGTCTAGCCACCCCCTGAGACACTCAAGAAATAAAATAAGAGAAACGGGTTAGTCCATAATAATATGCATAACCACACTAATATTAATATGCATAGCAAAAATATTCATGGTAGCATCAGGGTGACAAGAATTATCCTGCAAAATAATTCAGGCACATTTTAATTATTTCCTCCGAAGACCGACACTTGACCAACCCAGACTATAGTCCTTAACCGCGGACACGGCTATTCGAATAGGTTTAAACTCTGCAGAGGGTGTACTCTTTACCCACAAGTAAAGGATTTCTTTAGTCAGTACCGTGACACTGACTAATTCCCTTTACACTCTTTGGGTTGAAAATACACCTAACCAGCACACATCAGATTAACCGTCCGGATGCCAGGAATCACCCAAAGCATCATTTCAGAAAAACTCTAAGTCGGGGAGACAACAATCTCAAGTAGCATGGGATCACTATTAATATGCGCGGATTCCAAGGGGTGCCCCCCTCTCGGACACAACCGGAAACACCCATGCCCCCTGACCCGATGACAGGATTTAGTCCATGGCCGTGGAAACCCTCATCGTGGCCCTCTATGTGGTGTGTGCACGGAAAGGGGTTAACAACTTACCAAACCATACCCCACCTGTGGCAGGGACAAGTGGCAGCACGAATCAAGTATGGGGGTTACCGGAAAAAGACTCGATCTACGGCCGACTCAGGAGGCTTAAGTATTTCCTGTAGTGGTTAACACAATATATTCCTTGGTGATACCCAACAGCATCACCACCCGGCATGTCCCAACATGCCCTTACTGATCATTCTCATCACAACAAGATTTCCGACTCACGATCACCTTTCTCGTGTCTGATTCTTTCCTGCAGATTAGTCCGGATCACATAGACATATGTGACATGTGAAAGTAGCCATCCTTATTCATGCTCATGCAGATGCAATATCATCAAGCAATCATGCATGCATAACTAACTATATGCAAAATTTTATTCGAATTCAACATACTCATGATTTAATTATTCTTGTAATTAATTCAACCATGCAATCACCATATCAAGTGTTCAAGATGCTTGCCTTGAGCATGCAGAAATATTGGGTGCACTCCAAAAGTTTGAGAATTTTATCTTCCCTCCATTTCCTATTTTCCAAAAGTATTGAAATCACCACAGAATCCAAAAACAGTACCAAAAATTGTTTCAATTTTTTTTGAAATAAATACCAAAATAAACTAGATGAAAAATAAAAAATAGCAGAAAAAGAATCAATTTATTTGGAGTTAATATGATTTACTTAGAGCAATTCTAAGATGGAATAAATGATTAAAAGTACTCTTTAATTGATCCAGTGGAGATACTTTTTAGGAAAAAATGTTCACCTAAGCTGGATAAATAGATCATGATTTTAGGAGTCAGCAGAAATTTGAATCATTAAATTTGGATTAGAAAAGGGCACAGTAGAATTTTCTGAAAATACGCTGAAAAAGAAAAAGGGAGAGAAACAGGGATGCACCCTGAGCGTTGTATAGTTCTGGAGTGATATTGGGCCGAGCCCAGTCGCCCAGCCGCACGGAAAACTGGCGACGTCGAAGATGTACTAGCGGGTTTACGTCTTACGCGCGCGAAGACGGATTCAGTGGAAACCGTCTCCACTGAAACGGCGGGGCCAGTGGCCTGAGTGGCTGACGGGCAGGCCCTACTTGTCAGGTTCATCCTCCTTCTCCCGCGCGCGTGGACCGGAGTAGAGGGGAACTCCGGCGATGATTGCCGGCGTGGTATGGCACCTCCGGCGCCGCTCGGCACATGGATAGGTTCAGGGGGAAGTACCGCATCCATGGGAGGTGGAAATAGCCATGGAGGAGCTCGGGATCGGGTGGAGCTTCATCATTGGCAGAGGGGAGCTACGGGTGGAAGAGGGATTCCTCCCATGGGCTGTTTCCGATGGAATTGGTGACGAAGATGGATCGGCGGGTGCTCCCGGAGACTAGTGCGGAAAGAATTGGGGTGGGGGAGGCACTGGAGAGGCGGGAATGGACCAGAAGGCCATGGCGGACGTAGCTGCTGGGGCGAGGAAGACGACCATTTCCGGTCGCTTTGCTGCTCGGGGGAGCTTCCAGAGGAGTAAGGGGAGGTGCCGATCGGGAGGGAGAGCTCGGGTGGGTTTAAATAGGGAGGAGGAGGTCGGTTCAGTGGGTTCTGGAGATGGCCGAGGTGGCGGTGGCCATTATTGCGCCGTTGAGGTCGGTGGCGAGAGTCAGCGAGGCCGGTGGGAAGTCGGTGGGGAGCTGGCGTGCTGCGGATGGACCTGGCCGTTGGCCATTAAGAGAGAGAGGTCCTGGGAGAGACGTGGCAGGGTGGCCGTCTTCGGGCGGCGGTCAGAGGCGGTGCTGGCCGGTGTGGGCGGCGCTATGGGCCATGTACCGGTGTCGGCGTGGGCGGTGGCTTGCCCATGAAGCTAGCAGAGGAGGGACACGAGCGAGGGAGGCGGCAGAGGCACGGTGCCAGGGCGATGTCGATGCCTGCAATACCGGTGCTCTGGCCGCGCTCTGAGCATGGACTTGAAGTGCTCGATGAATTGCCAGGGTGGCCTAGGGGATTTTGCTGCTATTAAAACTTGACATGGTGATGTTGCTGGACTTGATAAAATGGGTGGACATATTATTTTGGCCAATAGAGCAAGTGCCCAATGCAAGTTTGTGAGCTTGCCAAATTCTGCCATGCACATGAGCTGCTTGCTAAAATGCTAGGGCTACCTAGGAGGACTTGTTGGTGTGAAAATTTCCAGGATGATGTCTCTTTAGATGAATAAAATGATGGTGTGATTGGTTTGGCATAAAGGCAAACTAGATAGTGCAAGTTTTAGAGAAATTCATTTCTGGACAGAAACTGGAGGGCATTATTTGGTGAACTAAAAGGATTCCAATGGAGCTAAAATTTTGGACTTAAGGGTTTGGTTGGAAGGACAGTAAGTGGGAAAAATTTCAGAATTAATGGAGCAAGTAAAATAGGGGTTGTGGTTGTAACTGAGGAATGGGACAGAATGGAAAAGGGGAAGGTTCACTCAAAAAATTTCAAAACACCAGGTTGGGTTTTTGCATAAAAGTGATCTGTAGGCATCACATGACCCCTCATAATTTTTGTGGAATTTTGAAAGAATTATTTAAAGTAGTTGTAGTGCAACAGAGGCATTTAAAATATTGAAATAGTTGTTAAAAGAATTATTTAGAGGCAAATTTTATTCTAAAAATAATTCTTAATGTTATTAAACTATAATTTTAATGTTTTAAGAGAACTACCAAAGCCACAATATTATTTCCAAAAATTGCTATATGGAGGGAAGAATTTTGAAAAACAGAAACAGAAAATGGTTCTGAAATTAATAAAAGACCTAGCAAAAATTCAAAATTTTAATTCTGGCCAAATTTTATTTAGTAAAAACATGATTAAATTTTTGGGGTGTTACATCATATGCCTTTACTTCGCTAATTAGTGTACTTGAACTTCTGTTCTTTATTTTTTGAACTTCTTTCTTTGTTTGTAAGTGCTTATTTGTGTATGTATTTTCTTCCCTTGGTAGTGTACTTGACCTTTCTGTTTGCCATCAATTTTTGGTTTTAAGGGATACCAGCAGATTTGTTATTTGATCTTATTGTTTTAAAATAGATGCATTCAAATGGTGCATTCATTTATCAATAGATGCATTTACTTTTTTAGTTGTTGGGGGGTAAAACTGTAATTACCCCGGCGCTCCAACACCCACTACAGAGAGGCATTAAGTGTCCATCTCTCTCACGGCCACCTGTCAGAAATCGCCCCCTCCCTGTCGCTCGCTCTCTTCTCCCTCTCTGACGCTCCGCTGCCTTCGTCGCCTCCAACCTCCCCCGACTTCTCCGCTGTTGTCTCCTGCCCTCGTGAGTGGAGTAACCGGTGCCCGCCCCGCTCCTATTTCTACCCCACGCCCCGCTCTCCCTCGCCCAGCCCGCTCTCTTCACCTCTGAAGCGAAGCCGCAACTGCCTGCGCGGTTCCAAGGTGCGCGTGGCGTTGTGGGGGTGGAAGAACCGCCGCGGATTCGTGCGTCGGGGTCGTTTGGAGAGGTACAAATGCTGCCTCCCCCAAATGCTTGCTCTTAGTTTTCGCCAGATCTGTCGAGGCCTCTCTGTTTCTTCTGTGTGCTCTCGCATCTGCCTCATACCCTTTCTTCTGATGGTTGGGTGGGAGATTAGGTAGGGTTCTTGTGCGTGTGGTGGGTGGATTCCATTCCCCCGTGGTCAGATTTATCTGTGAGATGCTTGTGTGTGCTGTTTCTCCCTTCAGACTTGTTTGGATTTCATTTCCCCTTTGGTGATTTCACCAGTGAGATGCATGTAAGAAGGGTGTGGTGTGATGGTTGATGCTGGATCTGATGTATCTAAATGCATTAGTGCTATTGATTTCGTAGTCTAGATTGTGTCTGTCACATGCTAGTTAGTTTATGGATACTTTTTTTGTTGTGCTGGCCTAGATGTGCAACTGTTCATCTTTCATAATTGTTGATGTGTTTTAGTTGTTTCATCCTAGGGTTTGATTTAGTTGCTTTTTGTATTTGTTGTATGATTTTCTACTTGCTAACTATATGCAATTTCTCCCTGTTTTTTGTAGGTTGTTCTAGGGTTTGGAGTTCCATTCATCAAGGGGGTTTTGTTGTCATGGCTTCAAAACCTTCTCCAGGTATTTTAATGTAGTTGCATCTTGTATTTTAAATAGCAGTTTTCTTATATATGTCTGCCCATATCTTCACTTGGTTGTCTTGTTGGACTGCCCATTCTTAAAAGTGTGAACTTCTAACAAAGGTGATGTGTATGCATTTTACCCTTAGTTTAAGTTAGTAGAGTGTTGCTTAATTTTTATTTGATGAATTGCTGGTGAACTATGTCACCAAGTGTTGTTGGACTTCCCAAATGTTTCATATTTATAGTGTATATCTTTGTTTTTTTGTGATCATTTGCATGGTATTGATAATTAGTTTGGCTGTGAAATAGTATTTCTGCTCATGCTACATCTTTTTTATGTGCTACTTGCTTGGGTCACATAGTTGAACTTCTGGTTTTAATTATTGTTGTTTATAATGAAATTTGGTTGAACTTTCTGTTCTGCGCATTTGTTTTACTGCTTTGTTATATATTGTTGAAGTTCTGGACATTCATCTTATATGTAGTACTCCCTCTGGTGTAGATTGTTATATCTTTAGTATGTAAATTGTAGATTGTTCATTGTTTTACTGCTTTGTTAGGTATTGTTGATATTCTGGATATTGGACATTCATGTAAAAGTAGAACTTCCTTTGGTGTAGGTTTGCGGATTAGAACTCAGCTGCCTTTTTACTTCCATTTTTTGTAGTTGGTGATGAATTGAATAGTTCTGAAAAAATGCCTGCGATCAAGATGGAGCTTCAGAACTTAATACTGATGCTCCAAGATCTGATGCGGCTAAAACACCTATTATTCCTTTGACTGTGATTGCTGAGGTTGCTTCGAGCCTTGAGAAAAATTTAAGCCTCGAGGATCTTGCTTCTGCAGCTCTTGCTTCACCTAGTATGTGCATCTCCTTTTCTTTTTATTTTAAATTCTTGAGCCATGGTTTTTTAATGTGTTCCTGTCGTGTGTTTTTGTATTTGTTCCTGACTATTTTCCTTTTTTGCTATGTTTTTTGTGTTCTTGCAGATGTATCCACAGAGGAGGAAGCTGTGAACACCATCAACGATGCTCTATCTGAGTTGGGTGTTGTAACACCCCATGTATTAAGCTACAGTAATCACCCTTTTGATTATGCCAAGTCATCATGATCAACAGTGCTTAATCATCATTAGTAACATATCCCTTGTCTAATTCAAATTCAAATGGAAATTCAAAACTAAAAGTGGAAAATAAAAGTTGTTCAACATAGAAACTAAAATGTTCATAATATTGTAAATATTCCAGAGACAATTCTAAAATTTTAACCAACTTTTAATAAATTGATTAGGTAACCCAAACCTCCTCTAACAGTGGCTGAGAATAATATTTAATAACCTTTTAATTAATCTAAGTCAAATATGAAATGATGATTTACCCAAACTAGTTTTTGGTCGTAGGGTACATTGTACTGCTAATTATGAACTAGGTCACACTTTGAACAAAGTTCATTTGGTGCTCAAACATTTTGCAAACAGAAAAGAAAAGAAACAGAAAAAGAGAAAAAGAAAAAGGCCTAAAGGGTCTACTGTGCAATCGGCCTACCGCTACAGCCGCGGCCTAGCCCACCCCCGCGCTATCCCCCACCTCCCGCACTGCTCACGCCGCTGCTGTCGAGCACCTGGTGTGCGCGAGCCAGGCCCCCCCTCCGAGCGATCGACAGCGCGCCGCGCCGCGCCATGGTTAAAGAGCAACCCCGCACTCCCCCCTGGCGAACCCTAGCCCAGTTCCCCCCCCTTCTTCCCTCGCTCCCCGCTTCGCCCGACGCCGCCATGGACGGCCACCGCTGAAGCTCGCGGCCGCCGTGCCCCGCTCGTCCCCGCGTCTTGTCCAGAAGCTCTGGAGCCCTCGTCTCCGTCAAGCTACTGCCCTGCTTTGTCTTGGGGAGCAGCGCCATCACCGCATCATCTCCGTCAACGCCCGCGGCCACCGAAACTTCGCCGCGTCGATCCCCTGCTCTGCTGCTCCTAAACTGATCAACGAGCACTCCGTACGCTCCTCGGTGAGCTCCGCATCCTCCCCTTCCTCCATCTTGCACTAGCACGAGCCGTAGCTAGCTGTCGCCATTGCCGTGCTCCTGTTTCCGCCCTGGAGCTCATGGCTCACGCCCTCGTCCACCCCGTGCTAAGCCGTCGCCTCCGCCGTGTTTCTAGAGAGCCCAGGCATCGCATGCGCGTAATAGTTCATCTCGGGCGAGCCCCTAGGCTCGACCCCGAGCTTACCGTATTCCGGCCACCGCTAGAATCGATGTCGCCGCCGTTCCGGCCATCCCCGCGACCAACCACCCCCACCACGTGATGCGGCTCGCTGCACCCTTTCGATAGAGCCCAATCACGCCCCCGGAGATGCCCTATGGGCGAAACCCGAGCTCACCGGAGCTCGGCGCCGCGTTCGGGCTCGCCGGAGAGCTCCGGCGGCCGGTGCTGACCTGGCCCCGGTGGGCCCCGCCTCTCTGCCACTGACCACTGGGCCCCTGGGTCCCGTTGACCCAGTCAAATGCTGACTGGGCAACGCCCAGTCACTGCCAGTGGGCCCCACATGGGCCCCGTTGACCAATCAACTGGTCTGTTGACCGCTGACGCAGTGATGACGCCAGGATGACATCATAATTCATTTTTCTGATGAATTTAGTAATTAAAAGAATTCCAGAAATTAATAAAAACTTTAGAAAATCATATCTTTTAATCCGTAACTCCGATCGAAAAACCTTATACATGAAAATTGCTCAGAACGACGAGACGGATCCGAATACACGGTCCGTTCATCCGTCACACGTCCCTAACTATCCGAACGTGCAACCGTTCTCCTCTTTTCGTCTGTCCGAAATGCCGGACACCGGGAATACTTTCCCGGATGTTTTTCTCTTTCGCCGGTATTACCTAGCCCTACGATAGAACACCGCTAGCTCTGCTTATTGACATGACATGCACTGGTTTGCTTAGTATTTACTGTTTCCTCCCCTCTTCTCTCTCGGTAGCCCCCGACACCGACGTCGTCCCCGAGGCCGACGCAGCTCTGGAGCCCGAAGACACCATTGACGACCTTGCCCTTGCTGCCGAGCAACCAGGCAAGCCCCCCCCCCTTTGATCATCCCGATATCGTCCATTCTATTTTCTCATGCTTGCATTAGAATTGCTGCTGCTACTGCTTTACCTATTCTGATGCATAGCCTGTTTACTGTAACCTGCTGTTGATAATTACCTGCATATCCTAAACTGCTTAGTATAGGCTGGGTAGAGACCTATCAGTGACCCCATTTATCCTGACTGCCCCGCTGGATAATCCGAAGACCCGATCAACGGGATTGAAGACCAGGCCCTGGCACCGCACCTCACCCCCTTAGTTGTAACGACACTGCAGCGTTACCACCGAGTGCCGAGGGTGATACCTCGTGTAGCACTTCTGATGTTAACTCTGTAGAGTAGCTATTCGGTCGTGGTCATCGAGGGTGATTCCTCCTTCACCACTTCCGGTAACGACGCTGTCGTGCAACACATCAAGTGTGAACCCATCGAGGGTGATTCCTTTGAGTTCACCTTAACGGATACATCGAGTGGGAATTCAATGAGGGTGATACCTCGGATTCCCCTGATGTTATAGACACACGGATACTTGGACTTTACACTGTTACTTGGATAGGCGGGTCGACCCTGAGGGGTACCCGCGTGCGCCTGAGAGGCGAGTGTTGTGAAGACGGGTGCCTGTATGGTGCCCGAGTGATGAATACGAGGGGCGGCCGGGCATTCTTAACCCTTGCAGCAAGTCCTCGAGACGGGGCGACGGGGTCACATCTTTCGTGAGTCTCTGCTCGTTACCGCAAGCCCAAGGTACTAACGGTTTGGATATTTGATCTGAGCAGGCCTCTGGCCTAATAGCACTAACCATCACGTGGGCATAGTATGGGTGTTCTGCATCGTATGCATCAGCCGAAAGCTCTGTCAGACGTCCAGTTCAGCAGTGCGGCATGGAGTGATTGGCGCCATTCATGAAAGAGGTGGTGCTTGGATCTGAGCCATGTGCGCAACGACCCGGAGGGCGAGGGGCGATGGCCCAAGACCCCCTTGCGCTTAGGATGTAGACCAGCTGGGACCTCTCTGCTGAGCTCTAGGTAGGGCTGCGGTGTGTCATTTGGCCGAGGTCGGGCATGACCCGGAAAAGTGTGTCCGGCCGGAGTTAAGCGAGCGTGTTGGGTAAGTTGGTGCACCCCTGCAGGGAAGAAAACTTCTATCGATAGCCTATCCTACGGTAACGGACACTCGGAGTTGTATCCTGTTTGATACAATTTAGAACTGGATACTTGGATACTATGGCTCTGGGATTGCTTCTCGCAGGGAGTCGAGAAGGGATCTCCGGACAAGGTTGATGACTGTATGGCTCTGGGATTGCTTTCTCACAGGGAGTCGAGAAAGGATCTCTGGGTGAGGTTGAGACTTAATGATACTGCTACATTATATTGTACTGTGCTACTCTCTCCTAATGCTGCAAGACCTCTGAAGATGCTAGTCTTCGATAGGACTAGGCCTCCTCTCTATTCTGGCATTTCTGCAGCCCAGTCCACATATACAGCCTCCCTTTGAAAATGTTGCATATGTAGTGTAGATCCTTGCTTGCTGAGTACTTCTGAGTACTCACGGTTGCTTTGTTTTCCTTTTCTCCCCATATCAGTTTGACGTGACCAAGATGACGGAGCCCCTGAGACAGATGCCCCGTCGACCGACTACTACTACTACCCAGAGAATGGATACTACTACGAGTTGACTGACGACCAGGAGTAGGATCGGAGGGTCCCAGGCAGGAGGCCTACGCCTTTCGATCGTAGTGTTTTATTTTGCCCCGCCTTTATAAAGGCCTTTCTGTTTCTGTTTCATATCTGTACTCAGATATCTGATGCTTCCGTTGACGCTTGTACGCAAGCTTATGTATTCGAGCCCTCGAGGCCCCTGGCTTGTAATATAAAGCTTGTATGACTTTATTTATGTTTTAGAGTTGTGTTGTGATATCTTCCCGTGAGTCCTTAGGCTTGATCGTGTGCATTTGCGTGTATGATTAGTGCATGATTGGGCAGGGGGCGTCACAGGTGTGTCAGAAAACACTGCTGCGACCGAGCAGGGGGCTCCATCAGTCGAAGGTTGTGATTCCATTCCGGAGCCTTTGTGCTCTCTTCAGATGTCAAAGACGCAGTTGCAGTCTGCTGATGGCACTGAACCTGTCACGCAAGCTGAGGATGTGCCCCTTCAGCTCTTTTAGAGGACCAACGCAAGAGGAAGAAGCAAGAAGATTTTGACAAGAAGATGGCGGCTCGCCTTCAGAAAGGTTCTGATGTTCCTAAATCTGTTGATGTTGCTGAGCTCACGGTTGGGCATTGCTCTGTTGCTGAAGAAGACGTGTCGTGTGGCACTGATGGCATGGTTGTCCCTGTGAAGAAGAAAATCAAGAAGACCGCGGCGAGGAAGCATTTAGTTGGTGAAGTTACTCCTCGGAGGAGCCCACTTGTTTCAAGGGCTGCAAAACTTGCTGAAGAGGAAGGGCAAGCCATCGGTGGTACGCCATGTCGTAGTCGTCGTGTGCTTGCCACTGCGGCGCCTACACCTTCTCCGCTTGGTGCTGGCGCATCTGGTAAGGGCAAGAAATGCGGCGTTAAGCGCAAGGTTGCACCGGCAAAGGTTAACAAGGGTTGCAAGAAGCGTTCTCGTGTTAATCCAGAGGACAAGGATGATGTTGATTTCAACGCTGATGACGAGGATGACGAGGATGATGTTGCTGTTGCTGATCAGGTATGAATCTCTCATGTTTACTGCTTTTGAGAACATTTGTAGATTTGTTGTTATATTTGTGTTTGTAGCACTGCCCTGGTGTACATAGCTGACCTTCTGCTTCATATACACGAATAAATTAGCTGAACTGCTTTGCTTATATGGTATTACTGCCTTTGTGTACATAGGTGAACTTCTGGATATATACATGAAGAAATTAGCTTAACTTCTTGGTATACATGTTTTTTAATGCCTTGGTGTACATGGTTGAACTTCTGCTCTATAAATTTCTAACATTTTGAAAGCATTTTAACTTCTGGTCATACATGGTTGTACTGCCTATGTAGACATAGTTGGACTTCTGAAATGTACTGCCTATGTAGACATTAGTGAAATTTTGGTGTAGTTTGTCTATCTCATTGTTCTGCCTTTTTTCCTTGTCATTGTATTTTTTTCAGTATCAACTTGTGGAGCGGCCTGAGAAGAGGAAGAGAGGAGGCAAAGCAGCCGAAGAAGGTGATGAAGGAGGAGATGAGGCGAAACGTTTTAACAAGACGGTTCGCTGCTCACTGAAAGAGGTCAAGACGTGCGCAAAATTGCTACAACTTAGGCACAAGGCGAGGCTTATCAAGGCTGGTTTTGGTTGTGTGTTTGACTTGAAGGTTGATTCCAACATTTCTCGTCCTTTGCTGGGCCACATCTACACGAGGATTGACCCTAAAACTATGATTCTGGACATGGGTGAGGCAAACAAGGTTTTGCGTATTACAAGTGATGCTGTTCACCATCTTTTTGGATTCCCTCAAGGTGATCGTACCCCTCCTAGGCCCTCGGAGGATGGGTTTGATAATGCTGTTATGAGGCTGAAGGCCAAACTTGGCTACAATAGGAGTGATGACATCAAGACAAAGAATCTATGGAATATCCTCGGGGAACTTGTGAAGGATGAGACGAAGGATGATCTGGCTCTGCAGGTGTTTTACCTGATTCTTTTCATGAAGGTTGTTATTCCTGGTACGTCTACACGAGTGTCCAGGGAGGCAGCAATGGCTGAGAATCTTGTCTTTGAAGATATGGCAAATATGGACTATTGCCAGTTGGTTGCTGATGACATTCGAAGGGCTGTTATTAGGTATCAGCAAGGGACTAGCAGAGGAAAAGCTGTCACAGGCTGTGCCATCGTGCCACTTCTTATGTATCCTGACTGCCTTATCATTGGCAAGACGTCTAATCCTGACTTGAGGACCCCTCGCATCAATTTCATGGATCAGGACAAGCTTCTTGAGCTTGTTGCGGCTGACTTGGTTAAGAAGGGTGATGATGACCCAGCCAACTGGGTGTTTGGGAAACTGCCTGTGAGTGTTTCTATGCATCATTCTTTCCTGTGTAGTTTAACTTGAACTTCTGATACTGTCTTCTATATTTTGTTCCATGTTCCTTCATTTGTTTTTCGACGCGTTGACTTTTGTTTTGTATGCAGTGGAAGACACAGGCTGAGGTTGTGTTCTTTAGGCGTATCGAACGTCCTGTTCTTACTATGCCTCGTGCCACCGGCCTAGGGAGTGGAACTTCCCCAAGACTTGAATTCTCCCGGGATGTCAATACTGGTGCCCCCCTGTAGATCCAGGAGGTTCTTCTGCCCGTGTGAGTGCTGCAGGTGGCGTGTCTTCTGAGGGTTTGTTTGATGCTGCCAATCTTTCCCTAGTTAGGATTAATGGTCTTCTGGAAACTATTTGTGGGGAGATGGCTCGTGTTTCGACAACTGTTGAGCGTCTTAGTCGCGTTGATGGGATTCTTCCTCCCGACCACGGTTTTGATGCTGAGTCTTCGAAGGAGGTTTTGTCAATTGAAGCTAGATTTCTTGATGAGCTTCGTCAGAGCACTTCCCACCTCCGGACTAGCTTTGGGTTGTTCAAAGAAATGCAGGATGCTCGTTGCAAGCCTTTTGAAGATGAGGCTAGTGTTGTTGTCAGACAGATTCAGAGGCAAGATTCTGTTCGTTTGGGTCGTGAAGGAGGCCACGTGGAGCATACTGAAGAGCTTTGTTTAGGTTGGCTTTTGATAGTTCTTTGCATTAATGTTCATTGTTAGCTTTCAGTTATTACTGTTTTTAGTCATAGGTGACCCTTATTGATTTCATGTGTTCTAAACTTCTTCTCTTTAGTATTAGTGTTTTCCTAGGTGACCTTCTCTGTTTACAGTGTCTGAACTTCAAGGGCTACAGCATCTGAACTTCTGAGCTTTCCATAACTGTCCCTTTTTGTTCCCTTTTGTATTATAGTAGTTTGATATCTGACCTTCTATGTTTATTGTATTTGGACTTCCACTATGTGTCAGTGGTCATAGCTGACCTTCTTTTAATTATGTAATCTGAACTTTTGCTGATTAGACATTTGTGTTCTATATGATTTTTTTGTAGGCTGTTGATGATGGTGCTAGGGTTGAGGAGGATGTTTTACCTGAAAGTGCAACTGTCCATGTGCATGAACCTGCTCCCGCAAGCGATATATTAGTTGATGAGGTTCATGGCAGTGATCATAAAGTACCATTTTTCTTGTCCATTTGTTTCATTTTTTATTTTACTTGTTGTACATTTTATCACTATGTGCCCATTTGTAATGACTTTCTGCTCTTGCTACAGAATGACGATGCTAGTGTTCCTCCAGAGAAGGTTGCAGACAAGGCCATGTCAGGCACCGGCTGCTCCGATGGGGTGGACCCAACTGAACCTCAGTCGTCCATTGGCGCTGGGGTTTCTGATGCTGAGCAGGGCAAGAGAGCTGGAGATATCACTTCGAAGAAAGATCCCATCAAGGCTGCTGTTGAGACTGGTGGTAGTGCTGCTGCAGGCCCGGAGAAGTCTCCTACAGTAGAGCCATCAGTTGCTGTTGATGCTGGTTCTCCAGCTCTTCCTAGTACAGCACAACCAATAGTTTTTGTTGTTTCAGATTCTCCAGCTGCTCCAGCTGCTGCTGGTGTCCTTGCCGACGACACTACAATGTCTACTGGAGATGACGATGAAGACACTGAAAGCGATAGCTTGGGAAAGGAGATTGATCATTCCAGTGCTGCAACTGGTCTAGGCAAGAATCCATAAAGAGAGGAGCATGCTTCTCTCTTCTTTCCCCATCCCCATCCCTTTTGTTGTTGGTTTTGGTCCATGATATCCCTGTGTACTGTCTGTGTGGTGCAAGTTGAACTTCTGGTTTGTGCTTTGTCGTGTGGTTTGTAAATAAAGTGAAGTGAACCTGTTTCTATGTGGGGGAAGGTTTGTAATGCATGGGTTGTGATGTTTATAATCCTGTGGTTTTATCTTTGTGGTGTAGCAGCTGAGATGTGCTTGTGTTTGTTTGTTGCTCCTGTCGTGATCTATGTGTTTGTATGGTGATCTTAATTTCTATTTCTTTTGCTGAGCAGATAGTGAACTTGCTGTTGTTCGAAAGAAGGTTGATGACTTTTATTTCAGTGTAACTAGGCTTAAGAATGATCGTTCTAAGAGTTAACTGCATATGGTCAGAATTTATATTCATCTACCCTATGAACTGCCTGTGGTTTTATACCTGAACTTCCTTACTCTCTGTTGCTGAACTTCTTTTGCTTCTCTGGTGCTGAACATCTCAGCTTTTTGTACTGCCTGTTGTGATGTAGCTGAACTTCTGTGCTTATATGTGTGATGAACTTCTTGAGTTCCTGATGCTGAACTTCTTTTACTTTCTATTGCTTGTTTTAGATCAAAGATTCTGTTCCAAAACAATGAGTGTGAAGCTACCGTTGAAGATGTAGCAATATCTTTTTCTCCTCGCGGAATGCTTCGATCTAATGTAACTGAGGTTGCACTGTATTGTCTACGTGCCAAATACCAAGGATCAGATAAACTCATCCAACCGTATTGGGTTTGTGTAAGTCAACCCTATAGTAATTTCTTTTCTATGTTGTTCTTTACCATATTAGTTAAAACTTGTTTGTCTCATTGTATTTTCATATGTTGCTGTTGTGTGCATTATTTTAGGACAAGATTTTCAGAGGTCAGTTTGATTCCCGTGTGAGGAAGTACTTCTTGGCGACTGGTCCAGATAGCATGGATGCGCATGATTCTGTAAGCAATATCTTGTTCTTTGTCTCTGTATTAGTTTGCATTGTGATCCACTCTGTTTATATTGTTTTATTTTTCTTTGTACCATTGATATTAATTTTTAGCTTTTAATGATTTGTGTGTTTATCTTGCTTCAGGTTGTTTTCCCCACTTTTGACCCACCTGAAATTCCTGCTCTCTTGGGTGGTGTTGGTCATTGGGTTTCGATATTTCTTGACCTGAAGAATTCAAGGTTCCAGCTTCTCGACTCCTACTATGGACCAAATGATGACTGTGCGGTATGCCTATTTCGGCGGATGACTGATAACATCAAAAAGCTTTGGAACGATGCCAGCAATGACAGGGAGACACCCTTCAGTCCTCTTTCTATTGACCATTTCCCTTTGGATTGGATTGATGTCCCCCAGCAGACTAACAAGTATGAGTTCCACTTTCTCTCTATCACTTCTGTTTAACTGTAGTTGTACGTAAGTTGCAACGTCTTTTATTCTTTGGCTTTCTTTTTGTTTTAACACTGTTCATTTTTTGTTTGATGACAGTATCGACTGTGGATTCTTCATGCTTACGAATGTTAATTCGTTTCATGAAGGGGTTCTTGCAAACTATTCCCATGATAATATTGCGGATATCAGGAAGACATGGTTGTACTCAATTGCATCTTCTAACTTGTTTGACACAGACTTCCATGGTCTATTTGGCTACTATACATGTAAGTGTTGAAACTTGGATTGCTTACTTGGACTGCATCTTTTATTCTACATGAACTTCATTTTATCTTTTTATTTTGCTTGTGTATTTTTTTTCAGTATTTTTTTTCCTTTCATTGCTTACTTGGACAGGAGCATTTCTTCTACTTGAACTTCAGAGATGATACCTTTTTATGCTTTTGTTAGCTGTAGTTGAATGTTTTCCATTTCATCAGTTTATCTTGAACTGTGCCTTGGGTTGTGCTTGACCTTCATTTAGTTTTTAAATGCAACACATTTTTTTAGGTCAGCTTGAGTAGTAAACATGTCATCTATATTTATTGGACTGTACATTGTGTTGTACCTGAACTTCAGTTATATTTAATGGTCTTTTTTTCTTACTTTTCTTTGACAGTGGAGCCGTTGGACTTGACCGATTACCACTACTCATTCCTTGGGTCACAGGAATACCAGCCTAGGGAGGAATCGATGAGTACAACTCCGAGAGAAGATGATAGCTCTCGAACCCTTATTCCTTCCAAGTTGGGGAAGCAGGCTGTCGGTATTTGTGCTGCTCCAAATACCCCTTGCTCCAGGAAGGTTGGTGCAGTCGAAGTAGAGGTGATTTCGTCGGATGATGATTTTGAGAAGATTGCTTACCCGAAGAATGGTAAATCTGCTGCTGGTACTGTTGTTGGGAGAGGTGGGAAGAATGATGTCATCACCAGGAGGAAACCGGCAGTTGAGTCTGGCAACATAACTTCCTCGAAGAGAGCATCAAGATTGCCTATGAAGTGGCGTTCTGCTGTCGCTCCCCTAAATAAATACAGTTACCCTCATCTATCCGAGGCCCGGAGGTTGAAACAGTATGTGCTTAGTGAAGATGGTCTGAAGAAGTATTCTGAGTGAGTATTTTCTTCTTTTTTTGTTGCTGCCAGACATGCTACTTGTTGTGAACTTCTGATGTTATAGTATCTGAACTTCTATTCATTCTCCTTGCCTTGGAGTTGCGCTTCTAATATTTTTCCCATCCTTTTAAATGTGCAGCACAAGCTACTGCATGTTTACCATCCCTGGGAATGTGATTGACCTCACAGGACGTGTCCTTTATACTCTTTTCGGTGAAGGGCAACAGATGGAAGGAGACGTAATGGATTATCTCATAAACTTGTGGAAGGATAAGCCGGAGACCTCTGAGATCTTCTCTTGTGCTGGCAGGGTTGTACTGAGTCCCTACTTCATACATGTTTTAGTTCTTTGTAACCCTATCTCCCTTTTTTGCTCTAGTTTTGGTGTAGTGACATTTGGGAGGTGTTTTAATTCTGTTTTTGTGAATGCAGTACTGCGTGGAGTATGATTTTTTCGCTGCAACAGTTCCAAAATTCGATGCAAAAAAATCGGTTAAACACCTCCCAATGTTTGTTCGCAAGGAAGAAGACCTTCTTAACGCAAAGCTGGTTAGGTTTTCATAACTCTTGCTTTTTTTGAATTTTATGTACATCCTTTTGCTGAGTTTGTCAAGAAGTTTTTGTTCATCCCTGTTGTTCAATACTTATGCTTTATAGTTTGTGTTCACCATTTCTTTCATTCTTGGCAGGTTTTTTTGATACTTTTCAAGCCAATTGACAAAATACCGCACTACAGTGTGTATGTGCTGAATAGATATCGTGGGAGCATTGACATCCTTGATTCACTTCCTTACACACTACAACAAGAACCCCCACATAACAACGCATGTCTAGCAACGATGGTAACATATGTGTTGTTGAACCTCCCACATCCCCCCACTTAGCACTAACTTCCCCGTGCTCACCTCCACCTCTTCCGTATCCTTAGCGTTGACGGTGTCCCTGCTCGCGCACGAAGGTTAATCCTAAACGAGAGACATACCTAGCAGAGCTCTGCTAGGGTTCCCACCACCATCGTCCCCTTGCCCTCGGCTTCCTCCTCCTGTTCCTTCATCGTGCGCGCCTCCCTCGCCAATTTCTCCGCGCGTCAGGGACACACACGACGTCGTCGCCCATCCTCCTCGCGTTAGGGAAGGTGCTGCCGCCATCATTCCTCTGCGCGAGCGGAGATGCAGAGGCCGCCGTTCTTCATCCGCACAGCCAGGGACGGCGCAAGCACAGACGCCCCTCTCAACTGCAGTACTTAAGCAGGTCCTACTCTATCCCTCGCCATCTGTATGTGTAATTGTGTACCCCGTAAAAGTACTATTCCCTGCTGTCCTCACCCATCCCTGTTTTTTTGTTTGTCGGCGCCGCCCACCAGCGCATAGCAGCCTACTGGCCGCAGCCCATCGACCCACGCAGCTTGCAGCAGCCAGCCAACGACCCAGCCCCAAAGCAAGCAAGCACCTCCTCTCGACCTCTCCAAGACCCTGCCTGTGTTTGATTTGGGAGTTGCGGTGCTGATCTGTATCCAGTGCTCATATCTCTTGATACAGTAGCCATTTTTCAGGGAAGATTATTTGTAACCGATGTGAGTACTGCTTTTTTGTAGGAGAGATTTGCAGGTGATGTAGTGATGTAAGTACTGCTGCATGAGGGGAAGAGACCCTGCAAGACAACACAGTTAAATTCCTTTGATTCTTTAATATCCCTAAATTTCACGTACAACATGGTCTATTCATCTAATTACTGATTTCTACAGCATAATTTAGATCCAGTGAAGAATTCTTGTTAGCACTAGTTAGCATGACATCAATATGTGTGTAAATTGTATCGAGTGAAGCATTGTTCCTAACATGACAACAATCTGATTGCGTCAAGTTTTCAAGTTATATCCAGTGCCTCAAAAGAAATTTTGTATCCAGTGAAAAACTGTTGTTAATTAGGATGAGTGCATGACAAATTTAATTCAGCCTGGTCTGCCCAGCTATTTGTTTGTAACTCTGCCTCTAAAACACCCTAAAGTATTTAAAAGTATTACTAGTATTTTTAGAAACAACAATATTTTCCAAATGCTAAGAAAAAACTTAGCTACCAAACGGGTCCTTAGATTTCCTGTTTTATGCACATCATTGAAGGGGACCGTTTGACTCACACATAAGTTTCTTAGTGAAATAAATGCATGATTCTTATATCAAATGTTGAACAAAGAGAAAAGATGGTTACTGCAGAGAAACGTCAAGTTGATGAACATGTCAAAAAGATCATTGAATTGAAAAATATGGTATTTTCTTTCCTTGGTGTTTCCCCCTGCCGGGAAAACATTGATCTCACGTGTTTCCATGATACAATAATTTTGTGGTGATCAACAGAAGGGCATTGATCCTCCATCCACCCATCTCCTAGCTAGAGCAGGGGTAATCAATTCTGACTTGTTACTACATGATGGTTCTAATTCACATGCATTTAACCTTGATCTGTTTGAGGTTCCAGTTTAGTTAAGAGTGTGTGTCATGATGTCACGAGTTGAACTTAGAACAGAAAATTTTATGACATTATACATAATGCTACTCTATGAGCCACGAAACAGCCAGTAAGTATAAGACAAAACCCATGTAGAAACCAGACTTCCTATGGTGGCCCAGTTTGGTAGGTTCATCTTTCCCAGCCGCTAATGAATTATTTTTTATGTCCTTTCATTTATATATTAGGGCACACTCTTCTCTTCTATACTAATTAGATCTTGCATCCCTTCAAGGTTAAGTCAGGGGCTCAGGGTTGGTGTGATGATGAACAAACATGGATTAGATAGTTCGTAGTTGTCCTGCTCTTCCCCTTCATGTTTCTTAGTTCATTATGCACGTATATTTTCTATGCATGACTTGAACTGTCCCAAATCTGATGATGCTCTTTTTCTTGTGTTCTTGCTTTTGCAGGTCCTGAGAATTTTACTCATGGATCAGGAACTTCTAATTTGTGACTTTGTAAATCTCAGGTAACTATGATGTCCTGTGTGACGTAGATTATATAAAGATTTTCGAGTTGTTGGCACTAATATTTCTCCTAATACACCGTAGTACAGGAGTAATGTGATACAAAGCTAATTAGTGCAGAGACCTCTCGAAAATGCAAATATTCAATTTAGTATATTCAGTATTATTAGTTACGTACTTATCATTTAGTTGGTTGCTGAATTCATCTCATTGTTAATATAATATATTTTTTGTATAATTTTTACTAGTAATTACAAATTGATGGTTGTTCACATTGAACAACCACATCTGATGGTCAAAGGTGTTCTGTGTTTTAATATGTAGTGTCTTATCGAACGAGCCATGTATATTCAGAACATGTGCAGGGCAATTAAGATAAATAGAATGCCCTTAGTTTACAGAGAATGGGTGAAGACTCGAAGTCTATGTGTCTGTACTTCATAGCATGGTGATGACCCTTTTGCTAATAGTTCATTTTTTGGTCATTTTTTTTAGAGAAAATAGACTGGAACACTAATTTCTTTTATGATAGTTCATAAAGGTTTGAGTTGATGGAAGATGCAAAACAATTAGTACACGGATATAGGTTGCATTATCTGACATGTTATTTAATAAATTCATGTTGAAAAAGTTTTTTGTATTCAGAATATTAATTAGTCCCACATCTATACAAATCTAAGTCTTTGTAAATCATATTTGTATGGTGCTCCTTTAAATTTTATTTTTCTATTAACTTGATTTTCTATAATGTAATTTACTCATCTTGTATTGTTGTTGCTGTTGTAGATCACCAAGATAAATTGACGATCAATGGCTCAGATGTTCATTGCAGATGTTGATTGCAAGGTTAAGAATGGGACTACTACAAGCTAATTAGAATGCCATTTTTAGGATCAATGTTTCAAATATTTTATTTTTAGGATCAACTTTCAAACATTATAGTTGATTGCAAGGTCAAGTATTGAGCTACTATATATAGTTTCATCTTTTGTAATCTTCGGATCATGTCCTTTGTAATGCAACATAGTCGTTTCAATATATGAGACCTTTTTGTTTATTATATTGATATATGAGACCTTTCCGTTTATTATATTGTGGCTCATATGCAGTATCAACATTGACCTAATGATTCTGGCTAGTATATAAAATATCATTAATTGTTCACGGAAGCTAGTGAATCTTGATCTATTGTGTCCATTTCAAAATCAATTTGTCCAGGGTCACTACCAACGCATATCAGGTGTTGTTGGGATCTTGCTCTATATGTTGCTATCTACCAACACTTCTACACGCCGTTTACCAACGCATGCATATACGTTGTCGTAGGCCTTTGCAACGCCACCAACGACAACGCATACTAATCCGTTGGTGTAGACCTTAGCAACACATATATGGACATACAACAACGCATCCTTGTGTTGGTGAAGGGGGGTTTCTGTTGTAGTGAACTCGGTATCCTTATCCACCGCCGAAGCGGAATACATTGCCATCGGATCATGTTGTGCTCAATTACTTTGGATGACCCAAACTCTTAAGGATTATGTGATACATGTGAATAATGTTCCATTGCTATGTGATAATGAAAGTGCTATCAAGATTGCTCACAATCCCGTGCAACATTCTCGACCTAAGCATATTGAAGTTCGTCATCATTTCATTCAAGGTCATGTTGCTAAAGGAGACATCAATCTTAAGCATGTTCGTATCGATAAGCAATTGACAGATATATTCACCAAACCGCTTGATGAGAAAGTATTTTGTCGTTTGAGAGTTGAATTAAATATTATTGATGCCTCAAACTTGGAGTAAAAACTCCATTCGGATACATGCAAGGCATGAGCTTGTCTTTTGACTAATCCTTGATATTACTCTTATGAAGTTTTGTGATAAATGCAGAATACATAGTTTGTGAGCCAGCAATGAGTTTCATATATTTGATATGATACTACTAGTTTAGCTATTTAATGAGTTTGTTTTTCCGCTCACCTGTGTGTGTCCAAAACTTGCATTCACACTCGTATATTTCATTATTTGGGTCAGCTACAACCTGGAATTCATGCTTTGACCAGGCAAATCTTTCTTCATCATCATGGCCAGCCTTGTTGTGGTAGTACACAAGGTACTTAGTGGGCTCTGTTGTAGGCTTTGCGCAAAATAGTGTGGCTTTTCTCATCCTAGTCCTCATCTCGTTGTACACGACTCTCGTGTACTTGATAGCCATGTCTTCCTCGTAGACATAAGTTGTTTTTGTCACAGGATTGGTCTGCACATGTCAAAAAATAAGATATTAGTCGAAGCAGAGTTATGGGTTTCATTTTTAAAATACAAAGTGCACATGTTGAAGGAAGTCACAATATGATGGGGGTGTTTTTTTTCTTAATACCATGCTGGTCATTGTTTGCTCGTTCTCCTTCTGCATCCGAGTTTGTATGCAAGCATTTACCCGCCTAGCAAACTTGTGTAGGTTCTGGGTCCCCTTGACAAACCCTCTCTTGAGCACGTGATTCATGCTCTCGCTTCGTTGTGTAGAAGTCATTCTAGCACAGAAAATGTTTTTGTAATATGCTGATATCCACATTTTCCTATCACTCCACAGCTGCATCATCATCTGGTCGTTCTGCAGGTTGTACTTTTGCACGAGTGCAACCCAGGCAGCTTCAAACTCCGTTGGCATTAGCGGCCAGTTTAAGATAGCTGTGAACTCCTCTTTGAATGTTTTATTATACTTTTTGTACAGCAACGCGAGGGATTCCTTGAACTTCTTCAGGATGTGCCAACGGCATAGCTTGTGGACGGTGTTTGGGAATGATTGTGGTATAGCTTTCGCCATCAACGGGCACTGGTCTGCATGAATTAAAAAAATGAAACTTGCTCCTTGCACTGATGGTGAACTTATGTTGTACAAGTACTTGAACTTCACAGGTAGCAGTAGGACTATCTAATAATGTCACATATTTTTTTCCTTACATCAGTGTTGTTGAACTTCTGTGGTACCAGTGGTTGAACTTCACAGGTAGTAGTATTACTAACTAATAATGTCACATATTTTTTCCTTACAGCAGTGTTGTTGAACTTATGTTGTACAAGTACTTGAACTTCACAGGTAGCAGTAGGACTATCTAATAATGTCACATATTTTTTTTCCTTACAGCAGTGTTGTTGAACTTCTGTGGTACCAGTGGTTGAACTTCACATACATAACTATATTTTTTCTGAACATGTTTCATATATTTTTTCTTACAGCAGTGTCCCTGAACTTCTGTGATTCCTGTATTTGAACTTCACATCCAGAACTATATTTTTCTAAACATGTGACATATAATTTTGCTTCTTGTACTGTTTGTTGGACTTCTGTGCTAACAGTGGTTGAACTGCTTGCTTTACATTATTTTCAGATAAAACCAGTGTACCCAAATACAGACCCATAGACTGAAAAGATGATGAAACTTGTAGAGTTTTTTTTTGAACTTACCTGTTAGAATGCAAGTTGGGTGTTTGTTGTTCATGCACCGTACAAATGTATCGAACAGCCACTTGAATGACTTTGCATCTTCGTCTCTGATGAGGGCAACAATAAATATCGTTGACTGCAAATGATGGTTTGTTCCAACAAACACTCCCAGAGGCATATGAAATATGTTGGTCTTGTAAGTTGTGTTGAATGTTACGCAATCGCCAAAGTCCTGATACGCTCCTCGGCAGCTTGCATTGGACCCGAAAATGTTTTTAACTGATTTGTCGCTGTCTATTTGTATGTCATAGAAAAACTCATCATTGATTGCCTTCATGTCTTTAAAGAAAGATACAAGTTTCAATACATCATCCAAATCATCTTTCCTTGCATTCATAGCTTTCCTGCAAATTATATGCAAACATGCATTTGTTATTTTTGCTAGCAAAGGGTGGTGACTTAGGATGCTATGTACATTGCAGTATGTGCATTTTTGAATACTTACTGGTTTAGTAGGTCTTGTCCAGTCATGCTTAGGAAGTAGTTTCCATCTTCGTTTTCGGATAGCATGGACATGATTGTTGTATGCTTGACATCATGGTACTGCAGGAGCTTTACGTACTCCAAAATAGTGGGGTCATAATTCTTGTGTGAGTGCAAGAATACCAGCATGTCATCAGTTTGCATGAGGTGGTGATTATGATTGTACTCAATGTCCACTACCACACATGTGTTATCCTCCTGCACCTTCACCCTCATTCTTGCATTGCAGCCTGTCCTCTGCAATGTTTTGTTTCGCTTCCTGTCAGCCTCTGAAATAGAAGTTGTGTGTTTCCCTTGGAACGCGCAAACAAAATACTTGTGATTGTCATTCCCTCCCGTCTTCCTGATTCCAAAACCAGCGTGTCTGGCGTATCTGTTATAAAATTCCCTTGCTTTCTCTACATTCTAGAATCGCATCTTTAGTCCTGGTATTAGATAATCCGGGAGATCCGGCATCTGCAGAAAAAGAAAAAATAATCCAAACGGCACGTTAAAAAGCAGTTTATAAACTTGTTATCCTGGAGGGAGCAGAAAATTTGCAGATCATACAAGATGCATATATAAATACCTAAATTTTTTGTTCACTTACGTGCGTGTATGATCGCAACTCCACCAGAGTCTGCTGCTGGCCCTCTGAGATGGGGCACGGCGGAGTTATCATAGCAGGATGCAGGAGTGGATCACGAGAAGGAAGGAGGGCTGAAGATGGCCTCTCTCTTGTTTGGGTCCTTTTCGCTTGTGGTGGTTGTGGAGGTATTGCGATCCTGGTTTTGGTTTGCTCTTTTGTTTTGTGAAGCAATCCATCTACCTTATGTCCCGTACAATTCTGAGTTATAGCAGCAGCAGCATCCAACGGTGGTAGTGTGCAGAGCACTCTCCTCCGTGTGTGTGTTCCTGTTGGATTTGTCCTGGGATCTGGTTTAGTTGCTGCCCTTTGGCATTGACGAGCCACACCAGGATAACCTCCAGAGTTAGACGCAGGACTTGAGCTAACCCCCTCCTCTATCGGTGTGCTTGGAAGTCTGCTGGTGGATACAAAGAATCCACGGGGGATTTCCGGCGTCACCCAACTAGGTGGAGGCGCAAAGTGGTGCGGATAGGGCTGTGACCCAGCATCTTGAAAGTCTGCATGTGTTTCGAGTGTCATCCAATTTTGGTGTGGAGCAGGTTGGTAATGCTGTTGGTGCGTTTGAGGTGTGACCCATTGAGGGGGTGGCGTAACGCGTACAGGCTTAGGATTGTGTACTTGCTGCTGGAAACTTCTAAGCTTCTTTCTGCGTCTCTCATCTTGCTGCCATAAAAAAAAGAATGTGTTAGCACACAAGTTACATCTGCCTATACCTGTGTAACTGAACTGAGAATTATTCACAGCCTGAACTTCTCATATAAAAGTGTTGTTCATGTACATATTTTTTCCCTAGGACAGGTATCACACTCTGAACTGAGGTGAGCATCTGCCCATACTTGTGTACCTGAACTGAGCACTCTTCACAAAATGAACCTCACATTTCTTTATTCTACACTATTTGATTTCTTATGTACCTGAACTGAGCACTCTCCACATACTGAACTTCTTGTTTGCAAAGGGGGAATACTGTCTACAGTTAAAAAACCTGACCTTCATGAGTTTGAATGGTTGAACCACTAGTGCATACCAACCTAACCTTCATGTGATCACATGTATGTTTTATTTTCCTTTTATTTTTTGCACACAACCAGATACATACCAACCTGAACTCTAGCACACTTACTAGTTGAACTTCACATGGTTTTTTCACATATGAATGCAGGCAGATTTTCTAATGTTTGCAGCCTGGACTGAGGCTCACACACTACCAGAACTTCACATGGCTGAAAGAAGATAACAGACGGCAGAAAGTTCAACCATACCTTGGATAGAAGTTCGGCCAACCTTTTTCCAGCAGTAGATAGGCCACCTTGAGAGCAATTTGGTGGAGAGTTAGAAGAGGAATCGCATGGCAATCCATGTCTTGCATAGGGCGCGAAGTTCATCTGCATGAAGCAAGAAGGTCAGGTAAGGGAAGATTGAACGAGTACGCAAGAAGAGGGAGGAAGTTCATATACCGTTGCTAGATTTGAAGGCGCCGCCGATGCCGCCTCCGCCCCTGAGATGCTCCCTTGGCCGCGCCGTTCACCGTAGCTTGCCCCTTGGCCGTCATCTGCTCTGCCAAGCCGTCGGGAGGTGAGGATGGACGGAGGAGGAGGCTTCCGGAAGTCCATGGCGGCGGTTCGTCGCAGAAATCCGACGGCTTCGCCGCCTCCAGGCGACGCGGGCTCCCTCGCGCCGGCGTCCGCCGTCGCTCGCTCGCCCGCGCCGGTTGTTGGACAGGAGGTGGCGACGGAGGGGGCGGAGCTGGATCTGGTCGGCGACGGTGGTAGAGGGGACGACGACGAAGGAGCTAGATCCGGTCGCCGGCGGCGAGTCGCGGCAGAGGCGGGGGTTGGCCGCTGCTCGAGGGGAGGAGAGGGGAGGCGGCGGGGGGAGGGATCCCGATGGGGGGGGGGGGGGGGGTTGGATCCTGGCTCGGTGTCAACTGGTCGGGAGGTGGGGGTTCGGGCAGTGGGCTTCGGGAAGTTCGGGAGGGGTCCATCGGGCCCTTATAGGGCTGGTTGTGATCCAAATAATTATTCTAATCCCAGAATTAAAATAGTGTTGTCCTATATATATATATATATAGATGTAGATGTATGTAGATTATAATGCCATCAAACCTAACTTTCCTTAACTGCATTTGTTTGCCGAAATATGGCAAAACTTGAGCCGCACATTCCCAACCATCGAATCCCACGAAAAGTAGCAGCATAGCGCAACTCCCTTCCCTAAAACCGCAAACTCACACTGGTCCCACGCGTCAGTCACTCGCAACAGCACATCAGACGGCCACAGCCACCCGCGAAATCCTAGATCTGACGGCCCAGATCCGTTCCTAACGCCCTATATAGGTGTAGCCTCACCCACAGCAACGAGCTTCCTCTCTTTCCGCCTCCACTTCCTCGCGAGCCTCTCTTCTCCTGCTCCTCACAGCGGCGGCGGCGGCGATGCAGATGGCGGCCGCGACAACCGATGCTCCGGTGGCAGCTGCGCCGCGCCCACGTCCCCATGCCCATGGCCCACAAGTACCGCACGGTCACGGGCACCCGCACCCTCACCACCACATGCCGCAGCCGCGGTGGGTGGTACTTCCTTACCCGCCGCCGCCGCCTATGGTGGCCGCGCCGCCCCCTCCTACACCGCAGTATGTGAAGCATTTCGCGCCGCAGGCATCGGTGACGCCGCCTCCGCCATCGGCTGGATCCGGCGGGAACGGAGGTGACGAGAACCGGACGATCTGGGTCGGCGACCTCCAGTACTGGATGGACGAGAACTATCTCCACAGCTGCTTCGGCCCCAGCGGCGAGGTTAGGTCTTCCCGAGCTCGCTTATCCGATCCAGCCTTATCCGTGCCGGATCTCTCAAATCCTGTTATATTTGTCCTTTATCAATTCGCTGCTTTGTTAATATTGTGTTGCAATCGAGATAGCCAACTATTTTTTGCGGTTAAAAATTGCATGGTAATTACAACGCTGTATTTTCTTTTGGTACTGTTGGTTCAATAGTTGCTAAAAGCGCAAACTTTGAGGCCATTACATGCAGTAGTCGTGCAACAGACAATAAAATTAGTCATATTTGTGGCGAATTGTTGCATAATTCGAAGTCAAGTGTGAGTTTCTGTAGAATTTGTGTTAGTAAGAGGGTAAAGGCGTCAAGTTTGGAGTTTACACTGGGTAGTTTGGAGGAAAGATGGAACACATTATGATTTGATAGGGATATGTGATTGAAGACTGGGAGGGCTATGCCAGAAACAGCAACCAGCTTTCTTGTATATGCTGATCTCTCACATTTTTTTATTGCTCTCCCTTGCGCACACGAGTTTGCACTTGCCAGGACCATTAGCTCTCATTTATTGTAACTCTGAAACCTCTAAATTATTGGCCATGATTTCTGTGGTACAGTTCATTGTCGAAAGAAATGGCAGTGGATGCGGTAATACTTCCCCTTTTCTGAAACAAAAACAAGCGGGAAAGGCCCTACAGCTATATAGTATAAGTTTGTACTACCTCCGATCCATATTAATTGACGCTGCTTTAGTACAACTTAAGTGTCAATTAATATGGATTGGAGGGAGTAATAGTAACTTAAAAACGTAAGTGTTTTTTTCTTGAATTTAATAAGTGAAAAGAACATGTTACGAAGCGTCGCTTCTCTGTTAAATTAGCATGTTTCCCATGTGTTGCTAATTGTCATTCTCTGCAACCTATCTGTTCTGTAGGTGGTGACGATTAAAGTTATCCGCAATAGACATTCCGGAGTTTCTGAGGGTTATGGTTTTGTAGAGTTCTGTTCCCATGCATCAGCAGAGAAAGCACTTCAGAATTTTGCTGGTCATGTAATGCCTAATACTGACCGAGCTTTTAAGTTAAATTGGGCATCATATAGTGTTGGAGAAAAACGCTCTGAACTTGCTTCTGATCACTCAATTTTTGTTGGTGATCTAGCTGTTGATGTTACTGATGACATGTTGATGGAACTTTTTGCTAACAAATATCGTTCTGTGAAAGGAGCTAAAGTTATTATTGATGCAAACACGGGCCGTTCTAGGGGCTATGGATTTGTTAGGTTTGGAGATGATATTGATAGAACTCATGCTATGACTGAAATGAATGGTGTGTATTGCTCCACTCGGCCAATTCGCATTGGACCTGCAACTCCTAGAAGAACTTCAGGTATTTCCATCACTTCAAAGTTGTTTTGAATAACATATTTGGTATCATGTGCCTGACCTATCCGTCTGTAATTTCCAAATAATCAATAACGTTTTATGGCATGTTTAGTCTGGACTCATTTTCATCATGAGAGCTTATATTCGAACACCAATCTCAGATATATGGTGCTTTGTGGGTGGGTGGGACATATTAGTATCACAGTATCATATTTATATAGTTCTCATATGCAAAAGTATTGTAGGTTTGATTTTTACTTAGCGAACACTCTCCTGTCTTCCACCTAGACTATTATCCTGCCAAGGCAGTCACCTAGGCCCGTCTAAATAGCGGTAGGCGTTGGTCTGCCAGCTAAGCTGCTGGCTGACTAGTGCCTTTGCTGAACCTAAGTATCAGTTTATGACTTCCTTGTCTGACATATTTTTTATTTTCTATGATTATTGTATTTTCAGGTGATTCTGGCACCTCTCCACCAACTCAATCAGATGGTGACTCGACTAACAGGACAGTATGTGCTTGTTTCCTAGTGGACAATCTCTTTCTCTAAAAATAAATCTTCCAAGATTCTTATGTGTAAAATGGACGCAGTATCATATCAGTTATTGTTGTAGGTATATGTTGGCGGGCTTGACCCCAACGTTAGTGAAGATGAACTAAGGAAAGCATTTGCGAAATATGGCGATGTTGCTTCTGTCAAAATTCATGTTGGGAAACAATGCGGTTTTGTTCAATTTGTCAACAGGTATTTTACCAAGATGTTCCTATAGATCCTTACGAGAAATTGTTGGATGCTTAAATATTTATTGGTTCTTGTTGGAATATTTGAAATTGTGAAAATGAATACTTTGTGTTGGTAGAGCTGATGCGGAAGAAGCATTACAAGGGTTGAGTGGATCAACAATCGGGAAGCAGGCAGTTCGTCTTTCTTGGGGCCGCAGTCCAGCAAGCAAACAGGTTTGAATTGTTCTAGACTGTTATTATATATTTTAATTAATCTCGCTAGATTAACATATTGTCAACTTTCTGTGACCGTCTTCTTCAATGTTGGATTAATGCACAGTTGTAAATCTGCATGGACAACCGAAATTTGTGTTTAACGCACTGTAAATCTGCATGGACATTGGACATTGGAGAATGGATTTTTTTCAAGAAAACTGCAAGGGGGACCCCTACAATATATATAGGAACCCACATTTGCGTCAATGAGAACTTGAATTGCAGGTTGTGTGGTTGTACATTAACTCCCGCAACCAAGGCTCATATGCTCGAAGGAAATTTGCATTTATTACACCTGTGTAGGATATTGTTCCAATCTATAAGTCTAAATCATAAAATAGAAATTTTCTGCATGCTGTTTATGGCTGGCAAATTTTTTGGACTTGCATTTGTATATGTTCTGCACAACTCAATTGGAAAGTAGTTTCTTTTGGGTGTTGTTTCTCACTTCTTTGCCCACTTTTTAAGGAAAGTAATAGTGTTTGATATTTGCTCATGGTAATTTTCTCTATGCATGCTATTCTGCTTGAGATAACAAGCTTTTGTGAACATATGATAAACTGTAGTCTATGTCCTGTAACCTTGGGCTTGGGTGGTATCATGGCCCAGCTCTAGCCATGCCCATGTGGCTAGTGAGATTGTGGTTTGAGTAAAATCTCCTTGTGTTTTTGTTCCTTGAGGATCTCAATGGGTGCTAAAAGATATCATTCAGACTAAGTTATCTAATTATAATGCAATCCAGTTTTATCTTAATTATTTGGCTTTAGGCCAGGCCAAGCAACACGACCAAAAGTAACACTAACCATACCTAGTATTCACATTCGTAAATAGATGTTGTGTTTGATGTGTCTCGGTCTCTAACATGCAACTTTGCTAATGAATTTCTTGTATGCATCTTAGTATAAAAATGTAATTACTATATTATGAAAAAGAAGTCCATGAAAAATCTCATGATTTTGTTGAGAACAGCTAGTACAATGTAGGTGCAACACGCACACCACCACCGCGCACACACACACACAGACAGACACTCACAAAGTCTACTGATGGATGATGGTTGGAGTCGTGGAGATTCAAGATTTGGTGGGAATGTTGCCTCCCACTGGGGGAATATTCCTCCTAATGAGATATGAACCTATGGTTTGATCCCTGGTGGGTTAGGGGGTCCGACCACCCTCCTAACAACCCAACCACAAGTGGGTTCTCATGAAGAAATATAAAAAATTATATTCATGTGGCCAATATAAATATATTATTATATGTAATGAATCAAACATAGGAAAGTTTGATTGCACACCTTCTAGGAATGCTATCTATTTACAAATAGAGGTAGCAGTGCCTTCTTTCCTTGTGTGTCAGATAAAATGGCCATGTGTGAAGGGTATGCATAGTCATTATTGGAGCAGAAGAAACACATCCGCCAACCACAAATATTAGGCTCTCTATCTCTATAGAAGTGGACACAATCCATTTGTGGTCACTAGGCAGGAAGTCTGGCTAACTATGAATAGTTAGTCCGCCCCTTCTCTTCATGCGGGTGCAGTCATGATGCTGTTACGCCACTTGGGTTGAAGGGCACTTCAAGCAGCCCGGAGGGAGACCAACTATATCCTATATAACTTAATAGGCGATCCCCACTAACTTATTTTTCTCAACATGCAAGCATGCCACCTGAACTTGCAACCATGCATGAGAAAAAGCCCACCTCAACATGCGACCATGCATGCGAAAAAGGCTTTCTGTTCTATTATGCTATTTACATTCAAAGAATATTTTATAACTATACAATAAATCATTTCAGTATCAGCTCTCAAATTATTAATCCAAGTGCATGTTCCATGCAACCAAATCTCAATTGAAATATATTGCTGCCAATTCCTGCAACAACGCATGTGGTATCATCTAGTTACCCCCCTTTGATGTAGCACAATACCGGCATGCATGACTAGTGTTTTTTGGATATTGGTCAACTATCTACTTGAGCATTCTTGAAAGCATGTTGTTTGTACTATGCATTGTAGTGTGGTATTGTCCCTATCCACTAGTCCTCTAAGTGGTCTTACTTTATTTGCTACATACCAGTAGCACTCCCTAACGTCATGTGAGGTGACGCAGAGAGGAATTGGGGAGGAGTATGAGCAAGAGGTCTCGAGTTGGGAAGATTCAATATAATTCATCGATACCCCTACACACACATGGCAGCAACTATAGATGCTACAGGCCCTCGCGCATGCTACAGTAATGGGCTGGAGGCAACCGGGCTGTCATACCACCCATGTAGATATAGTAGTTCCTTAAAAGAGATCTTGACCGCAAGCTGAAGGTAACTCCGATAGCACGCTCGCCCACTCTGAGGTAGTCATGGATGTAGGAAGACCACTCCATGCAATCTTGTACCGCTTGCGGGTATGGCCTCCAACTTTGACAAGCCGAGATTGGAGAACTTGGGCAGGTTTGGATGAACTCACCAAAGATTGATCATACTGTAGAGATTCATAAGCCGCCTCGATGTCTTCAGGCGGTTTTGCAGGTTTGGGGAAGGACACATGGACAGCAGGATCAAATTTGCTGGATTTTGAGCTGGTATGCCACTTCACCCACCTTTTCCAACACTTTGGAAGCCCAAAATATTTGAATCGAAGTTTGTGATTACTGCAGCAAGAAACCGGCTCATGCATATATGACTGAAGTTCCAGAAACACCCAGTTACCCACCAGTAACACTGTTTTAGACTTGTGTTTTATCTTCCTGAACTTCCATGCGTTGTTGAGCTTGAAGAAGACCTTTTGCTAGGAATTTAGGGGACAAATTGGAGGAATGAATCGGCCACCGTGGAGAGGAATTGGGGAAACTTGGGGAGGAAGATGAAGTAAGAGGTCCCGAGTTGGGAAGATTCAGTTTGATACAGTATTACACAGATGTCCCTACACACACACACGGCAACGGCTATATATGCCACATGCCCTCACACATGCTGCAGTAATGGGTGGGAGGCACCTGGGCCGACATTACCGCCCATGTATATCTGGCAACCATAGCATCGACTCATGGTAATGGTTCGCTTGAGTGGTGAACCGAAGCGGTTCCATTATGCTCACCTATGTAGTTAGCTCTACGACTTTGGGTCCTGCACTTTTCTAGACGCGATATTTCTATCAGCCCTTTTCTTTTCATATTCTAGTGTCGAACTGTGTAATTTTGACTACATAAATTCATTGGACAACAGCACTATTATCTGTACAGTCTTTATGTAGAGACATCATGACCTGTTTGGCTGCTGTCCAGCTCCAGCTTATGGGCTTCGGCTCCTCTACAATCCATAACTGTAGAAAATCGAGAAGGGCTCTAGCTTCAGTGAAAATGTGTTTATTCTTCTTTGAAAAGCTCAAGAGGATGCCCGCCTAGACAAGCCTAGTAGTTAATACAAATTTAGGATTATAGCTTAAGCATTTAACTATGTTACCCAAGTTACCCTTGGAAGTTGGAAATTGGACGAATCAATTGATGTAGGGTTTTGGGCATGCATTTTCTCATTTGGTTTTGTTGATTGTTGTGTTCTGGTAAACTCTGATCGTGAGTTTGTTCAAAAACAGTGAATACACATGCAAGATTGCCATTATTTCCACGAAAAAGATTAAAGAGGTTGTGATATCGTCTATTGATTCTTTGCACATGTTGATACGCGAGTCCTTTTTTATGGTGTGCATTGTCTGGCAACATGTACCCCCTCCATGTCGCGTAGCTAGCCTTCCTAAAACCTGTGTGAGCGTGCTGTACGAGTCCTCAGCTAGCTGTTAATTTATCATCAGTTTTACTCCGATAGGCTTACCTATTATCAGTTGAATATTCTTAAGAGTGGATGATTATACCTACCAAGTGTTTTGGGAAAAAGGATTTTATTTCTTGCAATTGCTACTTGTTCTCACAAATCTTAATGTTATTGTCTTCTGTTTTTGCAGTCTAGGGGTGATTCTGGGCATCGGCGGAATGGCATGTACTACGGCACGCCTTTCTACGGTGGATATGGCTACGCGTCGCCAGTTCCTCACCCAAACGTGTATGCTGCGGCTTATGGAGCCTACCCTTTCTACGGTAACCAGCAACTAGTGAGCTGATGATGGAGGTCATCTCTGTTTCCTCCTAACTCCAGTAGAAAACAAGGTTTTGATCCAGTAAGCACAGTATCGTACGATGACATACTCCCTCCGTTCCAAAATACAGTGCGCCCACGCTTCCCGAGGTTCAACTTTGACCATAAATTTAACCAACAAGACCGACTGCGGCGGGAGCAAAAATTGTATAATTGAAAACTTCCTTTGAATACGAATTCACTGGTATAACTTTTGCTCCCGCCGCAATCGGTCTCGTTGGTTAAATTTATGGTCAAAGTTGAAGCACGGGAATCAAAGACGCGCTATATTTTGGAACGGAGGGAGTATTATAGATGGCCATAAAAGCGGGCGAGAGAGACAGGTATATGAATGTGAGTGATGTCTGCAGATTTGTGTTGCTAGTAGAACCTAAAGCAAGGCTTGTAGACAATAAGTTATTCGTATTGTTGTAAGAAATTTTGACTTGCTAATAAAACTATTGGCTGAAAGTCTGTTTGCTTAATTTTTCTAAGTTAAGGTTATGATTGCTAGGTTAATCTTGCTTGGCTCGCAATTAATTTACTTGCTTCCACTGAGATTTAGCCGACTCTCGTTCCTCGTGACCAGATAAGTAAGAGAGAATTCCTTATTTGGCTCTTTTTTAAAATTTGCTTCCCTTTTTGACCTAAAACAAAAATTCCTTCCCTTTTTGACACTTAAACTTCATTTTCTTCCCTCAATGACATTTCCGTCTATTTTTGCTACTCATGGTGTTCAGTGTGAGGTAAAAAGATCATTTTGCCCCTACTGCACTATGTGACTATCCCGGACATCTAAGTTAAAAAGAAATCAGTTCACCAATTTTTATAAAGATGTTCACAGGTATTTTGCATATATATGTTTCAATATTTTTTCTTAGCTAAACTGATCTGTGCGTATAAAAGCTGTAGAAATCATCTGCAGAACTTGTATTATCATATCTATATCAAACGACTACAATAGAAGAAGGGCTACAGGTGCAAAAATAAAAAAAGGAACCTGGGCCATTGGATCGTAGGTGGGTGGCACAGATTCAGGTGGATGGATCTCAGCCACTTAATGTACATTTTACGGAAAACCCTTACTAGCAACTAGTTATAAAACAGAACATTTGCAACAACCACCTTAAGTATTTCATCTCCCTCTCCATTCATGTTGTCCAACGACCCTTATAGAGTCTGCAGTGTTGAAGCCCCATATCCTATTAGACCCTTATACAGTCTGCAGTGATGAAGCCCCATATCCTATTTAGTTATACTGCTTAAAATCTTTGCATGTATCTACTTCATCAAAACCATGCATATTTCAGTGCATTATTCGTGGCTTGTACTACATCACTAATTATGCAAAAAGAAGCTGAATACGATTGTCAGTGCAAAAGTATGTCGATATGTATCACAAATATGTGAGTACATAGATCAAATTAAGCCACCCTTTGAAGTATAACTAAACATCAGACTGTACAATTCCAGATTGAGCATATCACAAGCATACATATCTTTATGAGACATGATAGCACTATTTTTAGTACATGGCCAGCAAGACAAAGTATTAAGGACTAATATGATCATCACTCAACAGGCATTGCTATTTAAAACAATAAGATCTACTATCTTGACGGTACATAATAGAAAAGCTCTAGCATTTCCCTCCAGTTCTACTACTTCTTGCTCATCAAGCTAATTTTCTGGGAGAGACCACACTAAGCAAACATGATTCAGTTGAGCACAGACAAGTACAGATGCATGATCAAAAATAGAGTTAAATTTATCTTGCATAGAAATTCTCAATTGTCAGAAAAGGGAGACTTTGATAAAAGCTTCTTCTATCCATCTTAGTCCTGATATTTCCTGTTGCTAGAGCATCATGTATCTACAAACACAAAGAAATGCATAAAAATGGATGTATCTAGAACTAAAATATGTCTAGATACATCCATTCCTCCGACAAGTATTTTCGGACGGAGAGAGTACATTACAAGAAAAGAAATAGGAAAATTATGTTCTCTAATCCTGATCATGTATGTATGGAACAACTACGAATGCAATTGAAGTTCTTTTGCTGACTCGTAGATGACAAAGTAAAAAACTTTATGCTGCAGCACAAAGGCACATGTCAGACCAGTGAAGAGAAAATAAAAACAATATCATACGGCAAAATATATTCACGTACGAGAGTTCCCGCCGAGAAAGCCGTGCGATTCCATCAAAAGACAATAGCTAATGGATCCAGTTGAAGCTAGACCAGGCGTTCACTTGTACGTGTACGTACGTTGCTAGGAAATTAATCAAGCTCCGCTTACAAGAATCAATCAAGCTGTCTATGTGTTTGTTTAAGGCTAACTTTGCACGCATGCATACCAGCTTCTCGTGGATTTATTCTATCGATCTAAAACCAACACCGAAGCCGAGGATCCCTCACCCTCCGCCCTGCCAGCTCCAGCATCAGCATTGACTCGGGGTGAGGAACAGGGGAGCGTTTTCTTCCTTTTTACGAGCGAGCTAAAGCAGGGGTAAAAGGGACTTTTTAGGTTGCACATGACGGTGTTAGTGGCCAAAACTAACGAAAATGTCACTGAGGGAACAAAATGAAGTTTTGATGTCAAAAAGGGAAGAGACTTTTTGTTAGGGCCAAAAAGGGAAGCAGATTTTAAGAAGGGACCAAATAAGAAATTCTCTCGATAAGTAAGGGCAAGTACATGAGATGTTGTGTGACGTTTGGTACGGCCTCCATAGTTTCTTGGATATTGTCATAGGTGACAGGCCTAGTTATGGTTAGGTACTACCCCCTCCGTTTCTAAATATAAGTCTTTTTAGTGATTTTAATATAAACTACATACATATGTATATAGACGTAGTTTAGAGTGTAGATTTACTCATTTTGCTCCGTATATAGTTCATACTGAAATCCCTAGAAAAACTTATATTTAGAAACGAAGCGAGTAGTAGCCAAGTATAGAAAGCATCATGTTAAATTACAAGAAATGTAACTGGCAAACCAAATTTTTTTGGTAAAACTACTGAACGATTTGCAAGCCCTTCGATTGGCATCCCAGGCGTCATCCTCTCTTTCTGTTTCTTGATTTTGCATATGCCGGTCATGTTTCTCCCGTCTTCCTCCCCACGCCTAGCCGACGGTGCCTTCTCCGCTTCCTCCTCCCGGCCTGCAAGCCTGAGCCCGCTGTCGCGTCTGGACCCAGCGCCTTGTCGTGACCCAGCCGGGCCCGCTCCCTGCCCTTCGCGCCGACGAGCGCCTCACCCAGTCGGGCCCGCTCCCTGCCCTTCGCGCCGATGAGCGCCTCTTCATCATGCCCCCTGCGTGGCTCCTGCCGCCACACCCTTTCTCAACCCCTCCGACGCTGCCCACTCCACCGGCCGGCGCCCAGCCAATGGCGGCGCTCAACGCGGGTGGCTTCGCCCGGCCGGAGTGCCCCGGCGAGGTGAAGGGTGATGACCCACAAGTACAGGGGATCAATCGTAGTCCTTTCGATAAATAAGAGTATCAAACCCAACGAGGAGTAGAAGGAAATGATAAACGATTTTCAGCAAGGTATTCTCTGCAAGTGCTGTAAGTAATAGTGATAGATAGTTTTGTAGAAGGTAATTCGTAACGGGTAACAAGTAACAATGGTAACAAAGGTGCAACAAGGTATCCAAATCCTTTTTATAGCAAAGGACAGGCCGGAACGTTCTCTTATAACAAGCAAAGCGTTCTTGAGGACACATGTGAATTATCATCTAGTCACTTTCATCATGTTTATTTGATTCACGTTCGCTACTTTGATAATTTGATATGTGGGTGGATCGGTGTTTGGGTGTTGTTCTTACTTGAACAAGCAACCCACTTATGATTACCCCCTCTCGCAAGCATCCGCAACTACGAAAAAAAAATTAAGATAAATCTAACCATAGGATGAAACATATGGATCCAAATGAGCCCCTTACGGAATAATGAATAAACTAGGGTTTAAACTTCCATCACTTTAGCAACCCATCATCTACTTATTACTCCACAATGCCTTCCCTTAGGCCCAAGTATGGTGAAGTGTCATGTAGTCGACGTTCACATGACACCACCAAAGAAAGCAACAACATACATATCATCAAAATATCGAATGAATACCAAATTCACATGATTACTTATAACCAGACGTCTCTCATGCCCTCAAGAACAAAAGTAACTACTCAGAAATCATATTCATGTTCAAGATCAGAGGGGTATTGAATATCATAAAGGATCTGAACATATAATCTTCCACCAAATAAACCAACTAGCATCAACTACAAGATGTAATCAACACTACTAGCAACCAACAGGTACCAATCTGAGGTTTTGGGACAAAGATTTAATACAAGAGATGAACTAGGGTTTGAGATGAAATGGTGCTGGTGAAGATGTTGATGAAGATTGGTCCTCCCATGATGAGAGAATCGTTGGTGATGTCGATGGCTTCGATTTCCCCCTCCCAGAGGGAAGTGTCCCCGACGGAATCGCTCTGCCGGAGAGCAAAAGTGCTCCTGCCTAGGTTCCGCCTTGAGACGGCGGCGCTTCGTTCCGAAAGTCTTCTTCTGATTTTTTCTAGGGCAAATGGCATCATATAGGAGAAGATGGGCCTCGGAGGCCTGCCAAGGCCCCACAAGCTCGAGGGGCACGCCTAGGGGGTAGGGCGCGCCCCAGGCTTGTGGCTTCCCGGTGGGCCATCCTCTGGCATTTCTTTCGCCAATATTTTTTATATATTCTAAAATAATTCTCCGTAAATTTCTAGGTCATTTGGAGTTGTGCAGAATAGCTATGTTTGCTGTAGCCTTTTCCAGTCCAGAATTCCAGCTGCCGGCAATCTCCCTCTTCATGTGAAACTTGCAAAATAAGAGAGAAAAGGCATAAGAATTGCATCATAAAGTGAAATAACAATCCAAAATACAATAAATAACAGTAGGAAAACATGATGCAAAATGGACGTATCAAAGGGTTAGGGATTTTTATCGGGAACATGGCTCATGCATGTCCTGATAGGCGAGAGACAGGCATGGACCTTGCCGTGAAGCCGAACAAAGGCGAGGACCATGCGAGGGCCAGGCGAGCGGCTGCGACGACGCGAGGGAGATGACAGTGTGGGTTGTCATGGAGACGAAGGGCTGGAGTGGCGGCAGCGACCCCGATGACCAGGCGACCGTGGCTAGGTGGCGTTCCAATCTTTGATGACCTGGTCTCTTTGACCTCTCCTACTTTGCCGTTCCACAAGCTGATTCCATTCTTCTGCAAATACATATACTACTCTAGCCTGAAGTTGCTCTGCTCTGCTCAGGTCCATGTGATGGATTTATCTGAAGTTCAGTTTCTCTGTCTTTCAAACAGGTGTTTGTTTTCAGAGCATTACAATCTGTTCAACAGAGAGTCTTGTCTTCCCTAGTTGATGGTACCATCAAGATTAACAAATAAGCTGGGCTATGGATTTGGACCCCTCATTCTGCATGATTTTGTTTCCTCCAAGGCGACTCGAGATCATGCGATCTCTGAATCTACTGAAGTCTGAACTATTTGTCTGTTGTGCCTAATACTGAGATGGCATATGCTAATATGCAGATGGATGACTGTGTTCATGTGCACCCAACTGATCTTCTTTAGCATTGACAGGATCAGGTAAATGTGATCCTGTCAATGCTAAAGAAGATCAGTTGGGTGCACATGAACAATCTGAATATTAGAGTTATGCAAAGTGTTCTTCTGGTTATTAGTAGTAAAGACAAAATCATAACGAACATATGGATGTGCAACATGCATCTTTTTTGGATCCACGATGATGAATTGCTGTTGTTTTTTGTTCATGCATGACATGGCTTGCAGCTCCAGTACCGCACCTAGTTCATGAAAATATACAACCGTGTAACTTATATATAAATAGAACAGTAATATACAGACCACAGAGCTGATAAATCACATATAAACATCATGATAATTTTTTGCGCAGGAAAAAAGTTGTTCAAAAATTTGCCCCGGTAACTTCTATATGAAGACCTTGATAATATGCACACTACAGATATGATAACTTGCACACGAACACCTTGATAACTTTTTGGCCCCGGAGGAAAAATGTCGAAAATATACCCCCGGTAACTTCTCTGTAAATAGCACGGTAATATACACATTATACGCGTGGTAACTTACTTAGCCTATTCGTGATAACTATTGGCACTAAAAAAAGTTGTTTAAAAACAAACCCCCACCCCGGTAAATTCTGTATTAATACCTTTGATAATATGCACAACATAGATATGATAACTTGCACACTAACACCTTGGTAACCTTTTGACCCAGAGAGAAACATATATTGAAAATATAACCCGCTAACTTTCATTCAAATAGCATGACAATATACGCACCATAAGCGTGGTAATTACTTAGCGTAGGCGTGGTATCTTTTGGCCCAGGAAAAAAGTTGTTTAAAAACATTAGCCCGGTAACTCTGTGTAAATACGTTGATAATATGCACACCACATACACGATAACTTGCACATGAACACCTAGATGACTTTTTAACCCCGGAGGGAAAAAATGTTTGAAAACAAACCCTGATAACTTCTGTGTAAACTGCAGGGTAATATAAGCATCGTAGACTCAATAACTCACGGGCAAACACAATGGTAATGTTTTCGACCAAGAAAAAGTAGTTAAAATATACCTTATAACTTATGTGAAAATAGCACGCTAATATACATACCGCATACTCAATAACTTACATGCAAACCCCGCAACAACTTTGGTCAAAGGGAAAAAGTTACTGAAGAAAATACCCGCAGGTAACTTATGTAAAAATAACATGGTAATATATGAACTGCATACAAGATAACTTTTTTTGCGGGTAGAAATTTGTATTACTCATCCACCAAAGTCCGTACAATCAATCGCAGCTAGTTCCAAAGCCTCAGGAGGGCCAGAACCTAACCAAGTCATGGTTCTACCCTCAATACGAGCAAATTTAGCTAAGCTATCACTAACTTTATTTTGGCTACGACTTACATGAGTAATACAATTTTCACTTAGAGACATAAGATATCTAATCTCCTTGATGATGGACGAATATACCGATCTGTCAACCTCTGAAGCCTGGATCAATTTCACTGCAATTATAGAATCCATGTCGATCTGCACTGGTAACTCACTTCTCTGGATGGAGAAAGATAAACCTTCCATGCATGCACATAATTCAGCTTCAAGTGCATCCTGGCAAGAAAATAACTGCCTACAAGAAGAGAAGATGATGGTTCCCTTGTCGTCTCTTAACACCATTCCGGCACCGGCCGATCCATCAACAACAAATGAACCATCAGTACACAACTTAACCCAGCCGGGCTTAGGAGCAGACCACTTGGGGTCTGCTACGACCATTACCGCAAGTGGCCGAACTGGAGTATATGTTATGATTGACTTCCCTTTGCTAGGATCAGCAATTAGATCAGTTTTAATGCCAATTAGAGAATCCAAGTGGCTCATCAAGAACCTTCGAGATGCCTCCATGGGTGGCGGGGATTTATTATGGACAATCTCATTGCGTATATGCCACGCCCTCCACAATGTCATGAGAAGCATCGAACGCTCAATATCTGGCAGAGGAGCAAGAGCGTGCAGCAGCCACTCGACACCTGTATTCTGCACAGTAGTAATATTCGGAAGAGTCCATACTTCTGCCATAGCATCCCAGAGAACTCTCGAGAGGGTGCAGCGACATAGTGCATGGAAGCAGTCCTCAGACTCTATCGAACACACAAGGCACAAATCACTAGTTTCCAGCCCTCTTGTATGCTTGTTACTCCATGTAGGCAGAGAGTTTGTAGAGACCCGCCATGCGAAATTACGTACCGAGGGAGGAACATTAGTCGACCATATAAATTTCCAGCAGTCCCGATGCCCATCTAGACGTGAACTGGAGCCCGTCGAAGTGCTTCTGTGAGCTTCCTCGAAGCCGAGCTGGTACGCACTCCTCACTGAAAAGGCGCCAAACTTGCTAGGGCCCCACGCCAACGTATCATCCTCCTGTCTTGGCGACGCCCTGATTTTCAAAATCTCCACAACATCCGCTGGCATAAAGAATTCCTGTAACAAGCCAACCTTCCATGAACCGTTCTCATTAAGCAAATCTGAGACGAAGCGAATTCTGCACCTCCCTTGTAAAGTGAATGGTTTATAGGAGAAGGGTCTGGGTATCCAATTGCCATGCCAAACGCGTATATTTCTTCCGTTCCCAACTCTCCAAATTAGACCCTTCTTCAAAAGTTCAAGACCATAGCTAATAGCTTGCCAAGAAGAAGAAGCATTTTCGACGAAAACGGTATCCTCAAGTTTACCAACTGGATAGTATCTGGCTTTTAACACTAGTGCGCACAGACTGTCAGGCTTTGAAATTAATCTCCATGCTTGCCTAGCTAATAGTGCTTGGTTAAAAATTCTGAAATCTCTAAAACCATCTCCTCCTTTACTCTTTGGTTGCATCAGATTATCCCATGCCCGCCAGTGCACTTTCCTCTTCCCCTTCTCAGCTCCCCAATAAAAGGCTCTTACCATTCTGGTAAGTTCATCGCACACCGAAAAGGGTAATTTAAAGACCCCCATCATATAAGTGGGAAGGACCTGAGCAACAGACTTAAGGAGTGTCTCCCTCCCTGGTTGAGCAAGGTGACCATCTCCCCACTGGAGCAATCTTTTAGTTAAGCTCATCTGGAGATTCTGAAATCTTCCCTTAGACATGCGACCATCAGGCGTGGGGAGTCCAAGGTACTTCTCCTCAAAAACCAAACTAGTGACATTGAGAACTCCTCTGATTTCCTCCTGTTTGACATAAGGGCAAGCCTCACCAAAAAGAATAGAGCACTTGTCAAAATTCAAACTTTGACCCGTTGCCTTTCCATATTGATCCAATGCTAGCTTTATTGTTTCGGCCTGAGCACGGTTTGCTTCGAAAAATAACATAGTATCATCAGCAAACAATAGGTGTGAGATCCCTGGAGCTCTTCTACATACCTTGACAGGGGTAATATCACCACTAGACACATACTGCTTCAGAATTGCAGAAAGTCCATCAGCCACAAAAAGGAACAAGAAGGGGGATAGCGGATCGCCCTGCCGAAGCATACAAGATAACTTACGAACAAACTCTTATGAACCATATACCCAATAAGTTACGTACAAACACTGTGGTAACTTTGACACGAGGTTTTGAAAAATACACCCCCGGCAACTTATGTGGACAGGACGACAATATACAAACCACATACCCGATAAATTACGTACAAACACTGTGGTAACTTTGATCAAGGAGAGAAAAAAGTTGTTGTAAAACATAGAGAGGGTGTAAAAAACAAGGTAATATACAAAACACACACTCGATAACTTAGGTACAAACACCGCGGTAACTTTTTTGATCGGAAGAAAAAGTTGTTGAATAATATAACCTCGGTAATTTATGTGAAAATAGCACGGTAATATACAAATTGCATACCTGATAACTCAGTACAAACACTGCGATAACATTTTAGACCAGTAGAAAAAAGTTTTTGAAAACATACCTCGATAACTTATGTGAAAATAACACGGCAATACACGAACCACATACCCGATAACTTACATATGGACACCGCGGTGATTTTGACCAAAGAGAAATGAAGTTGTTGAAAACATACCCCCTTTCTTGTGGTAACTTATGTGAAAATAGCACGGTAATATGTGAACCGCATACCCGGCAACTTACCAGAAACACCGCGATAAATTTTTTGACCGGGAGAAAATGTTGTTGAAAACATAACCCAGTAACTTTTGTGAAAATAGCACGGTAATATATGAACCGCATACCCGATAACTTACGTACAAATACCACGATAACTTTTGACAAAGGGGAAAAAGATGTTAAAAAATATCCCCCAATAACTTATGTGAAAATAGCATGCTAATATACGAATCATATACCTAATAACTTAAGTACAAACACCGCGGTAACTTTTGACCAAGGGGAAAAAGTTGCTGGAAAATATATCCCGGTAACTTATGTGGAAATAGAACGATAACTTGCATACCACAGGTGTGGTAACTTATGTAGCTGGGCGTGGTAAATTTTGACCCCAAAAAAATTCGTCGGAACATACCAACATGAGATCTAATTTCGAAGATCTGGTTGCAACGAATCTTTTATGTGATAACGGTTTTTTGCATCGGATCGACGATTTGAGCTACAAAACATTTTCAAATTTTTGGAATAAGAAGAATCTAGGATGACATCAACTTTTTTGTTCTTTCGTGCACACATGTGCGTTTGGAGAAGGTGGAAGAACCATGTTTATGCCCCCGGTAACTTATGTGGATATAGCACGGTAAGTTGCCACTGGTACAGCGAGCTGCTATACAAACGGTTTTTAACCCCTTTCCGCGACGACATTTTAAACCATCGCCTTGCCAGTGTGTGCGATAGGGGGAATCCTTCCCACGTGACCCAGAAACCGTTGGGGATAGGGAGTAGCAATGCATACGTTTTGCATAAATAAGCGTATGCGATGCTGACATATATCCCAAACACGAGTCTTCAGACAACTGTTTGTGATATGTCGAATATTCCAAACGCTTCATCCTTTCTACTCGTTTGTTCTCGCATTACCATCACAGTAGGTATTCTGTGGTGCTACGTTTACAATGCGCGCCCCATCACAAACAGTTCATGATTATAGAACGTGTATGATAAGCAGACAATCACACACATTTACTTTTCCTCGACTGTATGCGATTTGATGTAAGAGTGCATACAGTTGTCCCTATAAAACTATATGCGAAGCTTGAATATATCCCACACGATTCATTCGTCGTACCCGCGTTGGATGAAGGCCTATCGCACACGTTCTTCTATGAGCAAACATTTATGATGCACACGACATCATAAACAATCCATAATTGCCAAGCCTGTGTGATAAGGTGACTTTCACAAACATTTAATAAGAAGGAACTGTATGCGCTGTTGTTGTTAATCTCACACGTTTTTTCTTGGCTGATCGTCTGTGCAGTAGTGATTTATCGCACATGTAGTGGATCTGAGAAACGTGTTTGATCTTGACGTTTATCACAGAAGTTTTGCTTTTGTAAATCGTGTGCAGTGTACTGGCCTGCACAACATAATTTATCCCTAATTTAATCCCCGCATTTAAAATTCATAGATTTGAATTTGAAAGTAGACAATCACTTATTTCATATTATGGCCAATAAAAAGAGAAGGCTACAGAGTTTGTAGCTACCATCCTACAGTTCACTGTTGTGTTGGATAGAGCGTAAACAAATAATTTAATTGCCACCGTTCGTATGTTTTTGCTAATAATCCTTATCAGTTTCCTCACATGATGCTGGTTCATGAATATCTCATTGCCCCATACGCAAAAAGGGTCGATGTGTGGACCTTTGCCGAGGACATATGTACCTACAAGCAACAAGTCAATATTAGAAGCTAAAAAGTATCCAGGCGTGGATCTATATGCACTACATTATGGAACGACCGGAGGAGGGGGGGTACAAGCCGAGGGATGAAACTAACCTCGATGGAAAATGCTGGCCACTCCCGTTGTTGTCCTTCATAAGTACATGGGAAGGGATGATAAGTACAACAACATTAGCATCAAACAAATATATCCAAGGTAAACAACATCATCTCCAAATGATAGCTTTACTGTGTTGGTTTCAACATGCTGTTAAAGTGGATAAAAAATGTAAGGGCATGTTAACTACAACAGGCTTAACAGCCACCAAATATTGTAATTCAAACTGGTATTGTTGAAAATGAATAGAACGTAGCTCATTCTTAAACATCACACTGGATAAATGTGTAAAACTAACATAAAGGGCATGTTTTAACTACACCAGGTATAATAGGAACCAAGTATAGCCATACAAACTGGTATTGATGAAATCGAACTGCATAGTTCCGTCTTGGAGATAATGAACATCACATTGTGAATAACTGAAATAACCAAGGCATATATGATCAGTATAACAACTAAATATAGCCATTGAAAACTGGACAGAGGCTCACTGCAACCAACCTAATAAGCAAATACAGATAAACATGACATATGCTTGAAAACTGGACAAACGCTCACTGCAACCAACCTAACAAGCAAATACAGATAAACAAGGCATCTGCTTGAAAACTGGACAAATGCTCACTGCAACGAACCTAACAACCAAATACAGATAAACAAGACATCTGCTTGATAACCGGACAAATGCTCACTGCAACCAACCTAACAACCAAATACAGATAAACAATGCATCTTCTTGATAACTGGACAAATGCTCACTGCAACCAACCTAACAACCAAATACAGATAAACAATGCATCTTCTTGATAACTGGACAAATGCTCACTGCAACCAACCTAACAACCAAATACAGATAAACAAGGCATCTACTCACTATAAACAACCATATATAGCCATTCGTGAAACTAAAGTGGACAATTCATAATTAAACATCACATAGCCCTATTGAACATTACATTTTTGCATAACTAAAATAATTAAACATGACACAGTTAAAACACCGCATGGCAAAAGCTACTACAACAAAGGGTACGGGTTGGCTAGCTAGAAAAAGTAAGATTTGCTGATAGGATATTACCTCACTTGTCATGGACGGGATCCTTCCACTTGGAGGAGCACAGAGCCATGGTGCGCTCCCTGATGTCGCAGATGGGCTGTTTCACCTTGGAAGAGCCTTTGTGGGTGCCCTTCTCGTGGTCGTGGTCGATGAGATCTGACTTGGCAGTTGAGGATTCCAAGCCGTCACCATAGAACATGTCCTTTAGAAATGACAAAATGGGCTCGATGACGTACAAGGATCGCAAATCCGCGTGGTAGAGGAGATCAGCGGCAGGGTCTTCGAAGAGATCGACGGCGGTTGAACTAGAGGGGTTGGGGATGGACCACTTAGCCTGTGACATGGCCCGCGTGAAGCCGTCGCTGTCGACGAGCTTGATGTTGTAGCCAGCTTTCCTGAGATATAGTAATACGCGAGCCCGCTGACGTGAAGCCTTCGACATGGCAACGTAGTCAACGTACTAGTTGGCTTCTGTGGTGAGGTGTTGCTCCCGGATCGACAGATCGGGACGAACGGCGGCCACCTCGCCATCGTCTGCCAGAGAGGCCATGATAAACCTCTTTTTGGCCGTACGCTTGTCGGGCTCCCCGGGATATGTGGTCGGGCTTAGGCTGCGACTCTCTGGAGTAGGGGATGTGGATATGGCGGGGAGGGACACCGCAGGCCTCATCTACAAACTCAGGGTGGCGGCGGTATGGTAATCGCTGGGTAACCTGAACTTTATTGTCTAAGCTAGGAGGCACGGGTAGACCGGCAGGGGTTGGTGACGGCGGCGAGCTAGGGGTCAGCGCGGGGGGGAGGGAGGGGGGAGGGGGAGGGTGGGGGTGACTGTGGAGTGGGGGTGGTGTTTGAGGATACGCCGCGGCTACTGAAAATTTTAGTAATGGTGGGTGGAGATGGTGGTGGACGAGGGAGGGCGATGGTTCAAATGCCTCGGTTACTAGAATTTTACTATAAGGTCAGTGGTGGAGGAGTGGGGGCGACGATTGAAATACCGTGGCTACTAAAATTTGGGTAAAGGAATTGAAGCGGGGCGGGAGCAACCAAGATCGCACACGGTCCAAAAAGAATATGCGTGTATGATAATAAGGAAAAGCGGCGGAACCGCCGATTTTTGCATCGCTCAGCGCTGGTAGTTTGTTTTTAGATTTCTAGCTAGCTGGTTTATCACACACGGTTGATCCTAATTTTCATACACAGATGTGGAATTCATCCTAAATATCCTGTACCTCCACCCTTGCTCGCGCTTGTGCAGTCTTGGTGATTTTTCAGTGCACTAGCATCGCGCACGGTTAAGCCAGTGCACCTGTGTTCGTTTCGCGTCATCTGGATCTTCATATATAGCACCATTTGGCAACAAAAAAACATGAGAGAGGGTCAGAAGACAACCACACCAGCATGTGACCCAAATATATATGAATGAAAAGGGTGGTGTGTGATGTTCAAATTCCCAATGCACAACTTTGACAGTGCAGGCGCACGGGTGGGCGCATCGTCAAAGATCGGGTGAGAGGGGCCAGAAGACAACAACCATCTGGAAGTGGCTAAATATATGTAGGAATAATGGGTGTGATGTTTAAATACACAATGCACAACTTTGGTGGCACCTGCCTCACAAACCGGAAAGCCCCCTTGGATATATCTATAATGACAGGCTAATTAAGGTCATAGCTAGGGTGCTTGCCCCACCCCCACTTCGTGTTGGTGGGACGCATGCACGTACTCATACTTTGGTCATATATGCATGTCCCCATGACCTACCATAAGATAGACTAGTGAATCTAATGCTTGGTCAAATGACCACTGTTGTTATTGATCAAAAAGGGATAGAATACACCGCTTGGGCCCATAGATTGGACCATCATCAAAAACCGCATGAGAGGGGCCACAAAACCAGCACCGTCTACATGCGGGACAAAATGATGTACGTTGGAAGGGGTGATGTGTTTTAAATACCAAATAATGTACAATTTTGATGTGGCGCCTACCTCTCGATACAGATAACCCCCATGAAAGCTAGGTAATTAAGGATGACATACGTAGGGTGTCAGTCCAACCCACCAATTCGAGCGTGTGGGAGGGAATCCTGAGAACGCATGAGCTCGAACTTTGCTCGAACATGTCACCGCGACCCGCCCTAACACGAACTAGGAGGAATCCATTCATGCCCAAAACCCCTTGTTGTCGGTCAAAGGGATGATATATATAGACCCCAGGGAGCCCACAGATATGCGTGTCATCTAAAACCGCACAAGGGAGACAAAATCGATCAGAAGACCCCCTATATCCTGCATGCAGCCCAAAAATATGTATGTTGGTGTGTGATGTGTTCAGATCCCCATTGCACAACTTCGATGGGGCACCAACTACATTACAAACCGGACAACGTACCCCCAAGCCAGGTTCAAGACGTACGATGCTAGTTCCCCAACTTCGAGGCGGGGAGGGGGGTAACCAACGCATGTGCTCAAACTTAATTTGGTGTAACATGCCACATAGAGCAAGAGGAACCCGTCATGGTCAAACACTTCTCGTACGTTGGGTCAAAGGGATAGATGAGGAACCCGTCATGGTCAAACCCTTCTCGTACGTTGGGTCAAAGAGATAGATTGTGTGGGCCCACAGATCTCGATCATTCTGTGATTTTGAAAACAAGAAATAACAAAAAAAACATCATTCTACAGATTACCAAAACAAGGATCTCAATGTTTATATAATCGACATGACATGTCAAAGGGATAGATGAGGAACCCGTCATGGTCATACCCTTCTCGTACGTTGGGTCAAAGTGATAGATTGTGTGGTCCCACAGATCTCGATCATTCTCTAATTTTTGAAAACAAGAAATAAAAAAAACATCATTCTACAAATTACCAAAACAAGGATCTGAAGGTTTATATAATTGACATGACAGGTCACTATAGACACATTTAGATGCTAAATGTCTGTAATGACCGTATCATGGTGCTTAAATGAAGCTTGAGATATGCAACTTCCCACCGGGTCACCCATCCTTAGACTCCTCCAGCCCCAGCACACTTAACTTCTGCGTTCTATTCGACTCGGCTAGCGGATGGGAAGCTGCCCCTTGCTGATAAGAGTTGCCTCCTCACCTTTAAGCCGTTTCCCACTCGTCACCGTGTGGGACCTACTCCCTACTATCACACATTTGTGCTTTTAGAAACTGTGTGCAATCTTTACATACTCGACCACTTCCATTCAAACTTACATCATTTTTTTACATAAAACTAGCTGGAAGAAGCAAAAGCTTTGCCTTTATGTTAATTAAGAACAAGTTAGTTGCCCAGTTAATTGCGGAAAACCACAACTGATTGGAGAAGTGGCGGGAAACCGATGGGAGGAGTGGCGGGAAACCGATTGGGGGAGTGGCGACAAATGGTAGCGTGTTTGGATATATAACACCATTAATATGGAAAACTTAGGAAAGAAGGAAGCCCGAGCTAGCATGGCGCATGCGCACAGTGCTTACCCACGGGTGCCAGACGGTTGACCAGAACTGCTTTAAATACTCTGGGTTTGTTTGGGCTTTTTTATACATTATAATTAATTTTTCTAAGCATTAATTTAATGTGCATAATTCAAATTTGAACTACAAATACATGCTCCAGTGCACCAAATTGGCTAGAAAAATCATACACGTGTCCTTGGATGCATGTTTAGATCCCATGCAAGGAATGGGAATGAATTACAACCGTCTCGGCGTCCTGGCTCGGCCTCAAACATTGAGAATCTCGGTTTTTAAATTCCTGTAATCCAAAACTCACCCAAAAATCCTGAAACTTGGCATGGTGTCACGACATGGAACATATATGCCGTGGTAAAAAAAAGTCCAATTTGGGGCAAGCTTTATTACAAGCCTCTTACAAACCGGAGCTTCTCTCAAGAAGCCTCGTGGTTCCGATAGGGAACGTGTCCCCCTTGTGCGCGAAACGATAATCGCTGCCTCTTCTCGCCTTGTATTTTTTTCTACATGCAACATGGAACAACAGGTGATTCGTGCTGAAATTTGAAATTATTCAGGGTTCGTTTGGCCATTTTTTATACATTAATTGAGTTTTCTAGGCATTTAATGTCCATAATTCAAATCTGAACTACAAATAAATGCTCTAGTGCACCAAAATGGCTAGAAAAATTAGACATGTGTCCTTGGGTGCATGTTTAGGTCCCATGGAAGGAATGGAATGAATTATAACCGTATCGGCATCCTGGCTCAGCCTCAAACATTGAGAATCTTGGTTTTTAAATCCCCGTAAATCCAAAACTCACCAGAAAATCATGAAACTTGGCATGGTGTCACGACATGGCACATATATGTCATGATAAGAAAATTTTCCAATTTGGGGCAAGCTTTATTACAAGGCTCTTACAAGCTGTAGCTTCTCGCAAGAAGCCTCGTGGTTCCGATAGGGAACGTGCCCCCCCTTGTGGGCAAAATGATAATCGCTGCCTCTTCTCGCCTTGTATTTTTTTCTACAGGCAACATAGAATAACAGGAGATTCGTGCTGAAATTTGAAACTATTCAGGGTTCGTTTGGCCTTTTTTATATTAATTGAATTTTCTAGGCATTTAATGTCCACAATTCAAATCTGAACTATAAGCACATGCTCTAGTGCACCAAAATGGGTTAAAAAAATCATACATGTGTCCCTCGGTGCATGTTTAGGTCCCATGCAAGGAATGAGAATGAATTACAAACGTCTTGGCGTCCTGGCTCGGCCTCAAACATTGAGAATCTTGGTTTTTAAATCCCCGCAAATCCCAAAATCACCCGAGATTCATGAAACTTGACATGGTGTCATGACATGGCACATATATGCCGTGGTAATTTTTTTTCCAATCTGGGGCAAGTTTTGGTACAAGCCTCTTACCAATCAGAGCTTCTTGCAAGAATCCTCATGGTTCCGATAGGGAACGTGTCCCTCTTGTGTGCGAAACGAAAATCGCTGCCTCTTCTCGCCTTGTATTTTTTTCTATAGGCAACATAGACCAACAGGAGATTAGTGCTAAAATATGAAATTATTCAGGGTTTGTTTGGCCTTTTTTATACATTAATTGAGTTTTCTATGTATTTAATGTCCACAATTCAAATTTGAACTACAAGCACATGCTCCAGTGCATCAAAATGGGTTAAAATATCATACATGTGTCCTTGGGTGCATGTTTAGGTCCCATTCAAGGAATGGGAATGAATTACAAATGTCTCGGCATCCTGGCTCGGCCTCAAACATTGAAAATCTTGGTTTTTAAATCCCCTTAAATCCAAAACTCACGTAAAAATCATGAAACTTGGCATGGTTTCATGACATGGCACATATATGCCGTGGTAAAAAAATCGTCCAATTTGATACAAGGCGCACACATTAATAGCCAACGTAGGCCTTTTGGAACAAATAGCTGACAAATTACTATCCCAAACGGTTGTATTTTTTGAACCATGGGTGTTCCCGTAACCATTTAAGTGCGGCCACGCGTCCCTCTTTTTATTGGAGAGTACTACCCCGGTCCTGGTTTATTTGTCCTCTTTGTATTTTGTGCCAAAATTTAACCATAGTCGGTGGCGTGCTTGCAGCTGTTTGATTAGACGGGATGAGCACGAGAAGTCCACCGTGTAGGCTCGACGAGACGCATGCGAGAAGTCCACATGCAGGCTCGACGGGACGCGTGCGACCTGTCCACCACGTAGGCTCCACGGGACGCGTGTGAGCTGTCCGTCGCACATGCTCGACAAGAGACGTGCGAGTAGTCCGTCGCGCATGCTCACCAGGAAGCGAGCTCTTTGACCTCCATCCACCAGCCGCCCGCCTCGCTCCCAACTTCTCCATTAATGGCGGCCGAGCCGCTTTTTAACATGCGGTTAAGGATGTGTTTGGTTCGAGGGATAGATTTGAGTGGATGTGCGTATCCCTAACCACCTGGCTAGGGATAGCCTCTTTTTTGTTTGGTTGGGTGAGATGTCAACTGGTTAGAGATAGCCATTTGTTTGTTTGGTTTGAGGGATGATGGGTGGATAACCAAACTTAAAAATCATATATTTCTACAAGATAAATTATGTGCCTATTAAAAGCTAAAATTTACCAAAAAAATCCACATCTGTGCACCTACCAGCAATGGATTAACACATCTGTGCACCTACCAACAATGGATTAACACATCTATGCAACACACATCAGCTACGGGACTAGTAGCTCACCGGCGCATCTGTAAACCGTCAATTCTCAAATCGAGCAATAAATCCGATCCATTACGCGCATTTGTGTCCCCTGCCTATTCAAGATCGCAGCCTCGGCCCTGCGCGTGCCATCTTGCCAAGGCTGCCAGCAATGCCCGACGCTGGTGTTGACTTCTCTGAGCCCGACCGTAGTGCCTCCGCCATCATCCCGCTCTCTCAGGCTGCTCAGGACAATTCCCTTTGCGAGGATGTGCACACCAACGAGGCGAGCTTGTCCCTGGGCCTGGCACTGGCACCTCCTACTGTTCTCTGCAGCCTCGCATCTGTCGTCTTCTTCCTCGCGTCCGGCGGCTAAGATGCCAGGCTCATCTTCGTCTCCTTGCCGCCCTTTCCGATTCCAGTACACCCGGCTAACCTATCGTCGGCCCGCTGCCATTGTGCTCTCGTGCAGCCGCCGCCCGCAAATCCCCCGATCCATGCCAGTGCTGGTGAGAGAGAGCGAGGCAGAGAGGGGTGAGTTTTCTGTTCGTTGACTCGTGTAACGATTCGGGCTGTGAAGGAGGCTGCCCATATCCGCGAGATTTTGACGGACGAGCGGAGCCGAGTTTTGGAGGAATATACCAGGAATCTTGGCTGCCCTCATCCCTGGCTATCCCACCTCTCCAGCAAACCAAACACCTGCTATCCACTTAAAAACTGGCTATCCCTGTCCTCAGAGGGCTATCCCACGAACCAAACGCATCCTAAAACACCTGGACAGAGGGTGTTTGCTTGTGATCCCATGGCCCCGCTCAACATGAGCATTTGCTTTGTTCGTGCCTCGCTGAGAATGTGATTTTAGCTTGTTTTCAACTCGTATTCCGGATAATTTAAAATGCCACATGCGGCAACCGATAATACGACGACAAATTTACAATGGCGTGGATAATAATTGTCTTACATATTTTGGATAATTTAAAATGCCACATGTGGCAACGGCCGAAAGACATAGGGGCAAGAGAAGAAGAAAATCGCAGACAACGATTTGGGTCGCTACTGTCTCTACTCCTCGATGGATCGCCGGGCGAGGAGTTCCTCCAGCTCCTTCTTCAAATTCTCATGACTTTGCTTGACAGTAGCCACAGATTCCTCCACCTACAGCTTGCGCTCGATGCGGAGCTTCCTCAAGTCACCCATAAGTTCCTCGACGACGGCTTTCAGCGTCATCCCCAAGGCACTGCTCTGCTCATGCAACTTCTTCCAGCCGGCGGCCTCCTCCTCCTTCTTGGCGAGCTCCTTGAAGAGCTTTGCATTGTCACCCATGAGTCGCGCGACGAGGCTGGTCGCCTTCTCAACCGAGGCATCGCTAACTTCGAGCAGCTTCACCAAGCCGTTGACCAGCTCCTGCTGCTTAATTAGGCCAGCGAGACTGTCGTCGTTGCTGGCCAAGGACTTCAGCACCGCCAACTCGTCGCATTCATCGACGCGGCAAGTACAATTGTGAGAGACCTCGCCTGCCAGTGAGAGCTCGTTCGAGGGCTCCGCGGCGCGCCAGGACATCTCTACTGTGGCTACCGCATAGTGCCTGGACCTCTGATGCGGCTTGAACTACGTTGGTATTTCCCCAAAGAGGAAGGGATGATGCAGCACACCTATGGTAGGTATTTCCCTCAGTGATGAGACCAAGGTTATTGAACCAGTAGGAGAACCACGCAACACTACGTGAAGGGTACCTGCACACAAAGAACAAATACTTGCAACCCGACGTAAAAGAGGGGTTGTCAATCCCTCCCGGGTAAAAAGATAGATAAAATTATAGTAGATTGGATAAATAGATCTCGGGGAACGCGAGATAAAATAAATAACAAAAAATTGCAGCAAGGTATTTTCGGGTTTTTGGATTAATAGATCTGAAAATAAAAGCAAATAAAAATAGATCTCGATGGCAAATATGATAAAGAAGAGACCCGGGGGCCGTAGATTTCACTAGTGGCTTCTCTCGAGAAAAATAGCATACGACGGGTAAACAAATTACTGTTGGGCAATTGATAGAACTTCAAATAATTATGACGATATCCAGGCAATGATCATTATATAGGCATCACGTCCAAGATTAGTAGACCGACTCCTGCCTGCATCTACTACTATTACTCCACACATCGACCGCTATCCAGCATGCATCTAGTGTATTAAGTTCATGGAGAAACGAAGTAATGCAATAAGAACGACGACATGATGTAGACAAGATCTATTCATGTAGGAATAGACCCCATCTTGTTATCCTTAATAGCAACGATATATACATGTCATTTCCCCTTCTGTCACTGGGATTGAGCACCGTAAGATCGAACCCATCACAAAGCACCTCTTCCCATGGCAAGAAAAATCGATCTAGTCGGCCTAACTAAACCAAAGATTCGAGGAAGAAATACGAGGCTATAAGTAATCATGCATATAAGAGATCAAAACTCAAATAACTTTCATGGATAAAATATATCTGATCATAAACTGAAAGTTCATCGGATCCCAACAAACACACCCAAAAAGAGTTACATCAAATAGATCCCAAGAGACCATTGTATTGAGAATCAAAAGAGAGAGAGGAAGCCATCTAGCTACTAACTACAGACCCATAGGTCTACAATGAACTACTCATGCATCATCGGAGAGGCACCAATGAGGATGATGAACCCCTCTGTGATGGTGTCTAGATTGGATCTGTGGTTTCTGGAACTTGCGGTGGCTGGAATTGTGTTTCGTCGCCTCCCCTAGGGTTTTTGGAATATTGGGGTATTTATAGAGCAAAGAGGCGGTGCGGGAGGCGGCCGAGGTGGGACAACCCACCAGGGCGCGCCTGGGCCCCCAGGCGCGCCCAGGTGGGTTGTGCTCCCCTCGGAGCCCCCCTCTGGTACTTCCTTGGCCCAATTTGTGTCTTCTGGTCCATAAAAAATCACCAAAGAGTTTTGCTGCGTTTGGACTCCGTTTGGTATTTATTTTCTGCGAAGTAAAAAACAAGCAAAAAACAGCAGCTGGCACTGGGCACTATGTCAATAGGTTAGTCCCAAAAAATGATATAAAGTTGCTATAAAATGATTGTAAAACATCCAAGAATGATAATATAACAGCATGGAACAATAAAAAATTATAGATACGTTGGAGACGTATCAGCATCCCCAAGCTTAATTCCTACTCGTCCTCGAGTAGGTAAATGATAAAAACCAAATTTTTGATGTGGAATGCTGCCCAATATGTTCATCACATATTCTTTTCTTTGTAGCATGGACATTTGGACTTTTATATGATTCAAAGCAATAGTCTAGTTTTGACATGAAGATTTCAATACTCAAGCATATCAACAAGCAACCATGTCTTTCAAAATATCAACACTAAAGCAAGTTATCCCTAGCCCATTATGCTCAATCATTGATCCATTCATGAAACACACTCGCATATTAGCTACACCCAATGCTCAAGTATGATCATAGTGCCCCTTAGTTGGTGCTTTGTAAAAGAAGATGGAGACTCAAAATAAAAATTGCATAAAGTAAAAAAGAAAGGCCCTTCATAGAGGGAAGTAGGGATTTGTAGAGGTGTCAGAACTCAAAGCGAAAAAATTAAGAGATAAAACATTTTGGGTGGCATGCCTTTCCTGTCAACGAAAACGATCGAGTAGTTCCCAATACTTTCCATGCTAGATATATCATAGGCGGTTCCCAAACAGAAAGTAAAGTTTATTCCTTTTTCCACCATACTTTCACATTCCACGGCTAACCGAATCCACGGGTGCCGTCCATACCAACACTTTCCAAGGAATTTATTATTTGACAACATAAAGTAAATTCATTTTTTATTTTGGGACTGGGCATCCCTAATACCTTTGCCGTACTCTCGTGCAATGACAAGTGAATAAACACTCATCTTGAGAATAACACATCTAGCATGGAAAAATATCAGCCACCCCCTACCGTTTCATGAGCGGTACGAGCACACAAAAAGGAAGTTTATTTTGAAGATTAGAGATGGCACATACAAATTTGCTTAGAATGGCAAAAGAATACCGCATATAGGTAGGTATAGTGGACTCATATGGCAAAACTGGTTTAAGGATTTTGGATGCACAAGTATTGATCATACTTAGTGCAAGTGAAGGCTAGCAAAAGATTGAGAAGCATCCAACCAAGAAACGAAAAATCTCATAAGCGAGCATTAAGCATAACTAACACCGAATAATGCACCACAAGTAGGATGTAATTTCATTGCATAACTATTGACTTTCATGCTTGCATAGGGAATCACAAACCTTAACATCAATATTCTTACTAAACCATAATTACTCACCAACATAACTCACATATCACTATCATCATATCGCAAAACTATTACAAAGAATCAAGTTTATTTTGTCCAATGATCTTCATGAAAGTTTTTATTATATCCCTCTTGAATATCTATCACTTTGGGACTAGTTTCATATGTTGCTTTTGATAGCTCAAACAAATCTAAGTGAAGAACATGAGCATAAAATTTTTCTTCTCTCAAAATAATATAAGTGAAGCATGAGAGACTTTCTAAAAAATTTACTAACTCTCAAATAAATCTAAGTGAAGCTTGAGAGCATTTCTTAAAAAAAATAAAGCACACCGTGCTCAAAAAGATATAAGTGAAGCACTAGAGCAATTCCATAGCTCAAAAAATTAAAGTGAAGCATATAGAGTAATTCTAGCAAATCATAGCATAATTTTGGCTCTCTCAAATAGGTGTGTCCAGCAAGGATAGATGACAAAAAATAAAAAGCAAAATGAGCAAAGACTCATATCATACAAGACGCTCCAAGCAAAACTCATGATATGTGACGAATAAAAATATAGTTCCAAGTAAAATACCGATGGTCGTTAGAAGAAAGAGGGGATGCCACTCGGGGGCATCCCCAAGCTTAGTTGCTTGTTCATCTTTGAATATTATCTTGGGGTACGGTAGCATCCCCAAGCTTAAGCTCTTCTTATTCATTATTCCTTCATCCATCGTGATCTCACTCAAAACTTGAAAACTTCAATCACACAAAACTCAACAAAACCTTCGTGAGATCCGTTAGTATAAGAAAACCAATCTTACTTTAAGTACTGTAGAAAACCCATTCAAATTTTGTTATTGCATTATATATATTGTATTCTAACTTTACCATGGCTTATACCCCCCGATAGAAACCATAGATTCATCAAAATAAGCACACAATGCAAAGAAAACAGAATCTGTCAAAAACAAAATAGTCTGTAAAGATGCGAATTGTTCTCATACTTTTGTAACTCCAAAAATTCTGAAAAATTATCAAAACATAGGACTTTTGTATATAAATCTTGTGTAAAAAATTCAGAATTTTTAGTCGCATCTGTGATTTTAGACAATAATTTTACTGGACGCAAAAGTTTCTATTTTTCAACAAGATCAAATCAACTATCACCAAAGCTATCCCAAAGGCTTTACTTGGCACAAACACTAATTAAAACACAAAAAACACAATTATAACAGTAGCATAATTGTGCAAACACTCAAGAACAAAAAAAACAATTTTTTTTATTCATTGGGTTGCCTCCCAACAAGCGCTATCGTTTTATGCCCCTAGCTAGGCATAATGCATAGATCTAAGTGTTGTCATCTTTGGTTCTAGATCCATACGATGACCTCATTATTGATTCATATGGTGGCTTAATTCTTGTTCTAGGGAAGTGTTCCATACCCTTCCTTAGTGGAAATTGGAATTTAATATTACCTTCTTTCATGTCAATCACGGCACCAATAGTACGTAAAAACGGTCTACCAAGTATAATTGGACAAGACGGATTGCAATCAATATCAAGAACAATAAAATCTATGGGCACATAATTCCTATTTGCAAGAATAAGAACATCATTAATTCTTCCCATAGGCTTTTTAATAGTAGAATCCGCCAAGTGCAAATTTAAAGAACATTCTTCAATATCGGTAAGACCAAGCACATCACATAAAGATTTCGGAATTGTGGAAACACTAGCACCCAAATCACATAAAGCAAAACATTCATAATTTTTAATCTTGACTTTGATAGTAGGTTCCCATTCATCATGTAATTTTCTAGGAATTGAAATCTCTAATTGCAACTTTTCTTCCAAAGCTTTCATCATAGCATCAACGATATGTTTAGTAAAAGCTTTATTTTGTTCATAAGCATGGGGTGAATTTATCATGGATTGCAACAAAGAAATACAATCAATCAAAGAGCAATTATAATAATTAAAGTCTTTGTAATCCAAAAGAGTGGGCACATCACTAGTTAAAGTTTTGACCTCTCCAAACCCACTTTTATCAATTTTCTCAACAAGATTTTCACCCTCTGAATTATCGGGACGCCTTCTAGCTAAAGTTGACTCTTCTTCAATCCCTTTATCATCAATTTTAATTTTACTAAACAAGGAATCAATAGAAGAAACACCAATCACTTTAAGATCTTCATCATTTTTATCTTCTAACGAGATTGGTTTAGCGACCATTTGATTTACTAGGGTAGCTTGTGCATCGGATATTTTTCCTAGCAAACTTTCAGCAAAAGCATACTTAGATTGGAGATTACAAACTTCTCTACTAATATCATCAAGTTTTTTTGTTATATCTTCCAGCACAACAGAGTGTTCCTTAAGTTCTTCAATAAAATATTTATTGTGCTAAAATTATGTAGTTATATATTCCTTAGTACTTTTCTCAATTTCAAGCAAAATATCAGGGTAAGGAACATCATAATATTTTCTTTGAGGCATCATGACTACGCAAACAAGATTGCAAACAAAAACAGATCTGACGAGAAAAAGCGAACGAAAAAGAGGGGCGAATAAAACGGCAAATTTTGTGAAGTGGGGGAGATGAAAAGAAGAGGCAAATGGCAAATAATGTAAATTGCAAGGAGATGAGATTCGTGATTAGGAACCTGGTAGATGTTGATGATGTCTCCCCGGCAACAGCGCCAGAAATTGGCACGTGGCCGTGAGACTATCTTGACTTGATCCTCCCCGGCAACGGCGCCAGAAATTCCTTTTGATGCGGCTTGAACTACGTCAGTATTTCCCCAAAGAGGAAGGGATGATGCAACACAGCTACGGTAGGTATTTCCCTCAGTGATGAGACCAAGGTTATCGAACCAGTAGGAGAACCACGCAATACTACGTGAACGGTACCTGCACACAAAGAACAAATACTTGCAACCCGACGTAAAAGAGGGGTTGTCAATCCCTCCCAGGTAAAATGATAGATAAAATTGTAGTAGATTGGATAAATAGATCTCACGGGAACGCGAGATAAAATAAATAACAAAAAATTGCAGCAAGGTATTTTTGGGTTTTTTGATTAATAGATCTGAAAATAAAAGCAAATAAAAATAGATCTCGAAGGCAAATATGATAAAGAAGAGACCCGGGGGCCGTAGATTTCACTAGTGGCTTCTCTCGAGAAAAATAGCATACGGCGGGTGAACAAATTACTGTTGGGCAATTGATAGAACTTCAAATAATTATGACGATATCCAGGCAATAATCATTATATAGGCATAACGTCCAAGATTAGTAGACCGACTCCTGCCTGCATCTACTACTATTACTCCACACATCGACCGCTATCCAGCATGGATCTAGTGTGTTAAGTTTATGGAGAAACGGAGTAATGCAATAAGAACGATGACATGATGTAGACAAGATCTATTCATGTAGGAATAGACCCCATCTTGTTATCCTTAATAGCAACGATACATACGTGTCATTTCCCCTTCTGTCACTGGGATTGAGCACCGTAAGATCGAACCCATCACAAAGCACCTCTTCCCATGGCAAGAAAAATTGATCTAGTGGGCTTAACTAAACCAAAGATTCGAAGAAGAAATACGAGGCTATAAGTAATCATGCATATAAGAGGTCAAAACTCAAATAACTTTCATGGATAAAATAGACCTGATCATAAAGTCAAAGTTCATCGGATCCCAACAAACACACCGCAAAAAGAGTTACATCAAATAGATCTCCAAGAGACCATTGTATTGAGAATCAAAAGAGAGAGAGGAAGCCATCTAGCTACTAACTACAGACCCGTAGGTCTACAATGAACTACTCACGCATCATCGGAGAGGCACCAATGAGGATGATGAACCCCTCCGTGATGGTGTCTGGATTGGATTTGTGGTTTCTGGAACTTGCGGCGGCTGGAATTGTGTTTCGTCGCCTCCCCTAGAGTTTTTGGAATATTGGGGGTATTTATAGAGCAAAGAGGTGGTGCGTGAGGCAGCCGAGGTGGGCACAACCCACCAGGGTGCGCCTGGGCCCCCAGGCACGCCCAAGTGGGTTGTGCTCCCCTCGGAGCCCCCCTCTGGTACTACCTTGGCCCAACTTGTGTCTTCTGGTCCAGACAAAATCACCAAAAAGTTTCGCTTCGTTTGGACTCCGTTTGGTATTGATTTTCTGTGAAGTAAAAAACAAGAAAAAAATAGCAACTGGCACTGGGCACTATGTCAATAGGTTAGTCCCAAAAAATGATATAAAGTTGCTATAAAATGATTGTAAAACATCTAAGAATGATAATATAACATCATGGAACAATCAAAAATTATAGATACGTTGGAGACGTATCAACCTCTCTAGTGCTTCTGCGGCCTTGATCTTTGCTCCCTGGTTATATGTCGACCCGGAACCCCTCCTACCGGTCATGGTGGAACAACTTGACAGGAAAGACCTATTTTTTGGTGACGAGGAGAGGAATGTGAAGTAATTTTTGAGTGGGTAGTTTTTATAGCCCAGTGCTAAGTGGGAACACGTTTAGGTTTGATCGGTGTGAACAGATTTGCAATAACTTATTGCGTGGTAATATGGAATGTGATGAGAAACAAGCTCAAAATTTATTGATGGTTCTGGGCTCGAAGCCCGAAACGTTTCCCGGATGGCGTACGTGGGCCCGCATTCTCGTATGTGTACGTGTCTGCCCACTATCACACACGGTCCAGATATCACCATCGTGTCCGATGGATGGGCCGCCGCGCCTCCCATGGGGTGCCAAAAGGTTGAACATAATTGCAATATGCAGGTGTGGTTGCTCGCCGTTGAGTCGGCCGTGGCGCGCTCTGCTCGCTCCCTCCCCGTGCGCTCTGCTCATCGTTAGGCGGCCGCGGCGTGCTCTGCTCACGTCCGTCCGCGCGCTTTGCTCGCCATTGAGGCGACCGCGGCGTGCTCCGCTCTGGCATCCCTGTGCGCACTCTGCTCGCCATTGAGGCAAATTTACAATGGCAAAGGTTAATAATTGTCTTACATATTCAGGATAATTTAAAATGCCACATGCGGCAACGCCCAAAACACACACGACCTACATATGCTTAGTGACTTAAAATGTCGACATGCAACATTTGCATACAATTATAATAAAATATATGCTAAAAGGCTGAGCTGGCGGCCTTCCGATGACGGTCTTCTCGGACTCCATGATCAGCCTAGCACCCTTGCAACCGTTCATTCCGAGTGTCCGGGCCTGCGGCCACAGTACCCGCCTTTGCCTGCGAAGTTGCTGACGCTGGGAGGATCTTGAGGCTGCTGGGCCTCATCCAGTTGAGCTTGACAGCGTGCAATCGTGCGCATGACATGCCCGCGGAACCGCTCCATATCGATGGCTCTGCACTGGTAGCAAATTCCGTCCATCAACTGCATCCTCAAGATATCACGTTGGCAATGTTCTACTTCATCAGGGACGTCAACTCCGCCAAGAATGCGCTCGAGCCTAGCCACCACATCATCGAGATCGAGCTTGACACGGCCCACGATGGCAATGATGAGGCTGCAGACAGGATGTCTCATAACTAAATCGCAGAGGACCTCTGCCCATTCCTGGCAGGGCATCAGGCTCTCCATGAGCACTGGTGATGGTGGCTCTTCGGGTGGGTCATCGATCATGCCGCCTAGCAGCTCTGGATATTTTGCACGATGGATGGTAAACTGCTCATCACACTTCGTCTACAATATGTCCATTGTGCACCCAAGGAACGACACAGCGATATCGCTACCGATGGGCCATGGCGCCTGCACTGGCTAATGAAGTTCTTGCTCTCCGATCTGCTCCGGCTTGTTCTCCTCGCCGAAGATGTAACGCATGACGGGGTCGATGTCGAAGCTTTGGTTGCCTAGCATGCTTGGAATAACTAATGGTAGATGGGTGTGAACTAGATCTGGGCACAGTGTCGCTATGGTGCGTTGCTGCCTGGGTCATATGGAGCTAGCCACTAGCTAGTGGCGGGAAACCGATGAGGGAAGAGGTGGGAAGCATTGGCGTGGATTGCGGGACACGTGCATAACGCCATTAATTTCTGCACTGGCATCTGTGTTGGTATAGGCACTACCTCCGTCGTGGTTTATTGGTCCCCTTCGTATTTTGTACCAAATTTTGACCTTAGATTTAACTAAGAAAATATTAATGCATGTCATCGAAAATAATATTGTTGGATGACTATTCCCTGCTATGTTCAACTGCTATATGCAATAATTATGCATGTGTTTGCTCACTGTTTAGGCAGCCGCAACGTGCTCTGCTCGCGTCCCTCCGCGCACTCTGCTTGCCATTTAGGCGTCGAGGCACGCTCGGGTCGCGTCCCTCCGCATGCTCTGCTCGCCATTTAGGCACTGAGGTGCGCTTGGGTCGCGTCCCTCCGTGTGCTCTGCTCGCCGTTTAGGCACCAAGGAACGCTCGGGTCGCGTCTCTCTGCACCCTCTGCTATCGCATTCCTCCGCACGCGCTCTGCTCTCGCGTCCCTCCGCACGTGCTCTGCCAGCGGTTGGGGCCGGCGCACGATCACGTTGGGGAAGCTTTAGTTATTTGATCTCAGCCATACACGAGGAACGGGCGATGGAGATCATAGATTAGGTTAATTAATTATACCTCTAGAGCCGGATGATTGCCCGCGTGCTCATCCAGCTTTGGAGGTATAATTAGTTAACCTAAACCATGATCTCCGGCGCCCATTCCCATCACGCAACTCCATCCTATCATCGTCCGATGGGGGTATGCCGGTATGTGTGGGTAACTAGCTAGCAAGTGGATCAGTAGCGAGTCGTCGCCGCTGGCCATTGCTGTGGTTATTTATAGCTAGCAGCTAGCTAGGGGATTTCATAATTCACCCCTGTGGAGCGCGGGAAGCCTTCGCTAGAGCGTGGGAAGACTAAGTGGATCACACAACCCGACAACCGTATGTGGTGTCACGTGTTATCACACACGTGTTAACATAAGGAAACGTACGTGTAGCCTACTAATCATCGCAGATGAGTACTCGCACCATGCATCATGTGCGATACTCCTAGCCATCGCAAGCAATTCGTTTGCATTTTTCAAAGTTTTTTCTACGCACACAATCGTGATACGTCTCCAACGTATTTATAATTTTTGATTGTTCCATGCTATTATATTATCCATCTTGGATGTTTTATATGCATTATTATGCTATTTTATATCATTTTTTGGGACTAACCTATTAACCTAGTGCCCATGCCAGTTGTTGTTTTTTCCTTGTTTTTGTCTTTTATAGAAAATCAATACCAAAGGGTGTCCAAACGAAACAAAACTTTTTGACGATTTTTCTTGGACCAGAAGACACCCACGCAGATTCGGGAGGAGGCCAGAAGAGCTACGGGTGGGCCACAAGCTCACCAGGCGCGCCCTGGGGGGGGGGTGCCCTGCAAGCTTGTGGGCCCCCCGTAGCCCCTCTAACCCTAATCTCAGCTCCATAAATACCCAAATATTCCCTGTATACCAAAGGGCACACCAAAAATACTTTTCCGCCGCCGCAAGCTTCTGTTCTCGTGAGATCCCATCTTGGGGCCTTTTCCGGTACTCTGCCGGAGGGGGGTTCGATCACGGAGGGCCTCTACACCAACCTTGCTGCCCTTCTGATGATGTGTGAGTAGTTTACCACAGACCTACGGGTCCATAGATAGTAGCTAGATGGCTTCTTCTCTCTCTTTGATCTTCAATACAATGTTCTCCTCGATGTGCTTGGAGTTGTATTCGATGTAATCTTCTTTTGAGGTGTGTTTGTTGAGATCCGATGAATTGTGGATTTATGATCAGATTATCTATGAATATTATTTGAGTCTTCTCTGAACTCTTTCATGCATGATTAAGATAGCTTTGTATTTCTCTCCGATCTATTGATTTGGTTTGGCCAACTAGATTGATCTATCTTGCAATGGGGGAGGTGCTTTGTTTTGGGTTCAATCTTGCGGTCTCCTCACCCAGTGACAGAAGGGGTAGCGAGGCACGTATTTGTATTGTTACCATTAAGGATAAAAAGATGGGCTTTTTTTACCATATTGATTGGATCTACCCCTCTACATCATGTCATCTTGCTTAAGGCGTTACTCCGTTCTCCTTAACTTAATACACTAGATGCATGCTGGATAGCGGTCGATGTGTGGAGTAATAGTAGTATATGCAGGCAGGAGTCAGCCTACTTGTCACGGACGTGATTCCTATATTCATGATCATTGCCTTAGATATCGTCGTAACTTTGCGCTTTTTTATCAATTGCTCAACAGTAATTTGTTTACCCACCGTATGCGTTCTTTCAAGAGAGAAGCCTCTAGTGAAAACTGTGGCCCCCGAGTGTATTTTTATCATATTATTTTCACATCTATAAAACCAAAAACCAAAAAATACCGTGCTGCAATTTATTTACTTTCATTTAGTTTTGCACTTTTATTTATCTTTTATACCTATCTCTATCAGATCTCATCCTTGCAAATAACCGTGAAGGGATTGACAACCCCTTTATCGCATTGGGTGCAAGTATTTGTTTGTTTGTGTAGGTGTTATCATTGGAGACTTGTGTGTTCCTCCTACTGGATTGATACCTTGGTTCTCAAACTAAGGGAAATACTTATCTCCACTTTGCTGCATCACCCTTTCCTCTTCAAGGGAAAAACCAACGCAAGCTCAAGAAGTAGCAGGAAAAATTTCTGGCGCCGTTGCCGGGGAGGTTCTACATCAAGCCTACCAAGTACCCATCATAAACTCTCATCTCTTGCATTACATTATTCGCCATTTGCCTCTCGTTTTCCTCTCCCCCACTTCTAAAACATTTTCAAAAAAATACAAAAATATTTGCCTTTTTTCGTTTGCCTTGATGTCTTACTTGGTTTGTTTGCTTGTTCGCTTGGTATAATTGTATGTTTATTGGAAATTAAAAAAAAGGATCTTATGGATCCTCATCCACTTGCTAATCTTTTTAAAAGATCCAATTATTACGAACCAATTGCTAGTGAGTTGAGTGCACTAGATTATCTTTATGAAGTTTTGCTTGAAACTCGTGAATCTGAAAATTGTGATGAAGTTCTAAAAGAAGAAAATTTTAAAGTGATTCATGATAGCTCCTTGAATGAAAAGCATGGTTGCAATGATGTTATTATAAATTCTATTAATGTCAATTGTGCTAAGAATATGCAAAACCCAAGCTTGGGGATGCTAATTTTTCTATGTCCACTATTTATTGCAATGATCATGATTGGGGTGATAATGCTTCTTATGATCTTAAAAATTTATTTAAGCCTCATGATGAATATGTTTGCCATAATATTGAAAGTGGGTTTGTAAGAGTTTCAACTTTAGCTAAAAATAAACCCACATATTTGGAGAATGATCAATCTTATGAAATTTTCGATAAAAGTGGGCTTGGAGAGGTCATGACTTTATTTGATGATAATCCCACTATTTAGGAAAAGTGTCAACTTTGCATGCATGTGGATTATAAAGAGAAAATTTTATATGATAGCTACATTGTTGAATTTGATTATGATCCTACATGTAATTATTATGAGAGAGGAAAATATGCTTGTAGAAATTTTCATGTCACTAAATTACCTCTCGTTATGTTGAGATTGCTATTGTTTCTTTCTTCTTCCTTGCATATGCTAGTTTTTGCTTGTATTGATAATTTGTTTGCTTATAAAATGCCTATGCATAGGAAGTATGTTAGACTTAAACTTGTTTTTCACATGCTATATGATGCTCTCTTTGTGCTTCAATTTTTTGTCTTTCATGTGAGCATCATTAAAATTATCAACACCTAGCTAAAAGGCTTTAAAGAAAAGCGCTTGTTGGGAGACAACCCAATATTTTTATTTTCTGTTTTGATGAGTTTATGCAATTATACCTCTGTTATGATTTTGTTTTAATATTTTAATTAGTGTTTGAGCCAAGTAAGACCTTTGGGATGCTTTGGTAGATCGTTGATTTGATTTTGCTGAAAAACAGAAACTTTAGCGTCTAGTAGCAGAATTGTTAAAATTCACTGGAACGTGGAAAAACTCTGAATTTTTTACACAAGATTGATATACGTATTTACTCTATTTTCCTAATGTTTCATAAATTTTGGAGTTAGAGAAGTATGACTATAATTTTGGTCTTTACATACTGTTCTGTTTTTGACAGATTCTATTTTTGATGTGTTGTTTGCTTATTTTGATGAATCTATGGGTAGTATCGGGGGGTATGAGCCATGGAGAAGTTATAATACAGTAGATATAATGCAAATATAAAATTGGAATGAGTTCACAACAGTACCTAAAAGTGGAGATTTGTTTTATCATACTAACGGATCTCACGAGTTTTTTGTTGAGTTTTGTGTTGTGAAGTTTTCAAGTTTTGGGTGAAGTTTCGATGGATTACGAATAAGGAGTAGCAAGAGCCTAAGCTTGGGGATGCCCAAGGCACCCCAAGGTAATATTCAAGGACAACCAAGCATCTAAGCTTGGAGATGCCCCGGATGGCATCCCCTCTTTTGTCTTCAATCCATCGGTAAAATTACTTTAGGCTATATTTTTATTCACCACATGATATGTGTTTTGCTTGGACCGTCTTGTATTATATGACTCTTTGATTTTTAGTTTTCCACAATCAACCTTTCTGTACACACCTTTTGAGAGGGACACACATTAATCGTGAATTTATTAGAATACTCTATGTGCTTCACTTATATCTTTTGAGCTAGGTAGTTGCTCTCACTACAAAAAAAATACACTTCCGTGATGATACGTGTTTGTCACAATAGGTCACGTTTTCTGTCATGCATGTACATCCATGATGATTTTATGACAGGATCAAGATAGTCAAACCTGTGCTGTCGTAGATGTGTTCCATGACAATACCAAAATTATAATCATGGAAGTGTCCACTTCCATGACAATAAATGGCGCGTCATGGCAGTGCTTTCTTCAAGGGTAACCGACACGTGGCATCCATCGTAACGGGTCGCTGTTAAGCTATCGGGTTCCGGTTTGGATCCGATAACCCGTTAATAGCTGGGACCAATGAGGATTTTCCACGTGTAAAATTCTCATTGGCTATAGCAACCACGTGCCAACATCGCGGAAGGACAGATGTCAACCGCCCAATGGACAGGAGGCGCCTATGATACGTCGACACATGGCAAGGCCTAACAGCGGCCCATTTAGGTTAAAAAGGCTGGCCCAGTCAAAATTATCATGCTGGCCCATTAACGGCCTACTTGCAGACGACCCATTCGCAGTTAAGGCCCGTATGACTAGTGTCAAATTGACCCGTCAACGGCCCATTCTAGACTTGTCATCATTGCGGCCCATGGTCACTTCTGGCCCGTTAACAGTCCGCTAAGTATTTGGGCCGAATTACGGCCCGGTGTGTTTCCGACCTGTTAAAGGTCCTGCTTCATTTGGGCCCATTTATTGGCCATTGAAACTTTCGGCCCATAAACTACCATGAAGGAATTGGGTCATATTTGGCCATGTCTGACATTCGGCCTGTTAGAGGCCCACTGTAGATTTGGGCCACTTCCAGCCTGTTGTGTTTTTTGGCCTGTTAACGTCGGACGAAATCCATGGGCCACATGTGGCCCAACGTCACATCGGGCCTATTAACGGTCCATATAAAACTGATACTAATCAAGCCCGACCGCACTTCCAGCCTGGTAAAGGCTCGTGTAGTAGGTTGGCGCATTTTCGGCCCGTCTGAATTTCGGCCTGTGAACGATCCGCATTGTAAATGGGCCACCACGAGCTAAGATACGTTTCGGCCTGCTAATGACCAAAGGGTTATTTGGCACAATCAGGGCCCAATCTCACTTTTAGCCTATTAAAGGCCCATGTTTAGGCATGTTAAAGGCCCACTGTGGGCACAAGCCTACCAAAAATAAGAAAGCTTATGCTGATTTAGGCCCAAATATTTTTAGTGGGCTACATGCAAATTACGGCCCATAATCGTTTTTAGCCCAATTGGAATCGTGGGCCTGACGAATGTTGGCACGTTGGGCTCCTACGAAGCTTTCGGCCAAATACATTACTAAGATAAACCTACACTATACAAAAATAGCGTCGTAATTTCTACAGCCTTTGGCAGCATGATAAATGCTGTATCACAACAAAATAAATTCTAGCCATACAACAAAAGGCCTATTGGCATAAATTTTACAGTCATTGCAGACAAAAGCACCATCAGATGTATAGAAGCACAAATCATTTGACCTGAGTGCTAATGTTTCAGGCTGTAGAATTTGATGGAGCAGCATGATCTTCCCCTTTTTTCCGCCATTGCTCTTGAACAACGAAGCAAATGTCTGATAATCTTGTTTCAAAACCATTCATATCTTGATGACATTTGTCAACCACTATTCTTGTTTCTGAAACGACCTCCATTAGGGATTGGACTTGTGTCTGGAGCATAGATATATCACTCTGTCTAGCCGGAAGATTTTGTTCATTAGGCGATTTGGATGAGGTTACCTTGACAACCAACCCAGAATTACGCAGGAAGGTGCTTTTTGTACTGTTAGTGGAGAGATACTGACGCACTGCAGCAAGAGGTGACATTGTGCCTGTTGTAGCCTCGTCACCTTCAGGTGGTTGTGGCTGTTCAATCATTTGTTCTAGCTTCCTGAAAGTTTGAACTTGTAGATTAGTGTACCAGATAAGTTACTAATGAGACAAAAACAAACAAAGTAGGTTTCATGTTTATACATAACTTATTTTGGTGAACTACTGTAATACATTAGCATGTATTCTAGTGCCAACTACATAATAAAATCACTTTCGGAACATATGTCCATCTAGCATGCCTACAGTATTGTCTATTTCCTCACATTCGTTGACATCTAAGGATAAAGAGACATGGTTTAAAGTAGGATGAACATAGTATGACATCATTCATATCATGGGCAAACAAATATCAAACAAACAGGCTATTGTATCATTGTGTGGGCACGTGAACATCACAACTAGATTACAGATCAAGACCAAAAGAATATCCTTCCTCTCTTTTAAACCGTGTAAGGTGAAATGATACATTAAGACAACTGTGTATAAAAGTGAACAGAGTAACCGACATTGGCTGCAAACCAAGCAGTTAAATGAACACGTCACAATAACAAGAAGTTCAAAGGTAGGAGGAGTAAGGACTTACAACAGCGGCTTGAACTGGTGTGCTCATGCCCTTCATCTTGCTTGTGTGGCAATCCTTGAAGATTTCCACTGCATTCGGTTCAGGTTCTTTTTGGTCCGCATGGGCTTTCCTCTGTATTTGGAACAAGTCAATATACATACGATAATATGGCACATAAAAAAGAAGGAAGTAGCAGCTATTTACAAGAGCCTCGCAGTGTGCAATATAGCTACGAGATCCTGTTGTCTATTGGAATTTCACTTTAGAACGGTTGGTCTTGTTCTTCAAACAGTTAGCCTAGAAGAAGATACACTTGTAAGGCACATACGTAAATACGAGTTCAATATGTGATCTGATCAAATACATATACCCTACCTGATACTTTGGATCAGACCAGTGTTTAACAAGGGCTGTCCAGTCTTCATTTGTAATATATTCCAATGGAGATGTTTGGGTGATTTCATTGATAGCCTTGCCTTCAAAGTGAGTTTTTCTAAGGTGATACCGATACCGTCGCAGAGCAGACTAAAAAACATGAGTGCATGCTTGTTTAGTTCCATCATCTTTCGGATCCAACTTGAACCTCATCTGTTGAAAAAAGAATGTGAGTCTTATTAGGAGGAAGCTAGAAAGTATGGGACAGAGCAAGACAATATTAAAAATTTCGATGAATAACATTACTTACGGATAAATGGTCAAGGAAGGTGTTAAACTGGGTATCGTCTTTCTCATTCCTGTACTGGATCCATGTTGGGAGGATACGTGCATGACACCTAACAGCAACGGCTGCCTCTGATACTAACTTGGCTGACTCTGTAGCATCACGTGGCCTTTTTAAACCTACCTCCAAATGGATCTCCATTCTTCCTCCTTTAGATTTTGTTAATTTGTCAAGCATTATCCCTGATGTCTGTTTCCGCTTGCACCGTGGTGCTAGTTCAACAATGAATATGGAAAGTGTTAGTGCACATCAAACTGTGAGAGTAGATATAAAGGATGAAAGAACATGCGGTGCCCCCATGTGAGGTTTTGGTAATTGATGATAATCTCTATGGACTAATGGTTGCCTTGAGTTATATTTGAAGGATTGGTCCATAGGCTTTTCTTGAAGTCCTTGTGTTGGTTTCAAGGAGTTTATGTGTTGGCCAAGGTGCTATTCAAGGAATTATCCAAAGATTGGTCATGTGAGTGTTCAGCTTATTGCAAGCATGTCTTGAAGAAGAATATTGTGTGATCATTCATGTTTACCTTCAAGACATCATCCAAATGAAGAGAGTTGGAAAGATTCAAGGTTGATCAAGACTAAGTACAGAGAGTGATTCAAGTTGATCAACACACAAAGCGTAGAAGATGTACCGAGAAGGATCAAGTGATCCCATGGTATGGTAAGCATTGTCCATTACACTTTGTGTACTAACCCATGGTCTACGTGAGAGTTCTATGTGGGGTTAGGTATGTGTCCATGGGCTTGCATCAAGAGGAAGATATCATACAACCCATGGAGAGGATGACATCAAGTGGTGATCGTCATCAAGATTGCGGTGTGCAATTTCAAGTGGAGCATCACTAAGAGATCAAGTGCTTGAAGCTTGCCATCCATTGTGGTGACAATGGACTTGTGAAGATGTGCCGAAGAGTGGCTCACCCATAGTGGAGTATGGGGGAGCAATCAACTAGTCTTCATCGACCCAACGCAATCAAGAAAGGTGGTCCATCTTGAGGAGGACAAGATCGCCATCATCTAGCTCAAGTGGATCATGCGCAAGGCAAAGGTTTGCCCTTGATAGGTTTTCTATTTTACCGGTCTCATGGTGGTAGTTGGGAGACCGGGTTATAGGATCGATTGCCGTACTATCAAGGGGGGCTCTCAAGTTGGTAGCTTGATCGTATCGTTCGTAGAGAGCTCAAACCATTGCATCCTTGCATCATCTTTCTTGGTTCTTGTTTGGTGTTTCTCTTTATGAGTTTTAGAGCTCATGGTCATCTTCATGACAAGCTCGAGTTCATCGAAAACGGAGTTCACATGCATCTTCTATGATGTTTTCGATGTTGGAGGTTATGCCGGTTCTTCTCTGTTGGAGATTTCACTCTTCTATATCTTAGGCATACCTCCCCTGCCACTTCTTAATATAACCAGTCACTGTTGGATGCTACTCGTCGTCATCTATCCAATAAGCTTGAGTTTGCTCAATTCGGAGCTCATATGTAGAAGTTGTGGCAGTTCTGGTTTTCTTGTTGCATCTGCTTTGCATGGGGCTTGCTTGATGCACCCCTGCGGTAGTACCGCTCTGGGCAGCGGTAGTACCACTTGTAAGCGGTAGTACCGTCCCTGTCGGGCGGTAGTACCGCTTGTAAGCAGTACTTCAACTGTCCAGTTCCATGGCTTCTACCGCTGCTTATTCTGGGGGTTCTATTTTTCGTGTCGGGTTCAGCGGTAGTAGGGTGGCAGTGTGTGCGGCAGTACCGCCCCGGTCGGGCGGTAGTACCGCTACTGCAGTACTGTCGTCGCGCTCTGCTCTGCCCTGCCTTCTCTGCTCCTATGTTCTGCTTCTCCTGCGGTAGTACCGCTCCAAGCGGCACTACCGCCCAAGGTTCATAGCCATTGCTCTATTTTCCTGCTACTACCGCCCGACCGGTAGTACCGCTCGCTGGAGCGGTAGTACCACTCGTGTGCGGGCTGAGCACATACCGGTTGGATTTTTCCCCACCTATAAAAGGGGGTCTTCTTCCCCATTGAACCTTATCCTTTTAGCTCGTGTTCTTCCCCCATTGCTGACCTTCTTCGAGCTTGCTATCTCTCAATCCCTCCATGGATTCTTGCTAGTTTTTGGGGGAAAAGAGAGAGGAGATCAAGATCCACATTTCCACCAATCACTTTCCCCTCTGTGTGAGGGGAACCCCTTGGATCTAGATCTTGGAGTTCTTGGTGTTCTCCTTCTTGTTCTTCCTCTCATTTTCCTCCCTAGCATTAGTTGCTTTGGTGGGATTTGGGAGAGAAGGACTTGGGTACTCCGTGTGCCCTTGCCATTGCATTTGGTGCATCGGTTTGAGTTCTCCACGGTGATACGTGGAAGTTACAAGTTGAGAATCTTATTACTCTTGGGTGCTTGGGTGCCCTAGACGGTTGGTGGTGTTCGGAGCTCAATCATTGTGGTGTAAAGCTCTGGGCAAGCGTCGGGGTCTCCAATTAGGTTGTGGAGATCGCCCCGAGCAATTTGACGGGAACCAGTGACCGCCCCCAAGGGTTGCCAAAGTGTACGGGTTCGGTGACCGCCCCCTGATGTCTACTACGCAACCTTCTTCTTGTAGACTCGTGTTGGGCCTCCAAGCAAAGAGTTTTGTAGGACAGTAGCAAATTTCCCTCAAGTGGATGACCTAAGGTTTATCAATCCGTGGGAGGCATAGGATGAAGATGGTCTCTCTCAAACAACCATGCAACCAAATAACAAAGAGTCTCTTGTGTCCCCAACACACCCAATACAATGATAAATTGTATAGGTGCACTAGTTCGGCGAAGCGATGTTGATACAAGTGCAATATGGATGGTAGATATAGGTTTTTGTAATCTGAAAATATAAAAACAGCAAGGTAACTAGTAACAAAAGTGAGCGAAAACGGTATTGCAATGCTTCGAAACAAGGCCTAGGGTTCATACTTTCACTAGTGCAAGTTCTCTTAACAATGATAACATAATTAGATCATATAACAATCCCTCAACGTGCAACAAAAGTCACTCCAAAGTTCCTATCGTGGAGAACATAAGATGAAATTGCTTGTAGGGTACGAAACCACCTCAAAGTTATTCTTTCCGATCAATCCATTGAGCTATTCCTATAAGTGTCACAAACAGCCCTAGAGTTCGTAGTAAAATAACACCATATGGCACACATCAATCAAACCCTAATGTCACCTAGATACTCCAATGTCACCACAAGTATCCGTGGGTCAATTATACGATATGCATCAAACAACTTCATATTCATAATATTCAATCCAACACAAAGAACCTCAAAGAGTGCCCCAAGATTCCTACCGGAGAAACAAGGACGAAAACATGCATCAACCCCTATTCATAGATTACCCCAATGTCACCTCGGGAATCCGCGAGTTGAGTGCCAAAACATACATCAAGTGAATCAATAGAACACCCCATTGTCACCACGGGTATCCCACGCAAGACATACATCAAGTGTTCTCAAATCCATAATAGTATTCAATCCGATAATAGTGAAACCTCAAAGGAAAAACACCATATGATTCAACTATAGTAACAAAGCTCACGGTACATCAAGATCGTGCCATATCAAGAACATGAGAGAGAGAGAGATCAAACACATAGCTACTGGTACATACCCTCAGCCCCGAGGGTGAACTACTCCCTCCTCGTCATGGAGACCGCCGGGATGATGAAGATGGCCACCGGTGATGATTCCCCCCTCCGACAGGGTGCCGGAACAGGCTCTCGATTGGTTTTTCGTGGCTACAGAGGCTTGCGGCGGCGGAACTCCCGATCTAGGTTTCTTTCTGGGGATTTTTGTATTTATAGGAATTTTTGGCGTCGAGAACAAGTCAGGGGGGTCCACGAGGAGCCCACAAGACCGGAGGGCGCCCCCAGGGGGGTAGGGCGCGCCCTCCACCCTTGTGGAGGCCTCGTGGCTCTTCTGGCCGAACTCTTTTGCTTCGGGGGCTTCTTCTGGTCCATAAAAAATCACCGTAAATTTTCAGCTCATTTGGACTCCGTTTGATATTCCTTTTCTGTAAAACTCAAAAACAAGGAAAAAAGAGAAACTGGCACTGGGCTCTAGGTTAATAGGTTAGTCCCAAAAATAATATAAAATAGCATATAAAACATCCAAAACAGATAATATAATAGCATGGAACAATAAAAAATTATAGATACGTTGGAGACGTATCACCCCCAAGGGTTGCCATTTGTACGGGTTCGGTGACCGCCCTCAAGGGTCCCTTAGTGGAATCACGGCATCTTGCATTGTGCGAGGGAGTGAGGAGATTACGGTGGCCCTAGTGGCTTCTTGGAGAGCATTGTGCCTCCACACCACTCCAAACGGAGATTAGCATCCGCAAGGGTGTGAACTTCAGGATACATCATCGTCTCCGCGTGCCTCGGTTATCTCTTACCCGAGCCCTTTACTTATGCACTTTACTTTGTGATAGCCATAGTGTTTCATGTTATATATCTTGCTATCACATAGTTATTTATCCTGCTTAGCATAAGTTGTTGGTGCACATAGGCGAGCCTAGTTGTTGTAGGTTTTGTGCTTAACAAATTAACCGCTAGGTTTATTCCGCATTTGTTCAAGCCTAAACCGTAATTATTTTAAAGCGCCTATTCACCCCACCCTCTAGGCGACATCCTCGATCTTTCAAAGGAGCATGCAACTGCAACTTGACTCGGTCAGGTACCGTCTTTGTGTTGATGCTCATGAGGTTCATCTGATCTTGCCAAGTCCTGTTGTGTCAGCAGTGCTTCAGAAGTAGTGTTAGGTGTGAAGGCAGCTTGGGAACAGGCCAGTTGCGGAGCAAACGAATGAGTAACTCGTTGAGATGCTGGTACAGTTGAAGGGGATGCTGCAGCTGGTGGAGCAGGTGATACTGTGTTTGTAGATTTAGCCGGTGGACTTGGACCTTCTACTGCACTATAAGTACAAGCAGAATCTCGAGGGAAGATCCTTTTCCGTTGCACCCGACGAGTAACACCATTCCCTACTATATTCTTTTCCTTGCTCTTTTTTGACTTTGCCATGTCAAGCCGTACCCACAACACAAAAGAATAAAATCGCTCTTCAGAACTCATTGATGCATGGTACAGACAAGCAATACTTTGATTAAGACAATCGTATGAGGAGGATGGAATATGTAAGAAAAACAAGACGGCGTGACATATTCACAGCTACCATGTGTAAACTAAGCAGAAGGATTTTCAAGAAAATAGAAGTAATGCAAGCTAGACACCATATGAAAGATGCAACCAATATCACTCTGCCAAGTTAAAAGTGTCTTGTCATAAGTGGCATTTCGAAAAATTAGAAGAAGTACAACCTAGAAATCAATGCAAGATGCAACCACTATCACACTGCCAAGTTAAAAGCGTCCAATCATGAGTGATTGATGCAGGATACACAACAGTAGTACTTTGATGTAAGAACATGGTATGATAGATAGATGCAGTGTATTCTAGACATAGAAAGGCATGTCATATGCAGATGTATAACGTATAAACTCAGCAGGTGCAATTTAATCAAAATAGAAGAAATACAAGCCAGACAACATATGCAACATGAAACCAATTATCACACAACTTAGAGCAAGCACCTGCGATGGTGGAGTAGGGGAGATGAACTCATCATGTAGACTTGGGACTTCAACTGCATTAGCAGTAGCAGTGGCAAATCTAGAGAGTCTCCGTTTGCGTCGGTCCGGAGGACCACCAACATCCCCTAACTTACACTTTTCCTTCCTCTTTTTTGATATTGCCTTCTGAAGTCAAAACCACAAGAAGATGAATAAAATTAGCTTTGCATAACTGGTTGATGCATGATACAGACGAACACTACTTTGATGTAAGGCAAGCGCATGATAGGAGGATGGAATATATACAAAAAAACAACAACATTGCATATTCACACGTACGATAGGAGGATGGAATATGTATGAAAAACAGTAAGCAGAAGGCATTTCAACAAAATTAGAAGAAATGAAAGCTAGGCACCATATGAACATGCAACCAATATCACTACGAGGTAAAAAGTGTCTCGTCATAAGTGCCATTTCAACAAATTAGAAGCAGTACAAGCTAGAAGACAATGCAAGATGCAACTTACATCACACTCCCAAGTTAAATGTGTCTTATGGGTAAGTGATTGTTGCATGTATAAGTTGTAAGCTACGCAAATGCAATTTAACAAAATTAGAAGCAATACAAACTAGACATCATACGGAACACGCAACCACATATAACAGTGCCAAGTTAGAGCAAGCACCTGTGATGGTGGAGTAGGGGAGATGTGCTCATCATCTACACAGCTACGTTGACTGTTCAGCCTTGTGTTGTCTTGCGAATCTTGTTGGGAGGATGGCGGAGTAGAATCTGTAGAGACCCTTTGTTTGAGTTGCTCCGAAGGACCACCATCATCCACTGCCTTACTAATTTCCTTCAGTTGTATTGATTTTGCATTGTGAAGTCAAACCGATAAGAAAAAGGAATAAAATTCGCTCTTCAAAACTCATTCATGCATGATACTGACAAACACTACTCGGATGAAAGGCAAACACATGATACGAGGGTGGAATATGTACGAAAAACAGGACGGCGTGACATATTCAGACCTATGATGTGGTAACTAAGTAGAAGGCATTTCAACAAATTAGAAGCACTGCAAGCTAGACACCATATGAAAGATGCAACCAATATCACTCTGCCAAGTTCAAACTGTTTGGCGTTTCAACAAATTAGAAGCAGTACATGCTAGAAATCATATGCAAGATGCAACCAATATCACAGTGGCGACTTAAAGGTGCCTCATCATAAGTGACTGATGCAGGATACACAAGAATAGTAGTCTGATGTAAGAACATGGTGTGATCAGATATAGCATGTTCTAGAAACAGGAACACGTGTCATATTCACAGGTATGATGTGTAAAGTAAGCAGATGCAATACAACAAAGTTAGAAGCAATACAAGCTAGACATCATACGCAACATGCAACCACATATAATAGTGCCAAGTTAGAGCAAACACCTGTGATGGTGGAGTAGGGGAGATGTGCTCATCATCTACACAACTACGTTAACTGTCTAGCCTTGCGTTGTCTTGCGAATCTTGTTGGGAGGATGGTAGAGTAGAATCTATAGAGACCCTCCGTTTCAGTTGCTCGGAAGGACCACCATCATACAATGCCTTACCAATTTCCTTCCACTTTATTGATTTTGCATTGTGAGGTCAAACCGACAAGAAAAAGGAATAAAATTCACTCTTCAGAACTCATTCATGCATGATACTGACGAACACTACTCTGATGAAAGGCAAAGTCATGATACGAGGATGGAATATGTACGAAAAATTGGACAGCATGACATATTCACACCTATGATGTGGTAACTGAGCAGAAGGCACTTCAACAAATTAGAAGCACTACAAGCTAGACACCATATGGAAGGTGCAACCAATATCACTCTGCCAAGTTAAAACTGCCTCGTCATAGGTGGGGTTCATCAAATTAGAAGCACTACATGCTAGAAATCATATTCAAGACGCAAACCAATATCACAGTGCCAACTTAAAGGTGTCTCATCATAAGTGACTGATGCAGGATACATAAGAAGAGTAGTTTCATGTAAGAACATGGTGTGATAGACAGATATAGTATGTACAAAAAATAGGAAGGCGTGTCATATTCACACGTATAATGTGTAAGCTAAGCAGATGCAGTTTACACTAATTAGAAGCAATACAAGCTAGACACCATATGCAACATGCAACAAGATATCACACTGCCAAGTTAGACCAAGCACCTGGGATGGTGGAGTAGGGGAGCGGAGACTTGGAACTTGTAATGCACTAGCAGTACGAGGAGAATCCGTACAGATGCTCCGTTTACGTTGCTGCAGAGGACCACCATCATCGCCTTCCTTACTCTTTTCCTTCCTCTTTTTTGATTTTGCCTTGTCAAGTCAAACCCACAAGAAAAAAGAATAAAATTTGCTCTTCAGAACTCATTTATGCATGATACTAATGAACACTACATTCATGTAAGGTAGCCGCATGATAGGAGGATGGAATATATATGAAAAACAGGACGGCATGACATATTGACATGTATGATGTGTAAAGTGTAAACTAAGCACAAGGTGTTTGAACTAGTTAGAAGCAATGCAAGCTAGACACCATGAAAGATGAAACCAATATCACTCTGCCAAATTAAAAGGGTGGCCTCATAAATGTATTTGACCAAATTAGAAGCAATACATGGCAACATGCTAGAAATAATATGCAATATGCAATGAATAAAGGTGTCTTATCGTAAGTGATTGATGCAGGATACAAAAGAGCGGTAGTTTCATGTAAGAACATGGTTAACAGATAGATGTAGTATGTACCAAAAATAGGAAGGCATGTCATATTCACAGGTATAATGTGTAAACTAAGCAAATGCAATTTACCCTAATTAGAAGCATTACAAGCTAGACACCGTATGCAACATGCAACCACATATCACATTGCGAAGTTAGAGCAAGCACCTGCGATGGTGGTGTAGAGGAAATGCGGTCTTCAAGTATAGAGCTACGTTCAATATCTTCATTTAGACTTGCTGTTTCTTGAGAATCATGTGGGGAGGATGAAACTGCACTCTTTATAAGAGTAGTGCGTCTCATACTAACCCACGGGCGTGACTGTCTCATCATAAGTGATAGATGCAGGATACACAAGAACAACAGTTTGATGTAAGAACATGGTGTGATAGGCAGATGTAGTATGTACCAAAAATAGGAAGGCGTGTCATATTCACATGTATAATGTGTAAGCTAAGGAGATGCAATTTAACAAATTAGGAGCAATACAAGCTAGGCACCATATGCAACATGCAACCAGATATTACACTGCCATGTTAGAGCAAGCACCTGGGGTTGTGGAGTAGGGGTGATGAGATTTGGAACTTGCACTGCAGTAGGAGTAGCAGGAGAATCTGCAGAGATCATCTGTTTCGGTTGCTCCAAAGGACCACCATCCTCCCGTGCGTTCATCCTTTTAGATTTTGCCTTGTCAAGTCAAACACACAAGAAAAAGGAATAAAATTCGCTTTTCCAAATTTGTTGATCCATGATACTGACGAACACAACTTTTATGTAAGGCAACCACATTGTAGGAGGATGGAATATGTACGAAAAACGGTAAGCAGAAGGCATTTCAACAAATTGAAAGCAATGCAAGCTAGACACCATATGAAAGATCCAACCAAAATCACTCTACCAAGTTAGAAGTGTCTCATTATAAGTGGCATTTCAACAAATTAGAGGCAGTACATGCTTGAAATGATATGCAAGATGCAACCAATATTACATTGTCAATTTGAAGGTGTCTCATCAGAAGTGATTGATGAGGGATACACAAGAAAAGTAGTTTGATGTAAGAATATGGTTAATAGAAAGACGTAGTATGTATCAAAAACAGGAAGGCATGTCATATTCACAGGTATAATGTGTTAACTAAGCAGATGCAATTTACCCTAATTAGAAGCATTACAAGGTAGACACCATATGCAACATGCAACCACATATCACATAGCCAAGTAAGAGCAAGCACCTGCGATGGTGGTGTAGGGGAATTGCGGTCATCAACTACAGAGCTACGTTGACTATCTTCATTTAGCCTTGCTGTTTCTTGAGAATCATGTGGGGAGGATGACACTGCACTCTTTAAAAGAGTAGCGCGTCTCACAGTAACCCACTGGGGTGACTGTCTCATCATAAGTGATTGATGAGGGATACACAAGAGCATTAGTTTGATGTAAGAACATGGTTAGTAGACAGATGTAGTATATATCAAAAACAGGAAGGCATGTCATTATCAAAGGTATAATGTGTAAAGTAAGCAATTGCAATTTAACCAAATTGGAAGCAATACAGGCTAGACACCATATGCAACATGCAGCCACATTTGATAGCGCGAAGTTAAAGCAAGCACCTGGGATGGTTGTGTGTGGCAATTGAGATCATCAACTGTAGAGCTACATTTACTGTCTCCATCTGCTGACACTACACCCTTTAGAGCGCTGAAACGCTTAGTGCTTAACATCGAATTACACAGGAGCGACTTTTGTCTTTTCTTTTGTGTATTCATCAACAGTGCATCAGAGTATGAAATACCCATGCATAAAAAAACAATAGTGTGAGTATGGGTGAAGTGTATGCACAAGTAGTACAATGTAAAAGTAGGAGATAGTAGGTGGGTGAGAAATAAATGATGAGAGACATATGATAGCTCTACAACATTCATGGCACACGAAATTAGATTCTAGGATTTTGAAATATGAGCACTGGGATGGCTGGAAAATGCAGATACTCCTATAGCACACCACAAGGTGTGGTCCTATGAAAATAACAGTCGACTGAAAACAAATAGGCCAGTCCATTTTTTCTGCACCGTCCGATGTACAAAGAACGGGCAGATCACCTTCATCTACCTCTAGTCAGTCAGTGTTGACGATCTTCCTCGAAACGCCAGCGACCACCGGCCTAGTCCCCTGCCTCCGCCCTCCCCTCGACCTCACCGCACCGTCGTGCTTGGCACCGCCCCCCGGCCATCCCTTCAAGCCCCACCGACCTCCAGATCGGGCGCAAGCAGCTCCTGCGCCCCACACCCCTATGATAGACACCGATGCGCCGCTTCCCCGGCGAACAGGCGGACTAGGTGCTCCGCGCGCCTAAGCGGGTGCTGCTTCTTTTAATTGCGAATCAACTGACCCTGAATTGAAATCCAGGCGGGCGACTGACCTCTAGCTAAGGTGACATAGTAAATGGGAGGAAACCTTGTGCATTTAGTATCACGAAGAAGGTGCAGTAAGAAGCGCTCAACTAGTTTCTTTCGTGGGATGAATACGGTGTGAGCAGAGACGTAAGATTTGCACGAATAAGGGAAGAGGAGTACCTCTTTCTACTGGCAGTGCTGTGTCCTCCTTCTATTTTTCCAATGATCTTCTAGTGGTTTGCTGGAAACAAGAAGTTCTGGAGGACGGTGGAGCCTTGGATGAACCCATCACCAAGTTGTTGAGTGTGGTGTGGTGGCCGTCTGTCGGTGGCAGGGAACCAGATCCGAGGCGGCGAACGACGGCATAGCGGGAACAACTCCGGTGTGGTGGACGGTTGTGACAGTGGAGCGGCAGCGGTGAGGCACAAGACGGCGTGGTTGAAGTGGTTCTGGTATGGCGCACGTCGGCGTCGGCGTCGTGGAGGCAGCTCTGCCTCGGCTTCAGCTGCTAAGTGTGACACCCCGAGACCGATGCGCCAGATGTCTTCCATTTATTCGCCGTCATTGCCATGTCAATCACTTGCGTGTTGCACTTTGCCATGTCATCATGTGCATTTCATCTGCATGTTTTCAAAACTTGCATTCGTCCGGGTCTCCCAGTTCTCTCCGTTATCCGTTCTGGCGGCACCTCCGAAATATTATTTTATAAGTGTGATAAAAATGTTCTCGGAATGGGTCAAAATTTGGCGTGCGGCCTTGTTATATTGTAGGTAGACCGCCTGTCAAATTTCGTCGCATTCGGAGTCCGTTTGATGCCCCAACGGATAACTATAGCGGCACTATAGCCTGTTTATTCGTCGGACGTTTTCGGTCCCCGAAAACTATTACCGGGCCGCACTTCATCTCTCCCTTCTCAGCCCAAGGCCTCCTACACAGCCCACTAGGCCCAGCCTAGCCCCCCTCCGTCGTGTGCCATCCGATCAAGATTGGAGGGCTCCGATATCCCCTAAACCCCTCAAACCCTAGCCCCTCCTGCTATATATGGACACCCCCTCTCCATTTTTGGGCAACCCTAGCCTTCCCCTACCTCTAGCCTCCCCCTCCTCAAATTCCGCGCGCAGCCAGTTCCCCGCCGCCACTGGTTGCACCGCCACCAACCACCGCCTGCAGCCTCTCCCACGCCGCCACGTGCCCCCCAGCGCCCTCCTCCTCCGCCAGCCACCGCAGGCCCGCCAAGCCCACACGGGGCCCGCTCGAGCCCATCTGGGCCCGAGCTAGCTGCCGCCGCCCGAAGCCCGAGCGGCTACCTCGCTCTGGATCGGGGAGACCGATCCCCCCGGTCGACCCCGCCGCCTCGCCGGAGGCCGCGCGCCGCCGCCGCCGGACTCCACCGGCAGGCCGGCCCCGTCCCTCTCCCTTCCCTTCTCTCCTCTGCTCTCCCTTTCCCTCACCAGCTCTCTCTCTCTCGCAGCAAGCCGCCACCGCCATGAACGTCGCCACCGAGCTCGCAGTTGCCATCGTTGCCGCGCCACCGACCCCTTCGCCGGCTGGATCCGGGATCCCCATCGCCGGATTTATCCATCCCCGCCATCTACTGGTCAGCCCTGCCATCGGAGCACCGCCCCGCCACCGGTCGCCGGCGCGTTGACCTCCTGCCTCGTCCTCGTTTGGGCTGAGGACGAGGGCTCCCTCCTCGCGCCGTGGGTTGCGCCCTCGTCTCGGCCTCGTGGGCCGGCCCGCTGCAACCTCTCCGCCGGCCTGCCCGACCTTCTCCTCGACTGGGTTTGGCCCATGGTGAGCAGTCCCGCTGTCCCTCGCCGCGTGCGCACGATAACTACTTGATGCTCCCTCTATTTTTTTCTTTCCTGAAAAAGCCGTGTCCCTGAGACTGTTAACATCATGTATGCATCTTGTCTGAGTTGTAACTTTGTGTATGTTGATCCTATGGAGATGATCTATATATGTATTTTGTTCTACTATCTGTGCTCTACGTGTTGGTAGCTGTTGCATTAATGTTAGTGTTCATCTTCATGCCATAATCTCTGTTGCAAAAGTGTATCCTGATGTTAAGTGCTGCTAACTACAGAAAACTGTTATAACTTTGAATGTTTGCTTGATGGTTCGCACTAATCCATAAGTCATATGCATATGATTCCTTCGTGTGTTTTGCTCTATGTTATGTGTACTTTGATGTCATGCCCTTGGTTGCCATGTATAGTTGCTGTAGCATGACTCATTCTTGCTCTAAAGTTGCCATCATGCTAAATCTGTCAATCTGTTAACAGCATGTTCCATATTGTAAAAATCGTAGTAATTAATATATGCATCCTATGAAGTTGTGACCATGGAGTAAGTTGGAGTATGCCATATCTACTACATGCCCATGTCTTTTTCCTACATATTAAAATTGCTATGCTTGCTGTTATGTGCATCCGGAGTCAGCATCATGATGTTAATGTTTGTGTTTCCAGATTTTCGAATTCATGATTGCAAATTGTTTTGATGGTTACCATGAACCTGTTGCTCCTATGTATATTCCATGTTGTGTGTTTTGAGCTCCATGATATATACTAGCATGCTATGCCTTTTGATGCCATGTTCTAGCACTGTAGTTTCATTGTTTCATGTCCCCAACAAGCCATCATATTAACTCTGCTTATGTATATGCCCAGTTTTTCACCAAGTCCTAATCTGTAACAAAACATTGCATTTTGCATGCAGCATATTAAATTAACCATGATGCTTATGAACCTGAATAGTAAAGATAAATTGAAGTATGTTATCTCTACTTTAAGTGCATATCAAGTTTGTGTCCATATAGTTCCTGTAGCCTGTTGGTTTGATGCTTGCAATATGCCTACTTGCTGTTTGGGCAGATTGTTAATAAAACTTGCTTTGAGTGTATGTGTTGAACCGTTGCTCCGTTTTGATCATGTCCTATATGAAACTTGCTTAGGTTTGCATGTAGTTTCATAATTTCATATTGCATCCATGTTTTGAGTGCTTGTGGTTGATGTTTGCTTGCATTTGCATCAATGCCATGTTAAACTTGTTTATCTTATATCTCTTAGACCGTAGCTCCGAATTTAATGATACACATATGTAACTTGACTAGGAAAACGTGTAGACCATCATGATGCACCTTAGCTTGATGTTTAACAACTTTAACATGATGTTTTGTCCAGAAAAATACCAATTTTGAAATTTGCATATAGGGACTTTCCGAAATTGTTATGTGTTGTTTCCGGCCTCATTTAAACTTGCTTTGATGTGGGGTTCTTTCATGCATCATCTCTTGCCATGAGTAACAACATTTAATATTGTCATGCATCATTCTTGGTTGTACATCATGCCTTGTTCATGTGTTGTTTGTTTACTATGTTGTTTGCTTCTTTTCGGTTGTGCTTCTTCTCAGTAGTTCCGGTTTCATTGCGATTGTGAGGATGCGTTCGACTACGTGGGTTCGTCTACTTCATGGACTCGATCTTCTTCCGGGCGGGATTTTAGGCAAGATGATCATTATCCTGGATACCACTACTATCTTTGCTTTGCTACTTGTCTCGATGCTATTGCTATGTCGCGCTACCTACCACTTGTTTATCAAGCCTCCCAAATTGCCATGATAAGCCTCTAACCTTTTCCACCTTCCTAGCAACCGTTGTTTGGCTATGTTACCGCTTTGCTCAGCCCCTCATATAGCGTTGCTAGTTGCAGGTGCAGTGCAGGTTGTTCATTGTTTGGGACATGGATATCATGGGATATCACAATATCTCTTATTTAATTAATGCATCTATATACTTGGTAAAGGGTGGAAAGCTTGGCCTTTTGCTTGGTGTTTTGTTCCACTCTTGCCGCCTTAGTTTCCGTCATATCGGTGTAATGTTCCTTGATTTTGCGTTCCTAACATGGTCGGGGTTTATGGGCCCCCCTTGACAGTTCGCTTTGAATAAAACTCTTCCAGCAAGGCCCAACTTTGGTTTTACCATTTGCCTAATAACAACTAAAACTTGCATAGGGACTTACCGGTACCCAAGGAAATTAATCAACAACCCCAGGCCAGTACTTCTCATGAGTGTTGGTCCAAACTGGGCGATGTCCGGCGCCCCCTGGGCAACCAGGGTCTCAGCCAACCCGATGTCTGGCCCATCCGGTGTGCCCTGAGAACGAGATACGTGCGACTCCTATCAGGATTGTTGGTACATCGGGCGGTCTTGTTGGTTTTGTTTTACCATTGTAGAAATGTCTTGTGAACCGGGAATCCGAGCTTGATCGGGTTGTCCCGGAATGGAGGATTTTCCTCCGCGGATCGTGAGAGTTAGTGATGGACTAAGTTGGGACACCCATGCAGGGTTTAATCTTTTCGAGAGCCGTGCCCGCGGTTATGGTCAGATTGGAAATTTATAATATTCCGTTGTAGAGAACTTGACACTAAACTTGAACTAAAATACACCAACCGCGTGTGTAACTGTGACCGTCTCTTTTCAATTGAGTTCGAGAAGAGAACACAGTGGGGTTATGTTTGACTCGTAAGTAGTTCAGGATCACTTCTTGATCATTAGTAGTTGCGACTGTTATGCGTTGTTGCTCTTCTTAGTCTTGTACTCGTAAGTTAGCCACCATACAAATGCTTAGTGCTGCTGCAACCTCACCACTTATCCATTCCATACCCATTAAGCTTTGCTAGTCTTGATACCCATGGTAATGGGATTGCTGAGTCCTCGTGGCTCACAGATTACTACAACAATAGTTGCAGGTACAGGTAATGCGATGATCTGACATGAGAGCGATGCTTGCTTGTTTTCAAGTTCTTCTGCTTCCTCTTCGATCAGGGGATGGGTTCCTGGTCGGCAGCCTGGGCTAGGAGGGTGGATATCGTTCTTGTTTTCTGTTTGTTTTCATCCGTAGTCGGATGTTGCTCTTTTGGTATGCTATTTGATGTATTTATGCGGAATTTGTATGCCTTTGTATGTATCCCCATTTGAGTTGTAAATGGTACGATATAATGATATCCACCTTGCAAAAGCGTCTTCAATATGCGACTCTATCCTTGGTGGGACCTTTGAGTTCCTGTCAGATAGGATCGCATATTGGGCGTGACACTAAGTCCTTGAGGGCGTTGCGGTTGCGTTGGACGACGGCGTCGGGTTACCGGCTCCGGCGTGATGGAGGAGGGCGGCGGTGGATTGGGCGCGATGGGTGGAGGACGGAGGAGGCTGGGGTTTCACGGCTGGTGGAGAGGGCGTTTTGGCGCCCACGGAGTATGAATGGGGAAACAGAGGGAGGAGGAATTAAGGGGGAACAATGTTTCGGTTTGGGACGCGCTTGTTTGAATTTTGGGGAAGTTACAAACTTTACCCCCATCTAAAATTTCGGACATATTGCGGGTATGGGGTAGGACAGTAATCTCAGGTGTCCCAAATAGTGGGCGGGATAGATTTCGACTGAGCGCATGAGTGTTTAGGCGCCCATGGTGTATGAATGCTTCTCAAAGGCGATTGACTGGCGTCTTGGTGAAGTTACAAACCTACCCCGGTTTGGACCTTTGGACATCGGCCGATAGGCTGCACGGGTCAGAGTCAGGACAGTAATTTCCTACCACCAAACATTAGTCTTGCGCGGTTTCGAGCGACCAGAGGCTTATTTGGCGCTTCGTTCAATATTTGGGAGCAGAAGCATTAATGTTTACAGTTCTCTTGAATTGAACTTTCAGGATTTGTCAAACTTAAAAAAATCTTGACTCTTGAAAATCCTAAAACGACGATTATTTTGGAATGGAGGGGGTACATTTGAATATATATTTTACGTGAGTATATATTAAAAAATATGCAACTTACCTCAATTCATGCATGGTTCCAGATATAATCTCCTTGGTTGCAAAAAAATAGTTAGACATGCGTATGAATATATAGCATGTTCAAACACACAACAAATATTGATGCCCCCTTTTAGATCTTATTTACAAATGCCATTATCTTGAATTCAAATAGATGAATGCACTTCCTATGAATTTGAATCTTCAAAACCATCTTTTTTTTGCGGGGATCTTCGAAACCATCTTTATGTTGAATTGAACATGTATTCTATTTCGTAGCTAGCAATTTGGAATGTATCCATGTATGTGACAAATGTATAAAGTGCCTGACACTAAGAACATGGAGTGCACTAATTAATGTTTATATATGAATTGCAAAAGCCATGCATTGTCTGTATTTCAAACCACTCTCACTCTATGGATCGATAATATGAAATAAACCCATACACATGCTCGAATTCAATAGAGTATGGGTGTCTGATAGACCAATGTTCGTTCATACGCAAATTGCAAAATTCATGATCTCATCCAAATTTTTTAATGCAATTTATATTTTAATTTAATGTGTAGAACCGCCTTTTACGCATAGATGCACTATGCCTCGGCCCGTCCTCACACACTCGCTATATATCTCTCTATCTGATGCATAAGTGCACACACTTTATATACATCGGCATTTCTCTCTCACACATGCTCACACTCTCTCGCGGGGTGTCTCACACACACACTCTCTATATATCTCCCCCCTCTCTCTTACTACTACGTACCACTCTTTTCACTAATCTCAGTCGGAAAACACTATTTCTCTCACATGCCTATATACACACGCATGGTCTCTGCTGGCCCCCTATATGCACATACATGTGCCTAAGTGTCTCCCGCACACACATTATCTTTAGGCCTCTCTCACACACATTGCCCCCCCACACGCACCTCTATCTTGTTGGCGGATATGATTCCATCAGATCATTCGGTAAGATATCCCTGACAGTTAGGCTGGATGGTAATACGAGGCAAAGTTTTACCCAAGTTTGGGCCCTTGCAGTTGAGGAAAAAGCCTAGTCCTAGTATTGTATATTTGTGATAGGGGTGTGTACAAAGTACACGTGAATACCAGCATTGTGTGTGTGTGTGTGTGTGTGTATTATCGACGAACTAGCCCCCGGGCTTATATAACATACTCGGGGCCTATGTGGGGATAGAGTCCTCCACGACTCTGGTAGCTTCATCTTGTACGCCGAGTCCTCCGTGGGCTTCGTATAACGCGTCTCGGTCCAATCTATGTGGCGCAGGATGGAACCGACCCATGAGTCCTCACGTCGACCCACCACAATTAGAAATGATGTGCCCACCACACCCCACACACAATCGGCCACTAAGAAAATAAGCATATACAATATTACAAAGTTATACGGAGTACATGAAAGTTAATTGCATGGTGCATCCAATAATATTTGTTCCGCATTGTGAATGTTTATATCTTCTCCTAAAAAATAGTCACGGGAAAGAGAAACGAAGGGCATATCTCTCTTTGTCTCCACCACACACCCCCTCTCTCTACACCACTTTCATGTACACACACAAACTATCTAGGCCCTCTAAAAGTATGCCCCACATTCACGCGTGACGGTCACTGTATTTCAAGTGAAAGCACTATACGATCACTGGACTTCAGAATATGCTCATTACGGTCACCGTATACATTCTTGTGGTCATCACACGGTATGTAGCTCACCATACGTCTCTGTATTTTGTTGATGACACTGACGGTCATTGTATTTGTTGCGTGCTCCGTATTTTGTTGACTACACTTACGGTCATTGTATTTGAAGTGAAAGCACGATATGGTCACTGGACTTCAGAATAAGCTCATTACGGTCACCATATACATTTTGTGGTGCTAACCAACCTGTGGTTGGATGGTTAGGAGGACAGTGGTTTCCCCAGCCCACCAGGGTTAAAGTCCTGGTGCTCGCACTTATCCTGTATTAATTTCAGTATTTCCGCCGATGTGCGTTCAGTGGGAGGAGACGTTCCCCTCGACTACGAGGCGCCTATGGTTACTTCGTAAAATGTCAAGATGATACGCTGGTTCACTCTCTCGAAGGTGCTCATAGGGGTAGGGTGTGCGTGTGTGCGCTTATAGCAGTGAGTGTTTGGGCGTATATATGAGCGCTTGCGTCTGTATTGTGTTAAAAAAATACATGTTGTGATTATACGGTCACTGGCTCACCGTACAACTCCGTAATTTGTTGATGACACGATCAATTGACCAGTCAAACGTTCCACGTGGCACAACTAGTGTTGCACCATCAACACATGTAACCATGGGGCCCACCTGTCAGCGTGTATATGAAAGAAAGAAAAGGTAGCTCGCGTCTGTACTGTGTTAATAAAATACATTTTGTGGTGATCATACGGTCACTGGCTCACCATACAGCTCCGCAATTTGTTGATGACACAATCAATTGACCAATCAAATGGTCCACGTTCATCAGCGCACATTACCGTAGGGCCCACCTGTCAGCACGTATAGAAAGACAGAAATGGTAATAAATTAGTGGTCGGTGGGGATTTGAAGTCGTGAGACCTCTGGTTGGCAGCCCGCGCGCCCTAACCACAGCGGACAAGGTCGCCTTGTGATGATATGCTAAGCCGGCCATTTTAATTGCACGCACGCACTAGCCACTGTGGTGAATACAAACACATCACACATGCACACAAACATGCCCGCATACATGCATGCAATACTCACACGTACACATGCACGCACGTAACACTCGCACGAACACACGCACGCATGCAGGCGTGCAACACTGACACGTACACATGCACGCACGAACACACGCATGCATGCAACACTAAAACGTACACATGCAGGCACGCAACACTCACACGTCTGCATGCACATAGCACACGATGCAAGACACACGCTCAACCTATACATGCATGCATCCTTTGTTAAGGACATGGATTGTTACGAGTATTAATCAATCTTATCTGTGATAAGCAGAACATTGATGTTTGCAGCGGTCTTTATGAATCACAATGTATCGAACGGGCTATCAACGTACATATGAATTTTTTTAAATTCTCTTACATTATATAGTAGGCTTATCAACCTACATGAATTAGATGACGTCACACTCAATGAACAATCATCGGTTTATGAAATGCCCGCTTCTCCCGTGCTGGCCCACCAAAAGCTCCTCTGCCGTGCGCTACCAGCGTTGGTTCACTGACATGCAGGCTAGGTACCCAAAGAGCCCACACGTCAGTGGAAGAACAGTGCAGTGTCGTACGTCAGAGTTGAGGGCGCCGCTTGCTGCACGCCCAGCTGAACACGCCTCCTTGCCGCATTCAAACACCTCCATGAAACCCGTGTGGAAACCGAGAAACCCACTCCGGCCTCGTCCGTTCATGACCATGCCAGCATTAAACGCAACGCCGGCCGAGCTCCTCCCGTCCGCCATCTATTTAATCTCGATTTAAACGAGGCCAGACGCCGGCCAAGAATCGCACACCTCTGCCGCTCCCCTATCTCCTCCTTCACCATTTTCTCCACTCTTACAATGGCTTATGAAGAGTAGTTATCCGTCATCCAAGCCATCTGGGTGGCCTGCCGGATACAAGCTATGCAGCTTGCTGATCCACCTCCCTCCCCTCGCCCGACGGAGCTAGTTGCCGCCCCAAGCCGGCGCATGGTTCAACAACTCACCGCTCCAGGCCATCTCGACGAGGAGCGGCGAGCTGCTCCATGCTGGCACGGCGGGGAGCACGGGCGTCGTCGCTGCCGTCCACGCCGCCGCCTCGTACCGCGCCTCCCGTGTCTGCGACCGCCTCTCCCATGTCTGTGGCCGAGACTCCCATGCCTGCGGCCGCGCGATGCAAGAAGAGACAATAGCCGGGTGCGCGGAGAGCGACGAGTCGGTGGCCAGCGCCTCCACGTCCACCGCCATCATCGAGGAGAAGTAGAACACGGGAGGCCGCTGCTGCTTGGGTCCCATGAAGTCCACCGCCGAGGCGACGCCAGCGTACACAGCAGGTGTCTTGCTAGATCCTTCTGTTTCCGACAAATGGATCTGCGGGCGACCATTTAGGCTAGGTATTATTATACCTGTGCTGTTCAGGAGTAGCACCGCTTAGTTGATTTAAATGTAATGAAATCCGTCATCTTTAAATGAAAATCTGGTATTTTACATGAATTCCGTCATTGTTTATATGAAATATTGCCGTGTTTGCATGAATTTCGTCCGGTTGGTTGAGTTGCTATCAGAATGTGTGCGGCTACGGTTGGATGACGTAATTTGCTGGTCGCCGGTCGGTCTGCGGCCGGCACGGGTGGTGAGGTGGGACAAAAAAAGCACAGCTCATGCGAGCTCGTCTCCAACGCGCGCGCTGGAGGATGCATGAGCACCTGAGCTCTACCTCGTTCATCGGTGGCACAGGCACGGGTGGACAAAAGGGTCGCCAATATTTTGGCTACCCCGGGCAAGATCCAAACAGCCCCTTCCAGCCCCACCCCTCCCAGCACATTCAAATCCCTCGTTCGCCGTGAAATTTTGCCATGTGTTGTTTTCATTGATATTTTGCTGTGTGAAAACAAATTTAAATATGAATGAATAATCGGTGCCCGCGGTCTTCTTCCGGGACACAGTTGGATGGCCTCATAGTAGTAGTAGTGTAGAGTACTAGTACTACTAGATAGTGAGTGTTTACTACTGTATCATGTACGTAATAATTGCAATGCATGCATGTGTTCGCAATACAATGACCACGTACGAATTTGATGGTAAGATTTGTGTAAGTTGGATGTCATATTATTGCTCTAACATGTGGTCAAAGTTAGCCCCCAAAACGCATTTTAGACCCTATATGGATTGAGGGAGTACATGCATTACTGAGGTTTCTCTTAATTCTTGCATGCAACATTTTTATTGAAGCTTGAAATGTGAACATGTGAATGGGGGGGACTACTACAACCCTTCCAAAAGAATTGTAGTACTAATGGTACCATACTCCCTCCGTTCACCATCTCACATGCTCAGTACTTTTGCGAACTATGGAAGTAACAAATTTATTCCACCACTCAACATCTATTATGGTTAGGGAGATTTCAAATTGAGTCATATAGGCCAGAAAGTAGGCACTTAGGGCATCCACAATGTATGCTTTTTGTTGCCTCTAAGCCCTCTCTCTCCTCTTAGAGGCAGGCCTCTATACATTGCATGAACTGCCTCTAACAAAAAATTGGCTAGCATCGTGTCTAACCTTAGAGGCTGCCTCTAACAATGTAACAATCCATCTGGTCCCACTTGTCAGCCTTAGGAAGCATAAGAAAGTACAAGAGAAATATTACTGATTGGACAAATGTGGTGCTAATCAATACTTTTTAAATTTCTGCTAGAGCCCACCTTAGAGGCTGGTTAGAGTCTCTATACATTGTGGTTTTTTCATTTGATAAGAGGCAAACCATGTGGGGCCTACCTTAGAGGCAAGGCTCTATACACTGGAGATGATCTGTAGTAGTACTACTTTCGATGTGTCCCGTCAACTCGCAGAACGAGGAGAAGCTTGCTTAGTATGCCCTCTCCCCCACCCATGGGTTTGGTGGCTCGCAGAGTCACAGGACGAGGAGGAGCTTGCTTACTACGCCTACGCCTGCTCCCTCGCCCATGCGCGCGGTGGCTCACAGGACGAGGAGAAAATTTTACTACTCCCTCCGTTAGACATATACTCCTCGTCCCTACCTTGGTTAGAGAGATTATCATATTGTTTGAAATATATGTATTTTAGTAGTAGGAGTACTACAGTGGTAGGAGTAGTACTACAGCAATTTCCTTGGAGTCCGTGCTGCAGCAAGCTACCCTAGGCTATGTTACTACTCCCTCCTTTCCGGTTTATAAGACTCAATTTCAAAATCTCTCCAACCAAGGTAGACGGTGAGTGGTGGAATTAATTTCGTAGTTTGCACAAGTACTTAATTAGTACGCGCATTTTTCTCAAAAAGTTATGTTTATCGATGCATTAATTACAACGAATGCATGCATGACCACTAAATTTCCATGAACTTCTACATGCATTGGTGAGTTTTCTCTTGATACTGCTCGCATCGGGTGCTTTAATGCATCTCGAAATCCAAACATGTGATGGTAAGTACTAGTAGAATTGAGACTTATAAAACGAAAAAAGGAATTTTTTTAGATGAGCCCTATAAACCGGAAAGGAGGGAGTAGTAAGTAGTACTACCTCTATAGTGGGTACGTACTCCGTAAAATCAAATTTTCCAAAAACTAAGTCACTCAACCTTTATTTGCTTGTTTCCCTTCCTGCCTCGTTGCCTCGAACAGACTATATGCGAGACTCCCCTGCCTGCCGCACGGGAAAAGACCTGCCCTCGCCTTTTTTAGTCCGGGTTTGTATCGATGGATCACGCGAAGCAGCAAAAACCAAGCCGTGTCTTGTACTCCTCCGTCATACTAAAAGAGTGGAGACGCTCGCTTTCATGAATGCTGTACTTCCTCTCGCCGACATGCGGGACATATAGCAACCGGGGCGACGTGTCATGCACCAAATAACAGTGTAGAACAGCAGGGGGGACGCACCCCAGTCGTAGCGCCCCAGTAGTAGTAATGAGCAATGAGATGTCAAAACACAAAGCCGCACCTTTCCCCCAGACGGACGAAGCAACCATTATTTCACACTTCGCTGAATCCGCTTCTCCATCATCTCCTTCAAGAAAACCACGTATTGCTTCTGCCATTATTCTGCCTCAAGAGGGACATGCATCGCCTTGGTACATCATGACACGTGGGACCGCATAACAGGCCATGCTCCCCCGCCCACCGCTCGGTAAAATCACCTCATTTTTACTAATCTGGATACTATATTTTTAGATCAACACTAGCAAGATGCCCGTGCGTTGCATAGAACATCAAGATGCATTTGTATGAGTAGTTTATCTTGTGGGAGAAAAGGATGAACGAGGGAAGGCCTTATTTGCAAATGTGGAGAGGGGTGTTGGTATATTTTTGCAAAATTGCCATAGTTTCCTTCCTATCCGTCAGATATAAATCGGACGGCCTATATTGGAGGATGGCAGGCACACCATCATCACCAACTCTATTTTTCATAAGAGTAGGGATAGTCGGGATTCACCAAGGAGCAAAACCAAGTGGTAGGCTGCTCCTGTTGCGTTGGCGTAGCAACTCAGCAGGGTCAGTCCGCACATGAAATGGCAACATACTTACAGGACTTGGAGGCACCCCGGTCGTAGCACCGCAGTAGTAGTAAATGAGTGATGAGGGGTCAAATCACAAAGCCCCACCCTTCGCGCATTAAGCTGGACGAACGAAGCAACCATCATTTCACTCTAGGGCGCAAGAGCATAAAGAAAAAAGAAAACCAATGATGCGTGCGATAGCTACCTAGGGCGCCCTAGGGTAGGAGCCTCCGCTACAGATCCGCTTCTCCCTCGTCCTCTTGAAGAAAACCGATGATGCGTGCGGCGGGTAGGGTTTGTAGGAGTAGGATTGAGGGGCCACACCGTAGTAAACGGGAGAGGGATTGAGTTCAAGTCGACGCCTTAATACGGGTGGGCCGCTCGGTTTTACCGGAATGTGGCAGAATTTTGGGTTCGGGGAGCAGTGGAGATATACGTACAAAAAATTGTGGACGTAGGTTCGACCGAAAGGCAATGATGCATGGGCCCTGCATTTTGATATACCCGCGGCCGCGTGAAATTTGCTACTCAAAATAATGCATAAAAGTGTTTCATGAAAAAAATAATGCATAAAAGTTCCTCCAAAAACATCTATAACTAATGGGAAGTGAATGTATGCTTAAAATGAAAATGTAATACAAAGATAAAAAATGAATTGCAGTTAAAAGAATGACATTTCTAACAAAAATGTGAATGTGAACTACATATGTGTGCACGTGACCAACACATATATTATCAATACAAAATCTAATGCAAGAAATAACTTATGAGTAACATGCACGAATTGATGATGTGGTGCTTGCATGCATAGAGTACAAAAACAATGTGATTTATGACTTGCATGCATGATGTGTTCATGTGCCATAGTTGCATGTCTAGGAAAAAAGCTAGTGGGTTGTACTAGCTATTTAGGAATAGAAGATGTATATATGGAAGTTGTAGGGAAAGAGATGACATGTATCTCAATTCCTATGAGTAGGGATTGGAAAAGAGATGTCATTTGGTTCACATCATAGGAAATTTTCTATTGAATCTAGAGATGACATGTATCTCAATTCCTATGAGGAGGGATTGGAAAAGAGATGTCATTTGGTTCACATCATAGGAACTTTTCTATTGAATCTAGGCTAATGTTTATTTTCCTTTGAAATTGTGGGAGTATAGGAATCCATTCATATGAACCAAGTGGCTCTAAAGCTATAAAAATGATATCATGTTTATTTTCCTTTGAAATGTGGAGTATATGAATCTATTCCTATGAACCAATTGGCTCTAAAGGAAAAATTCCTATAAAAATCATATCATATAGAGTTCCTATGATATTCCTCCACACCAAAGAATGGTTGAAATTGCTGCAGGTGATACGACGGTCTTTCTTTGTACACTCCTCCGCCATCTTTATAGTTACCTCTCGAAGATGAATGAAATGATATATACTGGGTATTATATATGTGCATTTTGGTATACGAAAACTCGGTAAAAGTTTGCGAGGTTCGAATTTTCAATAAAGCTATATGCACTACATTTTGGAACGGAGGGAGGAGCATACGGCAGTTGTTAACACTCACGTGGAAGATTTGTGTGTCGGAGGAGTGGCTGTTCTATTAAATTCCATGGCAAAACTGACACTATCGGATGCCGATCTAATGGTTCTTACGACGTTCGTCAGGAAATGGCTTGTGGCGAACATTTGTCAGATATGATTTATGGACACATGCATTGCATTGATACGTGCCCCCTCTCTCTCACGCACACACGCACCCTCACGAGTCACGACTCTCCCAAGTCCTCTCGCACCCACCGTCTATCTATAGGTAGACGTTACACACATATGTGCTCTTCACACCCTACCCTCAGAACTTCTAAAAAATAAAAGATGTCACGCACCTTTTATTTTAAGTCACACATCACACACTTATACTGTTACTCTTGTGGCGAATGTTCTTTGGGTGTAGTATATTGTACTCTCACGAAGAGAAGCGGTGCACGCACGCACTAGTTCTCTCATACCCACTCACGGGTACACGTAGGAGCACATTTTTTTGAAGCTAGGAGCGCATTTGTTTACAAAGAGGCATCCTAGTTGACATTTTGACTAGTCTAGTTTTCAACTTGATGGAGGGTCAGGTACCGCACGTGAATGGTACAGTACATAGTGCGTCCTGGGCGCGGTGATTTGATAGTGCGACCTGGAAGCGGTGGCACGTTATTGATCGAATTTTATTTTTACTTGAACTTTAAATGAAAATAGTGTCGCGCGTATTCAATTTAATAACGGTTGCTACAACAAAATCACTCCACTATATATATAAGCAGGAGCCTCGGCGCTTGCTTTACTAGGGTTCCTCTCTTTCACTCTCTCATGCTCTCCAGATCTAGGCAAGACATAGGTGGCCACACTCTCTCTCTGCTCACCGCTGGTCACAAATCCGGCCGGATCACCTCGGCCGGGGCAGGGGTGTAGGTGCATCATTCACGCGGTCGTCGGCGGCGAGGGAGGAGACCAACAGCTGCCCGCACGTCCCGATCGGCAGCCGTGCCGTTCTCTCCGAGACAGCGCCGGCTCGGGAGGGCCTCCAACCCCTTCTTCCTCCCTGCGGTATTGTGGCCAAGATGTGGCCTCCCAACGCCGTCTTTGCCACATCCTGACGACCCTCAGGTATATATTCCTTCGAAACCTGCCTTGCTCTACTGCCCCAGCTCCCCACGTGGCTGCGTGTGGATCTTTTTCTACTTCTGTCGGCTGTTCCAAAGCCACGTAGACTTTTACTATTATTAGAGGTAAAGCTAGTTCACACAGTCGAATCTAAGAGTTGGTTCAAACAGGGAAGAAAGTGGGAAAGCTATAGCATGAATCTAGGACTTGGTTCTAAGAGGAAACGGGGGAAAGTAGTAGATACTGGCTACCCAAACGGTCTCTTGGTTGAAAAGGCAAAGAAAGCGGGGTGGATGGCGAAGGGTGGGGGGGGGGGGAAGTGGACCCATCTCTTGGTCGAAAAAGGAAAGAAAGTGAGGGGTGTTGGGAGGACAACGCAAATGAGAACGAGCAGGTCTAGATTTCCTGTGCTCACATAGGAAAATGTCGCCGAGGAGATAAAAAATGGGACAAATGCAGACATGCTGCCTGAATGTTTGCTGCTCTCAGCAACCACATCTGCCTCACCACTTTATGCCCCTGCTGTCCCTACGCCCATATCGCTACCGTTAATGTAAAATCACATGAAGCATGAAGCAATGCCACCTAATGTCAGTATTAAGTAATGGTCTAGTGTTGTCGATAAATTGAAGGAATACCACCTAACGTCACTATTAAGTAATGCTGCTGTCGGTCTAGTGCTGTCGATAAATTGAAGCAATGACACCACCATTTTATGATGTGCTTCCGTCTTGCTTTATTTCCCATGAATTGTGTTTTTGCAGTTACACTTAAATCTCACGCCGCTAACATTGCTTCATCCCAGTGGAACTGCACAAATTTGATTGCACATTTTTACTGACCATGTGCTACTCTCATGACAGTAATACTAATGCTACTGTTCTGCATGTTAATTGATGTCTACTACGCAACTTTATTCTTGTAGACTCGTGTTGGGCCTCCAAGAGCAGAGTTTTGTAGGACAGTAGCAATTTTCCCTCAAGTGGATGAACTAAGGTTTATCAATCCGTGGGAGGCGTAGGATGAAGATGGTCTCTCTCAAACAACCCTGCAACCAAATAACAAAAAGTCTCTTGTGTCCCCAACACACCCAATACAATGGCAAATTGTATAGGTGCACTAGTTCGGCGAAGAGATGGTGATAAAAGTATAAGATGGATGGTAGAAATATATTTTTATAATCTGAATAAATAAAAACAGCAAGGTAGCAAGTGATAAAATGGAGAACAAACGGTACTGCAATGCTTGAAAAAAAGGCTTAGGGTCCGTACTTTCGCTAGTGTAATCTCTCAGCAATGCTAATCTAATTGGATCATATAACCATCCCTCAACGTGCGATGAAGGATCACTCCAAAGTTCTTATCTAGCGGAGAATGTAAGAAGAAATTGTTTGTAGCTATTCTTTCCGATCGATCTATCCAAGAGTTCGTACTAAAATAACACCAAGTTATTCTTTTCGATCGATCTATCAAGAGTTCGTACTAAAATAACACTAAGTTATTCTTTTCGATCGATCTATCAAGAGTTTGTAATAAAATAACACCAAAGAAAATTCAGATTCATAATACTCAAACCAACACAAAGAACCTGAAAGAGTGCCCCAAGATTTCTACCGGAGAAACAAAAGACGAGAACGTGCATCAACCCCTATGCATAGATTACCACAATGTCACCTCGGGAATCCGCGAGTTGAGTACCAAAACATATCTCAAGTGAATCAATATAACATCCCATTGTCACCACGGATATTCATATGCAAGACATATATCAAGTGCTCTCAAATCCATACTTTCAATCCGATAAAACAAAATCTCAAAGGGAAAACTCAATTCATCACAACAAGATAGAGAGGGGAACACACCATATGATCTAACTATATTAACAAAGCCCGCGATACATCAAGATCATGACATCTCAAGAACACGAGAGAGAGAGAGATTAAACACATAGCTACTGGTACAAACCCTCAGCCCCAAGGGTGGACTACTCCCTCCTCATCATGGTGGCCACCGGGATGATGAAGATGGCCACCGGTGATGATCTCCCCCTCCGGCAGGGTGCCAGAACAAGGTCTAGATTGGTTTTTTCATGGCTACAGAGGCTTGCGGCGGCGGAACTTCTGATCTAGGGTTACCCCGAGGGTTTTTGGAATATTTGGGAATTTATAGGGCGAAGAGGCGGTGCGGGAGGCCACCGAGGTGGGCACAACCCACCTGGGTGCGCCTGGCCCCCCAGGCGTGCCCTGGTGGGTTGTGCTCCCCTCTAGTACTTCTTTGGCCCACCGAGTGTCTTCTGGTCTAGAAAAAATCTCCAAAAAGTTTCGCTGCGTTTGGACTCCGTTTGGTATTGATTTTGTGCGATGTAAAAAACAAGCAGAAAACAACAACTGGCAATGGGCACTATGTCAATAGGTTAGTCCCAAAAAATGATATAAATTTGCTATAAAATGATTGTAAAACATCTAAGAATGATAATATAACAACATGAATACTTCATAAATTATAGATACGTTGGAGACGTATCAGCATCCCCAAGCTTAATTCCTACTCGTCCTCGAGTAGGTAAATGATAAAAGAAATAATTTATGAAGTGTGAATGCTAGCAAAGTGCATTAGTTTGATCAACGATAATTTCAATCACTTTTCATAGCATCATAACATCAATTCTTTCTCATAAAACTTCTCATGTTAAAGTAGCAACCAATTCACATGTTAAGGTTCAAACAATGAATTCTCTTGAAACTCAACAACCTATATTCTTAGTCACCAAACAATTGCAATTCAACTTATTCAACAGAGTATAAGTAAGAGCTTCACATACTCAATCATAATATAGTCTTCCATGATTGCTAGTACTCAAAGCATATTCTTAGAACAAATGGCATCCATTGAACACAGAGAAAGATAGGGGCTTAATATTTTGCCTCCCAACTCATTTATCATAGAGATAATTGTCAAAAATAATAAATCATGATCAAATATATTTGACTGGTCATATGTGCCTAGATCTTTCCCCACCACATGATGCTTGCCAACTAGAGAATAGTTGAGGTTAAAATGAGATTTCATACTATTGACTATTTGCATAAAAGTAAATACTGAAAAGTAAAAGATAGGCCCTTCGCAGAGGGAAGCAGAGGTTGTCATGCGCTTTTTATTTGGATGCCCAAGCTCTTAATGCAAAGGAACGTCACATTATATTGCCCCTTATGATAGCAACCTTTATTATGCAGTCCGTAGCTTTTATTACTTTGCCATCACAAGTTCATACAACGCTCAATTTTCCCTTACAATAAATGATCAAACATATTTAGGAGCAATTTTTATTGCTTTATGCACCGATGACAACTTACTTGATGGATATTATTCAATCCATAGGTAGGTATGGTGGACACTCATGGCAAGAAACTGGGTTTAAGGGTTTTTGGATGCACAAGTAGTATCTCTACTTAGTACGAATTTTTGGCTAGCAAAAGATCCTATGCAAACACCACATGTTGGAGGATCCATGACAATATAACTTTCATTACGTTGTCTTCCTTGTCCAACTTCAACTAATTTGCTCAAGTTTGAAAATAATTAATGGGTATTCACAATCATAGAAGATGTCCAAGATAATATATTTGCATGTGAAAGTTCTCTTCCTTATACTAATCATTCATGAATTGCTTGTATGACCAGTATTGTGATTGTCAAGCTTCAAAAGACTTCACTTTTTAAACCCAATGTGAAGCTACTACTAGGCATGATATGAGCATATAATTTCACCTTCATGACATTCAATTCATTCAACAATTTACTCATAGGATATAAGTGAAGCACAAGAGTAAATGACAAACTGCTCCAAAAAGATATAAGTGAAGATCATGCAAGTAGTTAAGTAAATGGGTAGCTAATTGAGGACTTTCTCTTATTTAAAACTTTCAGATCTAAGTATTTTATTAAAACAGCAAGCAAAACAAAATAAAATGACATTCCAAGAATAACACAACTCATGTGAAGAAGCAAAAACTTAGGCTCAACCAAGGCTAACCGATAATTGTTGATGAAGAAAGGTGGGATGCCTACCGGGGCATCCCCAAGCTTAGATGCTTGAGACTTCTTGGATTATTAACTTTGGATGCCTTGGGCATCCCCAAGCTTGAGCTTTTGTGTCTCCTTAATTCCTTTTATATCACGGTTTCCCTAAATCTTAAAAACTTCATCCACACAAAACTCAACAAGAACTCGTGAGATAAGTTAGTATAAATCAATGCAAAAACCTTATCATTCTCTACTGTAGAAAATCACTAAAATTATTATTCAACATTGCATACTAAATTCCTCTGCATATTTAATACTTCCATCCTCAAATAGAATCATTAAACAAGCAAACATATCCACACAATGCAAACATAACTGCAATCTGCCTAAACAGTACAGTCTGTAAAGAGTGCAATATTATTCATACTTACCTAACTCCAAAATTTCTGAAAATTTACCAAACTATAGAAAATTTATTATATCTTACTATGGAAAAAATTTCAACCTTTTATCACATTCTGACTTTTCTATAGAAATTTTGCAACAGTGATAAACTTTCTGTTTTGAAACAGCAACTCATATACTTGCAAAATAAGCATGGCAAAGGCTATACTTGACATTTTTATTGAAATGAAAATGCATTTTTTTTATTATAAATAGAAGCAAGAAAATACAAATTAAATAAAATGACGCTCCAAGCAAAACACATATCATGTGACGAATAAAATTATAGCTTCAAGTGAGGTTACCAATAATGTCGGAGACGAAAGAGGGGATGCCTTCCGGGCCATCCCCAAGCTTATTTGCTTGGATATTCCTTTAATATTACCTTGGGGGTGCCTTGGGAATCCCCAAGCTTAGGGTCTTGTCACTCCTTATTCTCCTCATATCGATATCTCACCCAAAACTTAAAAACTTCAATCACACAAAACTTAACGGAACTTCGTGAGATGGGTTAGTATGATAAAGACAAATCATTCACTTTAGTACTGTCAAATACAAGATTCATAATTGTTATCACACAATTACTACTATACTATACAATTTCCACAATTTATATTAAGCAATATAAGCCATAGAAACTAGAAAACAAGCAAATTATGCATTGAAAACAGAATCTGTAAAAAACAGAACAGTACGTAAAGATCTGAATTAAGGTCATAATTATGTAACTCCAGAAATTCTGAAAGATTAGGAAGTCGTGGAAAATTTGTATACCCATCAACTGTAAAAAATTTAGAATTTTTCCACGTTCCAGTAAAAGACAGGAATTTCTGCACTTGATGCAAAAGTTTCTATTTTTGCACAGAATCAAGTCAACTATCATCCAGACTATCCCAAAGGCTTTACTTGGCACTTTATTGAAACAAAAGCTATAAAACAAGATAATTGCAGTAGCCTAACCATGTGAACACACAAAAACAGTAGGTAAAAGTGTTGGGTTGTCTCCCAACAAGCGCTTTTCTTTAATGCCTTTTAGCTAGGCATGATGATTTCAATGATGCTCGCATAAAAGATAAGAATTGAAACATAACAAGAGCATCATGAATCATATGACTAGCACATTTAAGTCTAACCCACTTCCTATGCATAGGGATTTTGTGAGCAAACAACTTATGGAAACAAGAATCAACTAGCATAGGAAGCTAAAACAAGCAAAACTTCAAGATTTTCAACACATAGAGAGGAAATTTGATATTATTGCAATATGTAGAAGCATAAGTTCCTCTCTCATAGTAATTTTTAGTAGCATCATGAATGAATTCAACAATATAACCATCACAGCATTCTTTTCATGATCCACAAGCATAGAAATTTTATTACTCTCCACATATGCAAATTTATTCTCATGAATAGTAGTGGGAGCAAACTCAACAAAATAACTATCATGGGATTGAAAATTAAAATCATGATGACAAGTTTCATGGTTATCATTATTCTTTATAGCATACATGTCATCACCATAATCATCATAAATAGGAGGCATGCTTTCATCATAGTAAATATTCTCATCAAAACTTGGGTGACTAAAAATATCATCTTCATTAAACATAGCATCCCCAAGCTTATGGCTTTGCATATCATTAGCATCATGGATGTTCATGGAATTCATACTAACAACATTGCAATCATGCTCATCATTTCGGCCAAACATTTTATTGAATTCTTCTTATATCAATTGAGCACAATTTTCCTTTCCATCATTTTCAAGAAAGACATGATAAAGACGAATAATATGATGCAACCTCAATTCCATTTTTTTTGTAGTTTTCTATTACGAACCAAACTAGTGATAAAACAAGAAACTAAAAGATTCGATTGCAAGATCTAAAGATATACCTTCAAGCACTCAACTCCCCGGCAACGGTGCCAGAAAAGAGCTTGATGTTTACGACGCAACTTTATTCCTGTAGACTCGTGTTGGGCCTCCGAGCGCAGAGTTTTGTAGGACAGTAGAAATTTTCCCTCAAGTGGATGACCTAAGGTTTATCAATCCGTGGGAGGCGTAGGATGAAGATGGTCTCTCTCAAACAACCCTGCAACTAAATAACAAAAAGTCTCTTGTGTCCCCAACACACCCAATACAATGGCAAATTGTATAGGTGCACTATTTCGGCGAAGAGGTGGTGATAAAAGTATAATATGGATGGTAGAAATATATTTTTATAATCTGACTAAAAAAAACAGCAAGGTAGCAAGTGATAAAACGGAGCACAAAAGGTATTGCAATGCTTAAAAACAAGGCCTAGGGTCCGTACTTTCGCTAGTGCAATCTCTCAACAATGCTAATCTAATTGGATCATATAACCATCCCTCAACGTGCGATGAAGAATCACTCCAAAGTTCTTATCTAGCAGAGAACATAAGAAGAAATTGTTTGTAGCTATTCTTTCCGATCGATCTATCCAAGAGTTCATACTAAAATAACACCAAGTTATTCTTTCCAATCGATCTATCAAGAGTTTGTACTAAAATAACACTAAGTCATTCTTTCCGATCGATCTGTCAAGAGTTCGTACTAAAATAACACCAAAGCAAATTCAGATTCATAATACTCAATCCAACACAAAGAACCTCAAAGAGTGCCCCAAGATTTCTACCGGAGAAACAAAAGACGAGAACGTGCATCAAGCCCTATGCATAGATTACCCCAATGTCACCTCGGGAATCCATGAGTTGAGTACCAAAACATATCTCAAGTGAATCAATATAACACCCCATTTTCACCACGGTTATTCATATGCAAGACATATATCAAGTGCTCTCAAATCCATAAAAGTATTCAATCCAATAAAACGAAATCTCAAAGGGAAAACTCAATTCATCACAACAAGATAGAGAGGGGAAAACACCATATGATCCAACTATATTAACAAAGCCCGCGATACATCAAGATCGTGACATCTCAAGAACACGAGAGAGAGAGATTAAACACATAGCTACTGGTACAAACCATCAGCCCCGAGGGTGGACTACTCCCTCCTCATCATGGTGGCCGCCGAGATGATGAAGATGGCCACCGGTGATGATCTCCCCCTCCGACAGGGTGACGGAACGGGGTCTAGATTGGTTTTTCATGGCTACAGAGGCTTGCGGTGGCGGAACTTCTGATCTAGGGTTACCTCAAGGGTTTTTGGAATATTTGGGAATTTATAGGGCGAAGAGGCGGTGCGGGAGGCCACCGAGGTGGGCACAACCCACCTGGGCGCGCCTGGGCCCCCAGGCGCGCCCTGATGTTTGCTTGAACTACGTCGGTATTTCCCCAAAGAGGAAGGGATGATGCAGCACATCAACGGTGGGTATTTCTCTCAGTGGTGAGACCAAGGTTATCGAACTAGTAGGAGAACCACGCAACACCACGTAAAAAGCTCCTGCACACAAAGACCAAATACTTGCAACCCGACGTAAGAGAGGGGTTGTCAATCCCTCACGGGTAAAAGGATAGGTAAAATTGTAGTAGATTGGATAAATAGATCTCGCCGGAACGCGAGATAAAATAAATAAGTAAAAATTGCAGCAAGGTATTTTTGAATTAATAGATCTGAAAATAAAAGCAAATAAAAATAGACCGCGAAGGCAAATATATTAAAGAAGAGACCCGGGGGCCATAGGTTTCACTAGTGGCTTCTCTCGAGAAAAATAGCAAACAGTGGGTAAACAAATTACTATTGGGCAATTTATAGAACTTCAAATAATCATGACGATATCCAGGCAATGATCATTATATAGGTATCACGTCCAAGATTAGTAGACCGACTCCTGCCAGCATCTAGTACTATTACTCCACACATCGACCGCTATCCAGCATGCATCTAGTGTATTAAGTTCATGGAAAAATGGAGTAATGCAATAAGAATGATGACATGATGTAGACAATATCTATTTATGTAGAAATAGACCCCATCTTGTTATCCTTAATAGCAACCATACATACGTGTCATTTCCCCTTCTGTCACTGGGATCAAGCACCGTAAGATCGAACCCATCACAAAGCACCTCTTCCCATTGCAAGATAAATAGATCAAGTTGGCCAAACAAAACCCAAATATTGGAGAAGAAATACGAGGCTATAAGCAATCATGCATATAAGAGATCAAAGAAGACTCAAATAACTTTCATGGATAAAAACATAGATCTGATCATAAACTCAAAGTTCATCGGATCCCAACAAACACACCGCAAAAAAAATTTACATCAAATAGATCTCCAAGAGACCATGGTATTGAGAATCAAACGAGAGAGAGAAATCCATCTAGCTACTAACTACGGACTCGTAGGTCTACAATGAATTACTCACGCATCATCGGAGAGGCACCAATGAGGATGATGAACCCCTCCGTGATGGTGTGTAGATTGGATCTGTGGTTTCTGGAACTTGCGGCGGCTGGAATTGATTTTCGTCGACTCCCCTAGGGTTTCTGGAATATTGGGGTATTTATAGAGTAAAAAGGCGGTGCGGGAGGTCTCCGAGATGGGCACAACCCACCAGGGCGCGCCCCGATGTCTTGTGCTCTCCTCGGGCCCCCTCTTCGATACTTCTTTGGCCCACTGGATGTCTTCCGGTCCAAAAAAAATCTCCAAAAAGTTTCGCTGCGTTTGGACTCCGTTTGGTATTGATTTCCTGCGATGTAAAAAAGAAGCAGAAAATAGCAACTGGCACTGGGCACTATGTCAATAGGTTAGTCCCAAAAAATGATATAAAGTTGATATAAAATGATTGTAAAACATCCAAAAATGATAATATAACAGCATGGAACAATAAAAAATTATAGATACGTTGGAGACGTATTGTGACGCTCCCGGCTCAATCGTGCACTAATCATACACGCAAATGCACACGATCAAGCCTAAGGACTCACGGGAAGATATCACAACACAACTCTAAAACATAAATAAAGTCATACAAGCTTTATATTACAAGCCAGGGCCTAATGTTGGAGTTATATCATACACGCAATCTTGAAGGAATGGGGGGAAAATTTCAGAACACCGGGTGGATGTGATCACGAGAACCTAATGTTGGAGTTAGTAAAATTCATTTAACTCGAAAGGAAGAGAGATCAGAGTCCCAGAGTAAAGACGAGGAATAAAAGATCCTAATACCACCCAATTGGCGACATGGGCCCGTAAGCCACAAAACCATGTTAGTAAAATGGTTTTGGACCACTAGACTCAACTTCGGCCAAGGAGTTGGAAAGGGGGTTCCTACAGTCAGTCGGCTCTGATACCAACTTGTGACGCCCCCGGCTCAATCGTTCACTAATCATACATGCAAATGCACATGATCAAGCCTAAGGACTCACGGGAAGATATCACAACACAACTCTAAAACATAAATAAAGTCATACAAGCTTTATATTACAAGCCAGGGCCTCGAGGGCTCGAATACAAAAGCTCGCATACAAGCATCAGCTGAAGCATCAAATATCTGAGTATAGATATTAAAAGAGAAACAGAAAGGCCTTTAGAAAGGCGGGGCAAAATAAAACACTACGATCGAAAGGCGCAGGCCTCCTGCCTGGGACCCTCCGATCCTACTCTTGGTCGTCGGCAAGCTCATAGTAGTATCCACCCTCGGGGTAGTAGTAGCGATCGTCGGCGGGGGCAGCTGTCTCAGGGGGCTCCGTCATCTTGTCACGACAAACTGATATGGGGAGAAAAAGAAAGCAAAGCAACCGTGAGTACTCAGAAGTACTCAGCAAGCAAGGATCTACACTACATATGCAACATTATCAAAGAGAGGCTGTATATGTGGACTGGGCTGCAGAAAAGACAGAATAGAGAGGAAAGCCTAGTCCTATCGAAGACTAGCATCTTCAGCGGTCTTGCAGCAATAGAAGAGAGTAGAATAGTACAATATAATGTAGTAGTATTATTAAGTCTCAACCTCACCCAGAGATCCTTTCTCGACTCCCTGCGAGAAAGTAATCCCAGAGCCATACTGTCATCAACCTCGTCCTGAGATCCCTTCTCGACTCCCTGCGAGAAGCAATCCCAGAGCCATAGTATCCAAGTATCCAGTTCTAATTGTATCAATCAGGATACAACTCCGACTGTCCGTTACCGTAGGACAGGCTATCGATAGATGTGTTCTTCCCTACAGGGGGTGCACCAACTTTCCCACCACGCTCGCTTAACTCCGGCCGGACACACTTTTCCGGGGTCATGCCCGGCCTCGGCCAAACGACACACCGCAACCCTACCTAGAGCTCAGCAGAGAGGTCCCCGCCGGTCTACATCCTAAGCGCAAGGGGGTCTTGGGCCATCGCCCCTCGCCCTCCGGGTCGTTGCGCACATGGCTCAGATCCAAGCACCACCTCTGTCGTGAATGGCGCCACTCACTCCATGCCGCACTGCTGGACTGGACGTCTGACAGAGCTTTCGGCTGATGCATACGATGCAGAATGCCCATACTATGCCCACGTGGTGGTTAGTGCTATCGGGCCAGAGGCCCACTCAGATCAAATATCCAAACCGTTAGTACCTTGGGGGTGCGGTAACGAGCAGAGACTCACGATCGATGTGACCCCATCGCCCCGTCTCGAGGACTTGCGGCAAGGGCCAAGAATGCCCGGCCACGCCTCGTATTCTCACTCGGGCACCATCTAGGTCAACCCGTCTCACAAAAGACTATCGGGAACTCAGGTCCACCTCTACTGGGCGGTACCGCCTGTCCCTCCAGTCCTGCAGTTAAAGTAACTCCCTCGGGTCACCTTCGGGGCCGACCCGTTTCTAACAGGGTGTAGGGGTAAAGTCACAGTAGCCGTGTGTCCATAACATCAAGGGAATCCGAGGTATCACCCTCGACGGATACCCACTCGATGTAACTGTCAAGGTGAACGTAGGAGGATTCACCCTCGATGGGTTCACACCTGATGTGTTGCACGACCGCGTCGTTATCGAAAGTGGTGAAGGAGGAATCACCCTCGATGACCACGACCAAATAGCTACTCTACAGGGTTAACATCTGAAGTGCTACACGAGGTATCACCCTCGGCACTCGATAGTAACGACAGTGTCGTTACAACTAAGGGGGTGAAGTGCGGTGCCGGGGCCTGGTCTTCAATCCTGTTGATCGGTTCTTCTGATCATCCAGCGGGGCAGTCGGGACTAGTGGGGTCACTGATAGGTCTCTACCCAGCATATACTAAGCAGTTTAGGATATGCAGGTAATTATCAAAAGGAGGTTACAGTAAACAGGCTATGCATCAGAATAGGTAAAGCAGTAGTAGCAGCAATTCTAATGCAAGCATGAGAAAATAGAATGGGCGATATCAGGATGATCAAAGGGGGAGCTTGCCTGGTTGCTCGGCGGCAAGGGCAAGGTCATCAATGGTGTCTTCGGTCTCCGGAGCTGCGTCGGTCTCGGGGACGATGTCGGGGTATAACAAGAGAGAAGAGGGGGAAGAAACAGTAAATACAAAGCAAACAAGTGCATGACATGTCAATAAGCAGAGCTAGCGGTGTTCTATCGTAGTGCTAGGTAATCCCGGCGAAGGGGAAAAACGTCCGGGAAAGTATTCCCAGTGTCCGGCTTTTCGGACAGACGAAAAGAGGGGAACGGTTGCATGTTCGGATAGTTAGGGACGTGTGACGGACGAACGGACCGCGTATTCGGATTCGTCTCGTCGTTCTGAGCAACTTTCATGTACAAAGTTTTTCGATCTGAGATACGGATTAATTTCTATGAATTTCTAACGAATTAATCTATTTTTTGAAATTCTAGGAATTAAATTAATTCAAAAAATGCACAGTGCAGAAAAAGCTAAATGCACCCGATGCACTGCACCCAGTGTGCATCAGAGACTGACCAGTGGGGCCAGTCAACTGCCGAGTCAGCAGTTGACTGGACCGTTGACTGGTCAACTGGGTCCAGTCAGCAGAGGCTGGCGGATGGGGCCCAGTGCTGAGTCAGCAGTCACAGTCAGCAGATCTTATCCATTAGAACAGTAAACGGTGGGCCCCACTTGTCAGTTAGTCATTTTAATTAAACCGGTTCTGATAAACTAATTAACCCGCGTGGGGCCCGGCTGTCAGTGGGGATTAGAGGCGAGGGTTAGCAGTTAATTACGCCACGTTGACGGGTTTAACGACGGCTAACCGCCGGCGACAACAGGGGACGGCGATGATGGTCGTCTGGCCAATTCCGGCGTCCGTTTGGACTGGGCCCAGGCTCTGCAGGACGGCCACAACGCGGCGCATCGAACGGGCCTAGTGGCACGAGCAGCAACGGACGGAGCCGTGCGCTCCAGCAACGAACGGCGGTGGTCGCTTTCGGAGCTAGACGGAGCGACGTCTATGCGTCACGGGGAGAGGAGCAAAGAGGCCGGGGAGGATCGTGTGCTCACAGCGAACGTGTATGGAAAGGCAGCGAGCTCGGGGAGGAGCTGGTCGTCGCAGATCGGCGGCGAGCAGGAGGGGATCCCGTCGGGGAAGAATGGCGATGGCGACGGCTTGGTGGCATCCCGACTCGATCCGGTGGTGGTGAGTGATGCAGAAGAGCACGGTGGTCCTCCCGGGCATCAACAGGAGGCGCGGGGAGGCCGGTGGCCGCACAGGCGAGCTGCGGCGGTGACGGCGCGTTCGGGCGACGATCGGGGAGGAAGGGGGCAAGGTGATGGAGAGCAAGGAGGGGTGGCTGGGGTGTCCAGAGGGTCGAGGGGGGCCTTAACCGACCAGGGACAGGCGCAACGACGGGTTGTCGTGCGGGAGAAGGGGGGGGGGGCGGCGCGGCTAGCTCTGCAGAGGCGACAGCGGCGCGCGCGGGTGAACAGGGGAAGGGGACGGGAAGTGTTGGGCTGGGCCGGCACTGTGTTGGGCAGGCCGGTAAGTGCACAGTTGCATGTTTAGGCCTTTTTCTTTTTCCCTTTTTCTGTTTTCTTTTCTTTCCTGTTTGCAAATTGTTTGGGCCCTATATGCATTTTGTAAAAAGTGTGACCTAGTCCGTAACTAGCAGTGCACTATACCCTAACACCAAAAACTAGTTTGGGCAAAACATCATTTCATATTTGACTTAGATTAATTAAAAGGTTATTAAATATTATTTTCAGCCACTGTTTGTGGATGTTTGAGTCACTTACGCAATTCCAATAATGTTGGTTACAATTTTAGAACTGTCTCTGTAATATTTGTTATTTATTGAACATTTTAGTTTCTGTTATGGATAACTTTTATTTTCCACTTTAGTTTTAATTTGAAGTTTGAGTTAGGAGCTGAATGCAATATGATGCAAATGATGATTAGGCACTGATAATCATGATGACATGGCATAATCAAAAGGGTGATCACTGTAGTTAACCACCGGTGGTGCTACAAGTCTCCTCCACTAACAAGAATTCTCGTCCCGAGGATTAAGAGGTAGAAGGGAAAAGTTCAGGGTATTCCGCACGAAGATTATCCTCGCGTTCCCAAGTGGCTTCATCTTCAGCATGATTTGACCACTGCACTTTGAGGAACTTGGTAACCTTCTGACGGGTTCGACGTTCAGCTTCATCGAGAATGCGGATCGGATGCTCCTTATAAGATAGATCATCTTGCAATTCGAGCATCTCGTGATCCACTGCGCGGTGCGGAGATTCCTTGAAGCATTTACGAAGTTGCGACACATGGAAGACGTCATGGATATGAGAGAATTGCGGCGGCAACTCCAATTTATACGCCACCTGACCACGTCTTGCAACAATGCGGAAAGGACCAATGTAGCGTGGAGCTAGCTTGCCCTTGATTCCAAAACGGTGAGTGCCTTTCATAGGAGTGACACGCAGATAAGCTTGATCACCAGGTTGATAAGTCAAACCCCATCGTTTGCGATCATAGTTTCTCTTCTGGCGGTCCTGAGCCGCCTTGAAATTTTCCCGGACAATACGAACTTGTTCTTCGGCGTGTTGAATAATATCAGAACCCATGAGCGGTCGTTCCCCTGTTTCTGACCAATTTAGAGGGGTTCGACACTTACGTCCATAGAGTACTTTGAAGGGGGCCATTTTCTAGCTGGCTTGATAGCTGTTGTTATAAGAGAATTCCGCATAAGGAAGAAATTCTTCCCACTTCTTACCGAAAGAAATAACACAAGCCCGAAGCATGTCTTCAAGCACCTGATTGACTCGCTCGACTTGGCCTTGGGATTGAGGGTGATAAGCTGAACTCCAGGTAATATGAGTTCCCATAGCTTCTTGGAAACTTTCCCAGAACTTTGAGGTGAAAAGACCGCCACGGTCCGAACTAATCTCCTTCGGAATACCGTGGAGTGAAACAATTCTGGAGATATACAACTCTGCTAACTGACTAGCAGTGATAGTCTCCTTGACAGGCAGAAAGTGTGCAACTTTAGAGAGTTGGTCGACGATGACAAGAATAGCATCGTGACCCTTCTGTGACCTGGGAAGTCCAGTAATGAAATCCATCTGAACCTTATCCCATTTCCATAGAGGAATAGGAAGCGGTTGCAGAATTCCAGCAGGCTTCTGGTGTTCTGCTTTAACGCGACGGCACACATCACATTCAGCAACATATCGAGCAATGTCCTGCTTCATTTTAGACCACCAGTACCTTTGACGGAGATCACGATACATCTTGGTGCTACCCGGATGAATAGACAGCGGTGTATCATGTGCCTCCTTCATGACCTTGTCAGTCATAAGCTCGAAGCGAGGTACCACAATGCGGTTTCTGAAATACAAGGTTCCATCTTCAGACAACGAGAAATCCCTGTACTTTTCAAGGTGAAGATTTTGCTTCATCAGATCAACTTCAGCATCTTTAGCTTGCGCATTCTTAACAGCTTTCTCAAGATCTGGTTGTATCACAAGGTTATTAAGAGAATCCTGTGGAACAATACACAGATTCAGCTTGCACAGTTCTTCAAAAAGACGAGGTTGAGCTCGCCTAACCATGAGGTTGTCGCAATAGGACTTGCGGCTTAAGGCATCAGCCATCACGTTAGCCTTGCCAGGGGTATAAGAAATACCCAAATCATAGTCCGCAATGGCCTCCATCCATCTTTGCTGACGGAGGTTTAGAGATGGCTGAGTGAACAAGTACTTCAGACTTTTATGATCCGTGTAGATCTCGCAACGATTACCGAGAAGGTAATGTTGCCACAACTGCAGTGCATAGATGACAGTAGCTAGTTCTAAATCATGTACCGGATAATTCTCTTCATGTGGGCGCAACTGACGAGAGCCATAAGCAATCACTTTACGCTCTTGCATTAGGACACAGCCTAATCCTTCACGGGATGCGTCACAATAAATCACAAAATCTTTGCGAGAATCTGGAGGAGCAAGTACTGGGGCAGTTGTTAGCTTGTCTTTGAGTGTTTGAAAACTTTCCTGACATTTGTCTGTCCATTCAAACTTAATGCCTTTGTGAAGCAAATCAGTCAGGGGCTTAGCAATCTTGGAAAAGTTCTCGACAAATCGACGGCAATAGCTTGCAAGGCCGAGGAAACTTCTGACTTGCTTGACATTCTTCGGAGGAGTCCAGTCAAGAATAGCCTGAACTCGTTCCGGGTTAACAGCAATGCCATCCTTGGAAATTACATGACCAAGGTAGGTTACTTCAGAAAGCCAAAATTCACATTTGGAGTATTTGGCATACAACTGGTGTTCTCGGAGCCTTTCCAGTACAAGACGAAGGTGTTCAGCATGTTCTTCTTTATTCTTCGAATAAACCAGAATATCATCCAGATATACCACGACGAATTTGTCAAGGTAATCCATGAAAATGTACTTCATCAGACGGGAGAAAGTTGCTGGAGCATTGGTTAAGCCGAAGGGCATGACCGTGTACTCGTAGGAGCCATAACGAGTAACAAATGCAGTCTTCGGAATATGCTCTTCACAAACATTGATCTGATGGTAACCCAACCTCAAATCAAGTTTAGAGAATACCGATGATCCAGCAAGTTGATCATACAAATCATTGATCCGAGGAAGCGGATATTTGTTCTGAATTGTTGCTTGGTTAATGGGCCGGTAATCCTGAACCAATCGGTTAGTTCCATCCTTCTTCTTAACGAAGAGTGAAGGTGCTCCCCAAGCAGAGGAACTGGGGCGGATGAAACCTTTCTTAAGTGACGTGTCGATTTCTTCCTTAAGCTCGAGAAGATGATGCGGAGGCATCTTATAAGGGCGCTTCGCAATAGGGGTAGTGCCAGGCTTCAAGTCGATGACGAACTCAACAGCTCTAGCAGGGGGTATTCCTGGAAGTTCTTCTGGAAAGACGTCTTGAAAATCACGAACAACTGGAACGTTCTCGATGCCTTCAAGAGGTGAAGCATTCATTGCATTCAGGACATATATTTGAGTCTCAGCATCCTGAGCTATTCGGGCTGAGTATTTGACTGTCTGGCCAGAAGGGTGTGTGAGGCGGACTGTTTCAGTGGCACAGTCAATCAAAGCTTTATGAGGCTTCAACCAGTCCATACCTAGAATAATGTCTATGTTGGAGGTCTTGAGAGCAATGAGTGAAACGGGGAACATCAATCCTACGATCACAATGTGGTTACCGTGGCTTACCATGGTAGTTTGCCAATTAGCCCCAGGTGACTGGATTACTAATGGGGTGGACATCTCCTCGAAAGGTATATCATGGCTTCGCACAAAACTTTCGGACATAAAGGAGTGCGATGCTCCAGAATCAAAGAGGACTGAAGCTGTGATTGAATTCACTAGAAGGGTGCCCATCACAATTTTGGGGTCCTATCGAGCTTCTTCAATGTTGACTTGGTTGACATGAACAAGTTGACTAGCAGGTAGTCTGGTTTCAACGTTCCTAGCAGGATGTTTTCGACGGCTCTTCCTGCAACCAGCAGAAGGATGTGATGCGTGTTGAGGCTGACTCTGACGGCAGTTGATAGTACGGTGCCCTGGCTGTCCACACTGGTGGCATAGACCATCATTATGGGGAGAAACACCAACATTGGATTGTCCACCCTGAATCGTTAGCTGTCTTGGCGGCAGAGGCAGACGAGGTGCAACATAAGATGGCCTGGGTACAGGGGCAGGTCGGTGATGAACATTGTGTGGGATCCAGACTCGACGTTTCTGAATGGGCTGACCCGAAGACGAGCCGACATCTCGAGTACGCTTGAGCGACTCCTGGTACTTAGTCAGAGCAGTTTCAACTTGGAAAGATTTGCTGACAAGCGTTGCGAAGTCTGTAAAATCATGGACAACAAGTGCGAGGTTTATATCCGTACGCAATCCTTCATGAAATTTCTCCTGCTTGCGTGCGTCAGTGCAGACGTCATCTTCAGCATAGCGGGACAATTCAAGGAATTTCCTCTGATATTCATCCACAGTCATCGTGCCTTGTGAGAGTTTGCGGAACTCCTGCTTCTTCTGGTCCATCAAACCTTGAGGAATATACCGTGCATGAAAGGCTGACTGAAACTGTTGACAAGTGGTTACGGTTTCAGCAGGCAACATACCCTTGTGGCTTTCCCACCATTGAGCAGCTGATCCCCTCAGGTGATACGTCGCATAGGTGACGTAACTGTCAGGGATAACATTGGCGGACTTCATCTGGAAGGCAATGTCACAGAGCCAATCATCAGCAACCATTGGATCGGTCGAGCTGCGAAAAGTGGATGGATTGAGGCGCACGAATTCTGGCAGAGTTATTGGAGTAGGCTGTTGATGAGCATTCTAGTTTGGGAACTGAGCCAATATCCCGGTCATAACCTGACGGTTCAGTTCAAACTGCTGTATCATTTCGGCAATATAAGGTGGAGGTGGGGGATCGTCCGCCATCCTGTCAAATCAACAGAGGCAGTTTAGCAAGAAAATCTGCATGTGTATGAAATGATTCATGGAGTAACACGCACAACAGAAGGAAGTGCAATAGATACTTCATCATATTCGCACTAGACATTCAAAGCCACACATAGCCTCGGTTACAATCTGGCATTACGACAGTTGAAAGGGAAAGGCTAGACATCTAGGCGGCGCACAGGCACGCGGCAAGGAAGTACACAACAAGACATAGCAAAGGCTACATCAACGTCGGAGAAAACTGCTGGGGCGAGGGATCTGCAAGTGACAACACAGGGTGCCCTCGATAAAAGGGTCCTGCAAGTAGAACCTGGCCCGCAATCTTGAAGGAAGGAGGGGAAAATTTCAGAACACCGGGTGGATGTGATCACGAGAACCTAATGTTGGAGTTAGCAAAATTCATTTAACCCGAAAGGAAGAGAGATCAGAGTCCCAGAGTAAAGACGAGGAGTAAAAGATCCTAATACCACCCAATTGGCGACATGGGCCCGTAAGCCACACAGCCATGTTAGTAAAACGGTTTTGGACCACTAGACTCAACTTCGGCCAAGGAGTTGGAAAGGGGGTTCCTACAGTCAGTCGGCTCTGATACCAACTTGTGACGCCCCCGGCTCAATCGTGCACTAATCATACACGCAAATGCACATGATCAAGCCAAAGGACTCACGGGAAGATATCACAACACAACTCTAAAACATAAATAAAGTCATACACGCTTTATATTACAAGCCAGGGCCTCGAGGGCTCGAATACAAAAGCTCGCATACAAGCGTCAGCGGAAGCATCAAATATCTGAGTACAGATATTAAAAGAGAAACAGAAAGGCCTTTAGAAAGGCGGGGCAAAATAAAACACTACGATCAAAACGCGCAGGCCTCCTGCCTGGGACCCTCCGATCCTACACCTGGTCGTCGACAAGCTCGTAGTAGTATCCACCCTCGGGGTAGTAGTAGCGATCGTCGGCGGGGGCAGCTGTCTCAGGGGGCTCCGTCATCTGGTCACGACAAACTGATATGGCAACCATGAGTTCTCAGAAGTACTCAGCAAGCAAGGATCTACACTACATATGCAACATTATCAAAGAGAGGCTGTATATGTGGACTGGGCTGCAGAAAAGCCAGAATAGAGAGGAAAGCCTAGTCCTATCAAAGACTAGCATTTTCAGTGGTCTTGCAGCAATAGAAGAGAGTAGAATAGTACAATATAATGTAGTAGTATTATTAAGTCTCAACCTCACCCAGAGATCCTTTCTTGACTTCCTGTGAGAAAGCAATCCCAGAGCCATACAGTCATCAACCTCGTCCTGAGATCCCTTCTCGACTCCCTGCGAGAAGCAATCCCAGAGCCATAGTATCCAAGTATCCAGTTCTAATTGTATCAATCAGGATACAACTCCGAGTGTCCGTTACCGTAGGACAGGCTATCGATAGATGTGTTCTTCCCTGCAGGGGGTGCACCAACTTACCCACCACGCTCGCTTAACTCCGGCCGGACACACTTTTCCGGGGTCATGCCCGGCCTCGGCCAAATGACACACCGCAACCCTACCTAGAGCTCAGCAGAGAGGTCCCCGCCGGTCTACATCCTAAGCGCAAGGGGGTCTTGGGCCATCGCCCCTCGCCCTCCGGGTCATTGCGCACATGGCTCAGATCCAAGCACCACCTCTATCGTGAATGGCGCCACTCACTCCATGCCGCACTGCTGAACTGGACGTCTGACAGAGCTTTCGGCTGATGCATATGATGAAGAACGCCCATACATGCCCACGTGGTGGTTAGTGCTATCGGACCAGAGGCCCACTCAGATCAAATATCCAAACCGTTAGTACCTTGGGGGTGCGGTAATGAGCAGAGACTCACGATCGATGTGACCCCGTCGCCCCGTCTCGAGGACATGCGGCAAGGGCCAAGAATGCCCGGCCACGCCTCGTATTCTCACTCGGGCACCATCCAGGTCAACCCGTCTCACAAAAGACTGTCGGGAACTCAGGTCCACCTCTGCTGGGCGGTACCGCCTGTCCCTCCAGTCTTGCAGTTAAAGTAACTCCCTCGGGTCGCCCTCGGGGCCGACCCATTTCTAACAGGGTGCAGGGGTAAAGTCACAGTGGCCGTGTGTCCATAACATCAAGGGAATCCGAGGTATCACCCTCGACGGATACCCACTCGATGTAACTGTCAAGGTGAACGTAGGAGGATCCACCCTCGATGGGTTCACACTTGATGTGTTGAACGACCGCGTCGTTATCGGAAGTGGTGAAGGAGGAATCACCCTCGATGACCACGACCAAATAGCTACTCTACAGGGTTAACATCTGAAGTGCTACACGAGGTATCATCCTCGGCACTCGATAGTAACGCTGCAGTGTCGTTACAACTAAGGGGGTGAAGTGCGGTGCCGGGGCCTGGTCTTCAATCCCGTTGATCGGGTCTTCTGATCATCCAGCGGGGCAGTCGGGACTAGTGGGGTCACTGATAGGTCTCTACCCAGCATATACTAAGCGGTTTAGGATATGCAGGTAATTATCAAAAGGAGGTTACAGTAAACAGGCTATGCATCAGAATAGGTAAAGCAGTAGCAGCAGCAATTCTAATGCAAGCATGAGAAAATAGAATGGGCGATATCAGGATGATCAAAGGGGGGGCTTGCCTGGTTGCTCGGCGGCAAGGGCAAGGTCGTCAATGGTGTCTTCGGTCTCCGGAGCTGCGTCAGTTTCGAGGACGACGTCAGGGTCTAACGAGAGAGAAGAGGGGGAAGAAACAGTAAATACAAAGCAAACAAGTGCATGACATGTCAATAAGCAGAGCTAGCGGTGTTCTATCGTAGTGCTAGGTAATCCCGGCGAAAGGGAAAAACGTCCGGGAAAGTATTCCCAGTGTCCGGCTTTTCGGACAGACGAAAAGAGGGGAATGGTTGCATGTTCGGATAGTTAGGGACGTGTGACGGACGAACGGACCGCGTATTCGGATTCGTCTCGTCGTTCTGAGCAACTTTCATGTACAAAGTTTTTCGATCTGAGATACGGATTAATTTCTATGAATTTCTAACAAATTAATCTATTTTCTGAAATTCCTGGAATTAAATTAATTCAAAAAATGCACAGTGCAGAAAAAGCTAAATGCACCCGGTGCACTGCACCCAGTGTGCATCAGAGACTGACCAGTGGGGCCAGTCAACTACCCAGTCAGCAGTTGACTGGACCATTGACTGGTCAACTGGGTCCAGTCAGCAGAGGCTGGCGGATGGGGCCCAGTGCTGAGTCAGCAGTCACAGTCAGCAGATCTTATCCATTAGAACAGTAAACGTTGGGCCCCACTTGTCAGTTAGTCATTTTAATTAAACCGGTTCTGTTAAACTAATTAACCCGCATGGGGCCCGGCTGTCAGTGGGGATTAGTGGCGAGGGTTAGCAGTTAATTACGCCACGTTGACGGGTTTAACGACGGCTAACCGCCGGCGACAACAGGGGACGGCGATGATGGTCGTCTGGCCAATTCCGGCGTCCGTTTGGACCGGGCCCAGGCTCTGCAGGACGGCCACAACGCGGCGCATCGAACTGGCCTAGTGGCACGAGCAGCAACGGACGGAGCCGTGCGCTCCAGCAACGAACGGCGGTGGTCGCTTTCGGAGCTAGACGGAGCGACGTCTACGCGTCACGGGGAGAGGAGCAAAGAGGCCGGGGAGGATCGTGTGCTCACAACGAACGTGTAGGGAAAGGCAGCGAGCTCGGGGAGGAGCTGGTCGTCGCAGATCGGCGACGAGCAGGAGGGGATCCCGTCGGGGAAGAATGGCGATGGCGACGGCTTGGTGGCGTCCCGACTCGATCCGGTGGTGGTGAGTGATGCAAAAGAGCACGGTGGTCCTCCCGGGCATCAACAGGAGGCGCGGGGAGGCCGGTGGCCGCGCAGGCGAGCTGCGGCAGTGACGGCACGTTCGGGCGACGATCGGGGAGGAAGGGGGCAAGGCGATGGAGAGCAAGGAGGGGTGGCTGGGGTGTCCAGAGGGTCGAGGGGGGCCTTAACCGACCAGGGACAGGCGCAGCGACGCGTTGTCGTGCGGGAGAAGGGGGGGGGGGGGGGGGGGCGGCGCGGCGAGCTCTGCAGAGGCGACAGCGGCGTGCGCGGGTGAACAGGGGAAGGGGACGGGAAGTGTTGGGCTGGGCCGGCACTGTGTTGGGTAGGCCGGTAAGTGCACAGTTGCACGTTTAAGCCTTTTTCTTTTTCCCTTTTTCTGTTTTCTTTTCTTTCTTGTTTGCAAATTGTTTGGGCACTATATGCATTTTGTAAAAAGTGTGACCTAGTCCTTAATTAGCAGTGCTCTATACCCTAACACCAAAAATTAGTTTGGGCAAAACATCATTTCATATTTGACTTAGATTAATTAAAAGGTTATTAAATATTATTTTCAGCCACTGTTTGTGGATGTTTGAGTCACTTACCCAATTCCAATAATGTTGGTTACAATTTTAGAACTGTCTCTGTAATATTTGTTATTTATTGAACATTTTAGTTTCTGTTATGGATAACTTTTATTTTCCACTTTAGTTTTAATTTGAAGTTTGAGTTAGGAGCTGAATGCAATATGATGCAAATGATGATTAGGCACTGATTATCATGATGACATGGTATAATCATAAGGGTGATCACTGTAGTTAACCACTGGTGGTGCTACACGTATCAGCATCCCCAAGCTTAATTCCTGCTAGTCCTCGAGTAGGTAAATGATAAAAACAGAATTTTTGATGTGGAATGCTGCCTAACATGTTCATCACATATTCTTTTCTTTATGGCATGGACATTTGGACTTTTATATGGTTCAAAGCAATAGTCTAGTTTTAACATGAGGACTTTAATACTCAAGTATATCAACAAGCAACCATGTCTTTCAAAATATCAACACTAAAACAAGTTATCCCTAGCCCATTATGCTCAATCATTGATCCATTCATGAAACACACTCGAATATTAGCTACACCCAATGCTCAAGTACGATCATAGTGCCCCTTAGTTGGTGCTTTATAAGAGAAGATGGAGACTCAAGTAAAAATAAAAATTGCATAAAGTAAAAGAAGGGCCCTTCGCGGAGGGAAGTAGGGATTTGTAGAGGTGCCAGAGCTCAAAGCTTAAATTGTGAGATAAAAACATTTTGAGAGGCATACTTTTCCCACCAACAAAAACGACTTAGAGTTTCCAATACTTTCCATGCTAGATATATCATAGGCGGTTCCCAAACAGAAATTAAAGTTTATTCCTTTTTCCACCATTTCTTTCGCTTTCCATGGCTAGCCGTATCCACGGGTGCCCTCCATACCAACACTTTCCAAGGAATTTATTATTTGACAACATAAAGTAAATTCATTTTTCATTTCGGGACTAGGCATCCCTAATACCTTTGCCGTACTCTTGTGCAATGACAAGTGGATAAACACTCATCGTGAGAATAACACATCTAGCATGGAAAAATATCGGCCACCCCTCACCGCCTCGCGAGCGGTACGAGCACACAGAAGAGAAATTTATTTTGAAAATTAGAGATGGCACATACAAATTTTCTTAGAACGGCATGGAAATACCGCATATAGGTAGGTATAGTGGACTCATATGGCAAAACTGGTTTAAAGGGTTTTGGATGCACAAGTAGTGATCATACTTAGTGCAAATGAAGGCTAGCAAAAGATTGAGAAGCGTCCAACCAAGAAACGAAAAATCTCGTAAGCAAGCATTAAGCATAATTAACACCGAATAATGCACCACAAGTAGGATATAATTTCATTGCATAACTATTGACTTTCGTGCTTGCATAGGGAATCACAAACCTTAACACCAATATTCTTACTAAAGCATAATTAGTCATCAACATGACTCACATATCACTATCATCATATCTCAAAACTATTACTAAGAATCAAGTTTATTTTGTCCAATGATCTTCATGAAAGTTTTTATTATATCCTTCTTGGATATCTATCACTTTGGGACTAGTTTCATATGTTGCTTTTAATAAGCTCAAACAAATATAAGTGAAGAACATGAGCATAATATTTCTTTCTCTCAAATTAATCTAAGTGAAGCAAGAGAGAATTTCTTTAAAATTTTACTAACTCCCAAATAAATCTAAGTGAAGCATGAGAGCATTTCTTCAAAAATAACAAAGCACACCGTGCTCAAAAAGATATAAGTGAAGCACTAGAGCAATTCCATAGCTCATAAAAATTTAAGTGAAGCATGGGAGCAAGCATAGCATAATTTTTGGCTCTACCAAAAAGGTGTGTCCAGCACGGATTCAAGACTTAAAATAAAAAGCAAAACAAGCAAAGACTCATATCATACAAGACGCTCCAAGCAAAACTCATAATATGTGACGAATAAAAATATAGCTCCAAGTAAAATACCGATGGTAGTTAGAAGAAAGAGGGGATGCCACTCGGGGCATCCCCAAGCTTAGTTGCTTGATACTTCTTGAATATTATCTTGGGGTGCCTCGGGCATCCCCAAGCTTAGCCTTTTTCTAATCCGTATTCCTTCATCTATCGTAATCTCAGCCAAAACTTGAAAACTTCAATCACACAAAACTCAACAAAACCTTCATGAGATCCGTTAGTATAAGTAAGCAAATCACTACTATAAGTACTGTTGCAAACCCATTAATATTTTATTTTTACATTATATCTACTGTATTCCAACTTTTCTATGGCAAAAAATCTTCAAAGGAAACCATAGAATCATCAAAACAAGCACACAACGCAAAGAAAACATAATCTGTTAAAAACAGAACAGTCTGTAGCAATCTGAAAACTTCTAATACTTATGTAACTCCAAAAATTCTGAAAAATTAGGACAACGTGAGTAATTTGTTTGTTAATTTTCTGCAAAAATAATCAAATCAAAAGCACTCTTCTGTTAAAAATAAGAATTGTTTTTCTGAGTGCAAAAGTTTCTGTTTTTCAGCAAGATCAAATCAACTATCACCCAAATCAACCCAAAGGCTTTGCTTGGAAAAAACACTAATTTAAACCACAAAAACACATCTAACCAGAGGCATAATTGGGTATTTTATTGAAAACAGCAGGAAAACTAAAAAGCAAAAAAAGATACAAGTTGGGTTGCCTCCCAATGAGCGCTATCGTTTTACGCCCCTAGCTAGGCATAAAGTAAAGGATCTAAGCATTGTCATCTTTGTTCTCCATCTATTCAATCAAACACTTAGAATTCTTCAAGGATTTAGCATATAAATTCTCAACGACAAAACTTCTAGGCACGAGATTGAAAAATTCATTCTTGCAAACAGGGTCTCTTATCACTTCAATAAAATTGGGATGGATACTAATCATCTTAAGATCTCCTTTATCATTACTAGAAGTTGCACCCTTGTTTTTAGTAACTTGAGTAGTCTTGCCAATTTTTACGGGAGTTTTGGTGGAAGCAAAAGCCGTACTTAAATTACTAAATATTTCTTCCAGTTTATCGATCCTAGACGGAATTTATTCAATTCTTTCATGAATTACAGTCCCCTTTTCTTTTAACAACTTAAAAACTTCTCCCGCTTTTGACCCAAATTTAGTAGCAAAATTATGCATCTTTTTATCCAAGTTTTCAATATGTTCTTTGGTAAGCATTTTCTTTTCAATAGCATTTAGTCTTTCCATAACATGCTCGAGAGTCAAAGTTGTTTCATTGATCATAAGCGGTGGTGAACCCACTAAATCTCCCATAGCATTAAAAGCATCAAGAGAGGGACACATCAAGAAATTTCCACCGGTAATCGTATCAAGGACGAATCTATCCAAGTGGTGATGCCCACATAAAAACAGTGAAGAAAAACAATGGTAGATTGCTTACGGATAGATGTATTATGAGCATTGCAAATCCTATACCAAGCATCTTTTAAATTCTCCCCTCCCCTTTGTTTAAAGTTAAGAACCTCATTATCGGGGGTGTACGCAATAGAGGAAGAACTATCCATAATGACAAAAAGTGGTCAACAAGATCACACAAAAAAACAGATCTGACGAGAAAACGGCGAACGAAAAAGAGGGCAAATAAAACAGCAAATTTTTGTGAAGTGGGGGAGAGGAAAACGAGAGGCAAATGCAAATAATGTAAATTGCAAGGAGATGAGATTTGTGATTAGGAACCTGGTTGATGTTGATGATGTCTCCCCGGCAACGGCGCCAGAAATTTCTTTTGATGTTTGCTTGAACTACGTTGGTATTTCCCCAAAGAGGAAGGGATGATGCAGCACAGCAACGGTAGGTATTTCCCTCAGTGATGAGACCAAGGTTATCGAACCAGTAGGAGAACCACGCAACACCACGTAAACAGCTCCTGCACACAAAGAACAAATACTTGCAACCCGACGTAAGAGAGGGGTTGTCAATCCCTCACGGGTAAAAGGATAGGTAAAATTGTAGTAGATTGAATAAATAGATCTTGCGGGAACACGAGATAAAATAAATAAGTAAAAATTGCAGCAAGGTATTTTTGTATTTTTGGATTAATAGATCTGAAAATAAAAGCAAATAAAAATAGATCGCGAAGGCAAATATATTAAAGAAGAGACCCGGGGGCCGTAGGTTTCACTAGTGGCTTCTCTCGAGAAAAATAGCAAACGGTGGGTAAACAAATTACTGTTGGGCAATTGATAGAACTTCAAATAATCTTGACGATATCCAGGCAATGATCATTATATAGGCATCACTTCCAAGATTAGTAGACCGACTCCTGCCTGCATTTACTACTATTACTCCACACATCGACCGCTATCCAGCATGCATCTAGTGTATTAAGTTCATGGAAAATCGGAGTAATGCAATAAGAACGATGACATGATGTAGACAAGATCTATTTATGTAGAAATAGACCCCATCTTGTTATCCTTAATAGCAACGATACATACGTGTCGTTTCCCCCTCTGTCACTGGGATCAAGCACCGTAAGATCGAACCCATCACAAAGCACATCTTCCCATTGCAAGATAAATAGATCAAGTTGGCCAAACAAAACCAAATATCGGAGAAGAAATACGAGGCTATAAGCAATCATGCATATAAGAGATCAAAGAAGACTCAAATAACTTTCATGGATAAAAACATAGATCTGATCATAAACTCAAAGTTCATCGGATCCCAACAAACACATCGCAAAAGGAGTTACATCAAATAGATCTCCAAGAGACCATTGTATTGAGAATAAAATGAGAGAGAGAAAGCCATCTAGCTACTAACTACGGCCCCGTAGGTCTACAATGAACTACTCACGCATCATCGGAGAGGCACCAATGAGGATGATGAACCCCTCCGTGATGGTGTCTAGATTGGATCTGTGGTTTCTGGAACTTGCGGCGGCTGGAATTGATTTTCGTCGACTCCCCTAGGGTTTCTAGAATATTGGGGTATTTATAGAGCAAAGAGGTGGTGCGGGAGGTCTCCGAGATGGGCACAACCCACCAGGGCGCGCCTGGGGGCCCAGGCGCGCCCCGATGTCTTGTGCTCACCTGGGGCCCCCTCTTCGGTACTTCTTTGGCCCACTGGATGTCTTCTGGTAAAAAAAAAATCTCCAAAAAGTTTCGCTGCGTTTGGACTCCGTTTGGTATTGATTTCCTGCGATATAAAAATCAAGCAGAAAAGAGCAACTGGAACTGGGCACTATGTCAATAGGTTAGTCCCAAAAAATGATATAAAGTTGATATAAAATGCTTTTAAAACATCCAAAAATGATAATATAACAGCAAGGAACAATAAAAAATTATAGATACGTTGGAGGCGTATCACGCCCTGGTGGGTTGTGCTCCCCTCGGGTACTTCTTTGGCCACCGGGTGTTTTCTGGTCCAGAAAAAAACTCCAAAAAGTTTCGCTGCGTTTGGACTCCGTTTGGTATTGATTTTCTGCGATGTAAAAAACAAGCAAAAAACAACAACTGGCACTGGGCACTATGTCAATAGGTTAGTCCCAAAAAATGATACAAAGTTGCTATAAAATGATTGTAAAACATCTAAGAATGATAATATAACCGCATGAATACTTCATAAATTATAGATATGTTGGAGACGTATCATTAATCTAGTGGCAGTGTTGATGTGATGCTACTTCTTACTTAATGGCACTTTCATACTATCAATGTAGTGACAATTATAACACAATAGATGCTGCTGTTAATCATATGCCACTGCAAATAACTGTCACTTCTTAAATAACCGTATTTCATATTTGCACAAATAGGGATGTCTGTCTCCATATCGTTTCTATTTGTGCAATCAAAAGTACACACCTCAGTTTTAGTAGAACTGCACAAAATGAGATGGCTATTCCTAGCTGCCGTCGTCTAACCTCCTATCTTCCAGGTATTCCTACATTGGTAGTAACTAGGTAGAATGACCAACGCAATCTAAAAGAAGCTGATTTGTACGTTTTACTTCCTGATTGCAGTGCAGGGACGAGCGAAAACGACTGCATTCTAGTCTGGAATGCACTTTCTCCCAATTCATGGATGGACAGAGGACTAGCTGGCACGGCTGCGCGGTGGTTTTTGGGACAGGTGCGCGGACAAGAGGCATTGTGGTATGCTTATTTCTGCAAATAGTGCTGCTTAAATTTAGTGGAACTGCACAAGAAGTGTAGATGGTCAGTACACTACATGGTTCAGTTCAGCATTCCAACTGAGAACACAATTATAATTGGTTATTCTAGAATCAGAGAACCTAACCCTGGATGGTGGCAACAAGAAAAACCAGAGTGAACTCCAGGAAATTAAAGCCTGCCTAGGGAGGCCCTTTGCTCAGAGAAGCCTTGCTTGATTTTTCCTGATTTGTAAACCTTCTCACAACTTTGTCTTTTGCTGTGGACTAGTAAATGTTTGTTATGTTCTATGAATCATTGAGATGTATAAAATTGCTTAACTTATGCTTTTTAAGTATTTTATGAAGCCGAGTTTAATGTGAATGTTCCACATGAACGCTGGACTAGCGTGTGAATGTTTGGAATTTACATTGTGGCCTCAGTTAACTGGATGAACCACTGTAACAAGATACGTAGTTGCTTATATGTCAGACAACAGATTATTGATTGTTAGCTGGTCGATAGCCGACTTTTCTAGTGTTGAAGCGAGCTGAGCCAATGTGCCGTGTTTTGCACAACTGCTTACAAGTGGGGTAGCACCAACAATGTTTACAAGTACTTAACCAGCCTTACGTACCCTATGTATACATTGGCGCATAGTTCTCGAACAAGTACTCTATTTCATCAAACACACACTGCTCGTATGATAAACCGTGACAACTTATGTCTTACCATGCCATATTACATGAAAAAACTAGTGAGGGTGCATCTATTTCGGCAACAATTAGGATGGTTCTCACATGATTCACGGGCACACAAAAGTAGCAGTAGTTCCCATAGACGGATTCAAATAGAGTACTAGCCCTAGAGGGCTCGATAATAGGCAAGGTTTGGATAATTAGACACAATCCAAACTACTTTTAAACACTAGCTGGGCCAACTATTTCATGCCTCGATCTAATTTGGGATGGACACAAGACGGACCTTGCAATGAACATCATCGAGGACGTCTGGCAGCAGCTCAATCCTGTGAACCTTCTTGAAGATAACCTTGTGGCCTTGCCACTCATAAACTTGTTTGTGGAGGCATGCCATGTCATCTTCCTGCGTAAGCTTGACAAGAACAATATGTCTCACAAACGAAGGAGTAGCTTTGAACTTGTTGTGCTTCAGTACACCCTAGACAACACGCCTGACAATAGTGTGGTTGGAATACATCTTGACTTTGGTATAAGTGCAAATGGCTTCCAGGATCCAACATCCTAAGAACTTTGTTTTCCCAGTGCGTATATTCAGGTCATCCGCCTCATAGCGAGTGACATGTACAACCCCACAATCCTTGTCTGCATCAGGGCTCTAATTGAAACAGAAACGAATTCTGGATTACTTTCCAATATAAAAATCACAAGTTATTTAAACCACTATGTAGAGTCAAAAGTATGCATGACAGGGAAGGTAGCATGGCATCAAAGCTAATAAAATTTTGCATTATTTATCACCACATACTTAGATGAAAAACCACAATCAAGATTGGCAAAGAAGAAAATCACCTTGGATAGCTCAGCGGGGGGGGGGGGGGGGGGGGGGGGGGGGGGGGGAGGGGGACACATCCTCGAAGGGGGAAAACTGCTCCTGTAGGGCCACAGGGGCTGTAACCTCAAACGGGGCATTGACCATCTCAGTAGTGGCCGTGAGCGTATCTGGGGTCGGTTCGGTGGCGGCCTCCATCGTCTTGGAGCTCTCTGTCTCGTGGGGATTAGCCTCCCGCATCTGCTCCAACATCGGGAGATCTTTGCCTGGTTCTCCTTGGTCCATCATGAAACTGATGAATACTAGGAGACAACTGAAAGGAAAACACAATCGCAATGACAATGAAACAAAAAAGAGAGTGAGGATTGGTTACTGCTTTGCAAAAGTTCTTTTTTTTCTGAAAGAAAATATACCAACATCATGGATCCGCTTACCTTCCCTTCATTGGGAGAGAAGAACAATGGCAGATGCGAGTGTTGGCTTTCTTGAAGATGGTGAGGGAGAAGGGGATTCAACGAAGAGTGAAATGATGGTTGCTTCGTCCGTCAAACTTAGACTGCGGGGAGGTGGGGTTTTGTGATAAGACGGCTCGTTACTGCCATGCTATGACCGGTGTGACTCTCCGCCTGCATACTGCCTTCTAAAATGCTGGATGGTATTTGGGCCCGCGTGCTGCATGGCCCACATGTCAGTGAACCAAAGTAAAACGACATTCAGTAGCGGGAGACGTTTCGATGACCTCGGAGGAGCCAGAAGCGGTAGTGTATCCACTGTACTAGTAGTAATTGTTTTTCTAGGTAGCTGTAGAGTGTCTCCACTGTCCTAGTAGTAGTAATTGGTTCTCTGGGCCCAAGACAAAAGAGCCCATCCACCCTAGTAAACAATAAAAACAATTCAAAAGCCCATATATTTACCTAATGACAGGCGCTACCCAGCACACCGCCCCAAAAAAACCTGGGTGCACTTCTTCCTCCTCACTTTCACCCACCTCACGTCAGCTCGCTCCATTCGTACCCCCAAATTCCTCACCTCACTCCTATAGAAAACCCCAGCCCCCCTTCTTCCTCACTACTATAGAAAACCCCAGCTCCCCTTCTTCTTCACTCGCACTACAACTAGGCTCGTCATTCGTTACTCTGCTCAAATCGGTGAGCTCGACGTGACGCCCTCGAGGATAATGGAGTCAGCTGACCCCAGCGCCAAGAAGGTGAGGCTCCCGCCAGCGGCGACGCCTGTTGTAGATCCCGCACCCGGCAGTGCGGGCAGAAGTGGCAAGCCCCCCGGATTGGAGGAACCCGTAGAATCTCGGGTGGAACACATCAACGATCTCCCGGACGCCATACTTGGGGAGATCATCTCGCTTCTCCCCACCAAGGATTGCTGCCACACCCAAGTCCTCTCAACTCGGCGACGCCCTCTGTGGTGCACCGCACCCCTTAATCTCGACTGTCGTCAGCTATCTCTCTTCAATGATTTTGAACTCCCCAGAGCCATCATCTCCTCCCACTAGGGCTCCGTTCAAGGTCTCTGCATCCAGGCATGCTACCTGAGCATGCCCTGCATGGTGGATGCCTGGATGAAATCCCCTGAATTCACAGAACTAAAGCTGCTTGAGTTCTACTATTCCCCCAGAACTCACATACCACATACCGAACGGCATGTACTTGTGCCCTCAGCACCGATGTCCATCTCACGGTTTTCCTCCTCTCTCCACACTGCCACCTTTGCGCTGTGCAACCTACCAGACAATCTGTTACTAAACCTTCGAATCTCATTTCTCAAAAAACTTTCACTTGTGCGGATTCGTATCTCGGAGGCCACATTGCACAGCATCATCCACTCCAGTTGCCCTGCCCAGGAGTGCTTGGTGCATGTTTTCACAGTTAGAATCAGTTGTCTCCAAATAAAGTCGCCTAACCTTGTAAGAATTGGAATTTCTTTTGACGGAAGGCAGCTCATCATCGAAGATGCCCCTTCATTTCAAAGGTTGATCCTTGATTCTTGTTATTCACCGTCGGAAATAACTGTCGTCTCTGTGCCTAAACTAGAGACCTTGGGTGTAGTACATGATCTCTGTGCTCATTTCAAGATGGAGTTTGGCTCCACAGTTCTTCAGGTACTGTATATTATCATCTACACTTGTAATCATAAGCTGCATTTTAAATTTCTGCGCGTAAGTTCTATATCATCTTGGAGTACACTTTTTGTACTAATATTATGTTCTATGCTCAATGAAGAGTTTGTCCATGGATAGCCTATCAATGGTGCTGGATTCTGTCAAGATCTTATATATCCATATGAATAGTTTTGATCTAAACAACATTATTGGCTTGCTGCAATGCTTTCCATGTCTGGAGAAGTTGTATATAAAGGTGATAATTTCACGCACATTGGAAGCCCGCATATAGTTTACTAGAATTAACCGTTCAACTGTTGCTCTTTCGACACTCTTTTTTTAGACCTTAACTATTTTCAATCTTCATGTCTATTTAGGCAATAGGACGGGGTAAGAAAGTTATAACCAATCGGTGGATTCGTAAGCACCGAGATTTTCTCAGTTCTCATGACATTCGATTGAAGACAATAACACTGGAATGATATGTAACCAACCAAGCAAACACTAGATTTGTCACATTCTTCCTGCTGAATGTGAGGTTACTATTGTCCATCAGGCTTAAGTTTATCAGCAGCATGGTTTTGACAGATGGGTATGTCGAAGAGCAAAAAAAGGAGTTTCAGGTGGACAAAAGGGCTTCTGAATGTGCCGGGCTTCTATTTACAACATCTTGTGGTCATAATCCAGTAAATTTTAGGACCCAGGATGTTCATTCTATGGACCTGACCGATCCATTTGATTGTGACTGCCGAAAACAGTGCTGGAGTTAGATGTTGTTGCCCTTTTCAATCTGTGTTTTGTCTAAACCTGATGAAAAATTAACCCTCGTGCTTTTGTACAGTTTGTAAGCTGGATTAGGATGTTGTTGCCCTTTTCAACTCGGCTGTGATTGTCATATTTTCTTTGAAATAAGGCAAATGGCTTGCCATTTGTTTAATTGAGAGAAATATTGTAACAAATCCCAACCAAGGGAAATAACATCACTCTTGCCGGCTGCTTGAGCTCACTGTGCATTACAGAACCCAAGTGATTAGCCCCCACCAGCACCCACGCAAACTTATTTTGAACTAGCACACCAAATGGGCTGTAAATTTTCATAAGAAAGGCTGCATGGCCGTGATAGATTTGGATTCTGACATTTGGGACCCACGAGGAAAAAGCCTATCCAAGGTGGTGTCGACTTACTAGTCAACAAACGATTCTGCCTACCAGCCGTTGGATTGACATCCAATATCTGTCATGTATCTTCTTCCTCCAGTCGCCCAAACCAAACCACCCCGTCGGTCCCGCCTGCTCCCGCCTCCGACGGCTCGCTGCGCCTCCACCGCCCTACCGTACCCTCAAACGTTGGCCAGTCCATCCCTCTATTGCCCCACATGTCCCGTTATTCTCCGGCGACGTCATCCCCAACACACACCCGCACCCGAACCAGTCAACCCTCGTATTCCCCTCCGCCTACGACTAGACTGCCGCATCTTCCATGACTCCTGTTCGTTCCTGTTCGAGGCCTCACCGTCGTCCTCCACCTTGGTTCGCTCGCCGTGCGTGGTGCGCCGCCGTCTGGCATTGTCAACGTGGTCAACAACCGAGAGGAATAAGATGACTGTACGTGGAGAGGATGACAGTAGGGACCTACCAGGGTCATGGCAGTACACAAGCAAGTGCCTCGTTATTACAAGCCAAAAAAATGGTTCCTCCTAATGGTTGGACATCTGGGTCCCATGCCATTGTCAACATAGTCAATAAACGAGAGAATTACACAACGAGCGGCTGACACTAGGGACCCAGCAGGTCGCGCAGTTGTTATTTACTTTTTTTAGGAACAATCAGTTGTTATTTAGCACTACTAGTTTTAGAGACGGATCTGGGTAACAACGGGGCTGTGGCCCATCTAGCCAGGGTTTTATTTTATGTTTACCACATGATGAGCCTAGTTGTGTTTTTTTCTTTCTGAAAATGGCTAGCCCATTTCTACTTTTTTTAAAGAAATACCCAACGAAGGCCTACTTGCTTTCTCAGCCCTTCTAGGCTGCAAATCTTTCAAGATGAGAGCGATGTATTCGCTTGCCCAGAAAATGAAGTAGTAAGAAATGGGATGTAAATTTTAAAAACAGAGCAAACCGGCAATTAGTTTCAAATATCTTTTTTAAGATTTCAAGTTTTCGAATTTAATTGTTTTTTGCAGAAAAAATTAGGTTAGATTTTAAATTGATATAAAATTATTATTTTTAAATTAGTTTGAACGTGATTCAAAATTTTAGGATTAAAAACAGCTCGGACCGCACCGAAATATGAAAATTTGGTTGAATTTTTAACCGTGGCCAGAATATGGGCTGTAATGGTAACAGAAAGAATATGGGCTTCAAAAAAATCCTTAAGAATTAGCCAATGGGCTGTACATTTATTATGCATTTTTCCACATATTTGAGGTTGACTTGTGGGCCTACGTGGTTGACGTGTAGGCTTTCCTAAAAAAAAGGTTGACGCGCATGCAAGGCCTTGTCAACTTAGTCAACACACGAGAGCAGTCATTGTTGGATGTCCATCCAACGACCATCGTGCTTCTTAAATCTCTACTCTTCCTGCTCCAGCCGCTCAAACCAGCGCCGGTGGGACTGCCTGCTCCCTCCTCCCGTGGCCGACTGTGCTGCCGCGCAGACCTCACCGCCCCACCCTACTCCCATCGCTGGCCATGCCATCCCTCTACTCACCCACACCTGCTGTTATTCTTTGGCGATGGCAGCCGAACCAATAAACCCTCCTACTCCCCTCCACGTGGGAAACAACTGCCGAGTCTTCCCTGGCCTTGCCGCCGTCCACCGCCCTGGTGCTCTCGGCATGGCATGGTCAACATGGTCAACGAACAACATCCATCGGAAGAGGACTGTACGTGGAGAGGCTGAAAACTGGGTCCACGGCCGCACGCAAGGAAGTGCCTCCTTATTCCGCGCAAAATAATGATTCCTCCACCTGACAGCGGGGACCCACTGGAAGGGCCTCTGTATTTCGCGAAAAAATGTTCCTCCCGCTGACAGCTCGGGCCCACCAGCTATATCTTCGCACGCAAGGAAATGCCTCCTTATTACGCACAAAAAAAGAATACTCCCCCTGCTAGCTGGGACCCACCATATTTGGAGGCTGACTTGTGGGCCTACTAAGTTGACACGGACGGAGGACTTTGTCAACTTAGTCAATATAAACGATTCTAGCTGCAGTGGCCGTACGATGTCCATCCAACGACCGTCGTGCTTCTTCAACCTTTGGTCTTCTTGCTCCAGCCACCCAAACCAGCGCCGGTTGTGCTGCCTGCTCCTGCCTCCCGTGGCCGGCTGTGCTGCCGCGCACTCCTCACCGCCCCACCCTACTCCCATCGCTGGCCTGGCCATCCCTGTACTCACCCAGACCTCCTGTTATTCTCCGGCGACGGCAGCCTAACACTGCAGCCGAACCAGTAAACCCTCGTACTCCCCTTCGCGTGGGAAACAACTGCCGAGTCTTCCCTGGCTCCGGGTCATTCCCTTCCTAGGCCTCGCCGTCGTCCACTACCTTGGTGCTCTCGCCGCGGCGTGGTCAACGTGGTCAAGGAATGACTTACATCGGAAGAGGACTGTACGTGGAGAGGCTGACCGCTCGGTCCACGGCCGCAGTAAGGAAGTGCTTCCTTATTACGCGCAAAATAATGATTCCTCCACCTGACAGCGGGGACCTACCGGAAGGGCCTCTGTATTTTGTGAAAAAAACATTTCCCCCCTGACAGATGGGACCCAGCAGCTATATCTTCGCATGCAAGGAAGTGCCTCCTTATCCTCCCTGACAGCTGGGACCCACCCGGTCGAACCATATGTAGGGTTGTCTGTCTGGTCATGAACGTGTACATACATACTGGTCGATCGGTCTCTCTGCAATGATGAATCGTGGTCGAGCAAGTAGCGGCACATGTAGTAGTAGAGCCCCCGACGTAGCAGTTTAGGCAGTCCAGTCAAAACCGTGTACACGTATGTACAGCCAAATGCTAAAAAATATGGCCACATACGTACGTACGGGCGGGGTCTCGAACGTGTACTCACGCATACGTACGACCAGGGCTCGTGTACATGGAGAGGCAACGGACGGCAGCAATGGCGTCCTATTCATCGGAAGCCAACCGGCTCGGTCGGAACGAAGAAACTGCGTCGTGTTCATCGGGAGGCAACATAATGCGTCGTGTTCATCGGGAGCCAACCGGCTTGGACGGAACAGCTGAAACGGGGTCTGGCGTACCGCAGAACGGAGCAAACGGCCTTCTGTTCGAGTGCCTGCGGTTGAAACGGGGTGCTGTTGATCGGGAGGGGTGTGGCGTACTGCAAAACGGAGGAAACAGACTTGTGTTGGAGCGCCTACGGTCGAAACGGGGTCCTGTTCATCAGGAGGGGTGTGGCATACCGCAAAATTGGACTCCACGGGCTACTGTTCATCCACCGTCTACTGCCTCGCTCGAGCCTCCACGGGCTACTATGCATCCACCGTCGACTTCCTCCAACCTCCACCTGCTACTGTTCATCCATTGTCTACTTCCTCCAGCCTCCACCAGCTACTGTTCATCCACGGGGGGTCCTGTTCATCCACCCTCCACCAGCTACTGTTCAACCAGCCCTCCACGAGGTCCTGTTCATCCAACCCTCCACGAGGTCCTGTTCATCCAACCCCAACCGTCTCAGGTGTGTGGCGGCCTCCTTGATCGGGGTCCTGTTCATCCAACGGCAATGGCCTCTACTACCACGGGATCCTATTCATCTAACCACCACCAGGAACTATTCATCCAACCCCCAACAATGGTCACTGTTCATCAAGAGGCAGCAGCAGGTTCTCGATCGGCTTCAGTTAGCAGCAGTAGCGAAGGAATCGCTCGGGTTCAGTTAACAGCCAGGGATCGATCGCTCGGGTTTAGTAACGTAGCTAGTGCAATCGCTCGGGTTCAGTAAGCGAACGCCTCTCTCGGGTTCAGTTAGAGCGCAATGCCTCACACACACGTGCGTACGTGTACGAGAGAAACGCACGAAGCTTTTTTGCATCGCTCGGCCCCGACCACCCACCGTAACCGGGAACTCCCCGATATTTTCCTTGCCCTCGCTTCTACCACGATTTTTTTCGTCATGGATGGCCCAAAGAATGTCATGGACGGCCCAAAGAATGTCATGCAGGTGCCCAGGTCGAAAAGCCCATTTTCTGTCATGATTTTTTGTCATAGAAGTAGGAGCCCACCACATCTATGATGATACATGGTTTTGTTACAATTATAGTCATAGAAGTGTCATAAGCATGACAGAAAAAGTTTTCGTTCGGGCCAAAATGTCACGGATGTGTCTTTTTTTTGTAGTGTCTAGTGCTTCACTTATATCTTTTTAGAGCACGGGGTGGTTTTATTTTGAAGAAATTGATGAACTCTCATGCTTCACTTATATTATTTTGAGAGTCTTAAAAATAGTATGGCAATTCGCTTAGGTTATGAATTTAGTCCTAATATGATGAGTATTCAAGAGGGATATAATAAAAACTTTCATGGAAGATCATTGAATATATGAGAAGTTTTATTCCTTGAATTTGTTTTGATATATAAAGATGGTGATATTAGAGTCATGCTAGTGAGTAATTGTGGATTAGTAAGAATATTTGTGTTAAGGTTTGTGATTCCCGAAGCATGCACGTATGGTCTCTCGTTATGTGATGAAGTTGGAACATGATTTATTTTTGATTGTCTTCCTTATGAGTGGCGGTCGGGGACAAGCGATTCTCTTTACCTACCAATGTATCCCCCTAGGAGCATGTGTATTAGTACTTTGCTTTGATGGCTAATAAACTTTTGCAATAAGTATGTGAGTTCTTTATGACTAATGTTGAGTCCATGGATTATACACACTCTCACCCTTCCACCATTGCTAGCCTCTTCGGTACCGTGCATTGCCCTTTCTCACCTAAGAGTAGGTGCAAACTTCGCCGGTGCATCCAAATCCCGTGATATGATACACTCTTTCACATATAAGCCACCTTATATCTTCCTCAAAACAGCCACCACACCTACCTATTATGGCATTTCCATAGCCATTCTGAGATATATTGCCATGCAACTTCCACTGTTCCGTTTTATTATGACACACACCATCATTGTCATATTGATTTGCATGATCATATAGTTGGCATAGTATTTGTGGCTTGACACCGTTCATATTTTTTATACATGTCACGCTAGATCATTGCACATCCCGGTACACCGCTGGAGGCATTCATATAGTCATATTTTTGTTCTAGTATCGAGTTGTAATTCTTGAGTTGTAAGTAAATAAAAGTGTGATGATCATCATTATTAGAGCATTGTCCCATGTGAGGAAAGGATGATGGAGACTATGATTCCCCCACAAGTCGGGATGAGACTCTGGACTTAAAATAAAAAGAGGCCAAAGAGCCCAAAATATAAAAAAAGAGGCCAAAGAGCCCAAAACAAAAAAAAAGAGAAAAAAAGAAAGAAAAAAAATAAAAATAAAAAATGAGAGAAAAAGAGAGAAGGGACAATGTTACTATGCTTTTCCACACTTGTGCTTCAAAGTAGCACCATGTTCTTCATATAGGGAGTCTCCTATTTTGTCACTTTCATATATTGCTAGTGGGAATTTTTCATTATAGAACTTGGCTTGTATATTCCTATGATGGGCTTCCTCAAATTGCCCTAGGTCTTCTTGAGCAAGTGAGTTGGATGCACACCCACTTAGTTTTCTTTTGAGCTTTCATACAGTTATAGCTCTAGTGCATTTGTTGCATGGCAATCCCTACTCCTTGCATTGACATTAATTGATGGACATCTCCATAGCCTATTGATTAGCGTCATCAATGTAAGACTTTCTCCTTTTTTGTCTTCTCCACACAACCTCCACCATCATATTCTATTCCACCTATAGTGCTATATCCATGGCTCACGCTCATGTATTGCGTGAGAGTTGAAAAAGCTTGACAACACTAAAAGTATGAAACCATTGCTTGGCTTGCCATCGGGGTTGTGCATGATAAATACTTTGTGTGATGAAGATAGAGGATGATAAGATTATATGATTTTGTAGGGATAACTTTCTTTAGCCATAATATTTTGAGAAGACATGATTGCTTTATTTAGTATGCTTGAAGTATCATTGTTTTTATGTCAATATTAAACTTTTGTTTTGAATCTTATGGATCTGAATATTCATGCCACAATAAAGAAATATTACTTGATAAACATGTTAGGTAGCATTCCACATAATTTTTTTTGTTTTTATCATTTACCTACTCGAGGACGAGCAGGAATTAAGCTTGGGGATGCTTGATAAGTCTCCAATGTATCTATAATTTTTTATTGTTCCATGCTCTTATATTATCCATCTTGGATGCTTTATATGCATTATTATGCTATTTTATATCATTTTTTTGGACTAACCTATTAACCTAGTGGCCACTGCCAGTTGCTGTTTTTTCCTTGTTTTTGTCTTTTACAGAAAATCAATACCAAACGGAGTCAAAACGAAATGAAACTTTTTATGATTTTTCTTGGACCAGAAGGCACCCACTAAGCTTCGGGAGGAGGCCAGAAGAGCTACGGGTGGGCCACAAGCTCACCAGGCGCGCCCTAGGGGGGGCACCCTCCAAGCTTGTGGGCCCCCGTAGCCCCTCTAACCCTAATCTCAGCTCCATAAATACCCAAATATTCCCCGTATACCAGAGGGCACACCAAAAATACTTTTCCACCGCCGCAAGCTTCTGTTCTCGTGAGATCCCATCTTGGGGCCTTTTCCGGTACTCTGCTGGAGGGGGGTTCGATCACGGAGGGTCTCTACACCAACCTTGCTGCCCTTCCGATGATGTGTGAGTAGTTTACCACAGACCTATGGGTCCATAGCTAGTAGCTAGATGGCTTCTTCTCTCTCTTTGATCTTCAATACAATGTTCTCCTTGATGTTCTTGGAGTTCTATTCGATGTAATCTTCTTTTGCGGTGCGTTTGTCGAGATCCGATGAATTGTGGATTTATGATTAGATTATCTATGAATATTATTTGAGTCTTCACTGAACTCTTTCATGCATGATTAAGATAGCTTTGTATTTCTCTCCGATCTATTGATTTGGTTTGGCCAACTAGATTGATCTATCTTGCAATGGGAGAGGTGATTTGTTTTGGGTTCAATCTTGCGGTGTGCTCACCCAGTGACAGAAGGGGTAGCAAGGCACGTATTTGTATTGTTGCCATTAAGGATAAAAAGATGGGTTTTTTACCATATTGATTGGATTTATCCCTCTACATAATGTCATCTTGCTTAAGGCGTTACTCCGTTCTTGTTAACTTAATACACTAGATGCATGCTGGATAGTGGTCGATGTGTGGAGTAATAGTAGTAGATACAGGTAGGAGTCCATCTACTTGTTAGGGACGTGATGCCTATATTCGTGATCATTGCCTTAGATATCGTCATAACTTTGCGCTTTTCTATCAATTGCTCAACAGTAATTTGTTTACCCACCATATGCGTTCTTTCAAGAGAGAAGCCTCTAGTGAAAACTATGGCCCCCAGGTGTATTTTTATCATATTATTTTCAGATCTATAAAAGCAAAAACCCAAAAACACCTTCCTGCAATTTATTTACTTTCATTTAGTTTTGCACTTTTATTTATCTTTTATACCTATCTCTATCAGATCTCATCCTTGCAAATAACCGTGAAGGGATTGACAACCCCTTTATCGCGTTGGGTGCAAGTATTTGTTTGTTTGTGTAGGTGCTATCATTGGAGACTTGTGTGTTCCTCCCACTGGATTGATAACTTGGTTCTCAAACTGAGGGAAATACTTATCTCTACTTTGTTGCATCACCCCTTCCTCTTCAAGGGAAAAACCAACGCAAGCTCAAGAAGTAGCAAATCGCACACGAATTAACTGTAGTAACCGTTTGTGTTATATTTTCTCATCGCAAATAGTTCATACAAGTGGTCTGTTTGCCACGTATCACACACATCTTGTTTACACGAATCATTTGTGTTCTTTTGGCTCATCGCAAACAATTCATCTATGTGAATTGTATGCCGCGTATCACACACATCTTGTTTAGTTGAACCATTTCTGTTGTGTTGCCTAATCGAAAATAGTTCATCCGAGTGAACTGTATGCCATATATCGCACACACCTTGACCTGGCTGACCATTTTTGTCATGTTTCCTAATTGCAAATAGTTCATCTGAGTGAACTGTATGCCATATATCACACACACCTTGGTATGGCTGCCCGTTTCTGTTGTTTTGGCTCATCCCAAACAGTTCTTATGGATTAACCGGATGCCACGCATCGCACACGCAACTATAATCTGAATCGTGTTTGATGTCTTCGCCATCGCAAACATTTTGTATCATTTTTGACAGTTTTTTACATCACAGTTTGCGATTAATGCATCGCACACAGTTTCTTCGAAGGGTCTATGATTTTAGTGTCACGTTAGCAGCATCCTGGAGTAGTGTGCATACTACAAGCGTGGTAACTTATATAGCCGAGGCATGGTAACTATTGACCCGACGAAAAGGCCGTCGGGACATATCAATATGGGATCTAGTTTTGAAGATCTCGCGCGACGAAACTATTATGTGAAAACGGTTTTTGCATCGGACCGACGGTTTGAGCTAGAAATGCACGTGGAAGAAGAATGATTCATCATAATGCAATTATGCATGTAGTTAAAAGAAAAGAAAGAAGGTGTGTGGTAGTTTTAGCTATGTGACACACGTGTGCCAAATATCACGGTCCTTAAATTTAATAAAAATGAGGATAAATCAAATCCTCATGTTTAGTAAAGGGAAAAACCCTATTTTAGGGCAATCCGCAAAGAGGACTCTCAAACCGCCCGCAACCCTCTGAACTGCTCGGTCCGGATGCCCTTAGCCATCCAACACGGTCCTGCATCGGTCCACTGACCAGTCCGGACATGCTATTTCCCACAAATTCACTTGAGGGCTTTGCAGGAGTCCGGATAACAGCATGTAGGACTCCGACACCCTGGCCCACCAAAAACCCATCCTGGACCCCGCGCCTCCATCCTCACATTATTCTCTGCATCCGTTTATCTGTTGCCTTCATCGCCGCTCCACCATCTCGACCGCCCGGACACACCCTTGCGAAAACACGATGACTTCTTCACCTCCATCGCTACACCAGGGCTCCACGCCACTTGTCCTCCACTGCTGTTCCACGCCTTTGCTTCCTCTGCCGCACAGGTACCATCCGTGCCTACAGTAGTCAACATGCCTGACAAGTGTTCGGTGATATGCTCGTGCTAAATTTTTGTGTCCCTTCTTTTATGAAGCAATGGATTCAGATATGGAGTACATGTACAAGCACTTTATTGAGTCGTCTGACGGCTCGTCTGACAAGGAGGACTACACGGATGAGATAATGATGATGTAGGCGGTCCTTGCAGACGCCGAGCATGCGGAAAAGCATGTTCTCAATTTCAAGGGATCAATTGAGGGCCATCAAGTGTTCAATCACAACATGGCATGTAGTCATTTGACGCCGATGGACGACTACTTTGCCCCAGTGTCGGTGCACTAAAACATGGGTGCCTTAGTACCCTGACTTGTGCACATGCAGTTGTAGCCTTCCCGACGGCAAGGCTTACCGGAGGACTACTGCAGACAAGATACCAACATACAAGACCGTGAAGAAGACCTCCCGACAGGTCATTGAGAAGTACTAAGTTATTACTGAAGGACAAGATTCCAGTTGCTGGCAAGCTCCGCACCGGCAAGCCAAGACCCGAGAAGCTCCTTGCCGAGAAGTATCCCCTTCTCACTTTTCGACCGCTCCACCTTATCGACCAACTGATGTCTTGGCAAGATTAGGTGTCGAGTGGACAGGCGGCTTGGGAGGATCATCAGGACGCGTGTCAACACCTTGCATAAAGGTCAACTTTATTGACACCCGTCTAGTGGACGTGTCGAGACAACGGGCTCGCCCGGACCGGCGGCACAGAAGGAGAGATGCCCTTTGCCAATGGATCATTATCAGCTCATGGTGCTTTAAATGTCCTTGTCCTAGTCCAGCAGGATTAGGTTGGATAGCATCGAGGCCACTATTCCATAAGATGTAATGACCATGTTGCCACTGTGGTGACCCCTTTTCGTCTATAAAAGAAGGCCCATGGCTACCTTGGCACGGTCGACACTTTGCTCACTCTTACATAGTAGCTGCACCTTGCATGCACCTTTCCGGCAAGCTGCACTTGTAACTTGAGCCCCAAGTCAATCCACCAAACAGGCAGGAGTAAGGTTTTGCGCCTCCACGGCGGCCTAAACCTGGGAAAACCTCACACGTGAACTTCTAGATTTGCTCTCCGTGCTTGTCGATCTCCCCAATCGAACTGCAAAAGGCCCTTTCTAGTCCCATAGATTGTCACACCCTGACATCTTTGGAGTGCCAGGCAGGGGGACCGCTTGTGTGGATCTACTCTAGCGGTTCTCATGCAAGTTTCGCCATCTTCTTCACCCATGACGCCCAAGACGAAGAGCGCGGCGGTGGGTGCACCGTCTGCCTCTAAGCTACTGCCTGATATGTCTCCGTCGTATCTATAATTTTTGATTGTTTTATGCCAATATTATACAACTTTAACATACTTTTGGCAACAATTTATATGATTTATTGGACTAACATATTGATCCAGTACCCAGTGCCAGTTTCTATTTGTTGCATATTTTTTGTTTCGCAGAATATCCATATCAAACAAAACCCAAATGAGATAAAACTTTACGGATTTTTTTTTTAATATATGTGATATTTCAGAAGAAGAATCAATGCAAGATGGTACTCGAGGGGCCCACTAGGCACCAGGGTGCGCCAGGGGGGCCTAGGCGCGCCCTGATGCGTAGTGGTCACGTCATAAGGCGGTTGTTGCCCTTCTTTCGCCGCAAGAAATATAATTAATGGATAAAAATCCCCTTAAAATTTCAGCCCAATCGGAGTTACGGACCTCTAGGAATTTAAGAAACGGTGAAGGGCTAGAAAACAGGAACGCAAAACAGAAGAGAACAGAGAGAGATCCAATCTCGGAGGGGCTCTCGCCCGTCCGCCGCCATGGAGGCCATGGACCAGAGGGGGAACTCTCCTCCCATCTAGGGGAGAGGCCAAGGAAGAATAAGGAGGAGGGGGGCTCTCTCCCCCTCTCTCCCGGTGGCGCCGGAGCACCGCCGGGGCAATCATCGTGACGACGATCTACACCAGCAACTTCGCCGCTGTCACCACCAACTCTGTCCTACTATATGCAGCGGTGTAACCTCTCTATTCCCGCTGTAATTCTCTACTTAAACATGGTGCTTAATGCTTCATATTATTATCCAATGATGTGTTTCCATCCTATGATGTTTGAGTAGATCTGTTTTGTCCTATGGGTTGATCGATGATCTTGATTGGTTTGAGTTGTATATTTTATTTCGGTGCTGTCCTATGGTGCCCTTCATGTCGCGCACGCGCGAGGGATACCCGCTGTAGGGTGTTGCAATACATTCATGATTCTATTTTGGTGGGTGGCTAGAGTGGCAGAAGCTTACGCCCGAGTAAGGGGGTTGTTGCGTATGGGATAAAGAGGGCTTGATACTTAATGCTATGGTTGGGTTTTAACTTAATGATCTTTGGTAGTTGCGGATGCTTGCGAGAGTTCCAATCATAAGTGCATATGATCCAAGTACGGAAAGTATGTTAGCTCATGCCTCTCCCTCATATAAAATTACAATAATGATTACCGGTCTAGTTATCGATTGCCTAGGGACAAATGTTTCTCTTGTGTTACAAAAAGCTTTCTACTACACTACTAAATTTATTACCTTGCAATTTATTCGTAGTTTTATTCTCGCAAAGTACTTCTAGTTTTATTCTTGTTCTAGGTAAAGCGAATGTTAAGTGTGCACAGAGTTGTATCAGTGGTCGATAGAACTTGAAGGGAATATAAATCCTACCTTTAGCTCCTCGTTGGGTTCGACACTCTTATTTATCGAAAAAGCTACAATTGATCCCATATACTTGTAGCTTATCAAGACCTTTTTCTGGTGCCGTTGCCGGGGAGCAATAGAGTGGAGTGAATATTCTCGTGTGTGCTTGTTTGCTTTATCACTAAGTACTTTTTATTTTCTGTTCTAAGTGATTCTCTATCTTTAGTTATGGATATGGAACACGAAATACTAAAAAAAAATAGTTGTACTTCTACTCATGGAGATGGGGAACCTCCTAAAACCCTCGATGCTTGTTATTTGAAAAATATTAAACACTACTTTGATAATCCTGAGAAAACCCCGTTCAACTTGATAATGGGAGACATGTTGGATCAACGTGAATACTTTAGGGATTATCGCTTGACGCAAAAAGGGAAACTCTTATGGGATCAAATTGATTATTTGCAATGGTATGCTTGGAATTTATGCTTGAGATATGATTATACATGTTGCTCTAGGATGAAGGCTCCACACCTTCCCTTTTCATGTGAATTTAATGATAATGAAACCTTGGCTTCTTATGCTAATGGTATATATGATTACTATGATGTGGAACGAATAGAAGAATTTGTTGCTTTTAAGGGTGCTTATGAAACTGAATCTCTGTTTGAGAAGTATGAATATTATGATGATGCTATTTATAGACCTGAAAATTTTGCTATACTTAAATATTTCTATGAGAATTATAAATACAATTCCGATATTGATGTATTTATTGAGAAAGTCTCCGCTGTCCAAGATGAGACTAATATTTTGCAGGAATCTATGGAAGAAGAAATTGATGAAACTGTGAGCTCATTAGATGAAAAAGATGAGGAGGAGAGCGAAGAACAAAAGGAGGAAGAGCGGATTAGCTACCCATGCCCACCTTCTAGTGAGAGTAACTCTTCAACTCGTACATTGTTTAATTTCCCTTCGTGCTTACCGAAGGATGAATGCTATGATAATTACTATGATCCCGTTGATTCATTTGAAATATCCCTTTTTGTTGAAATTGATGCTTGCTATGCTGGTGGCCATGATGCCAATATGAATTATACTTATGGAGATGAACTTGCTATAGTTCCTTATATTAAGAATGAAATTGTTGCTATTTCACCCACACATGATAGTCCTATTATCCTTTTGAATTCTCCAAACTACACTATATCAGAGAAGTTTGCTCTTATTAAGGATAATATTGATGGGTTGCGTTCTACCATTACACATGATGATTTTGATGAATATAATATGCATGTGCTTTCTGCTCCTACTTGCAATTATTATGAGGGAGGAACTACATCTCCACCTCTCTATGTTTCCAACACAATAAAATTGCAAGAAACTGCTTATGCTATGTATTGGCCCTTACTTGATGTGCATGAATTATTCTTTTATGGCATGCCGATGCATATGAAGAGAGTTAGACTTTATTGTTGCATGATATATATTGCTTTGTGCTCACTACTAAATTACAAATCATCGTTAATTAAAATTGGCTTTGATATACATTGGGATCCAGGTGGATCAAATACTTGAGCACTTTATGCCTAGCTTAATGGCTCTAAAGAAAGCACCGCCAGGGAGACAACCAGAAGTTTTAGAGAGTCATTTACTTCTGTTATGTGCTTTTATGAAGTTTAACAACAAAAAAAAATATAGAGGAACTTAAAACCTTTTTCAAAAAGAGAAGCGATCGGAAGGTTGTGCATTGGAGAAGTGAGGGTCGACCTTGAACACTTGTGTTCATGCTCATGGAAACAATGTAGAATTTTTCATGGAAATTTCTCACAAAAATAATTATCCCCTTGTACAAATCCATTTCATTATAAAAATAATGTGCCAAGATTTTTCTTTAGGATGATTAGATTGTTTGTTTGGTATGTACGGTGCAAAAATAGAAAGTTTTGCCGTAGTGTGTGAATTTACATTTTTACTGGAATGTGCAAAAATTCTGAAATTTTTACAAAGTATTGCCACACAAATTGTTTATTTTGTACTAAGTTTTCAGAACTTGTGGAGTTACAGAAGTATGGTCAATGTTCAGATTGCTACAGACTGTCTGTTTTTGATAGATTCTGTTTTTGATGCATTGTTTTGCTTGTTTTGATGGAACTATGGATTGTATCGGTGGTATAAGCCATGGAGAAGTTAGAATACAGTAGGTATAATGCCAAAATAAAATATGAATGGGTTTGCAATAGTACTTAAAGTAGTGATTTGCTTTATCATACTAACGGATCTCACGAGGGTTTTGTTAAGTTTTGTGTGGATGAAGTGTTCGAAGATCGAGGAGGTCTCGATATGAGGAGAAGGAGGAGAGGCAAGAGTTCAAGCTTGGTGATTCCCAAGGCACCCCAAGTAAATATTCAAGGAGACTCAAGCGTCTAAGCTTGGGGATGCCCCGGAAGGCATCCCATCTTTCTTCAACAAGTATCGGTATGTTTCGGTTTTTTGTTTTGTTCACGTGATATTTGTAAATCTTGGAGCGTCCTGTGCCTTTTATTTTTCTTTTAATAATGCACCATGCTGGTATGATATAGTCCTTGGTTGATTTATAGAATGCTCTATGCACATCACTTATATCTTTTGAGTATGGCTTTATAGAATGCATCATGTGCTTCGCTTATATCATTTGAAGTTTGGATTCCCTGTTTCTCTACATATAGAAAACTGTTATTTGTAGAATTCTCTTTTGCTTCAATTATATTTATTAGAGCATGCGCAAGTCTTTTGTAGAAATAATTAAACTCTCATGCTTCACTTATATCTATTTAGAGAGTCAACAGGAATTGGTCATTCACATGGTTAGTCATAAAATCCTACATAAAGCTTGTGGATCACTGAATATGATATGTTTGATTCCTTGTAATAGTTTTGCAATATAGAGATGATAATATCTGGGAGGTACTAGTGAATGGTTGTGTTTAGTAAAAATATTGGTGTTAAGGTTTGTGATTCCCGAATCATGCACGTATAGTCTCTCGTTATGCTAAGAAGTTGGAGCATGATTTATTATTGATTGTCTTCCTTATGAGTGGCGGTCGGGGACGAGAGATGGTATTTTCCTACCAATCTATCCCCCTAGGGGCATGCGTAGTAGTACTTGACTTTGAGGGCTAATAAACTTTTGCAATAAGTATGTGAGTACTTTATGACTAATGTAAGTCCATGGATGATACGCACTCTTACCTTTCCGCAATTTGCTAGCCTCTTCGGTACCGTGCATTGCCCTTTCTCACCTTGAGATGTGGTGCAAAATTCGCCGGTGCAACCAAACCCCATGATATGATACGCTCTATCACACATAAGCCTTATTATATCTTCCCCAAAACAGCCACCATACCTACCTATTATGACATTTTCATAGCCATTCTGAGATATATTGCCATGCAACTTCCATCATCATCATATACATGACTTGAGCATTCATTTTCATATTTCTTTGCATGATCGTAAGATAGCTAGCATGATATTTTCATGGCTTGTCCGTTTTTTGATATCCTTGCTATGCTAGATCATTGCACATCCTGGTACACTGCCAGGGGCATTCATATAGAGTCATATTGTTCTAGGTATCAAGCTGTAATTTTTTTTCTTTTGAGTTGTTAGTAAATAGAAGTGTGATGATCATCATTATTCATTATTAGAGCATTGTCCCAGTGAGGAAAGAATGATGGAGACTATGATTCCCCCACAAGTCGGGATGAGACTTCGAACAAAAACAAGGAGGCCAAAAAGCGCCCAAGAAAAAAAGAGAAGAAAATAAAAAATAAAAAAAATAAAAAAAAAATAAAAAATGAGAGAAAAAGAGAGAAGGGGCAATGTTACTATCCTTTCCACACTTGTGCTTCAAAGTAGCACCATGTTTTTCATGTAGAGAGTCTCCTATGTAGTCACTTTCATATGCTAGTGGGAATTTTTCATTATAGAACTTGGCTTGTACATTCCGATGATGTGCTTCCTCAAATGCCGGAGGTCTTTGAGCAAGCAAGTTAGATGCACACCCACTTAGTTTTCATGTCGAGCTTTCATACACTTATAGCTCTTAGTGCATCTGTTGCATGGCAATCCCTACTCCTCGCATTGATATCAATTGATGGGCATCTCCATAGCCCGTTGATTAGCCGTGTCGATGTGAGACTTTCTTATTTTTTTGTCCTCTCTATGTTTACCCCTATCATCATACTCTATTCCACCCATAGTGCTATGTCGATGGCTTGCGCTCATGTATTGCGTGGGGGTTAAAAAAGCTGAAGCGCATTAAAAAGTATGAACCAATTACTCGGCTTGTCATCGGGGTTATGCATGATAAATACTTTGTGTTAAGAAGATGGAGCATGACAAGACTATATGATTTTGTAGGGATAGCATTCTTTAGCATTGATATTTTGAAAGACATGATTGTTTTTTCGGATGCCTGAGTATTGATGTCTTTATGTCAAATTATAGACTATTGCTTTGAATCACTCATGTCTTAATATTCATCCCATGATTAGATTACTTGATCAAGATTATGCCAGGTAGCATTCCACATAAAAAATTATCTTTTTTATCATTTACCTACTTGAGGACGAGCAGGACTTAAGCTTAGGGATGCTGATACGTCTCCATTGTATCTATAAGTTTTGATTGTTACATGCTAATATTATACAACTTTAACATACTTTTGGCAACAATTTATATGATTTATTGGACTAACATATTGATCCAGTGCCCAGTGCTAGTTCCTGTTTGTTGCAAGTTTTTTGTTTTGCAGAATATCCATATCAAACAAAGTCCGAACACGATAAAACTTTATGGAGATTTTTTTTGGAATATATGTGAATTTTTGGAAGAAGAGTCAACACAAGACGGTGCTCGAGGGCCCCACTAGGCACCAGGGCACTCCAGGGGGGCCCAGGTGCGCCCTGATGGGTAGTGGGCACCTCGTAAGGCGGTTGTTGCCCTTCTTTCACCGCAATAAAGATAATTTATGGATAAAAATCCCCTCAAAATTTCAGCCCAATCGGAGTTACGGATCTTCGGGTATTTAAGAAACGGTGAAGGGCCAGAAAACAGGAACACGAAACAGAAGAGAGTAGAGAGAGAGAGAGAGATCCAATCGCGGAGGGTCTCTTGCCCCTCTGCCGCCATGGAGGCCATGGACCAGAGGGGGAACTCTCCTCCCTTCTAGGAGGGAGGCCAAGGAAAAAGAAGAAGTATGGGGGCTCTATCCCCCTCTCTCCCGGTGGCGCCGGAGCGTCGCCGGGGCAATCATCGTGACGATGATCTACACCAACAACTTCGCCGCCGTCACCACCAACTCTCTCCTCCTGTATGCAGCAGCATAACCTCTCTATTCCAGCTATAATTCTCTACTTAAACATGGTGCTTAATGCTTCATATTATTATCCAATGATGAATTGCCATCCTATGATGTTTGAGTAGATCTGTTTTGTCCTATGGGTTGATTGATTATCGTGATTGGTTTGAGTTGTATATTTTATTTCGATGCTGTCCTATGGTGCCCTCGGTGTCACGCAAGTGCGAGGGATACCCGATGTAGGGTGTTGCAATACATTCATGATCCTCTTATGGTGGGTGGCTAGAGCGACAGAAGCTTACGCCCGAGTAAGGGGGTTGTTGCGTATGGGATAAAGAGGACTTGATACTTAATGCTATGGTTGGGTTTTATCTTAATGATCTTTGGTAGTTCCGGATGCTTGCTAGAGTTCCAATCATAAGTGCAGATGATCCAAGTACGGAAAGTATGTTAGCTCATGCTTCCCTCATATAAAATTGCAATAATGATTATTGGTCTAGTTATCGATTGCCTAGGGACAAATCTTTCTCTTGTGTTACAAAATGCTTTCTACTACACTACTAAATTTATTATCTTGCAATTTATTCATAGTTTTATTCTCGCAAAGTACTTCTAGTTTTATTCTTGTTCTAGCTAAAGCGAATGTTAAGTGTGCGTAGAGCTGTATCGGTGGTCGATAGAACTTGATGGGAATATAAATCCTACCTTTAGCTCCTCGTTGGGTTCGACACTCTTATTTATCTAAAAAGCTACAATTGATCCCCTATACTTGTGGGTTATCACCGACCCAGACGCCTCCGGCGGACGGGGGCGGCGGCGAGCACTCTCCATGCCATTCTGGCGACAAGAGTCGTCACTCGGGCGGGAGTCAAGACCCGTGCATAGCTACGTCAAAAGGCGGCGTTGCGGCTCACAAGGTCGCCGCGGCTATGTCCAACGACAATGTCATGGGATCCAAGACTAACGGAGCTGCGGGGCGCACGCCGAGGCCATCGCAAGAAGGACACGAAGCGCTTCCCCGCAGCGATGTCGAATGTGGTCGATGTCTAGGCAAGGAGCATGTGCACCAATCCCATGGGGCGCTGATACGTCTCCAACGTATATATAATTTTTGATTGTTCCATCTGTTATATTATCAATCTTGGATGTTTTATATTCATCTACTAGCAACTTTATATCATTTTTTGGGACTAACCTATTGACATAGTGCCCAGTGCCAGTTGCTGTTTTTTGCTTGTTTTTTACTTCGCAGAATACCAATACCAAATGGAGTCCAAATGCCAGGAAACTTTTTGGAGAATTTTTTCTGCCCAGAAGGCACCCAGCAAGCCGAAGAAGTGCACGGGAGGAGGCCTGTGGGGCCCACTAGGCACCAGGACACGCCAAAAGGCCCAGGCACGCCCTGGTGGGTAGTGGGCACCACGGGAAGCTTCTCCACTGCCCATCAGCTCTATAAATACTCTAAAATGCCAAAAACCCTAGGGAGACGAGAGAAAATAGTTTACGCCGCCGCAAGTTCCAAAACGACGAGATCCAATCTAGAGGCCTTTTCCGGCACTCTGCTGGAGTGGTCAACAATCATGGAGGGGTTCTTCATCAACACCCTTGCCCCTCCGATGATGCATGAGTAGTTTACTACAGACCTACGGGTCCGTAGGTAGTTGCTAGATGGCTTCTTCTCTCTTTTTGATCTTCAAAACAATGTTGTCCTTGCTGTTCTTGGAGATCTATTTGATGTAATGACTTTTTGCGGTGTGTTTCTTGGGATCCGATGAATTGTGAGTTTATGATCAGATCTATCCATGAATATTATTTGAGTCTTGTGTGAACTCTTTTATGCATGATTGTTATAGCCTCATATTTATTCTCCGAAACTTTGGTTTGGTTTGGCCAAATAGATTGATTTTTCTTGCCATGGGAAGAGGTGCTTTATGATGGGTTCGATCTTGCAGTGCTCAACCTCAGTGATAGAAGGAGACATGACACACATGTATCGTTGCCATTAAGGATAAAAATACGGGGTCTATTCCTACATGAATAGATCTTGTCTACATCATGTCATCATTCTTATTGTATTACTCCGTTTCATCATGAACTTAATACACTAGATGCATGCTGGATAGCGGTCGATGTGGAGAGTAATAGTAGTAGATGCAGGCAGGAGTCCGTCTACTAATCTTGGACATGATGCCTATATACATGATCATTGCCTTGGATATCGTCATAATTATTTGCTCTTTCATTAATTGCCCAACAGTAATTTGTTTACCCACCATATGCTATTTTCTCGAGAGAAGCCTCTAGTGAAATCTACGGCCCCCGAGTTTATTTTCCTATCATATTAAACCAAAAATACCTTGCTGCAATTTTTCTTTCTTTATTTTATTTTGTGTTTTTATTATATCTATTTATCAAATCTCATACAATTTAATCTATCTCAATACCGAGGAAGGATTGACAACCCCTCTTACGCGTTGGGTTGCAAGTATTTGTTATTTGCGTGCAGGTGCTGTTTACATAGTGTGAGTGGATCCTCCTACTGCATTGATAACATTGGTTTCATAACTGAGGGAAATACTTACCATTGCTATGCTGCATCATCCTCTCCTCTTCAGGGAAATACCAACGCAGATACAAGCAATCAGGAAGAATTTCTGGCATCGTTGTCGGGGAGGATCAAGTCTTCCGTTCACGTGTCAATCTCTGGCACCGGGGAGACGCCATCAACATTTATCAAGTACTGATGCGGCTTGAAACTGCGTCGGTATTTCGCCAAAGAGGAAGGGATGATGCAGTACAGCTACGGTAGGTATTTCCCTCAGTTATGAAACCAAGGTATCAATCCAGTAGGAGAACCAAGCAACATTATGTAAATGGTACCTGCACACAAAGAACAAATCCTCGCAACCCAACGCGTAAGAGGGGTTGTCAATCCCTCCTCGGTAAAATGATAGATTGGTTTGTATGTGTTTGGATAAATAGATCTGAATAAAAAGCAGAATAAAAGATGCAAATAAAAAGTGCAAAAAAATATTTTTGGGTTTTTGGAATAATAGATTTGAAAACAAATGCGGTGCAAAATAGATCTGAAAGCAATATGATGAAAGATAGACCCCGGGGCCGTAGATTTCACTAGTGGCTTCTCTCGAGAAAATAACACACGGTGGGTAGACAAATTACTGTTGGACAATTGATAGAAGATCAAATAATTATGAAGATATCCAAGGCAATGATCAATATATAGGCATCACATCCAAGATTAGTAGACCGACTCCTGCCTGCATCTACTACTATTACTCCACACATCGACCGCTATCCAGCATGCATCTAGTGTATTAAGTTCATGGAGAAACGGAGTAATGCAATAAGAATGATGACATATGTAGACAAGATCTATTCATGTAGGAATAGACCACATCTTTTTATCCTTAATAGCAACGATACATACGTGCCTCGCTACCCCTTCTGTCACTGGGTGAGGACACCGTAAGATCGAACCCATCACAAAGCACCTCTTCCCATGGGAAGAAAAATCGATCTAGTTGGCCTAACTAAACCAAAGATTCGAAGAACAAATACGAGGCTATAAATAATCATGCATATAAGAGATCAAAGAAACTCAAGTAATATTCATGGATATAGATCTGATCATAAACTCAAAGTTCATCGGATCCCAACAAACACACCGCAAAAAGGTTTACATCAAATAGATCTCCAAGAGACCATCGTATTGAGAATCAAAAAGAGAGAGGAAGCCATCTAGCTACTGCCTACGGACCCGTAGGTCTATGGTGGACTACTCACGCATCATCGAAGAGGCACCAATGAGGATGTTGAACCCCTCCGTGATGGTGTTAGATTGGATCTTGTGGTTCTGGAACTTGCGGCGGCAGGAATTGTGTTTCATTTGCTTCCCTAGGGTTTCTGAAATATTTGGGTATTTATAGAGCGAAGAGGCGGTGTAGGAGACCCCCATGGGCCCCATAACCCACCAGGCGCGCCTGGGCTCCTGGGCGCCCCAGGTGTCTTGTGGTCCCCACAGGCCTCCCCTCTGGTCCTTCCTTGGCTCCCAAGTTGTCTTCAGGTCCAAAAAAATCCCCAAAAAGTTTCACTGCGTTTGGACTCTGTTTGATAGGGATATTCTGCGAAGTAAAAAACAAGCAAAAAAACAACAACTGGCACTGGGCACTATGTCAATAGGTTAGTCCCAAAAAATGATATAAAGTTGCTACAAAATAATTGTAAAACATCCAAGAATGATAATATAAGAGCATGGAACAATAGAAAATTACAGATACGTTGGAGACGTATCAGCCTTCCCAAGCTTAATTCCTGCTTGTCCTCGAGTAGATAAATGATAAAAATAGAATTTTGATGTGGAATGCTGCCTAACATGTTCATCACATATTCTTTTCTTTTGTAGCATGGACATTTGGACTTTTAGATGGTTCAAAGCAATAGTCTATATTTGACATGATAACTTCAATACTCAAGCATATCAATAAGCAACCATGTCTTTCAAAATATCAACACTAAAGAAAGTTATCCCTAGCCCATCATGCTCAATCATTGATCCATTCATGAAACACACTCGAATATTAGCTACATCCAATGCAGAAGTATGATCGTAGTGCTCCCTAGTTGGTGCTTTATAAGAGAAGATGGAGACTCAAGTAAAAATAAAAAATGCATAAAGTAAATAGATAGGCCCTTCGCAGAGGGAAGTAGAGATAAGTAGAGGTGCCAGAGCTCAAAGCTTAAATTGAGAGATAAAATATTTTGAGCGGCATGCTTTTCCCGTCAACAAAAACGATCGAGTAGTTCCCTACACTTTCCATGCTAGATATATCATAGGCGGTTCCCAAACATAAAATAAAGTTTATTCCTTTTTCCACCATACTTTCACACTCCATGGCTAGCCGTATCCACGGGTACCGTCCATACCAACACTTTCGAAGGAATTTATTATTTGACAACATAAAGTAAATTTCTTTTTCATTTCAGGACTGGGCATCCCTATTACCGCCACACTCTCGTGCAATGACAAGTGAATAAACACTCATCTTGAGAATAATACATCTAGCATGGAAAATATTGGCCACCCCCTGCCGCTTCATGAGCGGTACGAGCACACAAAAAGGAAATTCATTTCGAAAATTAGAGTTGGCACATACAAATTTACTTAGAACGGCACGGAAATACCGCATATAGGTAGGTATGGTGGACTCATATGGCAAAACTGGGTTTAAGGATTTTGGATGCACAAGTAGTATTTTTACTTAGTACAAATGGAGGCTAGCAAAAAGATTGAGGAGCAACCAACCAAGAAATGAAAATTCTCATAAACGAGCATTAAGCATAACTAACACCGAATAATGCACCACAAGTAGGATGTAATTTCATTGCATAACTATTGACTTTCGTTCTTCCATAGGGAATCACAAACCTTGACACCAATATTCTTACTAAAGCATAATTACTCACCAACATGAGTCATATATTACTATCATCATATATCAAAACTCTTACAAAGAATCAAGTTTGTTTTGTCCAATGATCTTCATGAAGGTTTTTATTATATCCCTCTTGAATATCTATCACTTTGGGACTAATTTCATATATTGCAATTGCTTTTGACAAGCTCAAATAAATTTAAGTGATGAACATGAGCATAAAAATTTTCATCTCTCAAAATAATATAAGTGAAGAATGAGAGAATTTCTTAAAAAATTTACTAACTCTCAAATTAATCTAAGCGAAGCATGAGAGTATTTCTTCAAAAAGTTTGAAGCACTCCGTACTCAAAAAGATATAAGTGAAGCACTAGAGTAATTCCATGGCTCAATTTTTTTAAGTGAAGCATATAAAGCAATTCTAACAAATCATAGCATAATTTTGGCTCTCTCAAATAGGTGTCTCCAGCAAGGATGCTTGTGACAAACTAAAAAGCAAAACAAACAAAGACTCATATAATACAAGACGCTCCAAGCAAAACTCATGATATGTGACGAATAAAAATATAGCTCCAAGTAAAATACTGATGGTCATTAGAAGAAAGAGGGGATGCCTTCCGGGGCATCTCCAAGCTTAGTTGCTAGGTTCTCCTTGAATATTAACTAGGGGTGCCATGGGGCATCCCCAAGCTTAGGCTCTTGACACTCCTCATTCCTTCATCCATCATGATCTCACCCAAAACTTGAAAACTTCAATCACACAAAACTTAACAAAACCTTCGTGAGATCCGTTAGTATAAGAAAACCAATCTTTACTTTAATTACTTTTGAAAACCCATTCAAATTTTGTTATTGCATTATAACTACTATATTCTAACTTTACCATGGCTTATACCCCCTGATGCAATCCATAGATTCATCAAAATAAGCACACAATGCAAAGAAAACAGAATCTGTCAAAAACAGAATAGTCTGTAAAGATGCGAATTGTTCTCATACTTACGTAACTCTAAAAATTCTAAAAAACTAGTAAATCATAGGCAATTTGTATATCAATCTTGTGTAAAAAATTCAGAAGTTTTCGTTGCATATGTGAATTTAAACAATTCTGTTACTGGATGCAAAAGTTTCTATTTTTAAACAGGATCAAATCAACTATCACCCAAAGCTATCCCAAAGACTTTACTTGGCACAAACACTAACTAAAACATAAAAAACAAAATATTAAAAGTAGAATAATTTTGCAAACACTCAAGAGAACAAAGAAAAAGGCAAAAAATAAATTTTATTCATTGGGTTGCCTCCCAACAAGCGCTATTGTTTTATGCCCCTAGCTAGGCATTGATAATTTTGATGATGCTCGCATGAAAGACAAGAATTGAAACACAAAGAGAGCATCATAATACATGTGACAAACACATTTAAGTCTAACATACTTCCAATGCATAGGGATTTTATAAGCAAACAAATTATCAAGACAAGAAATATATAGCATATGCAAGGAAGAAGAAAGAAACAATAGCAATCTCCACATAACGAGAGGTAAATTAGTAACATGAAAATTTCTACAACCATATTTTACTCTCTCATAATAATTATATGTAGGATCAAATTCAACAATATAGCTATCATATAAAATTTTCTCTTCATGATCCACATGCATAAAATTTTTATAATCATCCAAGATAGTGTGATTAACATCAACTAAAGTCATGACCTCTCAAAACCCACTTTCATAAAAAAATTCGTAAGATTGAGCACTCTCCAAATATGTGGGATTATTTTTACCTAAAGTTGATGCTCTTCAGAACCCACTTTCAATATTATTGCAAACATTATTATAAATATCATATTCATCATGAGGCTTAAATAAATTTTCAAGATCATAAGAAGAATCACCCCAATCATGATCATTGCAATAAGTAGTGGACATAGCAAAATTAGCATCCCTAAGCTTGGGGTTTTGCATATTATTAGCACAATTGATATTAATATAATTTATAGTAAAATCATTACAATCATGCTTTTCATTCAAGGAGCTATCATGAATCACTTCATAAATTTCTTCATCACAACTTTCAGATTCATGAATCTCAAGCAAAACTTCATAAAGATAATCTAGTGCACTCAACTCACTAGCAATTGGTTCATCATGATTGGATATTTTAAAAGATTAGCAAGTGGATGGGGATCCATATCAATAGATTTTTAGCAAGAGAAGATGCAAGCATATAGAAGGCACATGGCAACACAACCAAACAAAAGATCAAACAAGAAAAAGGCAAACGAAAAGAAGAAGAATAAAACGACAATTTTTTGTGAAGTGGGGGAGATGAAAAAGAGAGGAAAATGGCAAAAAATGTAAATTGCAAGGCGATGAGATTTGTGATTAGGAACCTGATAGATGTTGATGATGTCTCCCCGGCAACGGCGCCAGAAATTCCTTTTGATGCGGCTTGAAACAGCGTCGGTATTTCCCCAAGGAGGAAGGGATGACGCAGTACAACTACGGTAGGTATTTCCCTCAGTTATGAAACCAAGGTATCAATCCAGTAGGAGAACCAAGCAACATTATGTAAACGGTACCTGCACACAAAGAACAAATCCTCGCAACCCAACGCGTAAGAGGGGTTGTCAATCCCTCCTCGATGAAAAGATAGATTTGTTTGTATGTGTTTGGATAAATAGATCTGAATAAAACGCGGAATAAAAGATGCAAATAAAAAGTGCAGCAAAGTATTTTTGGGTTTTGGAATAATAGATCTGTAAACAAATGCGGTGAAAAATAGATCTGAAAGCAATATGATGAAAGATAGATCCGGGGCCCGTAGATTTCACTAGTGGCTTCTCTCGAGAAAATAGCACATGGTGGGTAGAAAAATTACTGTTGGGCAATTGATAGAAGATCGAATAATTATGATGTTATCCAAGGAAATGATCAATATATAGGCATCACATCCAAGATTAGTAGACTAACTCCAGCCTGCATCTACTACTATTAGTCCACACATCGACTGCTATCCAGCATGCATCTAGTGTATTAAGTTCATGGAGAAACGGAGTAATGCAATAAGAACGATGACATGATGTAGACAAGATCTATTCATGTAGGAATAGACCCCATCTTGTTATCCTTAATAGCAACGATACATATGTGCCTCGCTACCCCTTCTATCACTGGGCGAGGACACCGTAAGATCGAACCCATCACAAAGCACCTATTCCCATGGCAAGAAAAATCGATCTAGTTGGCCTAACTAAACCAAAGATTCGAAGAAGAAATACGAGGCTATAAATAATCATGCATATAAGAGATCAAAGAATCTCAAATAATATTCATGGATATAGATCTGATCATAAACTCAAAGTTCATCAGATCCCAACAAACACACCTAAAAAAGGTTTACATCAAATAGATCTCCAAGAGACCATTGTATTGAGAATTAAAAAGAGAGAAGAAGCCATCTAGATACTGCCTACGGACCCGTAGGTCTATGGTGGACTACTCACGCATCATCGGAGAGGCACCAATGAGGATGATGAACCCCTCCGTGATGGTGTTAGATTGGATCTCGTGGTTCTGGAACTTGCGGCAGCTGGAATTGTGTTTCGTCTACTCCCCTAGGGTTTCTGGAATATTTGGTTTTTTATAGAGCAAAGAGGCGACGCAGGAGACCCGTGGGCCTCACAACCCACCAGGGCACACCTGGGCTCTTGGGCGCGCCCTGGTGTCTTGTGGTCCCCACGGGCCTCCCCTCTGGTCCTTCCTTGGCTCCCAAGTTGTCTTCTGGTCCAAAAAAATCTCCAAAAAGTTTCACTGCGTTTGGACTCCATTTGATAGGGATATTCTGCAAAGTAAAAAACAAGCAAAAAAACAGCAACTGGCACTGGGCATTATGTCAATAGGTTAGTCCCAAAAAATGATATAAAGTTGCTATGAAATGATTGTAAAACATCCAAGAATGATAATATAACAGCATGGAACAATAAAAAATTATAGATATGTTGGAGACATATCAAGTACCCAATCACAAATCTCATCTCCTTGCAATTTACTTTATTTGCCATTTGCCTCTCGTTTTCATCTCCCCCACTTCTAAAACGTTGTCAGAAAAACATAAAAATATTTGCCTTCTTTCCAATTGCCTTTTCTTGTTTGCTTCTTTGCTAGCTTTGACCTATCATCATGAGTGATTTTGGTATGGCAGAAATAGATGATGGCGGAACTCCTAAAATTGGACGTTCTGGTAATCTGAATGCTAAAACTTTTGTTTTGGGACAAGGGAATGTTTTAGGAAAAGGTGCCATCCAAGAAATCTTTAATTGTGTTGTGATTTTGACTTGTGATGATGCTCCTATACTTTAAAGAACTAAAACTTATGCGGAAGCCATTTAAGCACTAGTTCTGAAACTTGAGAATATATTTATTCGTACGCATCCTAATTTGCAAAGATTGTTTGATGAGCTACCGGTAATAAAGGATCCTAGAGCTAAGAAAATAGCTAGCCTTGTCCTTATGAATGAATTTGATCACATAGTACGGGAAGCTAGAGAGATCTTTAATTTTTATGGTATGAACAGTGAAAAACCGGTAACAGATGAGATCCTTTACAATAGTGATTATGTTTTGAGACATTTGCTTGGCAATGATCGCATCTTTGATGAGAACCTTAAAAAGGAAGTTCCTGTTTTGGATATGATCCAACAATTTTTCAATGATGTTAATCAACAATATTCTTGGATCGTAGCCGGTATTCAAAGGGGATTTGCAAATGGACAACTTGATTATGCTAAAATTTCTATGGATAATGTGTTTCAAGTTATATTTGAAAACCCTCCTAACAAAAACACATCTATAGAAAATAAGAAGAAAGATGACAATACTTGAATCTATGCATTATGCCTAGATAGGGGCATAAAACCATAGCGCTTGTTGGGAGGCAACCCAATGAATAAAATAATTTTTTCTCTTTTTGTTTCTGTTCTTGTGTAAATACACAATTATGCCTCTGTTATGATTGTGTTTTTTATGTTTTAATTAGTGTTTGTGCCAAGTAATGCCTTTAGGATGGCTTGGGTGATAGTTGATTTGATCTTGTTGGAAAACAGAAACATTTATGTCCATTAGCAGAATTGTTAAAAATCATTGGAGCGACGCAAAACTCTGAATTTTCTACACAAGATTTATATACGAATTGTCTCTATTGTCCTTAAGTTTCAGAAGTTTTGGATATATATAAGTATTGGAAAAATTTAAGCATTTACACACTATTCTATTTTTGATAGATTCTGTATTCGTTGCATTGTGTGCTTTATTTTGATGAATCTATGGGCTATATCGGGGGGTATTAGCCATGGTAAAGTTAGAATATAGTAGGTATAATGCAATAAAAACATATGAATGGGTTTGTAATAGTACTTAAAGTAAAGATTGGTTTTCTTATACTAACGGATCTCATGAAGGTTTTTGGTAAGTTTTGTGTGATTGAACTTTTCAAGTTTTGGGTGAGATCACGATGGATGAAGGAATAAGGAGTGAAAGGAGCCTAAGCTTGGGGATGCCCATGTCACCTCAAGGTAATATTCAAGGAGAACCAAGCAACTAAGCTTGGGGATGCCTCGGAAGACATCCCCTCTTTCTTCTAACGACCATCGGTAATTTTACTTGGAGCTATATTTTTATTCGTCACATATCATGAGTTTCGCTTGGAGCGTCTTGTATTATATGAGTCTTTGCTTCTTTTGCTTTTTAGTTTGTCACAATCATCCTTGCTGGACACACCTATTTGAGAGAGCTATAATTATGCTATGATTTGTTAGAATTGCTCTATGTGCTTCACTTAAATTTTTTGTGCTATGGAATTGCTCTAGTACTTCACTTATATCTTTTTAAGCACAGTGGTAGTTTTATTTTTGAAGAAATACTCTCATGATTCACTTAGATTATTTTAAGAGTTAGTAAAATTTTAAAGAAATATCCTCTCAATGCTTCCCTTATATTATTTTGAGAGATGAAAATTGTTTTGAAGAAATATGTGCTCTCATGCTTCACTTAAATTTATTTGAGAGCTTTGTTAGTAGCAATGGTAAAATATGAAATTAGTCCCAAAGTGATAGATATTCAAGAGGGATATAATAAAAACTTTCATCAAGATCATTGGATATTATAAACTTGATTCCTTGTAATAGTTTTGAGATATGGAGATAGTAATATGCGAGTCATGTTGGTGAGTAATTATGCTTTAATAAGAATATTGGTGTTAAGGTTTGTGATTCCCTATGCAAGCACGAAAGTCAATAGTTATGCAATGAAGTTACATCCTACTTGTGGTGCATTATTCGGTGTTAGTTATGTTTAATGCTCGTTTATGATCATTTTTGTTTTTTGGTTGGCCACTTTTCAATCTATTTGCTAGCCTCCATTTGTACTAAGCGGGAATACTGCTTATGCATCCAACTCCTTAAACCCAAAGTTGTGCCAAGTGGGTCCACCATACCTACCTATATGCGGTATTTCCATGCCGTTCCAAGTAAATTTGTATGTGCCAACTCTAATTTTCAAAATGAATTTCCTTTTTGTGTGCCCGTACCGCTCATGAGGCGGCAGGGGGTGGCCAATATTTCCATGCTAGATATTTTATTCTCAAGATGAGTGTTTATTCACTTGTCATTGCACGAGAGTGTGGTAAGGTAATAGGGATGCCCAGTCCCGAAATGATTTTTTTAGTTTATGTTGTCAATAATAAATTCCTTGGAAAGTATTGGTATGGAAGGCAGCCGTGGATACGGCTAGCCATGGATTGTGAAAGAATGGTGAAAAAAGGAATAAACTTTATTTTATGTTTGGGAACCGCCTATGATCTATCTAGCATGGAAAGTATTGGGAATTCTCGGTCGTTTTCGTTGACAGGAAAAGCATGCCTCACAAAACAATTTTATCTCTCAATTTAAGCTTTGAGCTCTCGCACCTCTACAAATCTCTGATTCCCTCTGCGAAGGGCCTATCTATTTACTTTTATGCAATTTTTATTTTTATTGAGTCTCCATCTTTTGTTATAAAGCACCAACTAGGGAACACTATTATCATACTTGTGCATTGGGCATAGTTAATATTTGAGTGTGTTTCATGAATGGATCAATAATTGAGCATAATGGGCTAGGGATAGCTTTCTTTAGTGTTGATATTTTGAAAGACATGGTTGGTTGTTGATATGCTTGAGTATTGATGTCCTCATGTCAAATATAGACTATTGCTTTGAATCATCTAGAAGTCCAAATGTCCATGCTACAAAAGAAAAGAATATGTGATAAACATGTTAGACAGCATTCCACATCAATTTTTTTGTTTTTATCATTTACGTACTCGAGGACGAGCAGGAATTAAGCTTGGGGATGATGATATGTATCCAATGTATCTATAATTTTTTATTGTTCCATGCTGTTATATTATCAATCTTGGATGTTTTATGTTCATTTACTAGCAACTTTATATCATTTCTTGGGACTAACCTATTGACATAGTGCCCAGTGCCAGTTGCTGTTTTTTGCTTGTTTTTTACTTCGCAGAATACCAATACCAAACGGAGTCCAAAAGCCACGAAACTTTTTGGAGAATTTTTTCTGCCCAGAAGACACCCAGGAAGCCAAAGAAGTGCATGAGAGGAGGCATGGGGCCCACTAGGCACCAGGGCGCGCCAGAAGGCCTAGGCGCACCCTGGTGGGTAGTGGGAACCACGGGAAGCTTCTCCACTGCCTATCAGCTCTATAAATACTCTAAAATCCCAAAAACCCTAGGGGAGTCGAGAGAAAACAGTTTCTGCCGCCGCAAGTTCCAGAACCATGAGATCCAATCTAGAGGCCTTTTCCGGCACTCTGCCGGAGAGGTCAACGATCACAGAGGGGTTCTTCATCAACACCCTTGCCCCTTCGATGATGCGTGAGTAGTTTACTACAGACCTACGAGTCTGTAGGTAGTAGGTAGATGGCTTCTTCTCTCTTTTTGATCTTCAATACAATGTTCCCCTCGATGTTCCTGGAGATCTATTTGATGTAATGACTTTTTCCGATGTGTTTGTTGGGATCCGATGAATTGTGAGTTTATGATCAGATCTAGCCATGAATATTATTTGAGTCTTCTTTGAACTCTTTAAGCATGATTATTATAGCCTCGTATTTCTTCTCCGAAACTTTGGGTTGGTTTGGCCAACTAGATTGATTTTTCTTGCCATGGGAAGAGGTGCTTTGTGATGGGTTCGATCTTGCATTGCTCAATCTCAGTGACAGAAGGAGACATGACACGCATGTATCTTTGCCATTAAGGATAAAAAGATGGAGTCTATTCCTACATGAATAGATCTTGTCTACATCATGTCATCGTTCTTATTGCATTACTTTGTTTCTTCATGAAGTTAATACACTAGATGCATGCTGGATAGCGGTCGATGTGGAGAGTAATAGTAGTAGATGTAGGCAGGAGTCGGTCTACTAATCTTGGACGTGATGCCTATAGACATGATCATTTCCTTGGATATCGTCATAATTATTTGCTCTTCTGTCAATTGCCCAACAATAATTTGTTTACCCACTGTATGCTATTTTCTCAAGAGAAGCCTCTAGCAAAATCTATGGCCCCCGGGTATATTTTCCTATCATATTAAACCAAAAATACCTTGCTGCAATTTTTCTTTCTTTATTTTATTTTGTGTTTTTGTTATAGCTATTTATCAAATCTCATACAATTTAACCTATCTCAATACCGAGGAGGGATTGACAACCCCTCTTACGCGTTGGGTTGCAAGTATTTGTTATTTGTGTGCAGGTGTTGTTTACATAGTGTGGGTGGATCCTCCTACTGGATTGATAACCTTGGTTTCATAACTGAGGAAAATACTTACTGTTGCTGTGCTGCATCATCCTCTCCTCTTCAGGGAAATACCAACGCTGATACAAGCAATCAGGCACATGGCCTGCTGCTACGTCAAACTGCTGGCAAGCATCGACCGTGGCAGCATGATAGAGATGGAGCCCCTTCTGGATCTCACAGAAGTCGAGGCACCTCTTAGTCCTTGCACCCAGTCATGCCCACGTCGCCGACGGAGGCAATGTCGCAGGTGGAGCTATTTCTGAAATTTCCTCCGGCTCCGGAGAAGATGGATGTGTGGCGTGCCACCATCTAGAGCCTCGTGGGCTTTGCCAACAATGATGGGGCACAGCCGGTGGGGCCCTATCAGTGGCAGCAAACGGCGCCAATATGAGGGGCTGGTGAGCGGACCGTGGGTGGTGTGCAAATGTTGCAGTCTCCTCCCCGGCAAGTACTGCAGAGCCAGCAGGTCGACGCTTATGATGATATGTCTATGGCATCATGTGCTAACCCACAAGTATAGGGGATCAATTATAGTCCTTTCGATAAGTAAGAGTGTCGAACCCAACTAGGAGCAGAAGGAAATGACAAGCGGTTTTCAGCAAGGTATATTCTTCAAGAACTGAAATTATCGGTAACAGATAGTTTGATAGCAAGATAATTCGTAACAAGTGACAAGTAGCAATAGTAACAAAGGTGTAGAAAGGTATCCCAATCCTTTTATAGCAAAGTACAGGCCAGAAATTTCTCTTATATCAAGCAAAGCGTTCTTGAGGATACATGGGAATTCGTCTAGTCAATTTCATCATGTTTGTTTGATCCGTGTTCGCTACTTTGATAATTTGATATGTGGGTGGACCGATGCTTGGGTGCTGTTCTTACTTGAACAAGCCTCCCACTTATGATTACCCCCTCTCGCAAGCATCCGCAACTACTAAAGAAGAATTAAGATAAATCTAACCATAGCATGAAACATATGGATCCAAATCAGCCCCTTACGGAATAGCGCATAAACTAGGGTTTAAGCTTCTCTCACTCTACCAACCCATCATCTAATTACTACTCCACAATGTCTTCCCTTAGGCCCAAGTATGGTGAAGTGTCATGTAGTCGACGTTCACATGACACCACTAAAGGAAGCAACAACATACATATCATCAAAATATCAAACGAATACCAAATTCACATGATTACTTATAACCAGACTTCTCCCATGTCCTTAAGAACAAAAGTAACTACTCACAAATCATATTCATGTTCAAGATCAGTGGGGTATTGAATATCATAAAGGATCTGAACAAGTAATCTTCCACCAAATAAACCTACTAGCATTAACTACAAGATGCAATCAACACTACTAGCAACCCACAGGTACCAATCTGAGGTTTTGAGATAAAGATTGAATACAAGAGATGAACTAGGGTTTGATATGAGATGGTGCTGGTGAATATGTTGATGAAGATTGGTCCTCCCACGATGAGAGGATCATTGGTGATGTCGATGGCTTCAATTTCCCCCTCTCCGAGGGAAGTTTCCCCGACGGAATCGCTTCGCCGGAGAGCAAAAGTGCTCCTGCCGAGGTTCCGTCTCAAGAAGGCGGCGCTTTGCCCTGAAGCCTTTCTCTTGATTTTTTCTAGGTCAAATGGAATCATATAGCATAAGATGGCTTCGGTGGCCTGCAAGGGGCCCCGCAAGCTCGAGGGGCATGCCCTGGGGGGTATGGCACGCCCCCAGGCTTGTGGCTGCCTGGTGGGTCCCCCTCTGGTAATTCCTTCGCCATTATTTTTTATATATTCCAAAATAAATCTCCGTAAAATTTCAGGTGATTTGGAGTTGTGCAGAATAGGCATCTCTGATTTAGCCCTTTCCGGCCCAGAATTCCAGCTGTCGGCAATCTTCCTCTTCATGTGAAACTTGCAAAATAAGAGAGAAAAGGCAGAAGAATTCTATCATAAAGTGAAATAACAGTCCAAATTGCAATAAATATCAATAGGAAAATATGATTCAAAATGGATGTATCATCATCCGATCCGCGAGGCCGCCGGAATCGCCACCAAGATCAACGCCAGGTCATCAACGACCGACGTGCTGAGCCCGCCTGAACTACCATCAGTCGGGTGCGCGAGAAGGGCCAGTCATGAACGAGCGTGCGCCAGGGTTCCCTAGGTGCCTACCCTACGATGTGGGCTGCCCAGCGTTTACCCACGAGTTGCGGCAGGTTCAGTGGCCCTCTTCCCGAAGTTTCAAGCCTAACTTACCAAAGAAGTATGATGACAAGCTCAATCCGGTCGAGTTTCTCGAAATCTACACCATTGCAGTGCAAGCTGCTGGTGGCAGAGACGACAAGATTCTTGCCAACTATTTTTCGTTGGCACTCAAGCCCAATGTGAGATCTTGGCTGATGAACTTGCCGGAGCGCTCCATTTCTTCTTGGTCGGACTTGTCTCATGAGTTCGTTGGGACCTACATCCGGGGCCATGAACCTCCGGGATAGCCCAGCGACCTCCACTTGATTCCATAGAAGGATGGTGAATCCCTTCATAAGTACGTCCAGAGGTTTAGCCGTGTGCATCACAACATCCCCGACGGCCACCCCACCGGTGTGATTCCTTCATTCGACACGAATGTCCGCAATCGCAGGATGTGGGCTGAGTTGAACATCGAGCATGTGAAGACCGTCAACGACCTGCACGCCTTGGCGGACCAGTGTGCACGTGCGAAAGAGGGGAGGATGCCGGAGCCAATGTTGATTCCGAGGACGACGATGCGTCCACCCCAAAGAAGATAGACCGAAAGCGCAATCGCAGGCGCAAAGGCAAGACAGTGATGGCTGTTGAGGGTTCCAGCGGCTCCAATGCCACCAAGAAGCAGAAGACCGAGATCTCCGTCAAGGAGGTTACCGGATGCGCTGGTTGTCAGGAGGCTGCGACAGGTGAGAAGACTGAGCGCTCCAGCAAGCAGTACTGCAAGATTTACCGCACCAAGGGACACGACCTGCAGGATTGCCGGCAAGTGGAGCAGCTTGCCGAAAAGTAAAAGCAAGAGTATGAGAAGCGTGACAAGAGAAAGGCCAAGATGGCACCGGTGGATCCGGCAACAAGAACCGCGGTGGCCGTGGGGGTCCCCGCGCCAAGGGCCCGCAGGAGAAGGAGGGCGAAGATGATGGTGATGACAGCGATGAAGAATCTAAGGGACAGGAGTTCCAAAAGGCCGTAGGGGCCATGTGCGTTGATGAAGGTGCATCTTTGCACTCCTCTCACCGCCAACTCAAGCAGTGGGCGCGTGAGATCAATGTGGCTGAACCAATAGTAGAGGCGTAGAAGCCGCTCAAGTGGTCTGACACGACCATCGCTTTCGACACCAAGGACCACTCTGACCGCACCACTTTGGTTGGGTGTTTGCCATTGTTTGTTTCTCCAACAATTCGCAACCTCAAGGTCACGAAAGTGTCAGTTGACGGTGGGGCTGGCTTGAACCTGATCTCCCCCGACATGATCAGGAGGCTGCAAATCCGTGATGGAGATCTCCAAGAAATGGGAACATTTCAGGGGGTAAATCCGGGGAGGAGCCAACCCACCGGCAAGATTACCTTGCCGGTTACTTCTCGTACCGAACTGAACTACAGGACCGAGAAGGTCGTTTTCGACGTCGTCAAGATACCATTGCCCTACAATGGGATTCTTGGTAGTTGTGACACCCCGAGACCGATGCGCCAGTTGTCCTCCGTTTTTTCGCCATCGTTGCCATGTCATTCGCTTGCGTGTTGCACTTTGCCATGTCATCATGTGCATTTCATCCGCATGTTTTTCAAAACTTGCATCTGTCTGGGTCTCCGAGTTCTCTCCGTTGTCCGTTCTGAGCCCAGACACACTCGCACGCGCCCGCGGCATCTCCGAAATATTATTTTATAAGTGGCATAAAAATGTTCTCGGAATGGGTTGAAAGTTGGCGTGCGGTCTTGTTTTATTGCAGGTTGACCGCCTGCCAAGTTTCGTCGCATTCGGAGCTCGTTTGATAGCCCAACCGTTAAACATATAGCGACATTATAGCCGGTCAAACGTCGGACGTTTTCGGTCTTCGGAAACTGCCGCCAGGCCTCTCTCTCTCTTCTCTCTCGCAGCCCACGGCCTTCTACACAACCAATCTAGCCCACCTACCTCTCCTCCGACCGAAACTGTTGGATCGCGATGGGAGGGCTCCGAAACCCCCCAAAAGCCCCCAAATCCAAACCCTAGCCTACCCTGCTATAAATAGACATCCCCCCTCTCCATTTCGGGCAACCTACCCCTCCCCTACCTCCAACCGCCGCCACCCACGCCTTGTTTTCCACGCTGCCCAGCCCACCGCCGCCAAGTGTCGCCGCCTCCTCGCTCAGCCACCACCTGCGCCGCCGCTTCCCACCAACCATAGCGCGCCACCTCGCCGCGCCAGCTCCCCTCCAGCCACTCCGCTGCTGCCACCTAGCGCCTCCACCCCCCTTCCACCGCGCGGCCCTGCAAGCTCGCAGCAGGCCCGCCCGAGCCCATCTGGGCCTAAATGAGCCCACGGGTCATCGCCGCCCTGCACGCTCGCCTCCTCGCCATCGCGCCCTAGGCTCCCGTGCACCTCCTCTCGTTGGCGCCCGACCCCGCCGCCTGGACCTCGCCACCGGAGCGCGCCTCTGCCGCCGCACCTCGACGCGCTGCGGCCTCCCGTTGCTGCCTCACCGACCCCCAGAGTATCACCGCCGCCTCTGCAGGATCCCGTCGCCGGCGCCCTGTCTCCATCGCCCTAGCTTCGCGCCGACCCGCCGGCGGTCGGTCGTCGCTGGGAGCCCCCAGATCCAGCCGCCCTTCGACCAGATCCGGCGGCCCCGCTTGGATCCGTGCCTCGCAGCCCCACCGCACGTCGCCGGCGCCGCCATGGCCGGCCGACCCCGTTCCCCGAACCAAACAGGAGCCCGCACCGCACCGTCCCAAACTGCGAGATCCAGTTTTTCCGAGGTCCAATTTTTCCCCAAGTCCCCAGGAAATTCACATGTTTGTCATGTTGTAACTTTGTGCATGTTTGTCTGTATGAGATGATCTATATATGCAAATGTTCTGCTCTCTGTGCTCTTCATGATGGTGGTTGTTTCATTCATGTTAGGGTGCATCTTCATGTCTTAATCTCCGTTGCAAAAGTGCTTGCTGAAGTTAAGTGTTGAAACTGTTATAACTTGCCCTTTTGTTATTTTTCGTGTGATTTAATGCATATGTCACATGAGCATCTTGTCAACATGTGTTTGGTGCATTTTTATGTCCTCTAGCTGCTAGTATTTATTTCATGCCATGATATGCCATGATGTGACTGCCATGAGCTTGCAAATATGTCTAGTCAATGTTCCTGATTTCAGACGTTAATTTCACCAAGTTAAAACCGTCTGTTATAAAACTTGTCATATTGTCATGATGTTTGGCACTAATCCATTGCTCATATGCATATGATTCTTTGATGTGTATTGCTATATGTTATGTGTACTTTGATGCCATGCCCTTGGATGCCATGTGTAGTTGTTGTAGCATGTCTCTTTCTTGCTCTCAAGTTGCCATCATGATAAGACTGTCAATCTATTAACAACATGTTCCATTTTGTAAAAATCATACTAATTAATCTATGCATCATATGAAGTGGTGTTCATGGAGTAAGTTGGAGTATGCCATGTCTACTACATGCACATGTCCTTTTTGATAAATATTAAAATTTCTATGCTTGCTGTTATGTGCATCGCAAGTCAGCATCATGATGTTAATGTTTGTGTTCCCAGATTTTCAGATTCACGGTTGCATGTTGTCTTGATGATTCCCGTGAACCTGTTGCTCCTATGTATATGCCATGTTGTATTAGTTGAGCTCCATGATATGTAATTTCATACCATGCTTTTGTTTGCCATGATCTTGCACTGCATCATCTTTGTTTCATGCCTCCAATTTGTCATAATGTTAACTCTGCTCACATGTATGCCCAGTTTTTCACCATGTCCTAATCTGTGTTATAAAGTTGCTTTTTGCATTGATCATATTGGTTTAATATTGATGCCTATGAACCTAAACCTTAATGATATTTTAAGTATGTTATATGTACTTGAAGTGCATACCATGTTTGTGCAAATCTTGTTCCTGTAGCTTGTTGTTTTGATGCTTGCAAGATGCCTAGTTGCTGTTTCGTACAGTTTGTTATTTAAACTTGTTTCATGTGTATGTATTGAACCGTGGCTCCGTTTGGAGCATGATCTGTATGAAACTTGCTTGGTTTTGCATGTAGTTTTATCATGTCATGTTGCATCCTTGATTTGAGTATGTGTGCTTGATGTTTAAATGCATTTTGCATCAATGCCATGTTTAACTTGTTTTGCTCATATCTTCTAGGCCATAGCTCCGAATTAAATGAACTTTATATGTAACTTGACTAGAAAGACGTGTAGATCATCGTGGTGCATTTTAACTTGCTGTTTAACAACTCTAACATAATGTTTATTCAGATCCGGACCAATTTCAAAATTTGCATATGAGGACTTACCGGAATTGTTATATGTTGTTTCCGGCCTCATTTATACTTGCTTTGGTGTGATGTTCTTGTATGCATCATCTCTTGCCATGTGTAGCATCATGTAGCCTTGTCATACATCATACTTGGTTGAGCATCATGTCATGTTTATGTGTTGTGTGTTTTTGTTTGCTTCTTTCCGGTTGTGATTCTTCTCGATAGTCCCGGTTTCGTTGCGATTGTGAGGACTCGTTCGACTACGCTTGATTTTTCTACGCCCGTTCGTCTTCTTCATGGACTCGTTCTTCTTCCTAGCGGGATTTCAGGCAAGATGACCGTCACCTTGGATCTCACTACTATCTTTGCTATGCTAGTTGTCTCGATGCTATCGCTATGTCGCGCTATCCACCACTTTTATATCAAGCCTCCCAATATGCCATGAAACAACCTCTAACCTTTTTCACCATCCCAGCAAACCATTGTTTGGCTATGTTACCGCTTTGCTCAGCCCCTCTTATAGCATTGCTATTTGCAGGTGCAGTTGCAGGTTGTTCCATGTTGGAACATGGATATCTTGGAATATCACAATATCTCTTATTTAATTAATGCACATATATACTTGGTAAAGGGTGGAAGGCTCGGCCTTTTGCCTGGTGTTTTGTCCACTCTTGCCGCCCTAGTTTCCATCATACCGGTGTTATATTCCTTGATTTTGTGTTCCTAACACGGTCGGGGTTTATGGGCCCCCTCGATAGTTCGCTTTGAATAAAACTCTTCCAGGAAGGCCCAACATTGGTTTAACCATTTGCCTAATAACAACTAAAACTTGCATAGGGACTTCCCAGGCCCCGAGGATAATTAATCAACAACCCGGGCCAGTGCTCCTCATGAGTGTTGGTCCAAACTAGAGCAGCTTGCGGCGCCGCCCCTTGGCAACTTGGGGTATTTGGTCGCTGTAACCATAGCTCATCCGTCGTGGCCTGAGACGAGATACACGCGGCTACTATCAGGGTGTCGGCACATCAGGAGGTCTTGCTGGATTTGTTTTACCATTGTCGAAATGTCCTGTGAATCGGGATTCCGAGTTTGATCGGGGTGTTCCGGGATGGAGGATTTTCCTCCGCTGATCGTGAGAGTTTGTGATGGACTAAGTTGGGACACCACTACAGGGTTTAATCTTTCGAAAGCCATGCCTGCGGTTATGTGGCAGATGGGAATTTTTAATATCCGGTTTTAGAGAACTTGACACCAGATCTGAATTAAAATACACCAACCGCGTGCGTAACCGTGACCGTCTCTTTTCGAGTGAGTTAGAGAAGAGAACACGGTGGGGTTATGTTTGACTCGTAAGTAGTTCAGGATCACTTCTTGATCATTACTAGTTTGCGACCGTTATGCGTAGTTTCTCTTCTTACTCTTGTACTCGTAAGTTAGCCACCATACAAATGCTTAGTGCTGCTGCAACCTCACCACTTATCCTTTCCTTACCCATAAGCTTTGCTAGTCTTGATACCCATGGTAATGGGATTGCTGAGTCCTCGTGGCTCACAGATTACTACAACAACAGTTGCAGGTACAGGTAATGCGATGATCTAACGTGAGAGCGATGCTTGCTTGTTTTCGAGTTCTTCTGCTTCTTCTTCGATCAGAGGATAGGTTCCTGGTCGGCAGCCTGGGCTAGCAGGGTGGATGTCGTTTGTGTTTTCTGTTTGATTTCATCTGTAGTTGGATGCCTCTCTTCTGTATGATGTTTGTTGTATTCATGTGGCATCTATATGCCTTTGTATGTATCCTCATCTATTATGTAATGGTACGATGTAATGATATCCACCTTGCAAAGCATCTTCAATATGCGCTTCTATCCTTGGTGGGACCTTCGAGTTCCTCAAGGATAGGGACGCATATTGGGCGTGACAGTAGTCCAGCCCTCGCAAAGTTCATGGCAGTATCTGGCATCAAGGCACCTAGTCCTGCCGGCAAAGCTCCCGGGGGAGGAAAGAAGAAGTCTAGAAAGACCTCTGACAAGGACTCCAGGAAGCGCACCTCTTGGGAGTGTTGTGGGCCCGTTGAGGACGTGCCAGAGAGCTCTACCGACAAGAGCAAGAAGACCAAAGCCTCACCACCTGCTACGAAGCATGTCTCTGCAAGGGAGGATGGCACTGGCGGTACCTTTATTGTGAGTGCTACCCTTGATGGCAAATAGGAAAGCGCGCTCGTTGCCTTCCTGCGGGGAAATATTGATGTGTTTGGATGGCAACCATCTAATATCCCTGGCATTCCCAGGGAGGTGATTGAGCACCACCTTGCCATGTGCCCTAATGCGAGACCCGTCAAGCAGAAGGTCAGGAAGCAGGCTTTGGAGCGGCAAGAGTTCATTGCCCAAGAACTCCAAAAACTAGATGTAGTAGGCTTAGTTAGAGAAGTGCTACACCCAACTTGGTTGGCAAATCCCGTGGTCGTTCGCAAGGCAAATGGGAAGTGCAGGCTTTGTATTGACTTCACTGATATAAACAAAGCATGCCCAAAGGATTCCTTCCCTTTGCCGCGGATTGATCAGATTGTGGACTCCACCGTCAGCTGTGACCTGCTCTCTTTTCTTGATGCCTACTCTGGTTATCATCAGATCTTCATGGACAAGGAAGATGAGGAGAAGACGACATTCATTACTCCATGTGATACATACTATTTTGTACGCATGCCTTTTGGATTAAAGAGTGCTAGAGCGACATTTCCAAGGGCTGTGCAAATTAGTTTTGGTTCTCAGCTACACAGAAATTTGGAAGCCTATATGGATGATATAGTGGTCAAAACCAGGCACAAGGATTCACTGATCCAAGACTTATAAGAGACATTTGCAAACTTGCGCAAGATCCACTGACCTTGTCGGCACACGACGCAACAAGCTCTTCGGCAGCCTTGGTGTCCACTCCTTTCGGCAAGCTCTTGATGGCCTCGGATATGTCGATGCCAGGGTTCTGGTACACCACTTTGACGAGCACCTTGAAGAGGACGTCCCGACAAAGCCCGCGGGATTCGCTGGCAAGATATGTGCCTCGAGTCTCCTGTTGCTTCTCTAGCGCCTTGACCAGACTCTCGAAGAATAAAGTGAGCCTGGCGCTGGCGGCATCCCTTTCATTGGTGGAGAAGTGGTATTCTGGCAAGTCCATGGCGGATAATTGCGCAGTGAGGTTCCCCACACCTGCCACAAGACGGTCAGTCCAAAGTTTGTAGGAGCCCTTTGACAAGGTCATCTCCCGCTCTTTGGCACTCTCAAGATATTTTTCCAAGGCAGTCAACTTCACCTTGTGATCATCAATGACGTCCTTGGCCTTGGTGAGTTCTTGGTTCTTGGCGGATATTGAGGTGTGCAGCTCCTCCAAAGCACTACTCGTCTCTTCTCTATCTGCTTTGAGCACCAAGACTTCCTTGTTGCTGACAGCAAGTTCCACCTCAAGCTTCTTCACCCTGTCCTCCAGCTCATTCTGGGCTCTGCGGCTTCGGCAACATTTACATCCTCTTGAATCTTGCCGGCATGGTCCACAACTTGAGCCTTGATTGCCTTTTTGTGCTTTCGATCGAGTTCCTGGGACTGTTGCACAAGGAGGGCTTGGACCTCTTCATCCTTGCCATGAAACTTGGCAGCAAGCGCCTATTCATGGGCGGCAAGCTCTTCTTCATGAGCATCGAGGCTTATCTTGCGCTCATTCAACTTGGCATCGGCTGCCGCTGTCCTCTGCGCGGCCTCCTCTTGTGCCTTTTCGGTTTCGGCCTTTTCCAAGATAAATTTATCCCACTTGATGGCGAGCTTCCTTTGGCGGTCCATCAAATCTTGGAGGTACTTCGAATACCAAATCCGTGTATTCTCCACACACTTCTAGAACTCATCTTTTGCCTTGCCGATGACAGCCGCTCTGGAGTTCAAGATCTTCGTTCGGCTGCAGTAGTGTGATTGGAGTTTCTTGAAGTTGGCGCTCATGGCCTTAAGGAGCTTCTGTTCTTTGGATCCACTACTGCTGGCGCACGGTTCATCGACAACTTAAGCCCAGCTGTAGTGATGACCTCATCATCAAAAGCTTCTCCTTCAGTGGGTGCGTCGATGCCTGACGTCCCAGGGATGATGACAAACAGGTTGGCGCCAATCTTTTGGTACCTACTTGATGGAGGTATTTCATATGTCAAAGGGTGGTCATCAACAACTGCCTTGCCGGCAGTGACCACCCTCATGGCCGAGTCAACCCTTGGCGCTCCTCGGGAAGAAATGCTACCAGTGGTCTCGGCACTCTTATTGCTAACCTCCTTAGTGGTATCCTTGGCGACCCCCTCGTCAGTGGTCTTGGTGGCTTTGTTGGCGGCAATATTGTTAGCTTCGTTAGCAGCATCCTTTGCGATCCCCTCGATGGTGGTGTCTATGTCCATGTCATCAGTTGAGGGGGGAACTGAGAAGAAGGAGAAGGGATGGAGTCAAGTTCAAGAAACCAAAAATGATTAAGGAATGGGATTTCTTGACACAAATGACTTACCAGACTGGGTTTATAGAGGAGGAACAACTTCCCCTTCGACAACTTTGGTTGTCGTCACCTGGTTTCCTGCAGAGTCACTTGCCGACACATCATCAGTGCAGACAGGCTCGTCGGTAGAGGTCCTTGCTGGAGAGTTGGTTTCCACTGCAGTGGTCGATGGAGGCGTCACGACAAGATCTGCCTCCGGGCGTTCTTCTTCTTCATGGCGCTCTTCTCCTGCTCCCTTGATGATGTCAGCAATGACACCCTCAACGCCAATGCTCGCCAAAGGAAAGGAGATAGTGGCCTCACACTGGGGCCTGCGCTGGGGGCTGATGATCATCACGTCTGCATCAGGCACTGAGCTTGTCATCGGCCCATCCTCCACTGTGGTCCTCGCCTTCTTCTCCATCCTTTGCGCCAAGGTCAGTTCTTCACTGTCAAATTGGAGCGAAGCAGGACAAATCAGATAGACAAAAACAATGTATCAAGAATTGATAGAAATAGTTGGCACATACTCTTCGTCTTCCTCGTTGCTAAGGATAGATAGGTCGTATTCACCCTCGGGTCTAGTGCTAGAGGTAGGAGGCGGAGTGGGAGTCCTGGATCGCTTGGTTGCCGTAGGTGCGGCAGGTTGAGAGGACCCGGCTACTCCAATAGTCGACACGGTTGACTTCCTCGAAGAGGCGCGTCGCATTTGCTGTTGTTGAGGAGTTTGGTGTCGACATCCTTGCTACCCAGTGGCCCTGGCGGCCATTCCCTTGTCAACCACTTTTTCACCTGAAGGTGGAGGATCTACTAGCTCTCTAGAGACAGCTTTCCGGAGGGCGCGAGGTTTCCTTCCCGGAATAGGGGGAATAGGGGGCTTCCTGTGCACTTGCTCCTCAATGTTTTCTTTGCCTCATTCTCTGGCAAGATTTTCCGGTGACTCATCTATTGGTTGATACCTCTCCATCGTATCTAGTTTTCCAAACTCTTTTGCCCTTGTTTTGGACTCTAACTTGCATGATTTGAATGGAACTAATCCGGACTAACGCTGTTTTCAGCAGAATTGCCATGGTGTTATTTTTGTGCAGAAATCAAAGTTCTCGGATTAACCTGAAAATTTACGGAGATTTTTTGTGGAATATATAAAAAATACTGGCGGAAAATGATACCAGAGGGGGCCCACCCAGGAGCCACAAGCTCTGGGGGCGCGCCTACCCCCCAGGGCACGCCTCCCAGGCTTGTCGGCCCCCTAGACCTTCGACAACCCTAAGTCCAACTCCATATATACTTATTCAAGGAGAAAGAAATCACAGAGAAGGATTCATCATGTTTTATGATACGGAGCCGCTGCCACTTCCTGTTCTTCATCGGGAGGGCTGATCTAGAGTCCGTTCGGGGCTCCGGAGGGGGGAATCCGTTGCCGTCATCATCATCAACCTTCCTCCATCACCAATTTCATGATGCTCACCGCTGGGAGTGAGTAATTCCTTCGTAGGCTTGCTGGACGGTGATGGGTTAGATGAGATTTATCATGTAATCGAGTTAGTTTTGTTAGGGCTTGATCCCTAGTATCCACTATGTTCTGAGATTCATGTTGCTATGACTTTGCTATGCTTAATGCTTGTCACTAGGGCCTGAGTGCCATGATTTCAGATCTGAACCTATTATATTTTCATGAATATATGTGTGTTCTTGATCCTATCTTGCAAGTTGTAGACACCTATTACGAGTTATGATCCACATACCCCAAGGTGACAATAATTGGGATTCTTTCCGGTGATTACCGTAGTTTGAGGAGTTCATGTATTCACCAAGTGCTAATGCTTTGTTCTAGTTCTCTATTAAAAGGAGGCCTTAATATCCCTTAGTTTCCTTATGGACCGCGCTGCCATGAGAGGGTAGGACAAAAGATGTCATGCAAGTTCTTTTCCATAAGCACGTATGACTATATACGGAATACATGCCTATATTACATTGATGAATTGGAGCTAGTTCTGTGTCGCCCTAGGTTGTAACTGCTACATGATGAATATTATCCGACACAATTATCCATCGTTGATCCAATGCCTACGAGCTTTTCACATATTGATCTTTGCTAAGTTACTTTTGTCGTTGCTGCTGTTACAATCACTACAAAACTGCTACTGTTACCGTTACTATCATACTACTTTGCTACTAAATACTTTGCTACAGATATTAAGTCTTTCAGGTGTGGTTTAATTGACAACTCAACTGCTAATACTTGCGAATAGTCTTTGGCTCCCTTGTGTCGAATCAATAAATTTGGGTTGAATACTCTACCCTCGAAAACTGTTGCGATCCCCTATACTTGTGGGTTATCAAGACCTTTTTCTGGCGCCGTTGCCGGGGAGCATAGCTCTATTTGCTGATTCACTTGGGATTTATATCTGTTGAGCACTATGAAGAATCTGAAAGATACCAGAACGAAGATTGTTCCCTCTAAGATGAGGGAAGGTAAGGAACTGCCATCACACTCTGCACTTGATTCACCTTCTGATTTGAGTAAGCTTGCGACACCACCACCTGCTATTAATCCTGATATGTCGCAAGTAATCGATGATGCTACTTCTACTATGAATGATGCTTATGATGATACTAGTACTTTGCTTGATAAGACGGTGCCACTGGGTGAATTTGTTGATGAACAACTTTCTAGGGTTAATTTAATTGAGAATGCTGAAACTGATGATATTTCTAAAACTGATGAAATTACTAAAACTAAAAACTATGAAACACCTATTAGACCTAGCACTCCTAGATATGAATTGCCCGATATACCTGAGGGTTATGTTATGGATGGAGAGGTCGCTAGGGACTTTCTTGCTTGTAAGGATAGAGATGATCTTAAGAAATTACTATGTAAGTGGAAAGAAAAATCTTTGAATGCTAGAATGCAATATGATCCTCAGTTTGCTACTTCACCTATCTTTGTTACTGATAAGGATTATGAATTCTCTGTTGATCCTGAGTTAATTACTTTGGTTGGATCTGATCCTTTCCATGGTTATGAAACTGAAACTGTTGTGGCACATCTTACTAAACTGAATGATATAGCTACCCTATTTTCTCATGAGGAAAAAATTCGCTACTACTATATTATTAAGTCATTTCCTTTCTTGTTAAAGGGTGATGCTAAGATATGGTTTAATTCTCTTGCTCCTGGTTGTGTGCGCAGTCCCCAGGATATGATATATTACTTCTCTGAAAAATATTTTCCTGCTCATAAGAAACAAGCTGCTTTAAAGGAAATATTTAACTTTGTGCAAATTGAAGAAGAGACTCTTCCACAAGCTTGGGGGAGGGTTCTCCAATTACTTAATGCTTTGCCTGGTCATCCTCTCAAGAAAAATGAAATACTTGATACATTTTATAATGGACTAACCGATGCCTCCAGGGACCACATAGATAGTTGTGCTGGTTGTGTTTTCAGGGAACGAACTATTGAACAAGCTGAAGAATTATTGAATAATATATTGAGTAATGATAATGATTGGACTCTTCCCGAACCACCGCCTAAGCCAACTCCAAAGAAGAGGGGTATTCTATTTCGCAGTCCCGAAGATATGCAAGAGCCAAAGAAATCTATGAAAGAAAAATGTATTAAAGCTGAAGATGTCAATAATTTACCACCTATTGGAGAAATACATGGTCTCAAAACCCCGACATAGGTAGTGGAGGTAAATTCTCTCTATAGATTTGATGAAGGTGATTTTCCTTATACTAAATCTGCTAGTCAATGCATGGATGAATTTGATAACTTTATTGTTAAACAAGAAAACTTCAATGTATATGTCAGTGGACAACTGAAACAAAATGCTTATATGATTGAACGCTTGAGTGATTATATGTTTAGAACTGTTAATGATGTTAGGGGTGTGAGTAAACATGCATCCATGATAAAAACTCAACTAGAACAAGTCCTCAAAGCACAAAATGATTTGCTTAATGAGATGAACAATAAGAAAAATGATCATGCTGTTAGATTTGTGACTAGGGGTGGTAATATGACTCGGGAAACTTTGTATCCAGAAGGTCACCCTTAGAGAATTGAACAAGATTCTCAGAGAATTAATGCTGATGCACCTAGTCCATCCAAAAATAAGAAGAAAGATGAGAGGACTTTGCATGCTTCTAGTGAACCTATTATAGACACACCTGAGAATCCAAATGATATTTCTATTTCTGATACTGAGACACAATCTGTTGATGAACATGAACCTAGTCATAATGATAATGATGATGTTCATGTTGATGCTCAACCTAGTAATGGTAATGATGTGGAGATAGAACCTGTTGTTGAATTTGATAACCCACAACCCAAGAATAAAAGATATGATAAGAGAGACTTCATTGCTAGGAAACATGGTAAAGAAAGAGAACCATGGGTTCAGAACCCATGCCCTTTCCTCCGAAAGCTTCAAAGAATAAATATGATGAAGAATTTGAGCGCTTTGTTGAAATGCTTAGACCTGTCTTTTTGCGCCTTTGTTTGACTGATATTCTGAAAATGTCTCCTTATGCTAAGTATATGAAAGATATTGTCACAAATAAAAGAAAGATACCGGAAGCTAAAATTTCCACCACACTGGCTAATTACACATTTAAGGGTGGAATACTAAAGAAACTAGGAGACCCAGGAATTCCAAGTATACCATGCTACCTTAAAAGAAACTATGTTAAAACTGCTTTATGTTATTTGGGAGCTGGTGTTAGTGTTATGCCTTTCTCTTTGTATCAAAGACTTGATTTGAATAGGTTGACACCAACTGAAATCTCTTTGCAAATGACTGATAAATCAACTGCTATACCCATCGGTATTTGTGAGGATGTGCCTGTCGTAGTTGCAAATGGACTTTGTTATTCTTGATCTTAACGGACTTTGCTATTCTTGATATACCCAAGGACGAAAGTCTGTCGATCATCCTTGGTAGACCCTTTTTGAACACCGCAGGGGCTGTTATTGATTGCAACAAAGGCAATGTCACTTTTCATGTTAATGGTAATGAGCATACGGTACACTTTCCGAAGAAACAACCTCAAGTGAATAGTATCAATTCTATTGGAAAAATTTCAACAATTACTATTGGAGGTTTTGAATTCCCTATTCCTACTGTTAAAAAGAAATATGAAATTCTTATTGTTGGGGACATGCATATCCCCGTTGAGGTAACCTAGTGCTATACGAAGATTCTCCGGTTTCATGCCATTCGGTAGAAGTTTGTTAATAAGACTTGATCAACCTTATTAATGGATTCCTTTTGATGGGAATGTGATGGATAATTTAGTAAACACAACTTTCTGTACCCACTTCTTATTTTCTGTTATTTGGAATTAATAAAGTAGAAATGCCATGATTAGGTTGTTTTCTGATTTATTCGTGCAATAAAAAATGACCAGAAAATAAAGGTTCTCTAAGTGCCCTGAAAATTTTATATGATTTTTCTGCAATATTTCAAATTATTTGGCACTGAACACACCTCAGGGGGGGTGCACCTGTGAGCCACAAGCTCACAGGGCGCGCCCACCCCCCCAGGCACGCCATGCAAGCTTGTGGGGCCCAGGTAGGCCCCCTCACTTATTCCAGCCACCCATGCTCAACCCGCTTAAACCCGTGTTCTTGCTCATCTTGCTGCCATTTTCGGTCTCCTTGCTTGGAGCTCCATTTCTGAAACTATTTGGGAGATTGTTCATCGGTATGTGACTCCTCCAGTGGTCCAATTAGTTTTTGTTCTAGTGCTTTATATATTGCAAATTTTTACTGCTGTGGTGACCATGTTCTTGAGCTTGCATGTCAAATTTATATGGTTCAAAGTAGTTTTGTTGCATGATATAGCCTCTAGACACTTATATGAGTAGTTGCTATCATTTTTGTTGAGTTTGGTTCACTTTTATTTTGAGTCGCTAAAAATTTCAGAAATTTTCAGAGTAAGAGAATGTTTAGGAAGATGGTCCAAGGTGGTTCCTCGAAGAAGAAATCCCCAAGGCTCGCGATACGTGAGCCAGCCCTTGAACCACCGCGGGAAGCTCTAGTGCGACCTTGCGAATGGCCGTCAGATCATTTCATGACTCGCGTAGGTTTCAAGGAAGAATTTGATATGTACGTGCATAACGCCGGCCTGATGGATTTCTTGTTAGATAAGTGCGTGTAATACTACAATCTTACTGATTCTTTCGTGCAGAGATTTGAGTATTCAGTCCATCACAATACACATCCTGTTTTATTTGATCTTTGTGATAAATCATTTCGCATGGACCTTGAAGAATTTAATGAAGCATGCAAAATTCCGCAATGGGGCATTTATACTGAACCTCATAAATCTGATTGCATTGAATTCCTTGCTAGCATCACTAGGGGAGAAACTAGAAGCGTAACACAAGCTACTATAGGGAGCATTCACTTTCCTGCTTTACATTATTTTGCTCTCTTTATAGGTAGATGCATTAATGGGAAACATGACCATAGCCACCTTTGCTCTCCTGATTTAAGTGTCCTCAAGAGCGCGGTAATGGATGATAAACGATATAAGTTGGGGGCTATTGTTGCAAGGCAGTTACATAATAATGCTTTAGATGGAGATTTCTTTGGTGGAATTTATGCCACTCGTTTAGTTGATTATCTTGGGGTTCCGATAAAAGAAAGTGATGCTCAGTTGCCACCTGCTTTCCTTGATTATGATGCTATGGAACGTTTCCAATTTCTTGAGAGGGGCGATCTGCCTTTCCAGTACAGACTAATCTTTGACAGGCGTCACGTCTTCCATATTACACTTCCCGCTCCTTCCTTCTTTGACTTTTTGGTAAAATAAAGATATTTCATACTTAGAGAGGAGGCAAAGGAGTATGAGAGGGCGAGGGAGACCGCTCGCCTCAATGAGGCAGCCCTCCAAGCGGTGGCAGCCGCAATCCAGTTCAACCCCAACTACGACTTTGGATATTACCCCGGCCGGCCGTGGCCATAGACCAACTTAGGCCAAAAGCCTAAGCTTGGGGGAGTACGTATTTCTCACTGACATTACATTCATGTTCACACATTCCTTCCAGTTGTCGGTGGTCATCCTTTTTCATTGTATAATCCATGTTAGTTTATTTTTCTTGCTTTCTTCTTGTGTGTTTGAAAAAAACTTTGATAAAATCCAAAATTAATTTTCGCTTCTTTTTAGTTTTTCTTTCTAGCTTAATTAGTTGTAGTATTAAAATAAAACCCAAAAAGATTTCTCATTCTTCTTTTACTTGTTGGGAGTTTTCCCGTGTAAATAGTTTTTCTCGTTTTCATTTTTCTTTCGTTAATTTGCTTTCTTCAAGAGAAAAACAAAAACTCCAAAAATATTTCAGTGTGTTTGTTTGAAATTCTTTTGTTTTCTTTGGGTCGTAAGGAGAAGACCACGACGAAAATGTTGAGTGGCTCTCGTATGCATTACTGTTGATCTAACAAAGAGCCCATATTACCTTGTCTTCTCCTTTGAATAAATGTTTGCAGATTCCAGCTTAGTCCACAACATGTGCACTATTATTATTATTCACACCATTTGGTCATGCAAGTGAAAGGCAATAATGACGATATTTGATGAAATGATTGAGATGAAGAAAAGCTGGTATGAACTTGACCTATTTTGTTTTTGTAAATATGATTAGCTCATCGTTCTTGATTCAGCCTATTATGAATGAACATGTTGTAGTGACAATTAGAGATCATAGTTACTCATGCCATGCTTAAGTATATAGGAGTGGATAATGGTTTATCTTGTGTGTCAACATGCATTTAAAATGGTTGTGATGTAGTATGATATGATGGTATCCTCCTTTGAATGATTCAAGTGGCTTGACTTGGCGCATGTTCATGCATGCAGTTGAATCAAAACCAACAAAGCCTACATGATATTTATGTTCATGGTGATTTATATCCTACTCATGCTTGCATTCAATGTTGATTAATCCCAAAGCATGTTTATGACCGTTGTCGCTCTCTAGTTGGTCGCTCCTCAATCTATTTACTAGCCTTCACTTGTACTAAGTGGGAATACTGCTTGTGCATACACTTCCTTAAACCCAAAGTTGTTCCATACGAGTCCACCATACCTACCTATATGCGGTATTTACCTGCCGTTCCAAGTAAATTTGCATGTGCGAAACAATAAATCTTCAAGTAATAATCTGTTTTGTATGCCTGAATCACTCATGTAGCGACAGGGGGCTGCCAGTATCTTCCATGCTAGGTGGGTTATTCTCACGATGAGTTTATTCACTTGTCATTCACGAGAAAGTGGCTGGTAATTGGGATGCCCAGTTCCATGATCAAAATCAAATCAAAATATAATAATGAAACAAAACTCCCCCGGATTGTTGTTGGTATGGAGGGTACTCGAGGATTCGGCTAGCCATGGCTTGTGTTTGTTGGTGGAGGGGGAGTAAACCTTTACCATTTTATTTGGGAACTGCCTATAATGTGTCTGGCATGGAAGATAGTGAGATCTCTCGGTTGTTATGTTGACAATGAAAGCATGCCTCTCAAAATTATATTCATCTTTGTTTTAAAAGCTTCGAGCTCTGGCATCTCTGCAAATCCCTACTTCCCTCTGCGAAGGGCCTATCCATTTACTTTTATCATTGAGTCATCATCTTCTCATTAAAGCACTAGCTGGAGAGCACCACTGTCATTTTTATGCTTTGTTCTTAATTGATGTTGAGTATGAGTGTGACTGGATCTTCTTTACCATGAATTACAATGTCTAGTCAGTGCTTGAACTTCAGAGGTACTCTGCATTTATGTTTTGCGGTCTCAGAAAGGGCTAGCGAGATACCATTATACCATATTACATCATGATTGTTTTGAAAAAAGTGTTGTCATCTGAGATATCTTATTATTGCTCGCTAGTTTGTTATGCCATTGATATGAATAAATGTGAGACCAAAGTGTTATTGTGAATGTGGTTAGTTCATAATCTTTGTTGAAAACCAGAACATTGGTTAGACATATTTGCAACAACAAGATCAAACAGAGTTTGTAAAAGTTTTTCTTCCTCACTTTCAGCTTGTCAACGGAATTGCTTGAGGACAAGCAATGGGTTAAGCTTGGGGGAGTTGATACGCCTCCATCGTATCTACTTTTCCAAACTCTTTTGCCCTTGTTTTGGACTCTAATTTGCATGATTTGAATGGAACTAATCCGGACTAACGCTGTTTTCAGCAGAATTGCCATGGTGTTATTTTTGTGCAGAAATCAAAGTTCTCGGATTGACCTGAAAATTTACGGAGAATTTTTGTGGAATATATAAAAAATACTGGTGGAAAAAGATGCCAGAGGGGGGCCACCCAGGAGCCACAAGCTCTCGGAGCACGCCTCTCAGGCTTGTGGGCCCCCTGGACCTCTGGCAACGCTAAGGCCAACTCCATAGATACCTATTTGCGGAGAAAAAATCAGAGAGGAGGATTCATCATTTTTTACGATACGGAGCCGCCTCCACCTCCTATTCTTCATTGGGAGGGCTGATCTAGGGTCCGTTCAGGGCTCTGGAGGGTGGAATCCATCGCCGTCATCATCATCAACCTTCTTCCATCGCCAATTTCATGACACTCATCACTGAGAGTGAGTAATTCCTTCGTAGGCTTGCTGGATGGTGATGGGTTGGATGAGATTTATCATGTAATCGAGTTAGTTTTGTTAGGGCTTGATCCTTAGTATCCACTATGTTCTAAGAATGATGTTGCTATGACTTTGCTATGCTTAATGCTTGTCACTAGGGCCCGAGTGCCATGATTTCAGATCTGAATCTATTATGTTTCATGAATATATGTGTGTTCTTGATCCTATCTTGCAAGTTGTAGACACCTATTACGAGTTATGATCCGCATACCTCAAGGTGACAATAATTGCAATTCTTTCTGGTGATTACCGTAGTTTTAGGAGTTCATGTATTCACCAAGTGCTAATGCTTTGTTTTGGTTCTCTATTAAAAGGAGGACTTAATATCCCTTAGTTTCCTTATGGACCCCATTGCACACAAAACTCAACAAAACCTTCATGAGATCCATTAGTATAACAAAGCAAATCACTACTTTAGATACTGTTGCAAACCCATTCATATTATATTATTGCATTATAACTTCACCATGGCTTATACACCCTGATACATGAAGGAAATATACCCTAGAGGCAATAAGAAATTTGTTATTTTATATTTCCTCATATCATGATAAATGTTTATTATTCATGCTAGAATTGTATTAACCGGAAACTTGATACATGTGTGGATACATAGACAAAACACCGTGTCCCTAGTAAGCCTCTACTAGACTAGCTCCTTAATCAAAGATGGTTAAGTTTCCTAACCATAGACATGTGTTGTCATTTGATGAATGGGATCACATCATTAGGAGAATCATGTGACGGACAAGACCCATCCATTAGCTTAGCATAATGATCGTTCATTTTTATTGCTATTGCTTTCTTCATGTCAAATACATATTCCTTCGACTATGAGATTATGCAACTCCCGGATACCGGAGGAATGCCTTGTGTGCTATCAAAAGTCACAACGTAACTGGGTGATTATAATATGCTCTACAGGTATCTCCGAAGGTGTTTGTTGGGTTGGCATATATCGAGATTAGAATTTGTCACTCCGAGTATCGGAGAGGTATCTCTGGGCCCTCTCGGTAATGCACATCACAAGAAGCCTTGCAAGCAAAGTGACTAATGAGTTAGTTGCAGGATGATGTATTACGGAACGAGTAAAGAGACTTGCCGGTAACAAGATTGAACTAGGTATGAAGATACCGACGATCGAATCTCGGGCAAGTAACATACCGATGACAAAGGGAATAATGTATGTTGTCATAACGGTTCGACCGATAAAGATCTTCATAGAATACGTGGGAGCCAATATGAGCATCCAGGTTCCGCTATTGGTTATTGAACGGAGAGGTGTCTCGGTCATGTCTACATAGTTCTCGAACCCGTAGGGTCCGCACGCTTAACGTTCGATGACGATATTGTATTATATGAGTTATGTGATTTGGTGACCGAATGTTGTTTGGAGTCCCGGATGAGATCACGGACATGACGAGGAGTCTCGAAATGGTCGAGAGGTAAAGATTGATATATAGGACGATGGTATTCGGACACCGGAAGTGTTTCGGGATGCACCGGGTACTTATCGAGTCACCGGAAGGGGTTCCGGGCATCCCCGACAAAAGATATGGGCCTTATGGGCCAAGAGGGGAAACGCACCAGCCACAAAGGGGCTGGTTCGCCCCCTCATATGGGCTGTCCAAATTGGAGAAGGAAAGGGGAAGGCGGAAAGGAAAAAGGGAATAGGATTCCCCTTCCCTCCTCTTCCCTTCCTACTCCGAATAGGAATAGGAGAGGGGGGTTGGCCGAATTGGGAGAGGACCCCAAGTAGGATTCCTCCTACTTGGGGCGCTCCCTTGGCTGCCTCTCCTCCCCTCCAACCTATATATATGTGGGGAGGGGGGCGCCTAGAACACACAATAACAACTGTTAGCCGTGTGCGGCGCCCCCCTACACAGTTTACACCCCCGGTCATATTGTCGCGGTGCTTAGGCAAAGCCCTGCGCGGATCACTTCACCATCACCGTCACCACGCCATTGTGCTGACAGAACTCATCTACTTCCTTGACACCTTGCTGGATCAAGAGGGCGAGGAACGTCATCGAGCTGAACGTGTGCAGAACTCGGAGGTGCCGTATGTTTGGTACTTGATCGGTCGGAGCTAGAAGAAGTTCGACTACATCAACTGCGTTGTCAAACTCTTCCGCTTTCGGTTTACGAGGGTACATAGACACACTCTCCCCTCTCATTGCTATCATCTCCTAGATAGATCTTGCGTGAGCGTTGGAATATATTTGAAATTGCATGCTACGTTTCCCAACAGTGGCATCCGAGCCAGGTCTATGTGTAGATGATATGCACGAGTAGAACACAAAGAGTTGTGGGCGGTGATCGTCATACTGCTTACCACCAATGTCTTATTTTGATTCGGCAGTATTGTTGGATGAAGCGGCCCAGACCAACCTTACATGACCACGTTCATGAGACCGGTTCCACCGACAGACATGCAACTAGTTTTGCATAAAGGTGGCTGGCCGGTGTCTGTTTCTCCTACTTTAGTTGAATCGAATTTGCCTGCGGCCGGTCCTTGTTGAAGGTTAAAACAACAAACTTGATAAATCACCGTTGTGGTTTTGATGCGTAGGTAAGGACGGTTCTTGCTAGAAGCCCGTAGCAGCCACGTAAAACTTGCAACAACAAAGTAGAGGACGTCTAACTTGTTTTTGCAGGGCATGTTGTGATGTGATATGGTCAAGACATGATGTGATATACGTTGTTGTATGAGATGATCATGTTTTGTAAGTTATCGACAACTGCTAGGAGCCTTATGGTTGTCGCTTTATTGTATGAAATGCAAACGCCATGTAATTGCTTTACTTTATCACTATGCGTTAGCGATAGTTGTAGAAGCAATAGTTGGCGAGACGACCACGACGCAACGATGGAGATCAAGGTGTCGAGCCGGTGATGATGGAGATCATGACGGTGCTTTGGAGATGGAGATCAAAAGCACGAGATGATGATGGCCATATCATGTCACATATTTTGATTGCATGTGATGTTTATCTTTTATGCATCTTGTTTTGCTTAGTACGATGGTAGCATTATAAGATGATCCCTTAACTAAAATTTCAAGGTATAAGTGTTCTCCCTGAGTTTGCACCGTTGCGACAGTTCTTCGTGCTGAGACACCATGTGATGATCGGGTGTGATAGGCTCTACGTTCACATACAACGGGTGCAAGACAGTTTTGCACATGCGGAATACTCGAGTTAAACTTGACGAGCCTAGCATGTACAGACATGGCCTCGGAACACTGGAGACCGAAAGGTCGAACGTGAATCATATAGTAGATATGATCAACATAGAGATGATTACCATTGATGACTACTCCATCTCACGTGATGATCGGACATGGTTTAGTTGATTTGGATCACGTATCATTTAGATGACTTGAGGGATGACTATCTAAGTGGGATTTCTTAAGTAATTTGATTAATTGAACTTAATTTATCATGAACTTAGTCCTGATAGTATTTGCAAATTATGTTATAGATCAATAGCTCATGTTGTAGCTCCCCTATGTTTTTGATATGTTCCTAGAGAAAACTAAGTTGAAAGGTGATAGTAGCAATGATGCGGACTGGGTCCGTGATCTGAGGATTATCCTCATTGCTGCATAGAAGAATTATGTCCTTGATGCATCGCTGGGTGACCGACCTATTGCAGGAGCAGATGCAGACGTTATGAACGTTTGGCAAGCTCGATATGATGACTACTTGATAGTTTAGTGCGCCATGCTTTACGGCTTAGAATCGGGGCTTCAAAGACGTTTTGAAACGCCACGGAGCATATGAGATGTTCCAAGAGCTGAAATTGGTATTTCAGACTCATGCCCGTGTCAAGAGGTATAAGATCTCTGACAAGTACTTTGCCTACAAGATGGAGGAGAAGAGCTCAGCTAGTGAGCATGTGCTCAGAATGTCTGGGCACTACAATCGCTTGAATCAAGTGGGAGTTAATCTTCCAGATAAAATAGTGATTGACAGAGTTCTCTAGTCACTATCACCAAGCTACTAGAACTTAGTGATGAACTATAATGTGCAAGGGATAACGAAAAAGATTCCTGAGCTCTTCGCGATGCTGAAATCGGCGAAGGTGGAAATCAAGAAAGAGCATCAAGTGTTGATGGTTAACAAGACCACTAGTTTCAAGTAAAAGGGCAAAGGAAAAGAAAGGGAACTTCAAGAAGAATGACAAGAAAGTTGCCACTCCCATGAAGAAGCCCAAAGCTAGACCCAAGCCTGAAACTGAGTGCTTCTACTGCAAAGTAAATGGTCACTGGAAGCGGAACTGCCCCAAATACTTGGCGGATAAGAAGGATGGCAAAGTGAACACAGTATATTTGATATACATATTATTGATGTGTACTTTACTAGTGTTCATAGTAACCCCTGGGTATTTGATACCGGTTCAGTTGCTAAGATTAGTAACTCGAAACAGGAGTTGCAAAATGAACAAAGACTAGTTAAGGGCGAGGTGACGATGTGTGTTGGAAGTGATTCCAAGGTTGATAAGATCACCATCGCACACTCCCTCTACCTTCGGGATTAGTGTTGGACCTAAATAAATGTTATTTGGTGTTTGCGTTGAGCATGAATATGATTGGATCATATTTATTGCGATACGGTTATTCATTTAAATCAGAGAATAATTGTTGTCCTGTTTACATGAATAAAACCTTCTATGGTCATACACCCAATGTAAATGGTTTATTGAATCTCGATCGTAGTGATACACATATTCATAATATTGATGCCAAAAAGATGGAAAGTTGATAATGATAGTGAAACATATTTGTGGCACTGCCGTTTAGGTCATATTGGTGTAAAGCGCATGAAGAAACTCCATGCGGATGGAATTTTGGAATCACTTGATTATGAATCATTTGATGCTTGCAAACCATGCCTCATGGGCAAGATGACTAAAACTCCGTTCTCCGGAACAATGGAGCGAGCTAATAACTTATTGGAAATAATACATACCGATGTATGCGGTCCGATGAGTGTTGAGGCACGTGGCAGGTATCGTTATTTTCTGACCTTCACAGATAATTTGAGCAGATATGGATATATCTACTTAATGAAACACAAGTCTGAAACATTTCAAAAGTTCAAAGAATTTCAGAGTGAAGTGGAGAATCATCGTAACAAGAAAATAACGTTTCTACGATCTGATCATGGAGGCGAATATTTGAGTTACGAGTTTGGCCATCATTTAAAACAATGTGGAATAGTTTCACAACTCACGCCACCTGGAACACCACAGCGTAATGGTGTGTCCGAACGTCGTAAATTAGATATGGTGCGATCTATGATGTCTCTTACCGATTTACCACTATTGTTTTGGGGTTATGCATTAGAGACAGTTGCATTCACGTTAAATAGGGCACCGTCTAAATCCGTTGAGACGACACCGTATGAACTATGGTTTGGCAAGAAACCTAAGCTGTCGTTTCTTAAAGTTTGGGGACGCGACGCTTATGTCAGAAGGCTTCAGCCTGATAAGCTCAAACCTAAATCGGAGAAGTGCATCTTCATAGGATACCCTAAAGAAACAATTGGGTACACCTGCTACCACAGATCCGAAGGCAAGCTTTGTTGCTAAGAATGGAACCTTTCTAGAGAAGGAGTTTCTCTCGAAAGAAGTGAGTGGGAGGAAAGTAGAACTTGATGAGGTAGCACATTTGAGAAAGTAGAACTTGATGAGGTACCTTCTCTCGAATTGGAAAGTAGCACATCTAAGAAATCCGTTCCTGTGATGCCTACACCAACTAGAGAGGAAGCTAATGATAATGATCATGAAACTTCAGATCAAGTTACTACTGGACCTCGTAGGTCAAACAGACGTTCCGCACCAGAGTGGTACGGTAATCTTGTTCTGGAAGTCATGTTACTAGACCATAATGAACCTACGAACTATGAAGAAGCTATGATAAGCCCAGATTCCGATAAATGGCTTGAGGCCATGAAATCTGAGATATGATCCATGTATGAGAACAAAGTATGGACTTTGGTTGACTTGCCCAATGATCAGCGAGCCATTGAGAATAAATGGATCTTCAAGAGGAAGATGGACGCTGATGGTAGTGTTACTATCTAAAAAGCTCGAATTGTCGCAAAAGGTTTTCGACAAGTTCAAGGTGTTGACTACGATGAGATTTTCTCACTCGTATCGATGCTTAAGTCTGTCCGAATCATGTTAGCAATTGCCGCATTTTATGAAATCTGGCAAATGGATGTCAAAACTGCATTCCTTAATGGATTTATTAAAGAAGAGTTGTATATGATGCAACCAGAAGGTTTTGTCAATCCTAAAGGTGCTAACAAAGTGTCCAAGCTCTAGCGATCCATATATGGACTGGTGCAAGCATCTCAGAGTTGGAATATACGCTTTGATGAGTTGATCAAAGCATATAGTTTTATACAGACTTGCGGTGAAGCCTGTATTTACAAGAAAGTGAGTGGGAGCACTACAGCCTTTCTGATAAGTATATGTGAATGACATATTGTTGATCGGAAATGATGTAGAATTTTCTGGAAAGCATAAAGGAGTGTTTGAAAGGTGTTTTTCAAAGAAAGACCTCGATGAAGCTGCTTACATATTGGGCATCAAGATCTATAGAGATAGATCAAGATGCTTGATAAAACTTTCGATGAGTACATACCTTGACAAGATTTTGAAGAAGTTCAAAATGGATTAGTCAAAGAAAGGGTTCTTGCCTGTGTTGCAAGGTGTGAAGTTGAGTAAGACTCAAAGCCCGACCACAGCAGAAGATAGAGAGAGAATGAAAGTCATTCCCTATGCCTTAGCCATAGGTTCTATAAAGTATGCCATGATGTATACCAGACCTATTGTGTACCTTACCATGAGTTTGGCAAGGGGGTACAATAGTGATCCAGGAGTAGATCACTGGACAGCGGTCAAAATTATCCTTAGTTACCTAAGAGGACTAAGGAAATGTTTCTCGATTATGGAGGTGATAAAGAGTTCGTCGTAAAGAGTTACGTCAATGCTAGCTTTGACACTGATCTAGATGACTCTAAGTCTGAATCAAGATACGTATTGAACGTGCGAGCAATTAGCTAGAGTAGCTCCATGTAGAGCATTGTAGACATAGAAATTTGCAAAAATACATACGGATCTGAATGTGGCAGACCCGTTAACTAAACTTCTCTCACAAGCAAAACATGATCACACCTTAGTACTTTTTGGGTGTTAATCACATAGCAATGTGAACTAGAGTATTGACTCTAGTAAACCCTTTGGGTGTTGGTCACATGGCGGTGTGAACTATTGGTGTTAAATCAAATAGCGATGTGAACTAGATTATTCACTCTAGTGCAAGTGGCAGACTGAAGGAAATATGCCCTAGAGGCAATAATAAAGTTGTTATTTTATATTTCCTTATATCATGATAAATGTTTATTATTCATGCTAGAATTGTATTAACCGGAAACATGATACATGTGTGGATACATAGACAAAACACCGTGTCCCTAGTAAGCCTCTACTAGGCTAGCTCGTTAATCAAAGATGGTTAAGTTTCCTAACCATAGACATGTGTTGTCATTTGATGAACGGGATCACATCATTAGGAGAATGATGTGATGGAAAAGACCCATCCGTTAGCTTAGCATAATGATCGTTTAGTTTTATTGCTATTGCTTTCTTCATGTCAAATACATATTCCTTCGACTATGAGATTATGCATCTCCCGGATACCGGAGGAATGCCTTGTGTGCTATCAAACGTCACAACGTAACTGGGTGATTATAAATATGCTCTACAGGTATCTCTGAAGGTGTTTGTTGGGTTGGCATAGATCGAGATTAGGATTTGTCACTCCGAGTATCGAAGAGGTATCTTTGGGCCCTCTCGGTAATGCACATCATAAGAAGCCTTGCAAGGAAAGTGACTAATGAGTTAGTTGCAGGATGATGTATTACGGAACGAGTAAAGAGACTTGCCGGTAACGAGATTGAACTAGGTATGAAGATACCGACGATCGAATCTCGGGCAAGTAACATAACGATGACAAAGGGAATAATGTATGTTGTCATAACGGTTCGACCGATAAAGATCTTCGTAGAAAATGTGGGAGCTAATATGAGCATCCAGGTTCCGCTATTGGTTATTGAACGGAGAGGTGTCTCGGTCATGTCTACATAGTTCTTAAACCCGTAGGGTCCGCACGCTTAACGTTCGATGACGATATTGTATTATATGAGTTATGTGATTTGGTGATCGAATGTTGTTCGGAGTCCCGGATGAGATCACGGACATGACGAGGAGTCTCGAAATGGTTGAGAGGTAAAGATTGATATATAGGACGATGGTATTTGGACACCAGAAGTGTTTCGGGATGCACCGGGTACTTATCGGGTCACCGGAAGGGGTTCCGGGCACCCCCGGTAAAAGATATGGGCCTTATGGGTCAAGAGGGGAAACACACCAGCCACAAAGGGGCTGGTGCGCCCCCCCCCATATGGTCTGTCCAAATTGGAGAAGGAAAGGGGAAGGAGGAAAGGAAAAAGGGAATATGATTGCCCCTTCCCCCTCTTCCCTTCCTACTCCGAATAGGAATAGGAGAGGGGGGTTGGCCGAATTGGGAGAGGACCCCAAGTAGGATTCCTCCTACTTGGGGCGCCCCCTTGGCTGCCTCTCCTCCCCTCCAACCTATATATATGTGGGGAGGGGGGCGCCTAGAACACACAATAACAACTGTTAGCCATGTGCGGCGCTCCCCTACACAGTTAACACCCCCGGTCATATTGTCTCAGTGCTTAGGCGAAGCCCTGCGCAGATCACTTCACCATCACTGTCACCACGCCATCATGCTGACGGAACTCATCTACTTCCTCGACACCTTGCTGGATCAAGAGGGCAAGGAACATCATCGAGCTGAACATGTGCAGAACTCGGAGGTGCCGTACGTTCGGTACTTGATCGGTCGGAGCTAGAAGAAGTTCGACTACATCAACCGCGTTGTCAAACGCTTCCGCTTTTGGTCTACGAGGGTACGCAGACACACTCTCCCCTCTCATTGCTATCATCTCCTAGATAGATCTTGCGTGAGCGTAGGAATATTTTTGAAATTGCATGCTACATTTCCCAACAATACAATCCATAGATTCATTAAAAGAAGTGTACAACGCAATGAAAACAGAATCTGTCAAAAACAGAACAGTCTATAGTAATTCAAACAATGACCATACTTCTGTAACTCCAATTTTTTTGAATACTTAGGAAAACATGGGCAATTTTTATATCAGTAATGTGTAAAAAAAAATCAGAATTTTATGACTCGCCAGCAAATTTTAACAATTCTGCTACTGGACGCAAATGTTTCTTTTTTTGCACAGAATCAATGCAACTACCAACCAAATCATCCCAAAGGCTTTACTTGGCACAAAACTAATTTACACACAAAAACACAACCATAACAGTAGCATAATTGTTTGCTCACCAAAAAAACATCGAAGGAACAAGAAAATTAAGATAACCATTGCGTTGCCTCCGAACTAGCGGTATCGTTTTACACCCCTAGCTAGGCGTGATGCATAGTTTCAAGTGTTGTCATCTTTAGTTTTGATAATTTTTGTCTTAAACACGGGAGGTTCTTTAGGCTTCCCATTATTCTCAAGAAATGAGGAAATTTTAATATATAAAATATCCAACCGCTTAATACAAAGGGTAATCAAAGTGTTCATGCGATTGAGGTTTCCACTAGTATTTTTGAGAGGTTCATTAGACTTTTGCAACTCAATTTTTTTTTTCTGCATATCACCCAATTTGTCTAATATTTTAATCCCCTCTTGAGTAAAAACAAATCCCATTTGCGGTGGTGGAACCCCCAATATACCCTCTATTATTTCATAGGCAATATTGGCATCACTCTCAATAAAATTCCCTTTTGCGGCAAAATCCAAAAGTTGTCTATGATGCATGGTTAAACCTATATAAAATTGCGAAGCAAAATTTTTACATCCCCTTTTATAGTGCAAACACGGTAAGATTCCATTAACCTATACCAAGCATCTTTCAGATTTTCTCCTTGTTTCTGCTTGAAGTAGAGAACTTCAAAATCTGGTGACAAAGAAGGGGTAGTTATGCTAGTCATGATGGCAAGGCAAGCAAGAGAACTAATGAACAAGCAAACAAGCAAATCAAAAGGCAAACGCGAAGAAGGCAAATATAATTTTTTTTTTTGCAATTTTTGTGAAAACTTTTTTAGAAGTGGGGGAGATGAAAATGAGAGGAAAATAGCAAATAATGTAAATGCAAGGAGATGAAATTTTATGTGCAGGTACTTTATAGATGTTGATGATGTCTCCCCGGCAACGCCGCCAGAAATTCTTCCTACTACTTGTGAGCTGTGTTGGGATTTCCCCGAAGAGGAGGGGATGATGCAGTATAGTAGAGATAAGTATTTCCCTCAGTTAAGAACCAAGGTTATCAATACAGTAGGAGAATCACACAACACCTCGTTAGCAGTACATGCACACAAAATAACAAATACTTGCACCCAACGTGGACAAGGTTGTCAATCCCTTGACGATTACTTGCAAGATTAAATTTTGTAGTGCTAGATAGATAGATAGATAAAATATAAAATAAAATAAATGAAGAAAAATTGCAACAAGGTATTTTTGGATTTTAATATATGATAAAAGTAGACCCGGGCCATAGTTTTCACCAGAGGCTTTTCTATTGAAAATAGCATACAGTGGATAAACAAATTACTATTGGGCAATTGATAGAAAAGCAAATAATCATGACGATATCCAAGGCTATGAACATGTATATAGGCATCATGTCCGAGACAAGTAGACCGAGTCCTGCCTTAATTTACTACTATTACTCCACACATCGACCGCTATCCAACATGCATCTAGAGTATTAAATTCATAAAGAACGGAGTAACGCCTTAAGCAAGATGACATGATGTAGACAAAGTAAACTCACGCATGAATACACCCCATCTTTTTATCCTTAATGGCAATGATATAAATATGTGTCATGTCCCTTTATGTCACTAGGATTGAGCACCGCAAGATCGAACCCATCACAAAGCACCTCTCCCATTGCAAGAAAAATCAATCTAGTTGGCCAAACCAAATCAATAGATCGGAGATAAATACAAAGTTATAATAATCATGCATAAAAGAATTCAAAGAAAACTCAAATAATATTCATGGATAATCTGATCATAAACTCACAATTCATCGAATCCCAACAAACACACCGCAAAAAGTGATTACATCGAATAGACCTCCAAGAACATCGAGGAGAACATTGTATTAAAGATCAGAGAGTGAGTGAGAGAGAGAGAGAGGAGGCCATCTAGCAACTAACTATGGACCCGTAGGTCTATGGTAAACTACTCACACATCATCGGAAGGGCAGCAAGGTTGATGTAGAGCCCCTCCGGCAGAGTGCAGGAAAAGGCCTCTAGATGAGATCTCGCAAGAACATAAACTTGCGGCGGTGGAAAAAGTGTTTTGGGTGGATCTCTATTGGTTTCCTGAATTTAGAAAATTTGTAGAGGCAAAATTAGGTCAAACAGAGCAAAGGTGGGCCCACGAGGCACTGATATGTCTCCATCGTATCTACTTTTCCAAACTCTTTTGCCCTTGTTTTGGACTCTAATTTGCATGATTTGAATGGAACTAACCCGGACTGACGCTGTTTTTAGCAGAATTGCCATGGTGTTATTTTTGTGCATAAATAAAAGTTCTTAGAATGACCTGAAACTTCACAGAGATCATTTTTGGAATTAATAAAAAATATTGGTGAAAGAATCAACAGAAGGGGGCCCACACCCTGTCCACAAGGGTGGGAGGCGCGCCCACCCCCAGGGCGCGCCATCCGTCCTTGTGGGCCCCCTGGACCTCCACCGACCTCAACTCCAACTCCATATATTCATGTTCGGGGAGAAAAAAATCAAAGAGAAGGATTCATCGCGTTTTACGATACAGAGCCACCGCCACCTCCTGTTCTTCCTCGGGAGGGCAGATCTGGAGTCCGTTCGGGGCTCCGGAAAGGGGAAATCGTCGCCATCATCATCATCAACCATCCACCATCACCAATTTCATGATGCTCACCACCGTGCATGAGTAATTCCATCATAGGCTTGCTGGATGGTGATGGTTTGGATGAGATTTGCCATGTAATCGAGTTAGTTTTGTTAGGGTTTGATCCCTAGTATCCATTATGTTCTAAGATTGATGTTGCTATTACTTTGCTATGCCTAATGCTTGTCACTAGGGCCCGAGTGCCATGATTTCAGATCTGAACCTATTATGTTTTCATGAATATATTCGTGTTCTTGATCCTATCTTGCAAGTTATAGTCTCCTACTACGTGTTATGATCCGGCAACTCCGAAGTGACAATAATCAAGACACTTCCCTGTGATGACCGTAGTTTGAGGAGTTCATGTATTCACTAAGTGCTAATGCTTTGGTCCGATACTCTATTAAAAGGAGGCCTTAATATCCCTTAGTTTCCAATAGGACCCCGCTGCCACGGGAGGGTAGGACAAAAGATGTCATGCAAGTTCTTTTCCATAAGCACGTCTGACTATATTCGGAATACATACCTACATTATATTGATGAATTGGAGCTAGTTCTGTGTCACCCTATGTTATAACTGTTGCATGATGAATGCCATCCGACATAATTATCCATCATTGATCCATTGCCTACGAGCTTTTCACATATTGTTCTTTGCTAAGTTACTTTTTCGTTGCCACTGTTATAATTGCTACAAAACTGCTACTATTACTTTTGCCACCGTTACCGTTACTTCCATACTACTTTGCTACTAAATACTTTGCTGCAGATATTAAGTCTTTCAGGTGTGGTTGAATTGACAACTGAGCTGCTAATACTTGAGAATATTCTTTGGCTCCCCTTGTGTCGAATCAATAAATTTGGGTTGAATACTCTACCCTCGAAAACTGTTGCGATCCCCTATACTTGTGGGTTATCAAGACCTTTTTCTGGCGGCGTTGCTAGGGAGGATAGCTCTATTCTCTGAGTCACTTGGGATTTATATCTATTGATCACTATGAGGAACTTGAAAGATACTAGAACCAAGATTTTTCCCTCTACTACGAGGGGAGGTAAGGAACTGCCATCTAGCTCTGCACTTGATTCACCTTCTGTTTTGAGTAAACTTGCGACACCTACACCTGCTATTGATTCTGATGATGCTAATGATGATACTACTGCTTTGCTTGATAATACTGTGCCACTAGGTGAATTTCTTGATGAACAACTTGCTAGGGTTAGAGAAAATATTAAAGAAACTGAAGATTATGAATCTCCCCCTAGATATGAATTGCCTGTTGTACCTGAGGGTTATATTATGGATGAAGAAACTGCTAGAGACTTTCTTGCTTGCAATGATAGAGAAGATCTTAAGAAATTGCTAGCTAAGCTGAAAGAAAAATCCTTGAATGCTAGAATGAAATATGATCCCAATTTTGCTACTTCACCTATTTTTGTTACTGATAAGGATTATGAATTCTCTGTCGATCCTGAGTTAATTACTTTGGTTTAATTTGATCCTTTCTATGGTTATGAATCTGAAACAGTTGTGGCACATCTTACTAAATTGAATGATATAGCCACCCTATTTGCTCATGAGGAAAAACTTCGCTATTACTATATTTTTAAGTTGTTTCCTTTCTCATTAAAGGGTGATGCTAAGATATGGTTTAATTTTCTTGCTCCTGGTTGTGTGTGTAGTCCCCAAGATATGATATATTATTTCTCTCAAAAATATTTCCCTGCTCATAAGAAACAAGCTGCCTTACAGGAAATATTTAACTTTGTGCAATCTGAAGAAGAGAGTCTCCCACAAGCTTGGGGGAGGCTTCTCCAATTACTTAATGCTTTGCTTGATCATCCTCTCAAGAAAAATGAAATACTTGATATCTTTTATAATGGACTAACCGATGCTTCTAGGGACCACCTAGATAGTTATGCTGATTGTATTTTCAGGGAACGAACTATTGAGCAAGCTGAATTGCTATTGAATAATATGTTGAGTAATGATAATGATTGGACACTTCCTGAACCAACTCCTAAGCCAACTCTGAAGAAAAGAGGTATTCTATTTCTCAGTCCTGAAGATATGCAAGAGGCAAAGAAATCTATGAAAGAAAAAGGTATTAAAGCTGAAGATGTTAAGAATCTACCACCTATTGAAGAAATACATGGTCTTGATAACCCGACACAGGTAGTAGAGGTAAATTCTCTTTATAGATTTGATGAAGGTGATATTCCTCATAATAAGTCTGCTAGTCAATGCTTGGATGAGTTTGATAATTTTATTGTTAAACAAGGAAACTTCAATGCTTATGTTAGTAGACAATTGAAACATAATGCCTACATGCTTGACCACTTGGGTGATTATATGAGTAGAACTGTTAATGATCTTAAGCTTATTATTAAACATGCTTCCATGGTTATAACTCAAGTAGAACAAGTACTTAAAGCACATGATGATTTGCTTAATGAGTTGAATAATAAGAACAATGATAATGGTGTTATGGTTATGACTAGAGGTGGTAAAATGACCCAGGAACCTTTGTATCCTGAGGGCCATCCTAAGAGAGTTGAGCAAGATTCTCAAAGAATTAATACTGATGCATCTAGTCCTAGTAATAAAAAGAAAAAGAAAACTGATAGGACTTTGCATACTTCTAGTGAACCTGTCATAGACACACCTGAGAATCCAAATGATATTTCTATTTCTGATGCTGAGACACAATCTGGTGATGAACATGAACCTAGTGATAATGTTAATAATGATGTTCATGTTGATGCTCAACCTACTAATGATAATGATGTAGAGATTGAACCTGCTGTTTATCTTGATAACCCACAATCAAAGAATCAACGTTATAATAAGAGAGACTTTGTTGCTAGGAAACATGGTAGAGAAATCGAACCATGGGTTCAGAAACCCATGCCCTTTCCTCCTAAGCCATCCAAGAAAAGGGATGATGAGGATTTTGAGCGCTTTGCTGAAATGATTAGACCTATCTTTTTGCGCATGCATTTAACTGATATACTTAAAATGCCTCCTTATGCCAAGTATATGAAAGATATTGTTACAAATAAAAGAAAGATAACGGAGGCTGAAATTTCCACCATGCTTGCTAATTACACTTTTAAGGGTGGAATACCAAAGAAACTTGGAGATCCAGGAGTACTAACTATACCATGCTCCATTAAAATAAACTATGTTAAAACTGCTTTATGTGATCTTGGAGCCAGTGTTAGTGTTATGCCTTTCTCTTTATATCATAGACTTGAATTGAATAAGTTGACACCTACTGAAATCTCTTTGCAAATGGCTGATAAATCAACTGCTATACCCATCGGTATTTGTGAGGATGTGCCTGTTGTGGATGCAAACGTTACTATCTTAACAGACCTTGTTATTCTTGATATTCCCGAGGATGACAGTATGTCGATCATCCTTGGTAGACCCTTTTTGAATACTGCAGGGGCTGTTATTGATTGCAACAAAGGCAATGTCACTTTTCATGTTAATGGTAATGAGCATACGGTACACTTTTTGAAGAAACAACCTCAAGTTCATAGCATCAATTCTATTGGAAAATTTTCAACTATTACTACTGGAGGTTTTGAATTCCCTCTTCCTACTGTCAAAAAGAAATATGATATTCTTATTGTTGGGGACATGCACATCCCCGTTGAGGTAACCTAGTGTTATTCGAAAATTCTCCGATTTCATGTCATTCAGAAGAAGTTTGTTAATAAGACTTGATCAACCTTGTTAATGGATTCCTTTTGATGAGCATGAGATAGATGAATTTAGAAGGCACAACTCTCTGTACCCACTTTTTACTTTTTATTATTTAGATTAAATAAAGTAAAAATAGTATTTTCCTTCTGTTTTCTGAATTATTCGTGAAATAAAAAATGTCCCGAAAATAAAAGTTCTCCAAATGCCCTGAAAATTTAGTATGATTTTTTATAGAATATTTGAGAATTTCTGGCACTGAGAACACACCAGGGGGACCCACCACCTGTCCACAAGGACGGAGGGCGCGCCCTACCCCCCTGGGTGCGCCCCCACCCTTGTGGGTCCCATGTGGGCCCCCTCCACTTATTCCAGCACCCATCCACTTCGTCTTCCTCCAGAAAAAATCATCCCGTAGCTCAAACTCGTGTTCTTGGTCATTTTGTTGCCATTTTCGATCTCCTTGTGTAAAGCTCCATTTGCAAAACTGTTTTGGGGGATTGTTCTTCGGTATGTGACTCCTCCAATGCTCCAATTAGTTTTTGTTCTAGTTCTTTATATATTGCAAATTTTTGCTGCTATAGTGACCCTGTTCTTGAGCTTGCATATCAAATTTATATGGTCCAAAGTAGTTTTGATGCATAATATAGTCTCTAGGCACTTGTAGGAGTAGTTGCTATCAATTTTATTGAGTTTGGTTCACTTTTATTTTGAGTCACTAAAATTTTCAGAAAATTTTCAGAGGAAGAAAATGATGAGGAGATTGTTGAGAGGCTCTTCGAGCCGGGGTTCAAAGGAAAAGGAAAATCAGGAGAAGGAAAAGCCCAAGTACAATCTTCCTCGTGCCGCGGAGATTCGGCCGTGTGAATGGCCATGCGATGTATTCTTGGAATCAGCCGGAATTTATGAAGATTTCTATTATTTGGTTGAGAATGCAGGCATCACCGACCAGTGTGATCAGTATCTCCTACTCACTAATACTTTCGTGCAAAATTTTCATTTTCATGCTAGGAGATCACCACCCACGGTAGAGTTTCACTTATATGATGAGCATAAGGAAATGACGCTTTATGACTTTTGTGAGGTTTGTAAATTACCTTATGAGGGTAGCATCGAGGAACCACATCCTAGTGATGTGGAAGATTTTATTAATGAAGTTACCGTAGGGGAGGAGAAAGGTGTCGGAAGCGAGAGTGGCTAGTTTACATTTTCCTATTTTACGTTACTACTCATTATTTGCTGGGACATGTTTAATCGGCCGCGGGGAGAGTGGAGGCCTTAGTGCTCCTGACCTTGCCATTTTACGCCATGCTTTACTTCGCGATAAAACTTTCAGTTTAGGCGCTATGGTTGCTAGACGGTTGAGTCTCAACCGTACTAAGGGTCCTATTTTCGGAGGTATCTTCGCCTCTCGACTTGCTAGACGCTGTGAAGTACCCATTAGGCATAATGAGAAAGAGGAGAAACTGCTACCCACTATATACTTAGATTATGACAGCATGGTAGCACATAAGTTTATTCGCTATGATGAGGAAAAGAGACTCATTTATATCTTGATATTTAGCGAGGATACTTTTCAGATTATTACCTTGCCTGCACCTGGTTTGTTCGATATTTATTCAGGCAGGTACTTCATTATGCCCGAGGACATTCATGCATACACGGAGGGGACGCGATCCCCAGCTCCTGAGCCAGAGCCATCACCTAATCCATACAACATGTGCACTATTATTATTATTCACATCGTTCGGTCATGCAAGTGAAAGGCAATAATGATGATATATGATGAAATGATTGAGATGAGGAAAAGCTGGTATGAACTCGACCAATCTTGTTTTTGTAAATATGATTAGTTCATCGTTCATGATTCAGCCTATTATGAATGAAACATGTTTGCAATGAGAATTAGAGATTATAGTTATTCATGCCATGCTTAATTAGCTAGGAGTTTATAATGGTTTACCTTGCGTGCCAACATGCTTTTAAAATGGTTGTGATGTAGTATGATAGGATGGTATCCTCCTTTGAATGATTCGAGTAGCTTGACTTGGCACATGTTCACGCATGTAGTTGAAACAAAATCAACATAGCCTCCACGATATTTATGTTCATGGTGATTTATATCCTACTCATGCTTGCATTCAATTTTGGTTAATCACGATGCATGTTTATGACTGTTGTCGCTCTCTAGTTGGTCACTTCCCAGTCTTTTTCTAGCCTTCACTTGTACTAAGCGGGAATACTGCTTATGCATCCACTTCCATAAACCCAAAGTTATTCCATATGAGTCCACCATACCTTCCTATATGCGGTATTTACCTGCCGTTCCATGTAAATTTGCATGTGCCAAACTCTAAACCTTCAAATGATTATCTGTTTTTATGCCCGAATCGCTCATGTAGCGACTGGGGGCTGTCAGTATCTTCCATGCTAGGTGGGTTATTCTCGCTATGAGTGGACTCCGCTCATCAGTCATGAGAAAATGGCTAGTAATCGGGATGCCCAGTCCCATGCTCAAATCAAATCAAAATAAATTAAAACAAAACTCCCCCAGGATTTTTGATTGTATGGACGATACCCGTTGTTTCAAACCAGCCGTGGAGTGTGCTTGTTGGTTGAGGGGGAGTAAAAAAACTTTACCATTCTGTTTGGGAACCGCCTATAATGTATGTAGCATGGAAGATATTGAGATCTCTTGGTTGTTATGTTGATAATGAAAGCATACCGCTCAAAATTATATTCATCTCTGTTTTAAAAACTCGAGCTCTGGCACCTCTGCAAATACCTTCTTCCCTCTGCGAAGGGCCTATCTATTTACTTTTATTGCTGAGTCATCATCCTCTTATAAAAAGCACCAGTTAGAGAGCACCACTGTCATTTGTATGCTTTTTTATTAATTGATATTGAGTATGACTGTGACTGGATCTCTTTTACCATGAATTACAATGTCTAGTCAGTCCTTGATCTTCAGGGGTGCTCTGCATTTATGTTTTGCGGTCTCAGAAAGGGCTAGCGAGATACCATCTTGTTATATCATATCGTGATTGTTCTAAAAAAGTGTTGTCATCCAAGATTTATTATTATTGCTCGCTAGTTGATCATGCCATTGATATGAGTAAATGTGAGACCTAAATGTTATTGTGAATATGGTTAGTTCATAATCTTTGCTGAAAACTTGAATGCTGGCTTTACATATTTGCAACAACAAGATCAAACAGTGTTTGTAAAAGTTTTTCTTTATCACTTTCAGTTTATCAACTGAATTGCTTGAGGACAAGCAATGGGTTAGGCTTGGGGGAGTTGATACGTCTCCATCGTATCTACTTTTCCAAACTCTTTTGCCCTTGTTTTGGACTCTAATTTGCATGATTTGAATGGAACTAACCCGGAGTGACGCTTTTTTTAGCAGAATTGCCATGGTGTTATTTTTGAGCAGAAATAAAAGTTCTCGGAATGACCTGAAACTTCATGGAGATCATTTTTGGAATTAATAAAAAATATTGGCGAAAGAATCAACAGAAGGGGGCCCACACCCTATCCACAAGGGTGGCAGGCACGCCGACCTCCCCAGGGCGCGCCATCCGTCCTTGTGGGCCCCCTGGACCTCCACTAACCTCAACTCCAACTCCATATATTCATGTTCGGGGAGAAAAAAATCAGAGAGAAGGATTCATCGCGTTTTACGATACGGAGCCACCGCCACCTCCTGTTCTTCCTCGGGAGGGCAGATCTGGAGTCTGTTGGGGGCTCCGGAGAGGGGAAATCGTTGCCGTCGTCATCATCAACCATCCTCCATCACCAATTTCATGATGCTCACTGCCGTGCATGAGTAATTCCATCGTAGGCTTGCTGGACGGTGATGGGTTGGATGAGATTTACCATGTAATCGAGTTAGTTTTGTTAGGGTTCGATCCCTAGTATCCATTATGTTCTAAGATTGATGTTGCTATGACTTTGCTATGCCTAATGCTTGTCACTAGGGCCCGAGTGCCATGATTTCAGATCTGAACCTATTATGTTTTCATGAATATATTTGTGTTCTTGATCCTATCTTGCAAGTTATAGTCACCTACTACGTGTTATGATCCGGCAACCCTGGAGTGACAATAGTCGGGACACTTCCCGGTGATGACCGTAGTTTGAGGAGTTCATGTATTCACTAAGTTCTATTGCTTTGGTCCGGTACTCTATTAAAAGGAGGCCTTAATATCCCTTAGTTTACAATAGGACCTCGCTGCCACGGGAGGGTAGGACAAAAGATGTCATGCAAGTTCTTTTCGATAAGCACGTATGACTATATTCGGAATACATACCTACATTATATTGATGAATTGGAGCTAGTTCTGTGTCACCCTATGTTATAACTGTTGCATGATGAATGCCATCCAACATAATTATCCATCATTGATCCATTGCCTATGAGCTTTTCACATATTGATCTTTGCTAAGTTACTTTTTCGTTGCCACTGTTACAATTGCTACAAAACTGCTACTTTTACTTTTGCCACCGTTACCGTTACTTTTGTACTACTTTGCTACTAAATACTTTGCTGCAGATATTAAGTCTTTCAGGTGTGGTTGAATTGACAACTGAGCTGCTAATACTTGAGAATATTCTTTGGCTCCCCTTGTGTCAAATCAATAAATTTGGGTTGAATTCTCTACCCTCGAAAACTGTTGCGATCCCCTATACTTGTGGTTTATCAGGCACCTGGGCGCGCCTACCCCCTGGGCGCGCCCTGGTGGCTCGTGGCCACCTCCTTCGTCTTCTGGCCCTCTCCCGAAGCTTCTAGTGTCTCTTTTGTCCATAAAAAAATCTCCAAAAAGTTTCGTGGCATTTGGACTTCGTTTGGTACTGATATTCTGAAAAACCAAAAAACAGGAAAAAAAGCAACTGACACTGGGCACTAAGTTAATAGGCTAGTCCCAAAAAATGATATATAATTGCTTGTAATTGCATATAAAACATCCAAGATTGATACTATAATAGCATGGAACAATAAAAAATTATAGATACGTTGGAGACGTATCACACCCTGCTGGCAATATGTGCCAGCTCTTCGTCGGTGGTATTGTGGGTAAGGTCCATCTCCTCCCTGATGGCTTTCGCCACTAGGGTGCCAAACCATCTCCTCACCGCATCTTCTGGGAATTGTTGCCAAGATCCCTTGACACAGTGGGCATTACATTCAGGCATCATTGCAATAATGGCATCCTTGGTGGAATTATTGCACAAAGGCACTACGTTCGCCTGCAGCTTGAACTTACCAGTGGCATAAAAGAGCTGATGGTAGAGGAGTTTGTTGCATTACCATCAAGTTGGCGCCAAGCCCAACAGTCACTCGCATGATATCAGTTGTGTTCTTGTAATCCGAAGCTAGCCTTCCCTTGTCCTGAAGGGGGGCGATGCGGCGGCGGAGGAAATCTGCTCCTATCATCTCGATGGTGGGCCAGTGGCCCTGAGGCGGAGGATGCGAGTTGTGGCGATTGAGAGCTTCTTGTCATTTAAGTTAAGGGATCCCCAATCCCCGCTGCGCTCCACCTTGTTCATCCTCGGCCTGCAGAAATCTAGGAACTCGGCGTCCTTTATCCCGCACCATTCTACTCGCCATTCGTCCCACCTCAAATGCAGTTGGCCATCGAGGTAGGCCTCCTTGGCGCTGGCTTTGGGGATCCAAGTAATGCCGCCGGAAGGAACAACGACTTCGACATGAGGAAGAAAGTAATGGCGAAAGAGAGCAACGTTGGGCATTACTTCGATGAAGTTCTCACACATATGCATGCAGATATACATATAAGTCATGGAATTTGGTGTGAAGTCGAGAAGACGGAACCCATATGTGTACATGATTTCAGAGAAAAAAATAGAGAAAGGGGGGACAAGCCCACAATAGAAGTATGCGGTGAAGAAGGGGTACTTGTCTTCGCTGGATTTGGCAGAGCCGAGAAAAACTTGTGCGTGGGATGGGCCGCCGTTTCCCTCCCCCACATGATCGCGTACCGCTCTACTAGGTCCTCCTGCTTGAGCACCGGTGCGAGGATGACATTCTTCCTCCGCAGCGCCGCCATTTCATCCTTCATCTTCTTTGCTTCCGGGTCGGCTGGCTTTTTAGCCTTGCCCTGGCCTCTTTTGGGAGCCATGGTGGATGCCAAGGAAGTGGATTTGGTGGGAGGGCAATGGCGTGATGGAGCGATGGCAAAAGGAGCAGAGTGCTCTGTTCTTGTGCAAGGAAGAAGATGAAGGAGGCAGATGCTAGATTGGAAGTGAAAGAGGGTAAATGAGCAGTGCCTCTTGCAATTTCCTTTTTTATGGGTAAGGCGCACGGGTTGACTCTTTACTGTCCTACGTGGCTGCGCTTTTCAGGCGCACTACCCCTGGCAACCGTTTCAATCCACCTCTCCCATGTTCCGCATTTAATGCACATCATGGGGGCATGGTAAAAGAGAAGATTATAATAGTTATCCTCCTCCACGCGTGCCTATGCACTGTTCGGGCCTAGCCCAACAATGCCTCACATGCGTGTGTGGCCTAGGCCCGGGGGCTCCTGTCGGTGTACTAAAACATGTGTGCCTTAGTACACCGACTTGTGCACAAGCAGTTGTAGCCTTCTCGATGGCAAGGCTTGCCAGAGGACTACTGCAGACAAGATACCAACATACAAGACCGTGAAGAAGACCTCCCAGTAGGTCATTGAGAAGTACTAAGTTAGTACTAAAGGACAAGATTCCAGTTGCCGGCAAGCTCTGCACCGACAAGCCTAGACCCGGCAAGCTCCTTGCCGGGAAGTACCCCCTTCTCGCCTTTTGACCGCTCCACCTCATCGACTAGCTGATGGCTTCACAAGCTTAGGTGTCGAGTGGAAATGCGGCTTGGGGAGGATCATCATACGCGTGTCAACACCTTGCATAAAGGTAAACTTTATTGACACCCATCTAGTGGACGTGTCGAGACGACGGGATCTCCCAGACCGACAACACATAAGGAGAGACACCTTTTGCCAAAGGATCGTTATTAGCTCACGGTGCATTAAATGCCGTTATCCTAGTCTAGTAGGCCACTATTCCATAAGATGTAATGACCATGTTGCCACTATGGTGACCCCTTTTCATCTATAAAAGGAGGCCCATGGCTACATTGGCCCAGGTCGACACTTTGCTCACTCTTACACAGTAGTCGCACCTTGCACACACCTTTCCGGCAAGCTGTGCTTGTAACTTGAGCCCCAAGTCAATCCTCCAAACAGGTAGGAGTAGGGTTTTACGCCTCCACGGCGGCCTGAACCTAGGAAAACCTCACGTGTGAACTTCCGGATTTGCTCTCCTTGCTTGTTGACCTCCTTAGCCGAACTGCAAAGGGGCCTCACTGGTCCCATAGATTGTTGTACCCCAACACCCGGATGCCCTATTCGTTGAGACAGCGAAAAAATGTCTTCGATCATCTCTACCATGTTGTCCGATATTTTGATGATTACTTTATCTTGAAGAAGGATGTCGTGGGAAGGATTGGGTTCTCTGGTTACCATAAGTGCGCGGCTGCACTACGGATGCTTGCATATGTCACGACCGCTGATTCGTGGGACAATACCTACGGATGTCTGAGAGCACACGTGGAGATGACATGGTAAGATTTGCTACTACCGTGGTCTTGGTGTGATGTGGACATAGCCTCTATAGATATGATCAAAAAAATTGTCCGCAGATACAATTATCAGGTGATTTCTATTAATAATTATATAAATTATTATTTTGTTGCTCTGAACAGAAATACGACATAAACTATTATTTTATGCAGAGTTAACGGAGAATTGTACAAACCACGTGTCAAGATACAAAGGTGTATGTATACACATACGTATGGGTGTGTGTATGACAACATGGTGCAGTCATCCACCGTTCTTGCATGCATGCACTCCATTAAAGCATCCATCCATCCATCATGCATGCAACCGTACAAGAAGCCAAGAGGGCCAGTCAATTTGGTTTTGGCTACATGGGCTAAGAGGAGAAACGTGTTGGGTCCACTAATTACACCACATCAGGCCAACACGTCTCATCAACAGAAGCAACCGCCACACAATACAGTGTCTGGCCTTCGTACGGCAGGCGTTCCGTGACACGAGGTAGTCGGCCCTCTTAATAAATAGCTAGTCTAAATTAGGGTTTAGACTCGGGTTTTATTGTATTGTTTAGCCATCACTACAATTTCGCATCTATGAGACGTGTAGGACTACCGCCTTGTCAGATCCACAATGGAACCCCAACTTGTTCATCTATTTCGTGTGCTCAATTTTTCATCCGCAATTTCAGATTGCAATTCATCTTTGTTCTTGCTGGTTCTTCGGTTGCTTGCAGGAACTCGAACCTTGTTGTTCAGGTTGATCGTGCTTATGGCAAGGTCAATAACCATCGGAGATTGGTTTAGCGATTGTCAAGGCGTATCGTCGGGTATGGTATAGCCGGATCGTCAAGGTCAAAATCCACCAAATCGATAATTATCCCCACTCTCATCGAAAGATCGGGCCGCCATTACATCATGGTGTTTGAACCTCAGTACCTAGGAGAACCAACTGTCCAAGACACCGAGAGGATCTTAGCAATGACTGAAGCAAGAGAGTGGCCAGGTTTGCTCGGATCTCCTGACTGCATGCATTGGAGATGGAAGAACTTCCCAAAAGCTCTACAAGGGCAATATCAGGGTCATGTTAAGAAGCACACCATTATTCTTGAAGCAGTTGCATCACATGATCTCTGGATTTTGCATGCTTTCTTTGGCATGCCCTGGTTTCACAATGGCATGAATGTGCTGCAACGATCACCATTATTTGCCAGGATAACTGAAAGGAAAGCTCCTCCTTGCCACTATACTGTCAATGGGCATGAATACAACATGGGCTACTATCTGGTTGATGGTATCTATCCTCCCTAGGCTACCTTTTTCAAGACCATATCTGACCCAATTGGTTAGAAAATGTCACACTTTGCCCAAAAACAAGTAGCAGCTAGAAAGGCTGTTGAGAGGGAATTTGGAGTTCCTCAGGCACATTTTGCAGTTGTTTGTGGACCTTGTAAACAATGGGATCTAAAGACCTTGTGGGAGGTGATGACATGTTGTGTGATCATGCACACCATGATCATCAAGGATTAAGGTGAGGATGCTGCCGTAGGTCTTGCATTTGAGAACATGGGTGATCATATCGAACTTCATACCAGAATCCAACCACATTTTGATGAGTTTGTTCAAATGCATCAACAAATTCGACATCGAGCAACTGAAGGAAATCTGATTGAGCATCTGTGGGGGGTTAAAGGGGACATCATTGTTGGAGTGTAATATTTAAATTAGAAGTATCGTTGCATTTGAGCATTTTTTTAGCTAAACATGAACTAGATATGCGGCTATTTTGAGCATGCAGATGTATGCAGACTTTAATTTTTTTAGCGTAGGTGTATGTGGCTAGCTTTGGATGGCCAGCTCCCGCATGAGTGTCCACGGACTAGTACCCCCAAGTTCACAGACGGGTGCGGTGTCTGATTTGCGGGCCAGCATTGGAGATGCCCTTAAACCGCAAGTTCTAGCCATGTGTGAAAAATGCAGGAGGGATCCACAAATCGTGCCTACAACTGTCCTTCTCACCTTGTTCCTCACCTTGCTATTGTTAGAAGACACCACCGGCCGAAGCCTATGGTGGCAGTGTCATTCGTTGTGGGGAGCCGACATGTAAGAGCAAAGCCTCGATTATACGTACAACAAGTCATTCATTGTGGGGCCCCATGGGGACCCGGCCTATAGGACCGAAGCCTCCAATTATATGTACAGCAGGAATCCCATGATCAGCGTGTCACCAAATATAATGAACTGATATCAAAAGTTTACATCCATTACATAACGTCCAGTATTACATAAATAGGACAAACATGGTGACGTTTCACATAAATAATAGCCTCAAGGCGAAACTCTAGAAGAACACTTGCAGCGGAAGCATCATCGATAACTTGGATCCATGTCATAAGTCTTAACCCTACTAGATGACGCGTTGCGCCTTTGGACCATAGAACAATTGCAATCCGGAAGTTAAACGGACTAACTATAGCCAGGACGTTAAGCATAGCTATGGACAACACGTCTAACAAATGTTTGTTCTATAAATTGTCCCCAAAGGCCATTAGCATGAACAAAAATACATATGGAAACAATATAAATGGTCCAAATGTGAATGAAAAAATCGAAGCTAAACCCATTGCGCCATTGGGTTTACTGACGATCCACAAACTTGATCATTGCCACATTTTTTAATGAAAATCATTGCCCATGTCTTTGTTTGATGGTATACAAGTCGTATATTTGGGCAAGTGAATGGAGCTAACACCAACGGTCACAGGCCATATGATTCCGGCCAGACCACGATGATCAGAGTTTGGGTACACATCCCAAAGATGCTTCCGGCCAAGGAGGCGCAATGGCAAGAGGCCACCGCTAGCACAGATCGATCTAAAATTGTTCGGTCAATGATGAGGTTCTTTTCCACCTTGATTGGACAAATTGTTATCACAGACAATCCCTCCTTGTCCTATGATAATTATTTTCACTAACCCTTGTATTTAGTGGATGGTCATTGTTATTTGCTCAAAAGTTATTCGACCATTTTCCCGCGTTGATTAAGGAGAATGTGAAACTGAGACGCATTCACGTCTCCTCGATTTTCACTGCATGCGTGGGTTCCCAAAGAGCATCATTGAACAGACGATGTTGGAGCCATTCGGCTACCAACGATGATTCTCACGGTAATCTACGACATTAATTATTTGGCTATATAAAAGGACGCATGCAACATCGTTCGCTCTCATCTCCCCGGATCACCGCTCCTTTTAATTTCTCCCAGTCCATATGAGAATGTCTCCATGTCGTCTAGCCGCTCCATCACTGTGTAGGAAACCAAGGAGAAGGATAATACCAAAAAGATCATAACCCATGATGTCTGGTCATAGAAAGAGACGACCTAGAAGCAGAGGCAACGAAAGATGAGGAGGAAGCAGAGAAGCGCACCTTCAACCAAGGCAACACTGACGACAACCACTCCATCATCACGCAGGAAGGCAAGGAGCAGGACACCACCAAGAAGATCGTGGCCCATGGTGTATGGTTAGACAAGGAGATGATCCTAGCATGGAGGCAATGAGAGCTAAGGAAGAAGCGGATAAGCGTGCCTTCGACAAAACCAACACGGAAGGGCCGTCGAAGGTGATTTCCGCTATGGGCATGGGCGGCGAATACCCTCTTGTGTGGTTGGCGGAAGTGACCGAGGACTCCACCTATCTGGCCGTCCACGCAAGGAGTAGGTAGGAGTTTTTATACTATTTTCTATATTTCAATGTCTGCCTACTGAACCTCTGTAATACCCAACCCACGTGGATTGCTACTTGTGATAGGTGTTGGGATTTCCCCGAAGAAGAAGGGTGATGTAGTATGGTAGCAGACAGTATTTCCCTCAGTTAAGAACCAAGGTTTATCAAACCAGTAGGAGGCACACACAAACCAATGTAAGCAGTGCCTGCACACACACACAGAGCAAATACTTGCACCCAACGCGGGTAAGAGGGTGGTCAATTACCTTGTACTCGTTAATTGCAAGGATTTATTTTGATGGTGGTAGATAGATAAATATAAAAGGAAAATAAAAGTAAATAAATTGCAGCAAGTATTTTTAGGGTTTTACTTAAAATAAAGTGAATGGACCCAGTGGCCATAGCATTCACTAGAGGCATCTCTTTTATGAGCATAATATAGTGGGTAGACAAATTATTGTTGGGAATTGATAGAATAGTGCATAGTTATGATGATATACATGGCATGATCAATATGTAGGAATTACGTTCGAGAGAAGTAGACCGACATCCATCTGCATCTACTACTATTACTCCCCCTCGAGCGCTATCCAGCACGCATCTTAAGGTATTAAGTTCATAACAAACAGAGTAATTGTCACGCCCAATATGCGATCCTATCCGAGAGGAACTCGAATGTGCCACCAAGGATAGAAGCGCATATTGCAGACGCTTTTGTAAGGTGGATATCATTACAGTGTACCATATACAACACAAAAGGGGATACATACAAAGGCATACAATTGCGACATGAATACATCAAACATCATACAGAAGAGCGGCATCCGACTACGGATGAAATCAAATGAAAAACACAAATGACATCCACCCTGCTAGCCCAGGCTACTGACCAGGAACCTATCCCTCAATCGAAGAGGAAGAAGCAGAAGAAGAACTCCAAAACAAGCAAGCATTGCCCTCACGTCATATCATTGCATTACCTGTACCTTCATCTATTGTTGCAGTAATCTATGAGCTACGGGGACTCAGCAATCCCATTACCATGGGTATCAAGACTAGCAAAGCTTAATGGGTATTGAATGGATAAGTCTTGAGGTTGCAGCAAGCACTAAGCATTGTATGGTGGCTAACTTACGAGTACAAGAATAAGAAGAGTAATCTATGCATAACGGTCGCAACTAGTAATGATCAAGAAGTGATCCTGAACTACTTACGAGTCAAACATAACCCCACCGTGTTCTCTTCCCGAACTCCCTCTAAAAGAGACGGTAATGGTTATGCACGCGGTTGGTGTATTTTATTTCGGATCTGGTGTCAAGTTCTCTATAGCCGGATATTTTAAATTTCCAACTCGCCACATAACTACGGGCATGGCTTCCGAAAAGATTTAACCCTGCAAGGGTGCTCCAAGTGGTCCATTATAAATTACCATGTGCATCCGATGGAACATCCTCACACCATGAAGAATACGATGCTTACGATAAGGAATTCCGGTGGACGTGCCTCTGGTCAAAGGTAAAACTAAACCAGCAAGACCTCCCGATGTGTCGATGATCCTGATAGGAGCCGCATATCTCTTTCTCAGGACACAGGGGATAAGCGATGCGTACAGGTGCCAAATACCCCAAGGTGCCAAGGGGTGGCCCTGCACAGTGCTCTAGTTTGGAGCATCACCATCCGCATAGGCCCCCTATATTATGTGGAATTAAGAATCCTCGGGTAGCGCTAACTCCCTATGCATCAATTTATTATTATTAGTAATTATTATGTTGGCAAATTTAAAACCAAGTTGGGCCTTACTGGAAAAGTTTTAGCCTAAGCGAATGGTTAGGGGGTTCCCATACACCCACATGTGTTAGGAGCGCTCATCAAGGAACATAGCACCGATATGACGGAAACTAAGGCGACATGAGTGGAACAAAACACCAGGCAAAAGGCCGAGCATTCCACCCATTACCAAGTATATAGATGCATTAATTAAATAAGAGATATTGTGATATCCCATGATATCCATGTCCCAACATGGAACAACTTGCACTGCACCTACAACTAGGAATGCTATAAGAGGGGCTGGGCAAAGCGGTAACATAGCCAAACAATGATTTGCTGGGATGGTGGAAAAGGTTAGAGGCTGTCATGGCAAATTGGGAGGCATGGCAAACAAGTGGTAGGTAGCGCGACATAGCGATAGCATCGAGACAACTAGCAAAGCAAAGATAGTAGTGATATCCAAGGTAATGGTCATCTTGCCTGAAATCCCGCTCGAAAGAAAATCAAGTCCATGAAGTAGACGGACCAAGCATAGTCAAACATGTCCTCACAATCGCAACGAAACTAGGAACTATCGAGAAGAAGCACAACCGAAAAGAAGCAAACAACATGATAAACATACAAGCATAAACAAGACATTATGCACAATAAAGTATGATGCATGATAAGATCAAATGTTGTTACTCATGGCAAAGATGATGCATGAAAGAACCCCACATCAAAGCAAGTTTAAATGAGACCAGAAACAACACATAACAATTCCGGATAGTCCCCATATGCAAATTTCAAAATTGTACGGATCTGAATTAAACACAATGTTAAAGTTGTTAAACAGCAAGTTAAAGCGAACCATGATGATCTACATGTTTTTCTAATCAAGTACATATGTAGATAATTTAATTCGGAGGTACGGTCTAGAAGATATGAACTAAACAAGTTTAACATGGCATTGATGCAAAAGCCAGCAAAACGCAATCACAAACACTCCAAAACATGGATGCAACATGAAATTATGAAACTACATGCAAATCTAAGCAAGTTCCATATAGAACATGATCAAAACGGAGCAACGGTTCAACACATACACACCAGGCAAGTTTAAATAACAATTTGCCCAAAACAGTGACTATGCATATTGCAAGCAACAATTCAATATGCTACGGGAACTATAAGGGCACAAACTTGATACGAACTTAATGTAAAGATAACATACTTCAATTCATTTTTAAGGTTCAGGTTCATAAGCATCATGGTTAATTTACTATGCTCGATGCAAAATGCAATGTTCTGTTACAGATTAGGACTTGGTGAAAAACTGGGCACATATCACAGCAGAGTTAAAATGATGGCATATTGGAGGCATGAAACAAAGATGCTACAGTGCTAGAACATGGCATCAAATGGCATAGCATGCTAGTACATATCGGTTATCTCAAATCATACAACATGGCATATACATAGGAGCAACAGGTTCATGTGAATCATCAAAACAATATGCAACCGTGATATAGCAGATCTCAGGCTTCGTGAAAATCTGGGAATGCAAAACAGTAACATTATGATCCTGACTTGGGATGCACATAACAGCAAGCATAGCAATTTTAATATTTATTTCAATGACATGGGCATGTAGTAGACATGGCAATATCCAACTTACTCTATTGGCACAAATTCACATGATGCATAGATTAATTACTATGATTTTTTACAAAATGGAACATGCTATTAATAGGTTGACAGATTTATCATGATGGCAACTTGAGAGCAAGAAAGAGACATGCTATAGCAACTTTACATGGCAACCAAGGGCATGGCATTAAATTACACATCACATAGAGGAAATCACATGAAGGAATCATATGCATATGAGCTATGGATTAGTGGCAATCATCAAGCAAAGTTTGAAAGTTATAACAGTTTTCTGTAGTTAACACCAGGATGCACTTTTGCAATGAACATTACATCAAGTATATGAATCATAATATGCATGAAAATGGCACCATCATGTAGATCACGAAGAGTATAAAAACTTTCATATATAAATCATCTCCAACCGATGAACATGCACAAAGTTATAGGCCTCTCAAACATGGATGAGTTAGGACAGGGACTTAGTCGAAAAACGACCGTCTGAAACTGGGTGTAAGTTAGATGAATAACGCATGGGCGGGATATAGGACGTGCTCACCACGGGCCTGACCCAGACTGTGGTTCGAGGCGGTTTAGTGCGGCGAGGGACGAACCACGCTGAACCGGGCTGCTTTACTGTGGATCGGCCAGCTCGAGGCGACAGGCGGCGAGCGGCCGGATGCCGAGGAGACCGGCGGCAACGGGACAGCGATGGCGGGGCGGATCCGGGAGGAGGTCGCCAGATCCAGAGTAGGGGTCCTCAGGGATGCGGGATCCGGGAGGGCGGCATGCCGGTGAGGCGGAGGTGGCCGTCGGTGAGCTCCAACGGCGGGGTTGCGGGAGGCTGGCGAGGCCCTGAGCGGAGGTGGAGGGCTCAACGGCGATGGGGTCTCGGCAGCTGCGGCGAGCAAGGCGAGTAGGCAGCGCGAGGTGGACGGGCGCGGTCGGCAGCGGAGGCGGGTCGGTGGCGGAGGTGCTTGACCACGGCGGCGGCGTGCGCTCGAAAGCTCCCAGGCGGCGGGATCTGCAGGCGGTGCACAGGCTCACGCTGGTGCCGATGAGGTCGGGAGGGCCTGCCCTGGGCCCGGGCAGGCCGCGGGGGCGGGGTGGAGAGGCAGGGGTAACGTGGCGCTAGGGGATTGGTGGAGGGCGGCGGCTGCCCTATGGTTGGTCGCCAAGTGGAGGGGAGGAGGTTGCCGGCACTGATTCTGAGGCGAGGGGAGGCGGCTGGGAGGTGGAGATGGCGGCTGCAGGTTGGGGGCGTGGAAATCAAGGAGGGAGGTGGGAGGCTCCCAAAAATGGAAGGGTGGCCTTCCTTTTATAGGCAGGGGGCTAGGTTTTAGGGTTTGAGGGGGGGGGGGGTTGGAAGCCCTTCGATCGCGATCCGATGGCTCCGGTCGGAGGGGGGGTCAAAGTGGGTTTAGTGGGCTGTGTAGATGGGCTAGACTGAGAAGAGAGGGAGGATGGCAGCCTGGCATGGTTTTTGGAACACAAAAAACGTCCGATGTTTTATCAGACTATACTGTCGCTATAGTTATCCGTTGGGGCATCAAACGGACTCCGAATGCGACGAAATTTGGCAAGCGGTCTACCTACAATATAACAAGACTGCACACCAACTTTCACCCCATTCCGAGAACATTTTTATCCCACTTATAAAATAATATTTCAGAGGTGCAGTGGGCACGTGCGAGTGTGGATTGGTCTCAGAAGGCACAACGGAAGAGATGGGAAGAGCCAACAACTATGAACAGATGCAAGTTTTGAAAGAATAACGACACCGAGTGCCGATACAATGCGAATGATGCGATGATGAATGCAACAAACAAATGAAACACACCGCGACAACGAAAAATAAAAGGAAGACAACTGGAGCATCGGTGTCGGGGCGTCACAGTAATGCTTGAAGCATGATGAGATAATGTAGAGATAAAGTAAAATCAATTAATATGATTGAACCCCATTGTTTCACCCTTAGTAGCAACAATACAACTACGTGCCTTACAACTCCTCCTGTCATAGATTAAGGACACGACAAGATTGAACTTACTACTGAGCACCAATCCCACTAAAGATAAATCAATCTAATTGGCCAAAAGAGATATATAGATCGGAGAGAAATACAAGGCTACAAAATCACACATAATAAATCTCAGAAAAGACTCAATTACATTCAATGAATAATCTGATCATAAACCCACAATTCATTGGATCCCAGCTGACACATCACAAAGATTACATCAAATATATCTTGGAAGAGATCATTGTGTTGAAGATCAGAGAGAGAGAGAGAGAGAGGGGGGGAGAGAGAGAGCCATCTAGCTACTGCTATGGACCGTAGGTCCCATGGGAACTGCTCACACATCATCATGGAGGCAGCAAGGTTGATGATCATGGCTCCATGATTGATTCCCCCTTCGGCAGAGTACCGGTGGAGGCCTCCAGATGGGATCGTGGAAGAACTGAGTCTTGTGGAGGTGATACAATTGTTTCGGGTCTTGCTTTGGGGGTTTCTGGATTTTAGGGAACTTATAGCGCTGGAATTAGGTCAGACGGGGCCTCAAGGGGCCCACAAGATCACATGGCGCGCCCCCTGGGGGGCACCACTTGAGCTTGTGCCTCCCTCAATCGTCCTCTTGTACTCCCCCGAAGCTTCTAGGGTCTCTTCTGGTCCAAAGAAATTCACTGTAAAATTTCATCGTGTTTGGACTTCGTTTGGTATGGTTTTTCTGCGAAACAAAAAAATAGGCAAAAAACATGAACTCACACTGGGCACTAAGTTAGTAAGTTAGTGATGACCCACAAGTATAAGGGATCAATCATAGTCCCTTTCAATAAGTAAGAGTGTCAAACCCAACGAGGAGCAAAAGGAATTGATACGCGGTTTTCAGCAAGGTATTCTTTGCAAGTACTGTAAGTAGTAGCAACAGATAGTTTGATAGCAAGATAATTCATAACAAGTAGCAAGTAGCAGTAGTAACAAAGGTGCATCAAGATGGCCCAATCCTTTCTATAGCAAAGGACAAACCGAAAGTACTTCTTATAATGAGAAAAGCGTTCTCGAGGACACATGGGAATTTCATCTAGTCACTTTCATCATGTTTAGTTGATTCACGTTCACTACTTTGATAATTTGATATGTGGGTGGACCGGTGCTAGGGTGCTATTCTTACTTGAGCAAACAACCCACTTATGATTACCCCCTCTCGCAAGCATCCACAACTACGAAAGAAGAATTAAGATAAATCTAACCATAGCATGAAACATATGGATCCAAATCAACCCTTACAAAATCGCAAAACTAGAGTTTAAGCTTCTGTCACTCTTGCAACCCATCATCTACTTACTACTCCACAATGCCTTCCACTAGGCCCAAACATGGTGAAGTGTCATGTAGTCGACATTCACATGACACCACTAGAGGAAGAACAACATACACATGATCAAAATATTAAACGAATACGAACTTCACATGATTACTTATAACAAGATGTCTCCCATGTCCTTAAGAACAAACATAACTACTCAAAAATCATATTCATGTTCATGATTAGAGGAGAATAATATATGATTAACAATCTGAACTTATGATCTTCCACTAAATAAACCAATGAGCATCAACTACAAGATGTAATCAACACTACTAGCAACCCCCATGTACCAATCTGAGGTTTTGAGACAAAGATTGAATACAAGAGATGAACTAGGGTTTGAGATGAGATGGTGCTAGTGAAGATGTTGATGGAGATGAGTCCTTCCATGATGAGAGGAACATTGGTGAGGATGATGGCTTCGATTTTCCCCGCACGGAGGGAAGTATCCCTGGCGAAATTGCTCCGCCGGTCGAAAGCAAAAGTGCTCCTGCCCAGGTTCCGCTTCGAGACGGCGGCGCTTCGTCCCAAAAGTCTTCTGTTGATTTTTTCTAGGGAAAATGGCTTCATGTAGGAGAAGGAGGGCCACCAAGGCCTGCTAGTGGGCCCACAAGCAGCTCACATGCCGCGCCCGAGGGGGGGGGGCACCTGAGCTTGTGGCAGTGATTCTTCTGCCAGTATTTTTTATTTATTACAAAATAAATCTCTATAAATTTTCAGGTCATTTGGAGCTCCGGAGAATAGCTATCATTGTTGTAGCTCTTTTCATGTCGAGAATTCCAGCTGCCGGCAATTTCTCGCTCCAAATAAATCTTGCATAATAAGAGAGAAAGGGCATTAGAATTGCATCATAATGTGAAATATTCACCTAAAACATTATAAATAATATTAGGAAAATATGATGCAAAATGGACGTATCAACTCCCCCAAGCTTAGACCTCGCTTTCCTCAAGCGAATACATAACTCGATAATCATGACTACAGGTTTAGAGAGAGATGTGTCGATAAAAGAAAATACAGACATGGTAGCTTCATGATCATTATTATAACCACAATTATTTATCATAAAGCTTCTCATGATCAAGTAACAATTCATCCACAAGCTGAAGTATAAGCAATAAATTTCTTGAAAACTGACAAACTATGTTCTCAGTCATCGTGACAATTACACTTCGTCATGTTTCAGGAAGAGTCTACGTAAGAGCTTTTGGTTTAGCAAATTCCACATACTGAACTATCATATAGTCTTCCATGATTGCTGACACTCAAAGCATATTTTAAGTACAACTAGTTTCAACTGGACATAGAGGAAGATGGGGGTTTATTGTTTCACCACCCTACTTGTTTATCTCAGGGATAATGTCAACAATAATAACTCATGATTACTTATATCCAACTGGATATATGTGCCTGGATCTTTCCCTACCACATAATGCTTGCCAAGTGGAGAATAATTAAGGTTGCAATAGGGATAAATACTTTGACTCTTGCATAAAAGTAAAGACTAAAAAGTAAAAGATAGGCCCTTCACAGAGAGAAGCAGAGTGTCGGTGTACTAAATGATGGGTCTTTAGTACCCCATACTTGTGCACGGGCAGTTGTAGCCATACCTGCGGCAAGGCTTGTCGGGGGAACAGCTGAAGATCAATCCAAGGTCAGTCCAAAGTTATTAAAGACATCCGCACCAAGGATCAGAAGATAAGAAGAAATGAAGGCCAAGGGCTCGGCCCCCGGCAAGATCTTGCCGGGTATCCCGCCGAGCCCGGCAAGATTCGCACCCGGCAAGGTTCTGCCATTATGCCTCCGCTCTGGTACAGTGCCGACCTGGCATTATGGGTCCCGTCCCTAGATGCGTGGCAAGGCGCTAGTGGAGGCGAGCTTAAGCGGTGCTGATGGGATGGCCCCTTTTTCCATCCCCAAGAAAGTAGGGACACCTAAACGGACACCTCACGGTGCATTAAATGCATTTGTCCTAAACCGTCAGTGGTTAGGTATGGTAATCACTGTAGTTACTTTACACCTCGCATATGAGCAGTTCGCCACTGTGGTGACCCCTTGGAGCATATAAAAGGAGGCCCATGGCCACTATTACAGAGGGAGAGAGAACTCTCAGCCCATTCTGCATGCGTAGCTGCTGCATTAACTCACTATTCATCACAAGCGCTACAAGAACTGGGATAGAAATCTTGATAATAAACTAAAGCAGGAGTAGGGTTTTACGCTGACTAGCGGCCTGAACCTGGGTAAAAAATCCCCCCGCCCCCGCGTTGATCTCCGATTCTACTCTTTGTGCACGCCTCTCCCCTTGCCGAACAGTAAAGGGGTCCCTTGGATCCCATAGGTGTCGTGCGCCGACATCTTTGGCGCGCTAGGTAGGGGGATCGAGGTTGCGCGAACCTGATCTAGTGATCAGCGCGTCAGTTTCTTCATCATCTTTGTCGTCATGCCGCCCAAGAAGAAGGGTGCGGCAGCACTGGTCCGTCTACTTCCGTCTTACCCGCGCCTACTCGGACGGGCGACAGCGTGGACACAGGAGGTGGAGGTTTGGAGCCTCCATGACGTTCTGGTGATCTGAGCTAAACGAGCGGTGTCGTTCACAGCGGCAATGACAACCCGTTGACCGCTAGATCCAAGGACGGAGCCGTGCTATCTGTGGGCGGCGCAGCGAACCCCGGAGATCGGAGGACGACCTCTAGGGCTCCCGCGCCAGCGCAAGCGTCATGGCCTTCCCAGGGCGCGCAAGACGAGCAGCGCCGTGCCGCTGGTGGTCCTGAACGTCCGCATGGAAACACTTCTATGCACAGATCCCAAGGTGCGCAGGCCCAGCATGCACGCCAAACCGCTGGTGAGGGTGGCGCGCGGTCGTGGTGATGCTCCTTCAAACACTGTTAGGAGTCAGAGCACCTCACGTACCTCGCACCTGTCGCCGCCGCCTACACCAGCAGAAGCTTTGGCGCGTGCGCAGTTGCTCCTCGATTTTCCTCCTGCTCCGGAGAAGATGGAGGAGTGGTGATCTACCATCCAGAGCCTCATCGGCTTCGTCAACAATGATAGGCCGCAGCAAGCGGGGCCCTCGCGGCAGCGGTCTATCGTTCTGGCGCGAGCCGATGGTGAGAAGACCGGAGGTGGTGCGACCATGGTGCACTCCCCTCCACGACAACAGCAGCGGTCGTTAACCCGGCGGACTGACGGCTATGATGACGATTCCACGGTGTTGTCCGATCCACGGATGCGCCGCGATCAGCGTCAAGTTCTCCAGGAACGAAGGAAAGAAGACGCTCGAACTACCATCGAGCGGTGAAGGGAGGCACGTCATTAGTCCGATAAACGTGCAGGGCCTATTGTCGACAAGCCTACGCCAGGGGATGCAAGCGACTTACCCTATGAGGTAGGTTGTCCAGTGTTTACCCGTGAGCTGTGGCGAGTCCAGTGGCCCAACTCCCGAACATTCAAACCAGAGGTCCCGGAGAAATATGACAGCAAGACTCATCCCTCGGAGTTCCTGAGCATCTACACCATTGCGGTGCAGGCGGCCGGAGGCCGAGATGACAAGATACTTGCCAACTATTTCCTGTTGGTGCTCAAACCCAACGTCAGGTCGTGGTTGATGCATCTGCTGGAGAATTCCATTTCTTCCCGGTCAGATCTGTGCCATCAGTTTGTTGGCGCCTTTGTTGGAGGCCACCAAGCTCCTGGCCAAGAAAGCGATTTGCATCTCCTCCCTCAAAGGGAGGGTGAGCCCCTGCGCAAGTTCATCCAGAGGTTTAGCCGAGTGCAGTACAATATTCCAGACGTTCATCCTGCTGTTGTTGTTAGCACGTTTCATCAGAACGTGCGTAACCGCAAGATGCGCGAAGAGCTGGCGATGAACAAGGTCAGGAGTATTGCCGAGCTTTATGCCTTGGCCGACAAGTGCACTCGAGCTGAAGAAGGGAGAAAACTCCCCGGCGAGGGTGTTGGCGCAGGGGGCGAATCTGAAGATGAAGATGTTGTCACCCCGTCGAAGAAAGGCCGGCGGCGGAATAAGAAGCGTAAAGGCAAGGCCGTGCTTGCTGTCGAGGAATCCGGCAACCCCGGCACCGCCAAGAATGCCAAGGTTGACAACCCCGGCAAGGAAGTTGCCGGGTGCGCTTCCTGTCAGGCTTTGGCGGCTGCCGACAAGCCGAAAGGCTCCGGCAAACAATATTGCAAGATCCATCGCACCAAGGGCCACGATCTCCAAAACTGCCGGCAAGTTGAGCAACTTGTCGAGAAGCAGAGAGCTGAGTATGAAAGATGAGACAAGGAGAAGGCCCAGGACGGTGCGGAGGGATCCGACAAGAAACGTGGTGGTCGAGGGGGCCGCTGCAGCAAGGCTAAGCAACAAAGGGAGAGACCCGCCCGAGGCCGCGACAAGGACAAGGGAGGTGATGATGATGAAGAAGACGATGAATCCAGCGAGCACGAGTTCCCGAAAGCCACGGAGGCCATGTGTATTGACAGGGGCGCCTCGTTGCATTCTTCTCACCACCGACTTAAACAGTGGGTGCGTGAGGTTAATGCAACGGAGCCGTCATTTGAGGAACGCAAACCTCTATAGTGGTCCCACACGCCCATCATTTTTGACGCCGAGGATCACCCTGATCGCACAACTGCGGTCGGGTGCTTGCCCTTGTTGGTCTCACCAACAATTCGCAACCTCAAGGTGAAAAAATGTTGGTTGACGGTGGGGCTGGGCTGAACTTAATCTCGCCGGATGTGCTCAACAAGTTGCAAATTCCTGATGAAGATCTCGAGGAAACGGGCACGTTTCACGGGATCAATCCAGGAAGAACCCAGCCAAAAGGCAAGGTTATGCTACCGGTAACATTTGTTAGCGAGCTAAACTACAGAACGGAGAAAGTAGTGTTTGATGTCGCCAAGATCCCCATGTCGTACAATGGGATCCTTGGCCGCCCAGCGCTGGCCAAGTTCATGGCGGCATCACACTACGCCTATAATGTGTTAAAGATGTCCGGGCCGATTGGTGTCATCACTGTCCACTCCGACAAGAAGGATGCACTGATCTGCACCGACCAACTCTACCGGGAGGCAGCCGCAGCACCTGCTGTCAAGGCATCTGCTCCTGCCGCTGGAACTCCCGGGGGGAAGAAGAGGAAGACCGGCAAGATCTCTGGCGCAAACTCCGGCAAGCGCACCTCTTCGGAGTGCTGCGCTCCCATTGAGGACGCACTAGAGAGTTCCACCGGCAAGAACAAGAAGTCCAAGGCTGCTCCACCAGAGACCAAAAAAGTGCCCGTCAAGGAGGATGGAACGGGAGGAACTTTTACCATAAGTTCCACCCTAGATGACAAATAGGAAAGCGCGCTCGTTGCTTTCCTGCGGGCGAATGTCGATGTGTTTGCATGGCAACCATCTGACATCCCCGGTGTTCCCAGGAAGGTAATTGAGCACCACCTTGCTGTCTATCCTCACGCGCGGCCTGTCAAACAGAGGGTGAGGAAGCAAGCCTTGGAGCGGCAAGAATTCATTGCCGAAGAAATCAGGAAGTTAGAAGCGGCAGGTTTGGTTAGAGGGGTGCTTCACCCAACATGGTTGGCCAATCGGGTTGTAGTGCGCAAGGCGAATGGGAAATGGAGGCTGTGCATTGATTATACAGACATCAATAGAGCCTACCCAAAAGATCCTTTCCCCTTGCCGCGCATCGACCAGATTGTAGACTCCACTGCTGGTTGTGACCTTCTGTCGTTCCTCGATGCCTATTCAGGGTATCATCAGATCTTCATGGCTAAAGAAGATGAGGAAAAGACCGCATTTATCACCCCATGTGGTATGTATTGTTTTTTACGAATGCCTTTCGGGTTGAAAAGTGCTGGTTCTACATTTGCGAGAGCGGTCCAAATTGGTTTTGAGCCTCAGCTACATAGAAATATGGAAGCATACATGGATGACATAGTGGTCAAAACCAATGATAAAGTGACGCTCATACAAGATCTAGAAGAAACATTCGCAAATCTATGCAAGATCAATTTAAAGCTCAACCCTGAGAAGTGTGTGTTTGGCGTCCCTTCCGGCAAGCTTCTCGGGTTCTTTGTGTCTCAGCGTGGGATCGAAGCGAACCACGACAAGATCAAAGCTATTGAGCAGATTCAAGCGCCAAGACGCGTCAAGGATGTACGTCGCCTTGCCGGCTGCGTTGCTGCCTTAAGTAGGTTTGTCTCCAAATCTGCTGAGCGCGCCCTGCCCTTTTTCAAAATTTTGAAGAAGGCAGGTCCAATGAGATGGACTCCGGAAGCGGAGGCGGCGCTGCAAGATTTGAAGAGGTACCTCTCTTCTCCGCCGATGCTAGTCGCACCTAAGCCGCAAGAGCCGTTGCTGCTGTATCTAGCGGCAACAAATCAAGTGGTTAGTGCTGCGCTAGTGGCACAGAGAGAAGTTCACGAGGGGGCAATGGCAGTGGCAGGACCATCAAGTGACGCGCCAGGATCTTCCCCGGCAAGGTCTGGTGCCGACAAGACAGGATCTGCGCAGTCAGAAGAATCAACACAGAAAAGGAAGATGGTGCAGCGTCCAGTTTATTTTGTTAGTTCCCTTTTACATGGAGCTAGGTCAAGATACTCTGGCGTGCAAAAACTGCTCTTTGGCCTTGTCATGGCCTCGAGGAAGCTGCGCCATTATCTCCAAGCACATGAGATTACGGTCGTCACTCGCTTCCCGTTGCAGCGGATTTTGCAAAATCCAGAGGCAACCGGCAAGATTGTGGAGTGGGCTTTGGAATTGTCTAGCTTTGGTCTCAAATTTGAAAGTACTTCAACAATTCAGAGCAGAGCTTTGGCAGAGTTCATTGCGGAATGGACCCCAACGCCAGACGAGGAAATTCAAGAAACGACTCTTCCCGGCAAGGAAACAGATCAAGAATGGGTTATGTATTTTGACGGTGCTTTCATGCTGCAAGGCGCCGGTGCTGGCGTGCTGCTTGTCGCACCCACCGGGGAGCTCGACAAACAATACTGCAGAGTACGAAGGCCTGCTTGCCGGTCTCAGGATCGCAGCGGACCTTGGTATCAAGAAGCTCATTATCAGAGGCGATTCTCAGCTCGTTGTCAGTCAAGTCAACAAAAGTTATCAAAGTCCATTGATGCAAGCCTATGTCGATGAAGTGTGAAAAATGGAAGAGCGCTTTGACGGTCTGCAAACAAAGCACATTCCTCGTGCTGAGAACAGTATTACCGATGACCTGTCAAAGCGCGCTGCCCTTAAGTTACCTGTGGAACCAGGAACTTTTGTGCTCCGTTTGACTCATCCATCTGTAGCGCCATCAATGAGGCAGGAAAAGAGAACGAAGTTGAATTCTGGTCAGTACTTTCCGGCAGAGCTCCCGGGAGCCGCCGACAAGGAAGTCACCGGGATCAGCGGCAAGCCTTCCGGGGAACAACATGCTCCGGCAGGGGCGCAGGCCCTTGCCGTCGAGACAAATGTTCCTCCTGCAGAAGAGATGCCTTTAGTCCTGGTTGTCGAGCCCCAGGCTCCAGCTTGGGCACAACCCATTGTCCATTTCCTTCAGACAGGAGAACTCCCTGAAGAGCAGGAAGAAGCGGAAAAAGTAGCCTATCAGTCTAGTATGTACCAGTTCGTCGATGGCGTTCTGTACAGAAAGAGACTGAACGGTGTGAAATTGATGTGTATTCCTCAGGAGGATGGACAGGGGCTGTTGGCGGAGATACATGGAGGCATATGTGGCTCTCACATAGGGTCAAGAGCGCTTGTCGGAAAGGCATTCTGACAAGGTTTCTTTTGGCCCACTGCTCTCCAGGATGCAACTGCACTAGTAACCAAGTGTGAAGCGTGCCAGTTTCATTCGAAGAGATCACATCAGCCAGCTCAAGCTCTTCAGACAATCCCTCTCTCCTGGCCATTTTCGGTCTGGGGGCTCGACATACTGGGTTCTTTTCCCCGTGCTACCGGGGGCTTTGAGTACTTCTAGGTTGCAATCGACAAGTTCACAAAGTGGCCGGAGGTGGAAGCGGTGAGGAAGATGACAGCACAATCAGCCGTCAAGTTCTTTAAAGGAATAGTTTGCCGTTTTGGTGTGCCCAACAGGATCATCACTGACAACGGCACACAGTTCACAAGTCGCACCTTCATGCAGTACGTCCAAGACCTTGGCGGCAAAATTTGTTTTGCCTCTGTTGCTCACCCGAGAAGCAACGGCCAAGCGGAGAGGGCTAATGCTGAAGTGCTGCGCGGTCTCAGGACCAGAACTTTCGACAAGCTGAAAAAGTGCGGAAGGCGCTGGATTAATGAGTTGCCGACGGTTCTTTGGTCAATCAGAATGACACCAAATCGAGCCACTAGCCAGACACCATTCGCTCTGGTTTACGGAGCGGAAGCAGTTCTCCCCACGGAACTCATATACGGATCGCCTCGAGTGCTCGCTTATGATGAGCTTGAGCAAGAGCAACTGCGGCAAGATGACGCTGTGCTCCTTGAGGAGGATCGTCTTCAGGCTGCTATGCGAGCTGCACGCTACCGGCAAGCTTTGCGTCACTATCATAGCCGCAAAGTTCATGCCCGAAGCTTTGAGGAAGGCAACCTTGTTCTTCGGCGGACTCAGTCCGCCAAGAATTCAAACAAGTTGACACCAAAGTGGGAAGGCCCTTATCGGGTAGTACGAGTCACCAGGCCCGGCGCTGTTCGCCTGGAGACCGAGGATGGCGTTATATTGAGTAATTCCTAGAATATTGAACATCTTCGCAAGTTTTACCCATAAGGTGCGGTTGTCGGGGGCCCCCGGCAACCTCCTTTTGTACAAGTCTTGCCGGCAAGGCATGTAATCCTTTGTACAAAGCCAGGCGCAGACCCTGCGCACAGTTGGATAAGCTCAAGTGTTGTACATTTCTTGTTGATCTCCGTATTTTTATATATGCATGTTTATCTGAGATATTGTATGACACTTGTTCCCGGTAAGACTAACGAACCACCAAGGTTCCATATCTTTATTTTCTCTTCTTTCTTTTTCTCAAAGGATAGAAGGTTCCCTCGCGTACAAGTTTACCGGGGGGGGGAATGAAGGTATGGATACCAATAGGCGATGTTCAGAGTTGATATCTTGCCGGAATAAGTACACCGACAGAAAGTTAAGTTGCGGACTTTGAACAAGTTTTCCAATTTTTATTACCAGGTTATTTTCCTTGGACGGTTTCGGCCTTGTATGAAAAACCTGCACACGAAGGAACCCTTGTCGTAATTGGCTGCGCCCTTATTTTGTTTCGAGTCCGCTCAACAGTATAAGTGGCTGCGTCAAGGACACCAAGGTGTCTTGCCGGGTGCTGCACCTCCAGCAGGCTGCTGAAGTCCTGCACCCAGCGCTCGCGGCAGGTTGCGCACCGGCAAGTTTTCCAGTAAGCGTAGGGTGTACATCATACAGAAAAATATTGGACAAGGGGAATAGCATGCATATGCTCAGTCATAACAAGTTATATTACATAGATAATCGCCGCAGTTCTAATTTAAGACTAAATTGTCTTTGACATGGAATGGCGACAAGAAAAAGTGAGGCGGCTAGTCTCTGCGCTGACCTTCAACCCTCTTGATTGAGTCTACCTTCTCGAGGATGGGCACGACAAGCTTCTCAAGTGCCTGAAGATCTGCATCCTTCGGCAAGCGATCGAGCACGTTGGTGAGGTTGATGCTAGGATTCTTGTGCGCCACCTTGATGAGCACCTTGTGGAGGACGGCCCGGCAAAGCTTGCGGGATTCGTTCGCCAGTTGGGTCGCCCGGTTGGACTGGAGCAACTTCAGGGCGTCGATGATGCTCTCGAAGAACATGGTCAACCTGGCGCTCGTGGATATCCTGTCTTCAGTGGAATATCTGAAGTTTTGCAGGCCCTCCCGGCCCATGGTTGACAGCTGTGCAGTAAGTTTCTCCGCGGTGTCGACAAGGCGTTCAGTCCAGATTTGCACGCCTTTCTCATAGTCAACTTGGGCAGCGGCAGCGCTCTTGAGCAAATTCCTCTTTTCTTGGAGATCTTTGCTCAGGGCCTTTTCGTGGGCCCTGCCGTCCTTAAGAGACTTCTCCAGCGTGGTCAGTTTCAGCCTCAGATCGGCAATGGCGTCATTGGCTGAAGAGAGCTGCTTGGTCTTGTCAGATATAGCAACTTGCATCTCCACCAGGCTATGGAGGGTTTTCTCCCTCTCGCTTTTAAGCGTTGAGAGCTCCTTGCTGTGCTCCTCAAGATCTACATCTAGCTTCGTGTCCTTGTCGCTCAGCTCGTTCTTGGCGGCCTCTGTGGCCTCGGCAGCATCGATGGCTTCCTTGAGCTTGCTGGCATGATCTACAGTTGCAGCTTCAAGCGCCTCTTTGTGCCTCTGCTCCAGCTCCTGGGTCTGCCGCGCGACAAGTTTCTCAATTTCTTTGTCCTTGTCGCGAAGTTTGGTGGCGAGTGCCTGCTCGCGCACGGCAAGATCTTCTTCATGAGCATCAAGCCCAATGCGGCGCTGCGTCAAGAGAGCTTCTTCAGCGACAACCTTTTGCGCAGCTTCTTCTTGCGCCCTCTCCATATCGGATTGCTTCAAGTGGAGCTCCGTCCAGCTTTGGCTCACTTGTTCCCGGCTGACAGTCAATTCCTGAAAGGCCTCGGCATACCAGATCTGCATTTGCTCGATGCGTCTCTGGAAATCCACCACGACTGCTTTGACAACTGCAGCTCTGGCATCTACCTTCTCTTTTCGAGCACGGTGGAGCGCTTGGAGCTTGCGGAAGTTATCGCCCATGGCCTGGAGGAGTTGATCTTCTTCTGATTTGCCACTGCTAGCGCTTGGTTCATTGACGATCCTGAGCCCGACAGCGGTGATGCCTTCCCCATCAAAGGTTTCCCCTTCGGTCGGCACTCTGGTACTTGCCGTCCCCGGCAAGTTAATAAATAGGTTGTCGCCAACCTTGAGATATTTGCTTGATGAGGGAGCCTCGGATGTCGATGGATGATCTTCGGTAATCGCCTCACCAGTGGCTGGGGGCTCTGTGGCCGGTGCAGCGCCTGGCACTCCTGCAACGGGAATGCCGTCAGTACGGTCATTAGTTTCCTCGCCGGCCCTCTCGGCAAGTTTCTTGGCGGCTTCCTCGGCAGCAGCCTCGCTGGTCTCGACGGTGGCGTCTTTGATGGCCTCGCTAGCGGCGATCTCATCAGCTTCGGCGGCGGCATCCCTGGCAGTCTCGTCAATGACCACGTCGATGTCCATATATTCCGTCACAGGGAATCCTGAAGGACGAAGGAGGGGAACAAAATCAAATCAAGGTCAAAGTTCAGAAAGATAAGGGAAAGAACAACAAGCATTTTGAGGCAAGCAGTTACCTGCGTCGAGCAGATCGGGGGTAGCTTCATCCCTCTCAGCAACATTAGTTGCCAGGGAAAGATTGCCGGTGCCCATGTTTGCCGGCTCCGCCTCTTCCAAGATAAGCTCGTCGGTGCAAGTTCTTGCCGGAGATGCACTTGTGGGCGACGTGGTTGACGGGAGCGGCATGACGGGGGCGTCCTCCAATGACTCCCCCTGTTGCCGTTCTTCTCCTGCGAGCCCAAAGATGTGAGCGGCAAGGATAGAAACCTCAGCGCCCGTCAGAGGAGATGAGTAGTGAACTCACCCTGGGGGCTGCGCTGGGGGCTGCGTCAAGGGCTGAGGTCCGGACTGATGGTAATAGTTTCTGGCGCGCCTATAGAGCTTGTCGGAGACTCATCGCCCGTGGAAGTTTTCACTCTCTTCGCCATCCTTTCCGCCAAGGTTTCTGCCTCACTGCAGAGACAAGACAAAGCAAGACAATAAGATCAATCAATTTCAGAAATTGGGAGATAAATGCCATGACAGGGTACTTACTCTTCTTCTTCTCATTCCGGGCTGAAACCGGAGATGTCGAAATCGACCTCCGTTGAGACGTCCGTGTGAGGAGGCGGAGGAGGGGTCCTAGGTCGCTTGGCTGTGGCAGGTGCAGGGGGTTGGCGTGGTTCTTCCGTCTCGGCTTCCGGTGCTATTGTGTGAGACGCCCCTGTGGTTGTTGCTGGTGTGTGTCTCGTACGCCGCACATGCTGCTGTCGAACTCCTTGCCGCGGTGCAGCCTTGCTGGGGGCTTCGCTGCTCGAAGAAGGTTGGTTTGTTGGGACTCCAGAGGCAGCTTTCCGAAGGACGCGTTTTGCCTTCTGTGGGACTGGGAGCTCCTCTTGTGGCTGTTCTTCGGCTGCATCCTTGTTAGATGAGCTCTCGGCAGCTGTGCCGCTCTGTTCCCCGGCAGCCTTATCTTCCCCGGCAGGTTTCTCCTCCAGCATGACTTCTGCGTCGCTGGTTTCCCATTCTGTGAAACCAACATTGCCGGCCTCCGCGGCAAGATTCACCTCTTCCACTCTACTGGCGATATACGCCACCTCTTCATCAGTGGTGGGGCGGATGAGGTTAGTCTCTTCCCGGACGGCCCTCTCCGACAAGTTGTCGAAGAACTTTTGTGCCTCCTCCACAGATGGCTCGACCCAGGTCGCGTCAAGGCCGTGGGCATTGAACATCGGCATTGTAGCGATGATTGACCCCAGGGCAGAATTGTTGCACAGAGGAATGATCCTTGCCGGCAATTTGTGCTTGTCTTCGCGCTGAAATAGTCTGTGACGGAGAGCGCCAAGCTGCATAATTGTAAGATTATTGTTCAGCCCGGGGCGCAACTTCAAGATGTCTGCCGTGTTCCAGTATTCCCAGGCTGGTCTCCCCTTATTCTGCAGAGGGGCGATGCGGCGGCGAAGGAAATCAGAGCCAATCATCTCTACTGTGATCCCGGCAGCTTTCAGGTGGAGGATCCTAGTGGTAGCGATTGTGAGCTTGTCATCTTGAGCATCGAGATCGCTCCAGTCCTCACCACGGACCGCCTTCTGTTGCCGGGGCGAAAAAAATGGATGGGGATCTGCTTCCTTGATCCAGCACCACTCTGACCGCCATTCTTCCCACTTTTCGCGATAAACTCCCTATGGATATATCTCCTTGTTCCATGCTCTTGGAATCCAGGCGATAGAACCGGCGAGGGCTTCTCCTTTTTGGACGCGAGGAATGAAGTAATGGCGGAAGAGGGCAGTGTTGGGGACTACCCCGTCAAAGTTTTCGCAAAGATGAGCGAAAACGGACATGCATGTTATAGCATTCGGCGTGAAATCCAAGAGACGAAGGCCGTATGTGTACATGATGTCGATGAAGAAATCAGAGAATGGAGGGCAGAGCCCGCAGTAAAAATATGCGGCGAAGAAGGGATATTTATCAGGCCCGCCTTTGGAAGAAGAACCTGGGGCCACGCGAGTCGCGGGGTGAGCTTTCGTCTCCCTCGCCCACATGCACTGGTACCGGTTCTTCAAGGCTTCCGCGTCGAGCATCAGAGCGAAGACGACATACTTCTTCCACATCTTCACCAGCTCGCTCTCCGGGACATCAGCTTTCATTTCCTTGCCCTTGCTCTTGCTAGCCATGGGCGGCATGGTGGCTGCGATGGCGAAAGCCGAGGATGGAGCGGATGCGGAGGTGATGAGCGGAAGAGGAGAAGTTCTGCTCTGGACTCGGAAGAGGGAAGGTAATGGCGGATTCCAGATCGGAAAGAAGAAGGAGTAAATAGGCGACGCCTCTACGGATTCCTTTTTAAGGGGAAGGAGCGAGGCTGCCTCTTTTACTGCCCAATGTGAACATGCTTATGCAAGCGCACCGCGGCCGCGGCCGTTCGGCACACGCTTCCCACGTCGCGCATTCAACGCGCGTAGTGGGGAGCGCAGAAAGCGGAATGATTACAAGCAGTTAACCCCTTCCACGCGTGCCCGTGCACTGATTGGGCTTAGCCCAACAACGCCTCGCACTCGTGTATGGCCTAGGCCCTGGGGCTCCTATCGGTGTACTAAATGATGGGTCTTTAGTACCCCATACTTGTGCACGGGCAGTTGTAGCCATACCTGCGGCAAGGCTTGTCGGGGGAACAGCTGAAGATCAATCCAAGGTCAGTCCAAAGTTATTAAAGACATCCGCACCAAGGATCAGAAGATAAGAAGAACTGAAGGCCAAGGGCTCGGCCCCCGGCAAGATCTTGCCGGGATATCCCGCCGAGCCCGGCAAGATTCGCACCCGGCAAGGTTCTGCCATTATGCCTCCGCTCTGGTACAGTGGCCGACCTGGCATTATGGGTCCTGTCCCTGGATGCGTGGCAAGGCGCTAGTGGAGGCGAGCTTAAGCGGTGCTGATGGGATGGCCCCTTTTTCCATCCCCAAGAAAGTAGGGACACCTAAACGGACACCTCACGGTGCATTAAATGCATTTGTCCTAAACCTTCAGGGGTTAGGTATGGTAACCACTGTAGTTACTTTACACCTCGCATATGAGAAGTTTGCCACTGTGGTGACCCCTTGGAGCATATAAAAGGAGGCCCACGGCCACTATTACAAAGGGAGAGAGAACTCTCAGCCCATTCTGCATGCGTAGCTGCTGCACGAACTCACTGTTCATCGCAAGCGCTCCAAGAACTGGGATAGAAATCTTGATAATAAACTAAAGCAGGAGTAGGGTTTTACGCTGATTAGTGGCCTGAACCTGGGTAAAAAATCCCCCCCCCCCCGCGTTGATCTCCAGTTCTGCTCTTTGTGCACGCCTCTCCCCTTGCCGAACAGTAAAGGGGTCCCTTGGATCCCATAGGTGTCGTACGCCGACGCAGAGGTTGTCATGTGCTTTCATGTGCTTTTTCATTTGGACGTGCAAACTCTTAATGTAATGGAACGTCATGTTATATTGTTATGCCCCACAAGTATAGGGGAACAATCTTAGTCCTTTCGATAAGTAAGAGTGTCAAACCCAAGGAGGAGCCGAAGGAAATGACAAGCGGTTTTCAGCAAGATATTTTCTGCAAGCACTGAAATTGTCGGTAACAAATAGTTTGATTGCAAGGTAATTTGTAACGAGCAATAAGAAATAATGGTAACAAAAGTGCAGAACGGTATCCCAATCCATTTTGTAGCCAAGGACAGGCCGGAACAGTCTCTTATAATAAGCAAATCGTTCTTGATGACACACGGGAATTTCATCTAGTCACTTTCATCATGTTTGTTTGATTCACGTTTGTTACTTTGATAATTTGATATGTGGGTGGACCGGTGCTTGGTTGCTGTTCTTACTTGAATATGCCTCCCACTTATGATTAACCCCTCTCGCAAGCATCCTCAACTACGAAAGAAGAATTAAGATAAATCTAACCATAGCATGAAACACGTGGATCCAAATCAGCCCCTTACGGAATAGCTCATAAACTAGGGTTTAAGCTTCTGTCACTCTAGATACCCATCATCTAATTACTACTCCACAATGCCTCCCCTTACGCCTAAATATGGTGAAGTGTCATGTAGTCGACGCTCACATGATACCACTAAAGGAATCAACAACATACATATCATCAAAATATCGAACGAATATGAAATTCACATGATTACTTATGACAAGACTTCTCCCATGTCCTCAAGAATAAAAGTAACTACTCACAAATCATATTCATGTTCAAGATCAGAGGGGTATAGAATATCATTAAGGATTCGAACATATAATGTTTCACTAAATAAACCAACTAACATCAACTACAAGATGTAATCAACACTACTAGCAACCCACATGTACCAATATGAGGTTTTGATACAAAGATTTAATACAAGTGATGAACTAGGGTTTGATATGAGATGGTGTTGGTGAATATGTTGATGAAGATTGGTCCTCCCACGAGGAGAGGTTGTTGGTGATGACGATGGCTTCAATTTTCCCGTCCCGGAGGGAAGTATCCCCGGCGAAATTGCTCCGGCGGAGAGCAAAAGTGTTCCAGACCAGGTTCCGCCTCGAGACGGAGGCGCTCCATCTCGAAAGTCCTCTCGTTATTTATTCTAGGAAAATGGGCTTATATACCAGAAGATGGGCACCGGAGGATGGCCAGGGGCCCCACGAGCCATAAGGGCGCGCCTAGGGGGGTGGGCGCTCCCAGGTGCCTCGTGGGCACCTGGGTGGCCCTCTGGTATTTCTTTCTTCCAGTATTTTTTATTTATTCCAAAATAATTCTCCGTGAAATTTTAGCTCATTTGGAGATGTGCAGAATAGGTATCTTTGACATAGCTTTTTCAGCCCCAAAATTCCAATTGTCAGCAATCTTCCTCTTCATGTAAATCTTGCAAATTAAGAGAGAAACAACATTAGAATGGTACTAAAAAGTATTATATTGGTCAAAAACATTATAAATAACAATAGGAAAACATGATGCAAAATGTAGGTATCAACTCCCCAAGTTAGACCTCGCTTGTCCTCAAGCGAAAACCGATATCGATAATCATGACCTCGCTTGCCGGTGCCCATCCATTCCCTACCATTCTTCTACATCTGCTGGCACCATCCGTCAAGAGACACGCCTAGGGTCGACCAAGCCAGGGCCCATAGTGACTTGCGGCTGTACAGGTAAGCTTCCGGTCAAGGTATATCCATCTATCTCTTCATGCCTGGGTGAAGCTTTCCGCATGATGTCATGGCTCTTCTCCATGCATCCCTGGGTCAACCAATGGGTACTCCAGGGTGCCCTTCCATCCATCCTCCACCCAGTAGTGAATTGAATCCATCTTGAGAATCTTGAAGTCTTGTGGTTGTAGTCATCAACTTAACTCTCACATCTCTCATGTAATACACTCAGCCAACCCCGTCTACGAAGCATAGTACAATAACTACAACGTTCCCGGGCATTGGTGACAAGGGGATTTGGGTTCAACCTACCACATGATACTACTCAAGAATATAACTCAACAGAAAGAAACATATTAGTAAATTTTATGCAAAAAGAAACATATTAAAATCATTTGTAAAACTCCTATAATGCTCAAAACAAGTTTTTCTAAGAAGATAAAAGAAATAATATACTAAAAATATATTTTTAAAACAAATAAAATTGCTACTTCTAAGTTAACAGAAACTAAATAGAACTTGACAAAAGAACCAAAATAAAACAATTTAAAACAATTAAAATTAAAGAAATAGCACAAACCTATAAAACACTAAAACATTACTGTTTTTGTTAAAACCTAGTTTTAATTAATCCTAAAATCCTCCAATTAATTCCTACTGATAAACATTGTCACAAAGAACTAGTAGCAAAAAGAATCACTCAATAATATTGCTCCCAGCTCAAAATATAGCCAATCTAGTGATTTGAACAAAATTCATGCAAATTCAAATTCAAACTTTCAAACATAGTCAAACTTGGTATCTACAGAAGCTTCATAAAATTTCTAACCTAGTGCAAAAAGAATCAAATTAAAACACTAAAAATCCTGATTGATATGAATTTTCTAAGATTGAAACTATTCTGTTTTTAAAAACAGAAAAGAAAATAAAGAAAAACTATCGATCGGGCGGCGGCTACGTGGCGCAAGCTGATTGGCTAAGGAGGGTGTGCGCCCGAAGTTACTAGCGGGTGGCCGAAATCTAATTGGTTCGCACACGCACTTTTAACTAACAGAAAATTGGTCGGCTGGTTTGATCTAAATAGAAAAAGAACTATAGAAAAACCAATCTATAAAATAAAACCTAACTGATTGCTACGATCTAATCTACAACGTCAAGCGATGATCCAATGGTGGAGAGTGGCATCGGCTTACAGCGAGGTGCTCGACGGTGAGGGCAGCTTGGGCGTGGTCACCAACGTTGCTTCGGTTGTCGAGGGAGACAACGGAGGAGTCGGGCGGGTGCGGCAGGGCGAGGGGGTCACGGTGATGGTGGAGATGGAGGTCGGCGGTCACGGAGGGCGTCGGAGTGTGGCGGCGGAGCTTCGGTGCTACGGGGAGAGCGTGCGAGGTCGGGGCAGCTCCTGTAGAGGAAACAAGTGGGCCATATGATGTCAAAACGACGCGGGGCATCAAGAGAGTCCGATTGCCGGAGCTTCAGGATCTGGGGATGCTCACTGGTGACGGACTTGACGGTGAACGGCGGTGGCTGCGGCGAAATCGGAATAGCAAAGGCGCAAGCTAGGGTGGGTTCCGGCGTCGTGGTCTAAGGGGGATCGAGAGAGGAGGGATGAGAGTTTATATAGGGCAAGGAGCTTTGGGAGGGGGTCGACGCGGGACGCGATCCCTAGAAGATCGGAGGTGGCGGCGCGCTCCGGTGCGTGCGGGATTTTGGGCGCGTCCGTTGCGGGGTTGAAGACGGTGTCGGCCCTGGTGGTCGGTGGGCGCAGGGAGGGAGCGGGCGGTCGGGGGACCGTGGCGAAGGGGACTCGGGCGAGGCAGGCTACGGTTGGTGGGCCGGCTGGCATGGCGCTTCGCTGGCGCCGGCTAAGGTTTTCCTTTTTAAATAAAATTGTGACAAAAAAGAAAAAATACAGAAAAATAAAAATAATTTATATAGACAATATATATATATCAAAATGATCAGAAAAATAAATCCTAAATGATGAACTATTTTTAGAGGCAATATACAAACTTTATAAAAATCATTTTTTTTGAAAATTTCAAATAAACCCAAATTTGAATTCAAATACTTTTGGCATTATTTTCTTCTAACTTTTTGAGGTGTCATGTAACCTCCTCTCATACTTTTTGATTACAGTATTTGTCAGGGATTTTTGAAATGAAGTTCAAATGCCAGTTTGAAGTGAACACAAATTCAAACAGGAAATTCAAATGCCTTTGAAATTTTTCGAATTCCACCACAATTCAAACAAGATGCAATTGAAAATTTGGGATGTTACAAACCTCCACCTTAAGACGAATCTCGCCCTCGAGATTTGGGTTGGCTAGCAAATAGGTGCGGGTGGTCTCGACGGAGGTCTTCTTCTCGTTCCCAGGTGGCTTCCACCTCGGTATGGTGGCTCCACAGAATCTTGCAAAACTTGATGAGCTTGCTGCGGGGAACTCTGTTCGTAGTCTCGAGAATCCTGACGGGCTTCTCCTCGTAAGTCAGATCGCTGTCAAGCTATATGGCCTCTAGGGGCACTGTGTCTCTTAAAGGAATATTTGCCATCTCAGCATGGCATTTTTTCAGCTGGGAAACGTGAAAGAAATCGTGAACTCCTGACAATCCTTCCGGCAATTCCAGCTTGTATGCAACTTCTCCTTTGCATTCAAGAATTTTGTATGGGCCTATAAACCTGGGTGCTAACTTTACTTTAACACCAAACCTCTTGATTCCTTGAAGTGGAGACACATGGAGGTATGCTCGGTCTCCCACTTCGTACGTTACCTCCTTGCGTTTACTATCAGCATAACTCTTCTGTCTAGACTGGGCTATCTTGAGTCTGTCATGAATTAGCTTGACCTTCTCTTCAGAATCTCTGATAAGATCGGGACCAAAAAGTTTTCGGTCTCCAACACCATCCCACAACAATGGTGTTCTGCACCTCCTTCCGTATAGAGCCTCGAAAGGGGCCATATTCAAACTAGTCTGATAGCTGTTGTTGTACGAGAACTCTGCATAGGGTAAATTATCATCCCAGGTAGCTCCATAGTCTAGTGCACAAGCTCTCAACATGTCCTCCAGAGTCTGATTGACTCTCTCGGTCTGTCCATCTGTCTACGGATGAAAATGTCTACTGAACACCAGCCTCGTACCCAAAGTTTCATGTAGATGATTCCAAAACTTTGAGGTAAATTGTGTTCCTCTATCTGATACAATACTCCTCAGAACTCCATGCAGACATACGATCCTGGTCAATGGTCATGTATATCTTGGCTAGCTTAGCACTGGTATATGTGGTCTTTACGGGAATGAAGTGGGCTACCTTGGTCAAATGATCAACCACTACCTAGATGGAATCATATCCTGAACGAGTCCTGGGCAATCCTGTGATAAAATCCATCCCAAGTTTTTGCCATTTCCACTTGAGTATCGACACAGGTTGGAGTAACCCTGCTGGCTTATGATGTTCTACCTTTACTCGCTGACAGACATCGCAAACTGCTATGTACTCGGCAATATCCTTCTTCATACCTGTCCACCAGAAACTTTCCTTCAAGTCCATATACATCTTGGTGTTATCTGGGTGTACCGAGTATGGTGAATCATGGGCCTCCTGAACTATCAACTTCCTGAGTTCATGGTCATTCGACACATAGATACGATCTTCAAACCATATAGTTCCGTGTTCATCCTCACGAAAACCTTTAGCTTTTCCTTTACTCGTCCTTTCCTTTATCTTGGTAATTTCCTTGTTCGGCTTTTGGGCTTCTCGGATTCTTTCGGTCAGAGTGGACTGAATATCTAGCGTTGCAACGTATCCTCTCGGAACTATGTCCAAGCGGAGCACTCTGAGATTGTCGGCAAACTCCTGGGGTAATCCTCCTGCTATGAGGGTGTTCACATAGCTATTTCGACTCAAGGCATCTGCTACAAAATTTTCTTTCCCTGGGTGATAATGCAATCTCATGTCATAATCCTTTATCAACTCTAGCCATCTCCTCTGTCTGAGGTTCAACTCCTTCTGCGTGAAAATGCACTTCAAGCTCTTATGATCCATGTAAACATCACAAATATTTCCGACAAAGAGATGTCTCCAGGTTTTGAGCGCGTGCACTACGGCTGCTAACTCCAAATCATGTGTGGCATAGTTCATCTCATGGGGCCATAGCAGTCTGGAGGTATAAGCTACAACTTTTCCTTCCTGCATGAGTACTCCTCCGAGTCCTTGACGAGATGCGTCGCAATACACCTGGTACTCCTTGCCTACATTCGGCAAAATTAGCACTAGGGCTGTAACCAAACATTTCTTTAGCTCTTGAAAACTTGCTTCACAATCCTCGGTCCAATTGTACTTAGTTTCCTTCTTCAACAACTCAGTCATGGGCATAGCAATCTTGGAGAAATTCTCAATAAACCTCCGACAATATCCTGCAAGTCCGAGAAAACTGCGGATCTCCTTGACTGACGTAGGTGACTGCTTCAACCTTTGAGGGGTCGACAGCTATTCCTTCTCCCGAAGTAACATGTCCCAGGAATCTGACTTCCTTCAACCAAAATTCACATTTGCTGAACTTGGCATATAACTGATGTTCTCGGAGTTTCTCGAGAACTAGACGCAAGTGTTCCTTGTGTTCTTCCTCGCTCTTGGAGAAAACCAATATGTCATCGATGAACACCAAGACAAACTTGTCGAGATATTCCATAAATACCTTGTTCATCATACTCATAAAATACGCAGGGGCATTAGTCTATCCAAATGACATGACTGTATACTTAGGAAGACCATACCTTGTGGTGAAAGCTATTTTTGGCATATCCTGCTCACGAATCTTCAACTGATGATACCCTGATCGAAGATCGATCTTGGAGAATACTCTGGGTCCAACAAGCTGATCAAACAAATCATTAATCATCGGCAGAGGGTACTTTTTCTTGATGGTCACTTTGCTCAACGAACGATAATCCACAACCATCCTCATGGTTTTATCCTTCTTCTCTACCAAGAGAACTGGGGCTCCCCAAGGTGATGAACTTGGGTGAATATATCCTTTCTCCAATAACTCATTAATTTGCTTCTTGATTTCTTCCAAATCATTAGCAGGCATCCGATGAGGTCTCTTGGATATTGGGCCTCTGCCTGGCAATAACTCAATCAAAAATTCAATTTCTCTGTCCGGTGGCATTCCTGGTAATTCCTCCGGGAATACATCGGGAAAATCTTGCACTACTGGCACTTCCTCCTGAACAACTCCCGTAAGGGAATTCACTTGAGTGTTCATCGATGTGTGTCTGGATACATACTTGATTCGCTTCTGCTCCGGGGTGGTGAGAAAAATTGTCTTGCAGGCACAGTCGATGTTTCCTTCATACTTCGTCAACCAGTCCATGCCTAGGATTACGTCTAATCCCTGTGACTCCAATAGAATAAGGTCTGCGGGAAACTCATGATTTCCGATATTGAGGGTCGAGTGACAACCTAAGCTTGTCGTCATCTCACCTCCTGGGGAAATGACCTGAAGAGGGCTCCTAAGGGTTCTAGTGAGCAATCCGTACTTTTCCACAACTACCATTGATACGAACGAATGCGTTGCACCAGAATCAAAAAGTACCAAAACTGGACGTGAATTTAATAAAAACTTGCCAACAACTGTCTTGGACTGATCATAAACGTCCTCCACATCAATGTGGTTCACCTGAGCACAAGGAAAAGGAATGGGCTTCGTGGTTGTTGAGCCATTGCCATTGCCATTTCCATTTTCCCGCTTGGCCTTCGGACAATCGGTGGCATAATGTCCCGTCTTCTTGCACTTGAAACAGGTAATATGACTCAGATTCTTCTGAGCTGAAGCGAGACGGTGCTGGTTGCCATTGCCTCCATTTCCAGACATGAATTTGCTGTTGTTACGATTATTCCCATTCCCTCCATGGTTATGTCCTCCATGAGTTTGTCCTCCATGGGTGTGGTGAGTGTGTCCTCCTGATCCAGTGTTTCCTGCGTATGGTGTGTAGCGAGGCTTCTGCTGAGGTCCAGAGTTGTGTTTGCCATGTGCATACTTCCTCTTACGGTTATCTATCTGCTGCTGCTTGCCTTCAAGGATGATGGCCTTGTCTACCAGCTCCTAGTAGTTGTTGAAGGTAGCCACCATCAGCTACATTCCTAGTTCATCATTGAGTCCTTCCAGAAATTTCTCCTCCTTTGCGGCATCTGTGGCCACATCATCTGGGGCATAGCTAGCTAACTGACTGAACTCGTCCATGTACTGCCCCACAGTATAATTCCCCTAGCGTAAGTTGCGGAACTCATGCTTCTTCAAACTCATGGCTCCAACTGAGACATGAGCGGTGCGGAAAGCCTGCCAAAACTGATCCCATCTAAATGCGGCAACAGGATAGGTGGTGGTGTAGTTCTCCCACCAGGAGGCTGTGGGTCCATCAATCTGATGTGCGGCAAAGCGCAGCTTCTCCACATTCGTGCATCTGGCAGTTAATAGCTCCCTTCCGATCTTGTGGAGCCAATCATCAGCAACAATCAGCTCGGTGCTGCTAGAGAACACCGATGGATTCAACCTTAAGAAATGGGCCAGGTTGTCGACATGGGGTGGTGGCGGTGGATTGTTGTTGTTGTTGTTGTTGTTGCCTTGGTTCTGGATTAGCATCTGCATCAAAGCATTCTGTTGTTGGATCAGTTTAGTGAGCTCTGGTGGGAAGTTGAATCAAGGGTCACGTCTCAGAGGCATCTGGTGTTTTGGAGTGGATGAGAATTAGAATAGAACAAGGGTCTAAAGAGAAAATAACACTACCCATATGCATGCAACAATCATTATCACACCAATCATTCATTTATTCAACTCGATCATAGTTCAAACTCGGGATACAGGTCTTACGACAAATCAAAAACATCGACCTAATCGATCAACGAGAAAATAAAAATAACATGGCGGTCATGACTAAGTGTCCTCAGATATCCGTGTTGTCGCCTCCTGTGGTGCGTCCTCCAGCGATGCGTCTTTGCTACTTGTGAGCTGCGTTGGGATTTCCTCGAAGAGGAGAGGATGATGCAGTACAGTAGAGATAAGTATTTCCCTCAGTTATGAAACCAAGGTTATCAATCCAGTAGGAGAACCAAGCAACACTATGTAAATAACACCTGCACACAAATAACAAATACTTGCAACCCAACGGTTACGAGTAAGATTAAATTGTATATGATTTGATAGATAGATCTGACAAAAATAAAAAATAAAATAAATAACAGAAAATTGTAGCAAGGTATTTTTAGTTTTAATATATGATAAAATATAGACCCGGGGGCCATAGTTTTCACTAGAGGCTTCTCTCGAGAAAATAACATACGGTGGGTAAACAAATTACTGTTGGGCAATTGATAGAAAAGCAAATAATTATGACGATATCCAAGGCTATGATCATACATAGGCATCACGTCCGAGTTTAGTAGATCGAAATGATTCTACATCTACTACTATTACTCCATACATCGACCGCTATCCAGCATGCATCTAATGTATTAAGTTCACGGAAAAACAGAGTAATGCTTTAAGCAAGATGACATGATGTAGACAAGATAAACTCACGTATGAATAAACCCCATCTTTTTACCCTTAATAGCAACGATACATACGTGTCATGTCCCCTTCTGTCACTGGGATTGAGCACCGCAAGATCGAACCCATTACAAAGCATCTCTTCCCATGGCAAGATAAATCAATCTAGTTGGCCAAACCAAACCAATAAATCAGAGAAGAAATACAAGGCTATATTAATCATGCATAAAAGAGTTCAGAGTAAACCCAAATAATATTCATGGATACATCTGATCATAAACTAACAATTCATCGGATCCCAACAAACACACCACAAAAAAGAATTACATCGAATAGAACTCCAAGAACATCAAGGAGAACATTGTATTGAAGAACATCGAGAGCGAAGAAGCGATCTAGCTACTAACTATGGCACCATAGGTCTGTCGTAAACTACTCATGCCTCATCGGATGGGAGCCAAGGTTGATGTAGAGCCCCTCCGTGATTGATTCCCCCTCCGACAGAGTGCCAGAAAGGGTCCCCAGATGGGAACTCTCGAGAACATAGGCTTACGGCTGCGGAAAAAGTATTTCGTGGACTCCCTGGTAGGTTTTCTGATTTTTGGGAATTTATAGAGGCGGGGTTAGGTCAAACGGAGGCTTGTGGGCCCCACTACCCACCACCGCGCGCCACAGGCCCCTAGCGTGCCCTGGTGCCTAGTGGGCCACTCCTTCATCCTCTTGTTCCTTCCCGAAGCTTCCAAGGTCTCTTATTGCAAGAAAAAAATCACCAATAAGTTTCGGTGCATTTGGACTTCATTTGGTACTGATATTTTGCAAAGTAAAAAACAAGCAAAAACAACAACTGACACTTGGCACTAAGTTAGTAGGTTAGTCCCAAAAAATGAAATAAAGTTGCTTGTAATTGTATATAAAACATCCAAGACTGATACTATAATAGCATGGATGTAACACCCTGGTTTTTGGCCCTTTCTTTTTCTTTATGATTTTTTTCGCTTTTGCTCTAATTTTCTTTTTGGAGTGGTTCTGTGGACTTGCAACCTGGGAGATCTTCATTTTTCTCCTCCCATACAGCTCATGATTCTCAAACTCCCTCAAAGTCATGTCACTTCATTTCTAGCCCAACCCCAAAATTATTTTCCTCAGGAATATTCCTTTTTCTATTAAAGGAACAACCCTGTTTGCCCTAGGTTGTGAAGCAACCTATATTTCTGACTTGCCATTAATTCCCAAATAATTTTCATAAATTGTATGGATCATATATTCCGCAAATATGTGCAAACCTTCCTTATCCAGTGCAAAAATAATCCAGCAATATTCATTCTTCATTTCTAACCAGAGTGGCCTTCTGTGAAGGAAGTGCCACCTATCTTTCCTTGATTGCTCCCAAACTTTTTCTGCACTCTTTCCTACCCATATAATTGCCTCATTCCAAAATTCAGCTCTATTTGCCTAGCCAATCTTCCTCAGCAATTTTCCAAAGTTTCTGTCTAGAGGAAAACTTGGTGAAGGAAGTACTAGCTAAGAATATACAAATGAGTTGAACTTTTGCAAGACCTTTCATGTGCTCAAATCATGAATCTCCACCAATTTTAAGCTCCATCCAACTATCTATGTGAGCACACCTTCAAATCTTTGTTTCTGGCAATATTTTCAGGTTGTGAAGCAAGTATATTTTATATTGCTTCATTATTGCTGAAAATTTACCAGAGCATTCTCATACTAATAAAACTTCTCTCCACCAAATTTTGAATCATTTCATGAAGCCCATTTGCTTGTATAATTTTCTCAAGTTTTTGGATAGAGAAGATCACTATGAAGCAAGTACCATTTTGGCAAGTCCAAATGGTATGAAACTTTTACAGAATCTTCATATGTCCATATCATCCTCATCTACCAAATTTCATCCCATTTCAACACTCCATGTGAGTGCCCCATCTAAATCTAGCTTCTGGACCATATTTGCAGTTGTAAAGCAACTATGATGAATATTGGTCCTAATCTTCTCAAACTTCACAGTATCATAGTCCTTCCAACTCTAACCCTCCCAGACATCAAGTTTGTCCCTTAGCTCGTCTCATTTGATCACAGATATGTAGCCAAGTTTGATTCAACAAACTTCAAGAGATGCCTCCGATATATCCTTGGTTTCTTTTGATGATCCATCACCTCAGGGCTGTTCCAGGATGCAAGGACAAAGGGCTAGACAAAATTTCCCTAGCGCTGGTGTCACCTCCTTGCCATGTCGCATGGTGACCATGTTGGATTTTGCCTATGCGCGCACTCTGCTCGCTGTGGCCGTGTCCATAGCGTCGTCTTGCTTCGGGCCCCTCTCCCCGGTGATCCCCCTCCTCCCCTGTCGCTCTCTGATCATCTGCCCCATCCAGAAGCTACCTCACCTGCACTAGATGTCGCGCGCCCACGGGCGCACTCTGCTTGTCCGGCTCTGAAGCAAATCTGCAAAATGGGAAAGAAGAAAGTTAGAAGAAGAAGAAGACTAGAAGACTAGAAGAAGAAGAAGAAGAAAAAGAAGCAGAATTTTTCTTCTCTTTCTTTTTCTTCTTCTTATTGCTTACTTGTGTCATTTTAGAGCTAACCTAGTTAAATAGGCCATTTTTGACCTAAATAGGCTAAGTATGTCATAAATGAACTAAATAGGTCATTTTAGAGCTAACCTAGTTAAATAGGTCATTTTGGAGCATATTAAGTCATTTTGGAGCTAAATAGGTCATTTAGGAGCATATTAAGTCATTTTCGAGCTAAATAGGTCAGTTTGGAGCTAAATAGGTCATTTTGGCGCATATTAAGTCATTTTGGAGGTAAATAGGTCATTTTGGAGCTAAATAGGTCATTTAGGAGCATATTAAATCATTTTCAAGCTAAATAGGTCATTTTGGAGCTAAATAGGTCATTTTGGAGCATATTAAGTCATTTTGGAGCTAAATAGGTCATTTAGGAGCATATTAAGTCATTTTGGAGCTAAATAGGTCATTTTGGAGCTAAATAGGTAATTTTGGAGGTAAATATGCTCCAAAATTGTAGGTTGTGAAGCAACCTATATTTATGCCTTGCCATTAATTCACAAATAATTCTCATAAATTGTTTGCATCATATATTCCTCAAATATGTCCAAACCTTCCTTATCCAGTTCAAAAATAATCCAGCAATATTCATTCTTCATTTCTGACCAGAGTGGCCTTCTGTGAAGGAAGTGCCACCTATCTTTTCTTGATTGCTCCCAAACTTTTTGTGCACTCTTTCCTACCCATATCATTGCCTCATGCCAAAATTCAGCTCCATTTGCCTAGCCAATCTTCCTCAGGAATTCTCCAAAGTTTCTGTCTAGAGGGAAACTTGGTGAAGGAAGTACTAGCTAAGAATATCCAAATGGGTTGAAATTTTGCAAGACCTTTCATGTGCTCAAATAATGACTCTCCACCAATTTTTAGCTCCATACAACTATCTATGTTAGCACACCTTCAAATCTTTGTTTCTGGCAATATTTTCAGGTTGTGAAGCAAGTATATTTTATATTGCTTCATTATTGCTGAAAATTTACCAGAGCATTCTCCTACTAATAAAACTTCTCTCCACCAAATTTTGGATCATTTCATGAAGCCCATTTGCCTCTATAATTTTCTCATGTTTTTGGACAGAGAAGATCGCTGTGAAGCAAGTACCATTTTGGCAAGTCCAAATCATATGAAACTTTTACAAAATCTTCATATGTCCATATCATCCTCATCTACCAAATTTCATCCCATTTCAACACTCCATGTGAGTGCCCCATCTAAATCTAGCTTCTGGACCATATTTGCAGTTGTAAAGCAACTATGATGAATATTGGTCCTAATCTTCTCAAACTTCATAGTATCATAGTCCTTCCAACTCTAACCCTCTCAGACATCAAGTTTGTCCCTTAGCCCTTCTCATTTGATCACATATATGTAGCCAAGTTTGCTACATCAAACTTCTAGTGATGCCTCCCATCTATCCTTGGTTTCTTTTGACGATCCATTAGCTCAGAGCTTTTCTAGGATGCAAGAACAAAGGGCTAGACAACATTTCCCTGGCGTTGGTGTCACCTCCTTGCCATGTCGCGTGGTGACCGTGTTGGATTTTGCCTGTGCGCGCGCTCTGCTCGCCGTGGCCGCGTCCAGAGCGTCGTCTTGCTTAGGGCCCCTCTCCCGGTGATCCCCGCGCGTCCGCAAGTGCCAACCTGACTCCCCCTCCTCTCCCGTCACTCCCTGATCCTCTGTCCCCTCTAGATGCTGCCTCACCGGCACTAGACGCCGCGCGCCCACGAGCGCACTGTGCTCGTTCGGCTCTGGCCGCGCTCGGCTTCTTCCTCTTCTCCCCTTGGTGCCATGCTCTGCTCTGATGCAATCCTCTGCTCTCTCCCATCATCTCCACGCCCCCCCGTGAGCCCTTATCCCTGCTAGAGCATCGGCCGGACCGGAGCGGCGGCTTTCGGCCACGGCCACCTCGCCCTGGCTATATAAGCCATCCCCGGCCACGCATCTCTTCACAAGTAGCCTCACCCACCTCCCAGAACCCCGCCCAACCTCTTCCCCGAGCTCGAGCTGCTCTCCTGCCCTCCCATTGCCGCCTCGGTCACCGCCTGCTGTCGCCTAAATTCAGCCGACCCAAGCCCTCTCCCACCGTTCCACCACCACCACCAGAGGAACCCCTCCATCCCCCTAGAGCTTCCCTGCCCTTCTCCCTCTTCTCTGGTGCCCCAAAATGATGACCCCATCATCGCTCGACGACCCCGCCCGCTAGCATTGGAGCTGCAGTCGCTTTGGCCCTTCCCAGAGTCCATGACCTACACCGTTGGATGCGCCTCTCCGAGATGAGCTCATCCGTAGGCGGAGCGCCATGTGAGGTGGCCGGAGTCGCCGACAACCATCGCCGGACTCCTCTCTCCCTCGGCCAGGCACGAGCATGCAAGGAAGACGACAACCCTAGCCAGGCGGGCCCACCTGCCCAGCAGTCCCACCCATTAGACTAACCGAAGTGTTGTCTGGTCTCGCTGACGTGGAAAAGTGGAAGCGTACTCCACAGGTTTACGTTTTCATTTGCCCAAAGGCGTATTCCTCTACGGCTGTGGCTGGGAATGCGTTTTCACTTACTGAAAGTGTATTTTTGAAACTACGTTTTCTGTTAAACCCGTCGGCTGAATCTGCTATTTTGTGGATGTTCAACCATTAGCAACAGAAAAGCATATGTTTTTATTTTATTTTCTGCTAACGAACGAACAACCGTATCTCTTCAACCGTGACTCCGAATCAGGTGATTCAAAAGCCCACATTCTCTGTTCGTCGAGCCCGTTCCGATGGATTCACTTTCACCCTGTGGTAACATTCTAAAAATGACCATTTTTCCCCTGCATTTTATTCAGCTCCTCCGAGAGAGAACCTTTTTTGGCAAATCTTTCCGCGAGTTCCTCGCATTTCTTCCTGGTGAATCCATCCATCCAGGCGAGCCACATCCTCCATTTGCATGATTGCAATGCAATGCCATGGTTTATTAAAATATTTTGATTAAAACTTTGCATTAGCTACAAATGATCCATTCATGGCATTTCTTGGAGTGATATCTTGATCTTACTATTGCCATGATATTGCTTGGATTTCTAGGACTAATGCTTTGCGGATTGAGGATGTTATATTGCCATTGGATTGTTAGGAGCATTATTTATTTTCATTATGATTATATGAGATATTATGCTTTGGAGTATGGTTTGGATTTGATGCTATCATGTTGATATATGGTTTACATCTTGATATTGCTGTTGGATCAGTATGGTCACTTGTTTTGGATTCAGCATGATCATATTTAACTATGCTACATGATGGAGATAATGGTAATGATTATGATATGGCTAGTTTATTCTTTGGATTATGGTATGGATATTGCTATAACTTGGATTAGGTGGATATGTGATATTGGAGACATAGTTATCACCGCTATATCTCAGGGACAACTTCCGTCATTTCGTTGGTCAGGTGCCACCGAACCGAGCTTTTCCAGTGCAACCACATTTGCTTGTATGGGAAGGCCCTAATGCGGTCTATTGTTATGCCTCTTGCCGGTGCGTCCAACTAGGGAAGGTTATGTGTGTGCGCTACCCTGATCAGGTAGGCGGCCATAAGCCTTGTGAGTCCAAGTTTGGTAATGTGCACATGTCCCTGTTTGGGACCGTTTTTGTTTTGTTTTGCCACGACAGTGGCCGTTTGATGTCCAGAGTGGCATTCGGGGCCACCCATGACTTAGCCCAAAGGGGAGTTGGTCGGAGTGGCCTGGAGAGTGTCATGCAATAGATTGGTTTTGTCGGAACGCCATTGTTCCACCCGAATGGGAGTACGAGGCCATGGGTTTTGTGGTGTGGGTACCGTGTACTAACCTCTGCAGAGTGTACAAACTATTGATAGCCGTGTCCTCAGTCATGGACACAGTTTGTACTAGGTCACACCGTTCGATCAACACTCACGATGACGGAATAACTTATTAGATGATTTATATGTTGATATGTGAGGAGTAACAGTTTGGCAGGATGCCGATGATGATGTTGGGATGATCTTGAGGATGATCATTCAGTTTGTGATGTGGTCACGCAGTGATCTCAAGGAGGTATTGATCACGAGGTGATCGAGGTGATATATGGCTTGGCCAGATAGCCAAGAGTGAGATGGTTCTTGAGATCCAAGATGTTGGTTCATCAGTAATTCTAGTAGTCTCATTGCATGCCTAATAGTTTGATCCTCATCATAGTAGTTGTTCATGACTGATGCGGCTCAAAACTGCGTCGGTATTTCCCCAAAGATGAAGGGATGATGCAGTACAGCTACGGTAGGTATTTCCCTCAGTTATGAAACCAAGGTATCAATCCAGTAGGAGGGCCAAGCAACACTATGTAAACAGTACCTACATACAAAGAACAAATACTTGCAACCCAACGCGTAAGAGAGGTTCTCAATCTCTCACCGGTAAAAAGATAGATTGGTTTGTATGAGATTGGATAAATAGATCTGAATAAAACATGAAATAAAAGATGCAAATAAAAAGTGCAGCAAAGTATTTTTGGGTTTTTGGAATAATATATATGGAAATAAAAGCGATGAAAAATAGATCGGAAAGCAATATGATAAAAGATAGACCCGGGGGCCATAGATTTCATGTAGATGGACTCCCGCCTGCAGCTATTACTATTACTCCAAACATCGACCGCTATCCAGCATGCATCTAGTGTATTAAGTTCATGGAGAAATGGAGTAATGCAGTAAGAATGATGAAATGATGTAGACAAGATCTATTCATGTAGGAATAGACCCCATCTTGTTATCCTTAATAGCAATGATACATGCGTGCCTCACTGCCCCTTCTGTCACTTGGAGAGCACACCGCAAGATCGAACCCATCACAAAGGACCTCTTCCCATGGGAAGAAAAATCGATCTAGTTGGCCTAACTAAATGAAAGATTCAAAGAAGAAATACGAGGCTATAAATAATCATGCATCTAAGAGATCAAAGAAAACTCAAATAATATTCACGGATATAGATCTAATCATAAACTCAAAGTTCATCATATCCCAACAAACACACCGCAAAAAGGTTTACATCAAATAGAACTCCAAGAGACCATTGTATTGAGAAGCAAAAAGAGAGAAGAAGCCATCTAGCTACTGCCTACGAACCCTTAGGTCTATGGTGGACTACTCACGCATCATCGGAGAGGCATCAATGAGGATGATGAACCCCTCTGTGATGGTGTTAGATTGGATCTTGTGGTTCTGGAACTTGCGGCGGCTGGAATTGTGTTTCGTTGACTCCCCTAGGGTTTCTGGAATATTTGGGAATTTATTGGGCGAAGAGGTGTTGCAGGAGACCTCCGTGGGCCCCAAGATACATCAGGGTGCGCCAGGGGCCTCTGGCTTGCCCTGGTGTATCTTGGGCCCCACAGGCCTCCTCCTAGGTGCTTTCTTGATCCCCAAGGTGTCTTCTGGTCCAAAAAAATCTCCAAAAAGTTTCGCTGCGTTTGGACTCCGTTTGGTACTGATATTTTGCGAAGTAAAAAACAAGCAAAAAATAGTAACTGGCACTGGGCACTATGTCAATAGGTTAGTCCCAAAAAATGATATAAAGTTGCTATAAAATGATTGTAAAACATCCAAGATTGATAATATAATAGCATGGAACAAGCAAAAATTATAGATACATTGGAGACGTATCAATAACTTAACCTGTTAATGCTATGTCGTTGTCTTGCTTTGATGCTTTTGGTTGTTATGAGCTTGCGAGTACATTCAAAGTACTTACCTGGTGTGTCAGGCCAGATTGCAGGTGATGCCGTGATTGATTGCTTGTCGAGGATACCGATCATGCGAGCTAGATAGTGTCCCAGAAAGAGTCCCTGTGGAGTAGAGTCCACCACCGTCATCATTGTTCCGCTGCTAAAAGTTATTCCGCTGCTACGAGTTGTTCTGCTGCTAGCATGGAGCTACCTTAGCAGGCGTAGTGTCGCCATGCTGATGTGATCCTTTGTAACATCAGACATTTGTACCCTTATCCTTTTGTAATAGGAGTTGATTTGTTCTATGCCAAGCAGTGCCGTATTCCAGAAGACTTGATCTCCGGGCTGGAATAAGGGGTGTTCCGGTTTCTCTGAGCCAGGGTGCCATAATGGAACAGTACGAAATTATAGATACATTGGAGACATATCAAGCATCCCCAAGCTTAATTCCTTCTCATCCTCGAGTAGGTAAATGAAAAAAACATAATTTTTGATGTGGAATGCTACCTATCATATTCATCATACAATCTTTTCCTTTATAGCATGGACATTTGGACTTGAATGATTCAAAGCAAGAGTCTATAATTTGACATGAAGACATCAATACTCAAGCGTATCAACAAACAACTATGTCTTTCAACATATCAATGCTAAAGAAAGCTATCCCTAGCCCATTATGCTCAATCATCGATCCATTCAGGAAACACACTCAAATATTAGCTACATCCCATGCACAAGTATGACAATAGTGTTCCCTAGTTGGTGCTTTATAAGAGAAGACTGAGACTCAAAGTTAAAATAAAAATAGCATAAAAGTAAATAGAAAGGCCCTTCGCAAAGGGAAGTAGAGATTTGTAGAGGTTCTAGAGCTTGTAGATTAAATTGAAAGATAAAATTATATTGAGAGGCATGCTTTTCCTGTGAACGAAAATGACCAAGAATTCCCAATATCTTCCATGCTAGATAAATCATAGGTTGTTTCCAAACATAAAGTAAAGTTTATTTCCTTTCCACCATTTTTAGACAATCCATGGCTAGCCGTATCCACGGGTGCCTTCCATATCAACACTTTCCAAGGAATTTATTATTAACATCATATTTTTTTTTATTTCGGGACTGGGCATCCCTATTATCTGCCACACTCTCGTGCAATGACAAGTGAATAAACACTCATCTTGAGAATAAAATACCTAGCATGGAAAATATTTGCCACCCCGCCACTTCATGAGTGGTATGGGCACACAAAATTGAAATTCATTTTGAAAATTAGAGTTGGCACATAAAAATTTACTTGGACGGTAAGGAAACACCGCATATAGGTAGGTATGGTGGACTCATTTGGCACAACTTTGGTTCAAGGACTTGGATGCACAAGTAGCATTCCCACTTAGTAGAAATGAAGGCTAGCAAATAGATTGAGAATCGACCAACCAAAAAACAAAAATGATCATAAACATGCATTGAACATAACTAACACTGAATAATGCCCCACAAGTAGGATGTAACTTAGTTGCATAAATATTGACTTTCATGCTTGCATAGGGAATCACAAACCTTAACACCAATATTCTTACTAAAGAATAATTACTCACCAACGTGACTAACATATTATTATCTCCATATCGCAAAACTATTGCAAGGAATCAAGTTTTTAATATCCAATGATCTTCATGAAAGTTTTTATTATATCCCTCTTGAATATTCATCACTTTGGGACCAAATTCATATCTCGTGCAAATTACCATTGCCACTAACAACTCTAAAAAATATTTAAGTGAAGCACGAGCGCACAAATATTTCTTAAATTTTTTTCATATAAAAGCTCTCAAAATAGTATAAGTGAAGCATGAGACTGCATTTCTTTAAAACATAATCATATCAGCTCTCAGAATAATATAAGTGAAGCATGAGATTTCAAGTATTTCTTCAAAACTTTAATCACCACCATGCTCTAAAAAATTTAAATGAAGCACATAGAGCAATTGCCTAGCTCAAAAAATTTAAGTGAAGCACATAGAGCAATTCTAACAAATCATGATAACATATGGCTCTCTCAAATAGTTGTGTTCAGCAAGGATTATTGTGATAAACTAAATAGAAAACAAAGAAAAGATTCATATCATACATGACACTCCAAGAAAAACTCATGATATGTGACGAATAAAAATATTGCTCCAAGTAAAATTACCGATGGTCATTAGAAGAAAGAGGGGATGCCTTCCGGGGCATCCCCAAGCTTAGTTGCTTGGGAGTCCTTGAATATTACCTTGGGGTGCCTCGGGAATCCCCAAGCTTAGGCTCTTGCCACTCCTTATTCCTTCATCCATCACGACCTCACCCAAAACATGAAAACTTCAATCACGCAAAACTTAACAAAACCTTCGTGAGATCTGTTAGTATAATAATGCAAATCACCACTTTAAGTACTGTTGTAAACCATTCATATTTTATTGTTGCATTAAACTTACTGTATTCTAACTTTACCATGGCTTATACCCCCCGATAAAAACCATAGATTCATCAAAATAAACACATAACACAATGAAAACAGAATCTGTCAAAAACAGAACAATCTATAGTAATCTGAACATTGACCATACTTCTGTAACTCCAAAAAATCTAAAAACTTAGGAAAACACGGGAAATTTGTATATCAATTATGTATAAAAAATTCAGAGCAAAAGCATGTTTCTGTGAATCTACAAAATTCAAGAACTGGGCACAAAAGTTTCTGTTTTTTAACAGAATCAAATCAACTATCACCCAAACCATCCTAAAGGCTTTACTTGGAACAAACACTAACTAAAAAATAAAAAAGCACAATCATAACAATAGCATAATTGTGTGAACACAAGAAAACAGAAAATAAATAAGCAAAATTAAGATAACTATTGGGTTGCCTCCCAACAAGCGCTATTGTTTTATGCCGCTAGCTAGGCATAATGCATAGTTTCAAGTATTGTCATCTTTGGTTTTTGCTCCATAGGTTGCCCTGATGATTGAATCATATGGTGGCTTAATTTTAGTTCTAGGGAAGTGTTCCATACCCTTCTTTAAAGGAAACTGAAATTTAATATTCCCTTCTTTCATATAAATCTTGACACATATAGTTCGTAAGAACGGTCTACCAAGTATTATGGGACAAGACGGATTGCAATTAATATCTAGTACAATAAAATCTATGGGCACATAATTCCTATTTGAAAGATTAAGAACATCATTAATTCTTCCCAAAGGCTTTTTAATTGTAGAATCTGCCAAGTGCAAATTAAGATAACATTCTTCCAAATTAGTAAAAACCTAGCACATCACATAGAGATTTCAAAATTCTTGAAACACTAGCACCAAAATCACATAAATCATTGCACTCATAATTTTTGATTTTAACTTTAATGGTGGGTTCCCATTCATCATATAATTTTCTAGGAATTGAAATCTCTAATTCTACCTTTTCTTCTAAAGCTTTCATCATTGCTTCTACAATATGTTTAGTAAAAGCCTTATTTTGTTAATACGCGTTGCGTGAATTTAGCATGGATTGTAACAGAGAAATACATTCAATTAATGAACAACTATCATAATAAAAGTCTTTGTAATCCAAGAGAGTGGGCACATCACTAATTAAAGTTTTTACCTCTTCAAACCCACTTTTAGTAATTTTTTCATCAAGACTTTCACCCTCCGAGCTATAGGGACGCCTTCTAGCTAAAGTTGACTCTTCTTCAGTCCCCTCATAATAAATTTTAATATTAATAAACAAGGAATCAATAGAAGAAATGCCAATCATTTTAACCTCTTCATCATTACTACATTCTAAAGATTCCGGCTTAGCTGCCATTTGATTCACTAGTGTAGCGTGTGCATCAGAGATTTTTCCTAGCAAATTTTTAGTATGAGGAAACTGAGATTGAAGATTAGCAACTTCTTAGCTGACATGATCAAGTTGTTTTGTAATAGCATCAAGCAAGATAGAATGTTCTTCGGTAAAAAACTTGGTATGCTCAAATTGCATAGACATGTAATCCTTAGTATTTTTTTTATCTCAACCAATATATTAGGATAGGAAATATCATGATAATTCCCTTAAGACATCGTAACTATGCAAACAAGATCACAAGAAAACAAAAGATCAAACAAGAAAAAGGCAAGCAGAAAATATTTTTGTATTTTTGTAAAACTTTTTAGAAGTGGGGGAGAAAAAACAAGAGGGAAATGGCAAATAAAGTAAATGCAAGGAGATGAAAGTTTATGTGCATGTACTTGATAGATGTTGATGATGTCTCCCCGCAACGGTGCCAGAAATTCTTTCTGCTACTTGTGAGCTGCGTTGGAATTTCCTCGAAGAGGAGAGGATGATGTAGTATAGTAGAGGTAAGTATTTCCCTCAGTTATGAAACCAAGGTTATCAATCCAATAGGAGAACCAAGCAACACTATGTAAACAACACCTGTACACAAACAACAAATACTTGAAACCCAATGCGTAGAGGGGTTGTCAATCCCTCAACAGTTACAAGCAAGATTAAATTGTATAGGATTTGATAGATAGATTCGACAAAATACAAAATAAAATAAATAAAAGAGAATTGCTGAAAGGTATTTCTAGTTTTAATATATGATAAAAGATAGACCCGGGGCCATCATTTTTACTAGAGGCTTGTCTCAAGAAAATAGCATACGGTGGGTAAACAAATTACTGTTGGGCAATTGATAGAAAAGAAAATAATTATGAAGATATCCAAGGCTATGATCATACATAGGCATCATGTCCGAGATTAACAGATCGAAACGATTCTGCATTTACTAATATTTCTCCACACATCGACCGCTATCCAACATGCATCTAGTGTATTAAGTTCATGGAAAAATGGAGTAATGCTTTAAGTAAGATGACATGATGTAGACAAGATAAACTCACATATGAATAAACCCCATCTTTTTACCCTTAATAGCAACAATACATACGTGTCATGTCCCCTTCTGTCACTGGGACTGAGCACCGCAAGATCGAACCCATTACAAAGCACCTCTTCTCAATGCAAGATAAGTCAATCTAGTTGGCCAAATCAAACCAATAAATCAGAGAAGATATACGAGGCTATATTAATCATGCATAAAAGAGTTCAAAGAAAATCCAAATAATATTCATGGATACATCTGATCGTAAAATCACAATTCATCGGATCCCAACAAACACACCGCAAAAAGGAATTACATCAGATAGAACTCCAAGAACATCAAGGAGAACATTGTATTGAAGAACATAGAGAGAGAAGAAGCCATCTAGCTAATAACTATTGACCCGTAGGTCTGTGGTAAACTAATCACGCATCATCGGAGGGAAGGCAAGGTTGATTTAGAGCCCCTCCGTGATTGATTCCCCCTCCGGCAGAGTGCTAGAAAGGGTCCCTAGATAGGATCTATCGAGAACAGAAGCTTGCGGCGGCGGAAAAAGTATTTCATGGACTCCCTGGTAGGTTTTGTGATTTTTGGGAATTTATAGAGGCAGTGTTAGGTGAAACGGAGGCTTGTTGTCGGTGCAACAAACCCTGGGTCTGTTGCCCTGACTGTGCACAGGCACGAGAACAAGATTACAACACCAAGGTCGTGTCAAGATACAAGAGACCAAGATCTTCGAAGAACCAGCAGGCAGATTAAGAAGGCCAAGACCAAGACGAAGAAGCGAGACACCACTAGGAGAAAAGCCTCCCTTGCCGAGCAGACGGACCTGGCAAGGACAAGGGCTCCCCCGGAAGAAAGCATTCAAGACGTCCCGGCAGGGCCTACCGGGACTCACGAGGGCAAAGACACCTCACCAAGCCATCTCACCACAACCCACGTCATTGATCAATGCGGTGTCAAGCCGCAAAGTGACTAAGTGGTAGCCATTCGCCACATGGTGGCCTCTTTCTACAGGAAATACCTACAGATGACACCCGTCCTGCGGTGTGTCAAGCAAGCAGGCATGGAGCTGGCAAGACAAGCCCGACAAGGCTTGCCGGGCAAGCAACGATGTGACGTTGAGCGGTGCATTTAATGCACTCGGTCAGCCTGCAGAATTAGGTATGATAGCACTGTTTGCTATCTTATCAGTGCATAATGACTATTTTGCCACTGTGGTGACCCCTTAACCTATAAAAGGAGGCCCATGGCAACCATAGCAAGGGTTGGAAAGTTGAACACCCCCACGCTTGTAAGCGCGTAGTCACTGCCTTCCCAGGGCGAGCCTGCCCGCCAAGTGTACTATGCTCCACCACCACTTTTCCACCATCAATCCACCAAAGCAGGAGTAGGGTTTTATGCCTCGCGGCGGCCCGAACCTGGGTAAAACTGCCCGTGTGATCTCTGCCGTGCTGCCCCCCGTTCTTCTGCTCTTTGTGCAACGCGACATCATCCCTGCCGAACCAGCAAGGCGCCCCTTGGCCCCATAGGTGGCCGTGGTTTCCCGCGACATCTTTGGCGCGCCAGGTAGGGGGATCGCTTGCGCGAACCTGAAAGCATGTGCAGCGCGTCATCTTCATCACCATCTTCATCTTTGACGGCGCCGTCGGCAATGGCGCCCAAGAAGAAGCCCGGTGCTGCTGCTCACCCATCCACCTCGAAGGCGCCGCTGCCCGCAGCCACCAATGCTGCGGGGGACACGGAGGCGCACGAGAGTGTGGACGCGGCTGGGGGTGTGGTCGGGGCAGGCGGCACTGTCACCACTTCCCCTGCGGTCGAAGCAGGAGCAGGAGATGCCGGAGGAGAGCAACATCAGCAACACCCCGATGGCCACGCTCCGCAAGGTACGGGTGAAGGGGCTACTCCATCCACACTCCTTCCCCTCGCCGACGGGCACAGCCGCAACGATGGCGCTTGATCCGGGGTGAATCGCCGCCCTCCGGCCGCCCCCACCATAGGGGCGCCCGCAGCGCGTGCACCACCCCCGGGACGAGTCGACCGGCTGCTGCGCCTAGTGGAGCTGCTGACCCTCAAGCGCCATCACCGTGCCACCATGCCATCCAGGTGGCCGCCCCGCAACAGCGGGGACGTGATATGGTCGCTGCTGGCCTTGTCAGGAGCCGAGCAACGACGCGATCTGCGTCATCATCGCCCATACCAAGTACTGCTACGAAGGCCATGGCGCAGGCTCAACTGCTGCTGAGGTTTCGGCCAGCGGCCGAGCAGATGGATGAATGGCGTGCCACCATCCAGAGCCTGCTTGGCTTCGCCGAGGCTGGGAGCTCGCAGCGAGCTGGCCCGCCATGGCCTCCCCAAGCGATGGCAACGGCCCGTGATGCTGGTCGTACGGAAGGGGCCACCCCCACAGTACAATCCCCGCCATGGCAGCTAGCGCGGGCGCAGTTGAATGAAGAGCCTGATGGCGTCTCGATGACCTCTTGTTACCCTCGAGCGCGTCCAGGCCGGCAGCGTGCCCCAGAGGACAGGCGGAGGGGAGGCGTGATCATTGTCGTTGAGCAACGCCGCGATGCCCACCGCCGGGCCAATGGGTGTGATGGTCCCACCGTCGACGAGCCTGCACTCGATACTGGCGGGTACCTACCTTTCGAGGTTGCGTGCCCTGCCTTTACTCATGAGCTGCGGCAAGTCCGTTGGCCGTCCATCCGCACGTTCAAGCCAGAGATACCTGAGAAGTACGATGGGAGGCTAAACCCGGGAGAGTTTCTGAGCATCTACACCATCGTTGTTCAAGCTGCCGGGGGAAAAGATGAGAAGGTATTCGCCAACTACTTCCCTTTGGCTCTCAAGTCCAATGTGAGGTCTTGGCTGATGCACCTGCCAGAGAACTCCATTTCCTCATGGGCTGATTTGTGCCATGAGTTCGTTGGCGCCTTCACTGGCGGCCATCAAGAACCAGATCGGCCCAGCGATTTGGAGCTTCTTCAGCAAAAAGAGGGAGAGACTCTCCGGAAGTATTTGCAGAGCTTTAGCAAAGTCCACAGAAACATCCCAAATATCCATCCAGCAGCTGTGATAGTTGCCTTCCAGTCCAATGTGCACAACCGGAAGATTTGTTCCAAGATGAATGTACGGTTGCCCAAGACTGTGAAGGAACTTTACACCTTGGTGGATAAGTGTGCTCAGATGGAGGAGGAAAGAAAACTGCCCAGAGAGGAGGATTGCATTAATGTTGATTCAGAGGATGATGACGAGTCCACCAGTCAGAAGAAGAGCAAGAAGCGCAGTATGAAGCGCAAGGATAAGACGGTAATGTCTGTTGAAGGGTCTGGTATCCCTAGTACCGACAAGAAGGTTAAGGCCGAAACCCCCGGCAAGGAATCTGCCGTGTGCTCTGGCTGCCGGGAGGCCGCGGTCGCCGAAAAGGCCGGGAAAGGTGATGGGCCATACTGCAAGATCCATCGGACCAAGGGCCACGACCTTCAACAGTGTTATCAGGTTTTGTAGCTTGTCAAGAGATAGAAAGTAGAATATGAGAAGCGTGACAAGGAAAAGGGACAAAATGTTGCTGGCGGTAAGGGTCGTGGCGGTGAAGTAAATCGCCCCGGCAGACCTCTTCGGAACAAAGGGAAACCCGCCAAGGATCGGGAGAAGGAAGCCTGCGGTGATGAGAGTGATGAAGGGGATGAAGAGGAAACCAGTGAGCAGGAGTTCCAGAAGGCCACTGACGCCCTGTGCATTGACGGGGGGTGCGTCCCTACACACCTCTCACCACCAACTCAAGTGGTGGGCGCATGAGGTTAATGTCGTGGAACAAGCGCCAGGGGCCCGGAAACCACTCAAATGGTCACGCACGCCCATCATTTTTTACGAAGAGGATCATCCTGACCGCACCACCGCGGTAGGATGTTTGCCATTGTTGGTCTCTCCAACAATCCGCAACCTCAAGGTCATGAAGATATTGGTGGACGACAGGGCCGGGTTGAATCTGATTTCCCTAAAGGTTATCAGCAAGCTTCAGATAGCAGAGGATGAGTTAAAAGTCACCGGCACGTTTCAAGGAGTTAATCCCGGCAGGAGTCGTCCTAAGGGAAATGTCACGTTGCCTGTGACGTTTGGGGGAGAGCTGAACTACCGGACTGAAAAGATTGTGTTTGATGTGGTTGACCTCCCCTTGCCGTACAATGGAATCCTTGGACGCCCAGCCCTGGCTAAGTTCATGGCGGCATCCCACTATGCCTACGACGTCTTGAAGATGCCAGGGCCAGTTGGAGTCATTTCCATCCCATCGGATGAGAAAGACGCAATCATTTGTGTGGACAAAATGTACCGGGACGCAGTCGTGGCAGAGGCAACAGCAGCGGCAGTTCCCGCCAAGGAGAACAGAGGGAAGAAGAAGGATAGTAAGGGCTCCGGCAAGGAATTCGGGAAGCGTACCTCTTCGGAGTGCGCTGCGCCCGTTGATGACTTGCCGAAGAGTTCCAACAGCAAGAGATCCAAGGTTGCTGCTCCACAAGTGAAGAAGGTCCCGGCAGGGCTGGCTGGCCATGATGGTACTTTCACCATCAGCGCCACCCTCGATGACAAATAGGAAAGTGCGCTCATTGCCTTCCTGCGGGCGAATATCGATGTGTTTGCCTGGCAACCATCTGATATCCCTGGTGTTCCCAGGGAGGTAATCGAGCACCACCTTGCTGTCTGCCCACATGCCCGACCTGTCAAGCAGAAAGTCCAGAAGCAGGCCTTGGAGAGGCAGCAGTTGATTACAGAGGAGATCAAGAAACTTGAGGCAGCTGGTTTGGTCAGAGGAGTGTTGCATCCAACGTGGTTAGCAAATCCAGTGGTTGTCCGGAAGGCCAATGGGAAATGGAGACTTTGCATAGACTTCACAGATCTCAACAAGGCATGCCCGAAAGACCCATTTCCCTTGCCGCGCATCGACCAGATCATGGACTCCACTTCAGGCTGCGATTTGCTCTCCTTTTTGGATGCATATTCTGGGTATCATCAAATCTTCATGTCCAAGGAAGATGTAGAGAAGACCTCATTCATCACCCCGTGTGGTACGTACTATTTTATCCGCATGCCTTTTGGATTAAAGAGTGCTGGGTCTAATTTTGCAAGGGCAATCCAGATTGGTTTTGGGCCACAGCTGCACAGAAACATTGAGGCTTATATGGATGATATTGTGGTCAAAACCAAGGATAGATCAACGCTTATCCAGGATTTGGAGGAGACATTTGCCAATTTGTGCAAGATCAACTTGAAGCTCAACCCGGAGAAGTGTGTATTTGGTGTTCCCTCTGGCAAGCTGCTCGGGTACTTTGTATCCCATCGGGGGATCGAAGCCAACCCCGATAAGATCCAAGCCATCGAACAGATCCAAGCACCAAAGACGGTCAAAGATGTAAGGTGTCTGACAGGGTGCGTTGCCGCGCTAAGCAGATTCATTTCCAAGTCTGCCGAGCACGCCTTGCCATTCTTCAAAATCTTGAAGAAGGCAGGGCCCATGAAGTGGACTCCAGAAGCAGATGCGGCTTTGCAAGAGTTGAAGGCCTACCTATCTTCTGTGCCCACCTTGGTTGCTCCCAAACCGCAAGAGCCGTTGCTGTTATACTTGGCGGCAACCAATCAAGTGGTTAGTGCAGCCTTGGTCACGCAGCGGGAAGTGGATGAAACAAAGTGTGAGCAAAGACCGGTAGAGTCAGATAGGGATCAGGACAGAGATAAGCACGGCAGCGAAGACAACCCGAAGGACACGGCAAGGAAGAAAGTGTTGCAGCGCCCAGTTTACTTTGTCAGTTCCCTACTACAGGGGGCTAGATCGAGGTACTCTGGCGTGCAAAAGTTGATCTTTGGCCTCATCATGGCCTCAAGGAAACTGCGCCACTACTTCCATGCCCATGAGATCACGGTTGTCACTCACTTCCCGTTGCAAAGGATACTCTGGAACCCTGAGGCTACTGGCAGAATAGTGGAGTGGGCTTTGGAGTTCTCCAGTTTTGGTTTAAAGTTTGAGAGCACATCAACAATCCAGAGCAGGGCATTGGCAGAGTTTATTGCAGAATGGACGCCAACCCCTGACGAGGAGGTGCCAGAAACAGTTATCCCCGGCAAGGAGGTGCCCCAAGAATGGATTATGTATTTTGATGGTGCTTTTTCCCTACAAGGTGCAAGGGTTGGCGTGCTTCTTGTCACTCCCTCCGGGGAACACTTGAAGTACATCGTCCAGATGCATTTTGCCCGGGAAGAGGCAACCAACAATACAACAGAGTATGAAGGGCTCCTTGCCAGGCTTAGGATTGCCGCTGAATTGGGAATCAAGAAGCTAATCATTCGAGGAGACTCACAGCTTGTGGTGAGACAAGTCAACAAGGATTACCAAAGTCCATTGATGGAGGCATACGTTGAGGAAGTGAGAAGATTGGAGGAGCGCTTTGACGAGTTGCAAACAGAGCACATACCTCATGCGGAAAACAGCATAGCTGATCACCTGTCAAAGTGTGCTGCCCAAAAGCTTCCAGTGGAACCAGGAACTTTTGTTCTCCATCTTACTCACCCTCCGTATCCCCAGCAACAATGGCCCAAAAAAGGAGAAAGCTGGACTCCGGTAAGCCTCTCCCGGTAGAGCCATCCGCTCCTGGTAGGGACCCTGCTAGAAACAACTACTCACAACCTGCCAGACCGCACCTTCCAGCCGGACCCATGGTCCCTGTGAACGAGGAATGTGCCCCCGCAGTTGAGGAGGTGCCGCTAGTCCTTGTCGCCGAGCCCCAGGCTCCAACTTGGGCAAGGCACATAGTCCACTTTCTCCAAACTGGAGAACTCCCCAATGACCAAGATGAGGCTGAAAGAGTAGCCCGGAGGGCCAGTATGTACCAGTTTGTCAATGACACTCTGTACAAAAGGAGGCCCAACCGTGTGAAATTGAAGTGCATCTGCCGGGAAGAAGGGAAGGAACTGCTGGCTGAGATACACAAAGGCATGTGCGGCTCCCACATTGGATCAAGGGCGCTGGTTGGGAAAGCATTCCGGCAAGGATTCTATTGGCCCATAACCCTCCAAGATGCGGTTGAGCTAGTCACCAAATCTGAAGCTTGTCAGTTCCATTCCAAGAAAATCCACCTGCCTACCCAAGCTCTTCAGAAAATCCCTTTATCATGGCCATTTTCGGTCTGGGGGCTCGATATCCTCAGCCCTTTCCCCTGAGCGATCTGGGCTTTGAATTCTTGTTCATTGCTATCGACAAGTTTACAAAGTGGCCGGAAGTTGCTGCCGTGAGAAAGGTGACTGCTCAATCAACTATCAAGTTCTTGAAAGATTTGGTGTGTCGTTTTGGAATCCCGGCAAGGATCATTACCGACAACAGCACCCAATTCATGAGCCGCGCCTTCATGCAATATGTTCATGCCCTCGGAAGCAAGATCTCGTTTGCTTCTGTCGCACATCCCAGAAGCAACGGGCAAGCTGAGAGGGTGAATGCTGAAGTGCTGCGGGGACTCAAAACAAGAACCTTTGATACGCTGCAGAAGCACGGCAGGCGGTGGATCAATGAGCTGCCGGTAGTTCTATGGTCCCTCAGAACGACACCAAATCGAGCTACCGGGCAGACTCCTTTTTCCTTGGTCTATGGGCGGAAGCAGTTATCCCCACGGAACTCATTTATAGGTCGCCTCGAGTGCTTACCTACGACGAAGTAGCGCAAGTTCAGCACCGGCATGACGACCCTGTGCTACTCGAGGAGAACCGTCTCCGGGCTGCTACGCGTGCTACACACTATCAGCAAGCCCTGCGTCGCTATCATAGCCGCAGGATTCATGCCCGGTGTTTTGCGGAAGGCGACCTTATCCTGAGGCGCGTTCAGTCTGCCAAGGGTACAAACAAGTTGACGCCGAAGTGGGAAGGCCCTTACCGGGTAGTACGAGTCACCAGACCTGGCGCAATCCGTCTGGAGACCGGAGATGGCATTCAATTGCAAAACTCATGGAATATTGAGCATCTCCGCAAGTTCTACCCGTAAGGCGCGGCTGTTGGGCCCTGCCCGGCAGCCACCCTTTTGTACAGGCCTTGCCTTAGTTGCATGTAACCCCTTGTACAAAGCCAGGCGATGACCCTGAGCACCAGATAAATAGACGAAGCGCTGGGGGGCCCCCGACCAAGTTGCATGCAAGCATAAGCATTCCGAGAGCATTTGCAAAAGCATTTCATGAGCATTTGCATATGCATATAGATAGGATCGCATCCATTTGCATATGCATATAGATAGGATCGCATCCTGCATCATTCTCATCTGCATAAAGCTGCAGGTTCCTGCCGAGAACTCGGTTTCTGCAAGAAGATGGGGAGATGAACCAATGCTGCGATCCCCGGCGAACCAAACAGATAAGTTCTACCTCTTGTGCATAAGTGTTCTGTAAGCTAAAACTTGTGCATAAGAAAACCCCTTCACTCTTCGAAACTTAGGTGCTCCTATCCCTGGCTCGAACGTTGCTTCGGCCTGGATGGTCGTAGTGGCCTTTGATGAAAAGAAGTTGCCGGGGGGCTGGTCCCTCTATTTCTTGCCAGTAGGCTCAGTTCCCCGGCAATGAAGGAAGGGTACCGGCAGGATAGCCTGCCGGGGAAAACTTGTTTATTCCATGGACATATACATGCACGAGTTCCCGGCAAGGTTCATCTTTTTCATTAATATGCTGGTCATAAAAGTACAAACCTTACAGAACACAGACATGGACTCGAGAGATTACATTATTTGAACTAAAATTTGGCAAATGCCTACGAGTTTAAGATTAAAAAAAAAAGTGCCCCGTAATGCCTTTGCCCTTGTCCATCTCCTTCAGGAATAGGTCGAGGAGGCCGGTGGCGAACCCAGCTGGGATTCGGCGCTTCCCCAGGATCAGGGTGGCGCTGTCCCTCGGCAAGGAGGAAGAAACCAGAGGGCAGGCGCGGATGGTGACACTGCCGGAGGACCATATGGGGGACACGGAGTCACCGGCAAACATGGCTCGTTAGAACGGCCGTCCCCATTCTTGACGTGTTGTGGGTTTCCACTGCCATCCGCATCGCTACCACCCGAAGACCTCAGCACGACGGCCGCGCCGAGCACCATGCTCTCTGGCATATCCCACAGAGAGCATGGTCGTCCCCAATGGACCTGACGTCGGAAGCCACTGCGCGTTCCGAAGACATGTGTGGGAGCAAGGAGCCCTCCCGCACGGCGATAGGATGACGCCCGAGAAGGGTGAGGTTCGCCTTCGTCGCTGGCGAACACCCCCCCAAAGACTCTTCCCCAGCATCGCGACGGAATGAAGAACGAGGAGCGATCGACTACCACGCCCAGCACCCGATACGGGCCTCGGCATGGTGTCGTTCGCATCCCCTCCCACTGGAACCAAGGCCACGGGCGACTCGGCGACGAGCACGCCGGAGTCGCCAACCTCGGCATTGTCGCCGCGCCGCCTGAATACCCCTTTCGGATCCATGGGGAATTCTACACTAAAGCCCGGGGCTTGGCCCCAGGCTCTTCTTCTCAACATAACCAATGAAAGGCAGAAGCGAGGGAAGGAAGGATTTGGAGATGGGTGGCTCGGCTCTCCCTCCGCCCCTCCTTTTATAGGCGGAGCAAGAAAGGGAGCCGCTCCCTCAACAAGCAATCGCCGCCCCTCTCCGCCAATTCAAGAAGACCGGGCCCTCGCCTTGATGCTCTCCTGCAACACGCGCCTCCGTTACTTACCCCGCGTGATGCATGCCGCATACGTGGCTAAGGATAAGGGCGTGGAGGCAAGAGTGAATTGGCGGTTTCTACACCGTGCGTTAAAGTCATTCACGGGCCATTGCAAAGATGGCCCCACCATGATTGGCTTTACACGATGCGCGGGAAAACTGGAAACTGGTCCAAAGTCGAGATTAATGAAGAAGCATAGAAGACTCCAAGAGATCAGCCTCTTCAGCGCCCCTGCCTGTGCACTTATTAGGACCTACCCCGACGACGCCCGGCAGCGCGATCGGGGCAGGCCCAGGGGCTTCTGTCGATGCAACAAACCCTGGGTCTGTTGCCCTGACTGTGCACAGGCACGAGAACAAGATTACAACACCAAGGCCATGTCAAGATACAAGATACCAAGATCTCCGAAGAACCAGCAGGCAGATTAAGAAGGGCAAGACCAAGACGGAGAAGCGAGACACCACCAGGAGAAAAGCCTCCCTTGCCGGGCAGACGGACATGGCAAGGACAAGGGCTCCCTCGGAAGAAAGCATTCAAGACATCCCGGCAGGGCCTGCCGGGACTCATGAGGGCAAAGACACCTCACCAAGCCATCTCACCACGACCCACGTCGTTGATCAATGCGGTGTCAAGCCGCAAAGTGACTAAGTGGCAGCCATTCGCCACATGGCGGCCTCTTTCTACAGGAAATACCTACAGATGACACCCGTCCTGCGGCGTGTCAAGCAAGCAGGCATGGAGCTGGCAAGATGAGCTCGACAAGGCTTGCCGGGCAAGCAACAATGTGACATTGAGCAGTGCATTTAATGCACTCTGTCAGCCTGCATAATTAGGTATGATAGCACTGTTTGCTATCTTATCAGTGCATAATGACTGTTTTGCCACTGTGGTGACCCCTTAACCTATAAAAGGAGGCCCATGGCAACCGTAGCAAGAGTTGGAAAGTTGAACACCCCCATGCTCATACGCGCATAGTCACTGCCTCCGCAGGGCGAGCCTGCCGGGCAAGTGTACTACGCTCCACCACCACTTTTCCACCATCAATCCACCAAAGCAGGAGTAGGGTTTTATGCCTCGCGGCGGCCCAAACCTGGGTAAAATTGCCCGTGTGATCTCTGCCGTGATGCGCCATGTTCTTCTGCTCTTTGTGCAATGCGACATCCCCCCTGCCGAACCAGCAAGGGGCGCCTTGGCGCCATAGGTGGCTGTGGTTTCCTGCGACACTTGTGGGCCCCACTACCCACCAGGGCGCGCTACAGGCCCCTGGCGTGCCCTGGTGTGTAGTGGGCCACTCCTTCGTCTTCTCGTTCCTTCCCGAAGCTTCCAGGGTCTCTTATTGCCAGAAAAAAATCTCCAAAAAGTTTCATGTCATTTGGACTTCGTTTGGTAGCAATATAAGTCTTCAAGTTTGTGATCCATCTCTAGAAGGTCCTTGAATTTCTCTTCATGATCATCGTGGTCCTCGCGTGCTTTATCGTCCAATTCCAGTTCACGGAACAGCAGGTTCCTGAACATCTTCGAGCTTATGCGCGTCTGAACCTCCATAGTCTAGATGTGAGCCTCTAGGTCTTGGACAAATGAGAGGATGGAATCGTCATTCACGGTGTGCATGATCTCTCCATCTACAGTTCTGCGAGAGATCATGGTGTGGTCTGATCCGATGAGCTCGGCCCTGTACTCTTCTCGGATGTGTCCAAGTGCATGATGAATAGCCATGTTCCTCTCGAGGATCCAAGTGGGGGAAGTAAACTGGAAGTCAATGAGCGCCGAGAAGCTGCCGAAGGTCCTCCCTGGAATGTGCACCATAATCCTATAGCGAGTGCCCATCGGGAGTGTATTGGTAGGAGTCCCGGTGATAGAGGGCAGAGCAATCTTCAAATTCTTGATGATCTGAACTAGCTGCTTGCCGACAAGCATCGTCTCGTCCAGCTAGAAAACCTCCGGGAGTAGGACTGGGGTGAATTCAGCGACCATCTAAAATGTTGGAATTGAAGAGAAGTCAGAAATGAACAGGGAAGAAATACGAAAAAAAAACATGAAGTAATTTCTTCCTATGGATTTCCGACCCTAGGGGGTTACGTCCTACGATCAGCGTATGCTTTGAATACCAGCTCTGTAGCGACCTGACCTAACGGTCAAGACTTTGTGCATCTGTACCATCCCAAGATAATGCTGGCACACAGAGTACATTGATGAAAATATCAAAGTTCAATCACACCTGATTTACTACATCAAATCTCATATCGAGTATTTATTACATTAGAATAAATTCGGCCGAAGGCCAACTCATGAGAATAACTACTGTGGAAATGTAGATGATAAGCGAGTCCCCAAAGGGCAATCACCAAGCGTAGATCGTAGCCTCACTCCTGGTCGGAATAATCCTCTCCAACATGAGATGTTGCAGCCATGTAGGTCAGCATTTTGAATATGCCGGCAAGTCACAGAGAGAGAGAATAATAATAAAGTGCTATCACTATATGAAGTTTTGGCTCTGGGCTCTAAGTTTAAGTTTTTGCAAAAAAGCAAATTTATCCATACAACAAAAGGACTTGGTTGCAATTACTACAAATATTTGTTGTTATTGAGATTGTTCCGCCAACCAGTGTCTCATACCCGAAATCATTAATAACCCAACAATTAATTAATTATGATTGGTGTTGAGAGTTCCGAATAAGTCCAATTCTAGACGCTCAGATGTTCGTAATTGGGGACACGGCTAATCGATTAGATTTCCACTCTGTAGAGTCTTGTGCACTTTACCCGCAAGAATCGTCCCTCCTTTATGTCCTTGCACTGCATGGTTTTTTAAGACGGGATGAACGAAACAAGGTCCTCTATGCCACTGCCGGTGGCCATCCATTCCCTACCGTTCTTCTACATCTGTTGGCACCGTCCATCCAGAGTCACGCCTAGGGTCGACCAAGCTAGAGCCCATAGTGAGTTTCGGCTGCACAGGTAAGCTTCCGGTCAAGGTATATCATTCTGTCTCTTCGTGCCTGGGTGAAGCTTTCCGCAAGATGTCATGGCGCTTCTCCATGCATCCCTGGGTCAACCACTAGGTACGCCAAGGTGCCCTTCCATCCGTCCTCCACCCAGTAGTGAATTGAAGTCCCTCTTGAGAATCTTGAAGTCTTGGGGTTGTAGTCATCAACTTAACTCTCACATCTCCCATGTAATTCACTCAACCAACCCCATCTACGAAGCATAGCAAAGTAACTACAACGTTCCCGGGCATTGGTGATAAGGGGATTTGGGTTTAACTTACCACATGATACTACTCAAGAACATAACTCAAATTCACCTACTTGCATGCATTGTGGGGAGGATAACAACTAATGCAATCAAAACATAGGTATTAAAATACATGATCAAATGACTTGCCTTGGTGACGATCTTCAAACTCTAAAGACTCATAGTAACAAGCCTCGCACTCCGAATACTCTATCGAAATAAACAAGACATAAATAAGCATACCATCACACAAAAATGTTAACATAACCGCAAGTAAAACTAGTAATAACACAATCATTGAAAGACACAAACAAAACCAAAGAAAGCAATAAAACTCAATGCAAAGTTTTACTACAAGTGAAACAACAACTAATTTTTCCGCCACTAATAAATTTTTAACAGAAAAAAAATAAAGTTTTTAGTAAGCATCAAAAAGAAAAACACATAGAAAATTTTATGCAAAAAGAAACATATTAAAATCATTTGTAAAACTCCTATAATGCTCAAAACAAGTTTTTCTAAGAAGATAAAAGAAATAATATACTAAAAATATTTTTTTAAACAAATAAAATTTCTACTGCTAAGTGAGCAGAAACTAAATAGAACTTGACAAAAGAACCAAAAGAAAACAATTTAAAATAATTAAAATAAAAAGAAACAACACAAAACCTATAAAATACTAGAACAGTACTATTTTTGCTAAAACCTAATTTTAAATAATCCTAAAATTCACCAATTAATTCCTACTGATAAACAAGGTCACAAAGAACCAGTAGCAAAAAGAATCACTCAATAATATTGCTCCGAGCTCAAAATATAGCCAATCTAGTGATTTGAACAAAATTCATGCAAATTAAAATTCAAACTTTGAAACTTGGTATCTACAGAAACTTCATAAAATTTCTAACCTAGTGCAAAAAAATCAAATTAAAACACTGAAAATCCTAATTGATATGAATTTTCTAAGATTGAAACTATTCTGTTTTTAAAAACAGAAACGAAAATAAAGAAAAAAACTATCGATCGGGCGACAGCTACGTGATGCAAGCTGATTGGCTAAGGAGGGTGTGCGCTCGAAGTTACTAGCGGGTGGCTGAAATCTAACATGTTCACACACACACTTTTAACTAACAGTAAACCGGTCGGCCGGTTTGATCTAAATAGAAAAAAACATAGAAAAGCCGATCTATAAAATAAAAACCTAACTTATCACTATGATCTAATCTGTAGCCTCGAGCGATGATCCAACGATGGAGAGCGGCGGCGGTTTACAGCGAGATGCTCGACGGCGAGGGCTGCTCGGGTGTGGTCGCCGGCGTTGCTCCATTGGTTGAGGGAGATGATGGAGGAGTCGGGCAGGTGCGGAAGGGCGAGGGGGTCACGATGATGGTGGAGACGGAGGGCGGCGGAGTGTGGCGGCGGAGCTTCAGTGCTCCGGCGGGAGCGTGCGAGGTCGGGGCAGCTCTTGTTGATGAAACAAGTGGTCAATATGATGTCAAAATGATGCGGGGTGTCAAGAGAGTCCGATTGCTGGAGCTTGAGGATCTGGGGATGCTCACCGGTGACGGACTTGACGGTGAATGGCGGTGGCTGCGGCGAGATCAGAACGGCAAGGGCGCGAGCTAGGGTGGGTTTTGGTGTCAGGGCCTAAGGGGGATCGAGAGAGGAGGGATGCGAGTTTATATAGGGCAAGGAGCTTGGAGAGGGGGTTGATGTAGGACGCGATCCCAAAAAGATCGAAGGTGGCGGCGCGCTCCAATGCGTGCGGGATTTTGGGCGTGTCCGTTGAGGGGTTGAAGACGGCGTGGGCCCCGGTGGTCAATGGGTGCAGGGAGCGAGCGAGCAGCCGGGCGACCGTGGCGAAGGGGACCCGGGCGAGGCAGGCCACGGGTGGTGGCGTGCTGCAGCTGGTGGGCCGGCTGGCCTGGCGCCGGTTATCGTTTTCCTCTTTAAAAAAATCTGACACAAAAGAAAAAATAGAGAAAAATAAAAATAATTTACATAGACAATATATATATATATCAAAATGATCAGAAAAATAAATCCTAAATGATGAACTATTTTTCAGAGGCAAAATACAAACTTTATAAAAATCATTTTTTGAAAATTTCAAATAAACCCAAATCTGAATTCAAATACTTTTGGCATTATTTTCTTCAGACTTTTTGAGGTGTCATGTTACCTCCTCTCATACTTTTTGATTAAAGTGTTTGTCAGGGATTTTTGAAATGAATTTCAAATGCTAGTTTGAAGTGAACTCAAATTCAAATGCCTCTGAATTTTTTCAAATTCCACCACAATTCAAACAAGATGCAATAGATGCTTAGCTATAATTGTAAAGCATTCCAAATTGAAAATTTGGGATGTTACAGCTGTAATATAGATTGTGATAGAACTTTTCTTGAGCAAGTAACAATTCATCACAACGGCGAAGTATAAGGCATAAACTTTCCCCTCGGCTGTCTCTTATTTTATTTTAATTTTTCTAATATTCCAAAACTGACAGAAAGTATTTTCATGGAATTTTTGGAGTCAGTTTACTTATTGTATCATATACCTATTCCTTTTTCAGGGTTCTAGAGTGTTCTGGAAGGTCTCTCTTATGTGTTCCTCCGGTGTCATATTTTGAATAATGTTAGTTTCAACACTAACAGGTGTACCTGAGATATAGTGCTTAATTCTTTGTCCATTGACCACTTTCTAATTAGTGCCTTCGGAGATCTTAATAGCTCCAGAACAATAAACTTCTTCGATAATATACGGTCCTTTCCATTTAGAGAGAAGTTTTGCTGCAAAATATCTGAAATGAGAATTGTACAATAGAACATACTCACCCACTTTGAATTCCTGTTTTTGAATTCTTTTATCATACCATCTTTTAACTTTTTCCATAAATAACTTGGCATTTTCATAAGCTTGGGTTCTCCATTCGTCTAACGAGCTAATATCAAATAACCACTTCTCACTGGCAAGTTTAAAATCATAATTAAGTTCTTTGATTGCCCAATATGCTTTATGTTCTAACTCAAGAGGCAAATGACATGCTTTTTCCATAAACCATTTTATACGGAGATATACCCATAGGACTCTTATAAGCTATTCTATAAGCCCATAATGCACCATCAAGTTTCTTAGACCAATTCTTTCTAGATCTATTGAAGTTTTTTTGCAAAATTAACTTTATCTCTCTATTGCTCAATTCAACTTGACCACTCGATTGAGGATGATAAGGAGATGCAATTATATGGTTAGCATCATATTTAACAAGCAGTTTATGGAATGCACCATGAATAAAATGTGAACCACCATCAGTCATTAAATATCTAGGGACTTCAAACCTCGGGAAAATAACTTCTTTAAGAATTTTATAGAAGTGTTATGACCAGCACTACTAGTTGGAATAGATTCTACCCACTTAGTAATGTAATCAACAATAGCTATGTGTGTATACCCATTAGAGGAAGGAAAAGGTCCCATATAATAAAATCCCCATACATCAAATGGTTCGACAACGAGTGAATAATTCATAGGCATTTCCTGACGTCTACCAATATTACCAATTCTTTGACATTCATCACAAGCTAAGACAAACCTATGAGCATCCTTGAAGAGAGTAGGCCAATAAAAACCGGATTGTAATACCTTATGTGCAGTTCTATCTCCAGCGCGGTGTCCTCCGTAAGCCTCGGAATGACACTTCTGTAGGATTTGTTCTTGTTCATACTCATGTATACAACGTCTAATAATACCATCTACTCCTTCTTTATAAAGATGTGGGTCATCCCAGAAGTAATGTCTTAAATCAAAGAAAAACTTTTTCTTTTGTTGGTATGTGAAACTAGGTGGTATAAATTTAGCAACGATGTAACTAGCATAGTCTGCATACGAAGGAGTATTACAAGAAGCATTTATAACAGCTAGTTGTTCATCAGGAAAACTATCATCAATAGGTAGTGGGGCATCAAGAATATTTTCCAACCTAGACAAGTTATCAGCTACGGGATTCTCAGCTCCCTTCCTATCAGTAATATGCAAATCAAATTCTTGTAGCAATAGAACCCACCTAATGAGTCTAGGTTTAGCATCTTTATTTTCCATAAGATATTTAATAGCAACATGATCAGTGTGAACAATTACTTTAGAATCAATTATGTCAGATCTGAATTTGTCACATGCAAACAGAACTGCTAAAAATTCTTTCTCAGTAGTAGCATAATTTCTTTGAGCACTGTCTAGAGTTTTACTAGCATAATGGGTAACATTTAATTTCAAATCAACTCTTTGTCCTAGAACAACACCAATAAAATAATCACTAGCATCTCACATAATTTCAAATGGTAAGTTCCAATCAGGTGGTTGAACAATAGGTGTAGAGGTTAAGGCTTTCTTAAGTGTTTCAAAGGCTTCAACACAATCATCATAAAAACAAATGGAACATCCTTTTGCAAGAGATTAGTAAGAGGCCTAGAAATTTTAGAGAAATCTGTAATAAACTTTCTATAGAAACCAGCATGACCAAGGAAACTTCTTATACCTTTAATATCCTTAGGACGTGGCATTTTCTCAATTGCATGAACCTTGGCTTTGTCTACTTCAATACATTCATTCACCATAAAGTGGCACTTCTCCCAATTCAAGACAAGGTTAGTTTGTTCACATCTCCTAAAAAATGATCAAGGTTGCTTAAGCAATCATCAAAAGAAGTCCCATAAATGGAGAAATCATCTATGAAACCCTCAACAATCTTTTCACAAAAATCAGAAAATATAGCATTAATACATCTTTGAAAGGTGGCAGGTGCATTGCATATACCAAAAGGCATGTGTTTATAAGCATAAGTTCCAAAAGGGCAAGTAAAAGTAATTTTCTCTTGATCTTCTTATGACACAGGTATTTGAGAGAAACCAGAATATCCATCAAGAAAGCAAAAGTGTGCGTGCTTAGATAGTCTTCCTAACATTTGATCTATAATAGGCACGGGGTAATGATCTTCTCTAGTAGATTTGTTTAATTTCCTAAAACAATTACCATCCTATAACCAGTTACAATTCTTTATGGAATAAGTTCATTTTTATCATTAGGAACAATGGTAATGCCTCCTTTCTTAAGAACACAATGAACATGACTTATGCATCTACTATCAGCTATGGGATAGATTATACCTGCTTCCAGAAGCTTTAATATTTCAGTTCTTACCACATCCTTCATCTTAGGATTTAACCGCCGTTGGTGATCAACAACCGGCTTAGCGCCAGGTTCCATATTAATCTTGTGCTAACATAGAGTGGGACTAATGCCCTTAAGATCATCAAGAGTATATCCAATAGAAGCATGGTGCTTCCTCAGAGATTTCGGTAATCTCTTTTCTTCATGCTCTGAAAGGTTAGCAGTAATAATAACATGTTATATCTTCTTTTCATCAAGATAAGCACATTTCAATGTATCAGGAAATTGTTTTAATTCGAACACAGGATCACCTTTAGGTGGAGGATGACCTCCAAGAGTTTCAACAGGAAAATTGTGTTTAAGGACAGGCGGTTGATCAAAGAATATCTTATCTATTTCATCTCTTTCATTCATGTGCATATCATTCTCATGGTCTAGCAAATATTGTTCTAACGGATTAGTAGGAGGTACGACAATAGAAGCAGGACCAATAATTTCATCCTTACTAAGCAATTCTTTATCATGAGGTTGTCTACAGAACTTAGAGAAATTAAACTCATGAGATACATCACCAAAGTTAACACTGACAGTTTCTTTGTTGCAATCAATTTTAGCATTAACTATATTCAAGAAAGGTCTACCAAATATAACGGGACAAAAATCATCTCGTGGAGAACCAAGAACTAGAAAATTAGTAGGGTATTTTATTTTCCACACAAGACTTCCACATCTCTAACAATCCCAAGCGATGAAATAGTATCTCTATTCACAAGTTTAATAGTAACATCAATGTCCTCAATCTCAACAGGTGCAATATCATTCATAATAAACAGAATAGTAATTACACTATTACACTAGCACCCAAATCACATAAGCCACGGTAACAGTGATCTCCTATTTTAACTGAGACAATGGGCATGCCAATGACAGGTTTATTCTTATCTTTAGGATCGGGTTTAGCTATTCTAGTAGCTTCACTACAGAAATAAATAGCATGCCCATCAATATTATCGACCAAGAGATCTTTAACCATAGGAACATTAGGTTCAACTTTAATTTGTTCAGAGGGTCTAGGTGCTTTAATATTACTTTTGTTAACCACAGTTGAAACTTTAGCATGCTCCTTTATCCTAACAGGAAAAGGTGGTTTCTCAATATAAGCGGTAGGCACTACAGGGTCAACATTATAAATGATAGTTTCATCTTTAACTATAACGTGTTCCTCAATCTTTTATTTAATAGGTGGACGATATTTAAACCACTTCTCCTTAGGGAGATCAACAGGAGTAGCAAATGATTCAAAAAAGGAAGCTACTATCTCAGAGTCAAGTCCATATTTAGTGCTAAACTTATGAAAAGCGTCGGTATCCATAAAAGATTTAACACAATCAAACTTAAGTATTATACCTGACTTGTAAGTGCATCTAGTGCCCCTTAGTGATTTTGGTGTATTGAAGACTTATAGGTTAAGGGACTAATGTGTTTGTGAGTGTACACAGGTTCTATAAGTCTAAGAGGAGTTTGATATTTACGAAGAAAGTCGACCCCTAAAAATGAATGTCTTCAGTTGAAGACTTTGGTTTTCTTGAAGACTTTGAAAATGAGGAAATTGGCGTGACCTTGAAGACTTGATATTGATGCGAGGATTATGAAGCGTGAAGAATTTTGTTTTCATAGTTTTGTTTTCCCTTTCTTGAGTCATAGGAAACACCGTACTGTTAAAGGAGGTCGAGGTAAAACTATGGAAAAGTTTCCAAGTGATGCTCAACTCAAATCCTACACCTACCAATCCTTTCGAGTGAAGCCATTGGAAATCTTATACAGTTCAGTCAAGTTCTTCAGTGACAGAGACGAAGTTCTTCTATTCCCTGAGGAATTTGAGAGCTCAAATTTCCGCCCGTTGCTGTGCTATGCGCTAGCTGTCCAAAATATCCTACCCACCTAACAGTCATATCATTGAAGGGCATTTATGTCTTATCATGTCGGGCTGCTCCCCGGCTATAAATAGCCGCCCGCTACAACCACTAGCGGGTTGGCTGCTCCGAGAGAAACTGACACTTGTCATTTAGAGCATCCCATCCTCCGAGGACTTTGAGCGAAAATCATCAAGTGAGGAAAAAACCCAAACCCAAACCCAACACCTAAAACCCAAAGTGATTAAGCATCACTGAAGAAATTGTTCCTATGTGGAACCGACGCTTGTTACCTTTGAGGACTGTGCATCCTCCAGACGGTTAGGCGTCATTGTCTAGAGCATCCTAGAGGAATTGTGGATTGCCGAGTGACTAAGTCTGTGAAGGTTTGAAAGTCACCTGTGAAGACTTACCACGAGTGATTGGGCGAGGTCTGTGTGACGTTAGCTCAAGGAGAATACGGTGAGGACTGTGTGTCGGGGACTGTGCGTCCTCAGGTTTAAATACCTAGCCGCTCCAACCAGACGTACAACTGTCACAGCAGTTGGAACAGGTCTACCAAATCACTGTCTTCACCAAGCTACTGGTTCTATTTCCTCAACCCTTTCATTTCCTCGCATACTTGTTGTGTACTTGATCATTACTGTTTGAAGACTTTGACTGAAGACTTTCTCAATTTCCTCATTCCTATTTCTTTAGTCACTTTGTCTTCAGCCTGCTTATCCTGTTTACACGCTACCTGTGCTCTGTTTTGTTTCATTTCATCATGATGACTATGCTACTACTTTGTTATCCATGTACCTGAGTACTTATTCCACTGCTTGTAGTTCGTTGCTTAGGAAATTCCTCAAGTAGTATTTCCTCAGCGACGAATCCATAAAAATCGCCTATTCACCCCCCCTCTAGTCGATATAACGCACTTTCAATTGGTATTAGAGCAAGGTACTCCCTTGTTCTGTGTGATTTTTGTTTAACCACCTGGAGTTTTAGTTATGTCGACTGCAGGTATTATCAAGGTCTCGACTGGGTGCCTACCTTTGATGGGACAGACTACCCCTACTGGAAGAATAAGATGCGCATGCATCTTGAGGCAATTGACAACGATCTCTGGTATGTTGTGGAAAATGGCGTTCCCTCTGTCACTCCTTCTGTGAACGGTGCTGATGTGAAGAGATTCAAGCAACTCGACTCTCAAGCGAAGAATATCATATGTGGCCATCTGAGCAAAGGACAGTATGACAGAGTGAGTGCTTTGGAGTTTGCATAGCTTATCTGGGACAGGCTGTCCAAGGTCAATGAAGGAATCTCAACACAACGTGATTCTCAAGTTGACGTTCTTCGCAATCTCTTCAACCGCTTCAAAAGACTCGACAATGAGAATGTCCAGCAAACCTTTGATCGCCTCACTGACATTCCAACGAGCTTCAAGCACTAGGTGCCACTGACATCACCAACCATGAGGTGGTGAAGAAATTGCTGAGGTCACTCGATTCTTCATTCGATACACTCGCACTGATGATTCAAGAACATGGAGACTACAAGTCACTAGATCCTGCTGATATTCTTGAGAGGCTGAACACTCATGAATTCCAACAAGCTAAAAAGAGAGATCTCTACAGGCCAAGCTATGGAAGATCACACGCACTGAAGGCCAAGGCAGTTTCCTCATCTGAAGGAGAAGATTCTGATAGCAGCCTTGGTGACCCTGAAGAACTAAGCCAGGAGCTAGCAATGCTCGTGAAGAAATTCCAGAAGTTCTCAAGGCATGGTCGCTTTGTAAAATCTTCAAAAGGTGATGACACAAGATCAGATTCCTCATCCCGTGATTATAAGAAGAGGACCTGCCACAAATGCAAGAAACCTGGTCACTACATAACTGATTGTCCTCAGTGGGCAAAGGAATCAAAGAAGAAGAAATACAAGGATGATAGTTCAGATGACTCAAAGAAGAAGAAGAAATCTTCAAAGTCCTCATCATTAAAATCTTCAAAGTCTTCATCTCACAAGAAGAGCAGTTCCAAGAAGGTTCAGGCATTCATTGGCAAGGAAATGGACTCTGAAGCAGAATCTGAGGAACATGAGGAATAGGAGGCATCTAAGGAGTCAGACTCTGGTGTGGCGAGCCTAGCCCTCGCTACTGCCTACGTCAGCAAGTCCATCTTCAACACTGAGGAAAATGGCTTCCCCAACACTGCTGATGACGGCAACGATGACTATGCTCCCACCTATTGCTACATGGCAAAAGGTGCCAAGATATTCAAATATCACTCCTCTGAATCAAGTGAGGATGAATATGATGATAACCTCAAACCCAGCTATTCCAAACTTGCTAATATTGCTGTTAAACAACAAAAGGCTTTGGAAAGGGTTCAAAATATGCTAGACAAAAGTGATGACCTGTTAGGTGAGGAAATGGATCGAACTCAAACACTGACTTATAATCTTCAGCAACTACAATCTAAGTTTGACAACCTTCAAAGTCATCATGAAACTCTCTTAGCCGATCATGAGAAGCTTTCTTATGAATTTCTTCAAAGAAAGCAAGATCTTGAGAAGCTAAGGGTGAGTCATGAAGATCTTCAGAAGGAAAATGATTCAATACTTGCTCAACAGATCAGTTCCGCTCAGGAAGAATTTATTCCACCATGCTTGAAATGCATTGAACGTGAAACTGCTAATTCTTCACCTGAATGTTCAAATGCTTCTATTGCTGCAAATTCTTCAACTATCTCTATGTTCACAAATTCCTCATCTGAGGATACCACTAGTATCACTGACGAAAATGCAGGGTTGAAGGAATTATATGTGACAGGCATGTACAAAAGCGTCAAAGGGCATCAGACTCTTTGTGATGTGCTCAAAAAGCAGATCTTGAACAGGAACCCTAGGAAAGAGGGTATTGCCTTTGAGAGGAAACTCAATGCTGATGGAACCTACTGGAAACCTGAGCAGTATCCCAAAACCTCATGGGTTGCTGCGAAGGGACCTCCCGTAGATCCATCCACTTTATCTGGCTTTACTTGTGAATCCTCATATTCATCTGATGAGTCATTTTACTCCAACTATAAACTATTCAAAAATTAGAATGGTGAAGTATTTGCTAGATATGTTGGAACTAACTACAGGAATGGTCCCCCTATGAAGAAAATCTGGGTTCCCAAAAGGTGCCTTGAAAGTATTCAGGTGAATGTCCTCATGACACCACCTGTGAAGAATAGGAACCCCAGATCAAATTCTTCATATGGACTGAAGTCTTCATATGGATCCAAGTCCTCTTATGGATCAAATTCCTCACGTGGATCTAAGTCCTCATATGATCATCATCATGCTAATGCTTTTGTTTCGCAGGGAAAATCTAAGAGTTCTGATTATGTGCATTATTCTTCAAATCATTATGTTCATAAGTCCTCGAAGAATTTCTCTGCTTACTCATATGCCTATACTAATCCCTCTCCTGTGAAACGAAGCGCTTTGGCTTCAATGCCTCCTTTCTCTTATGGAGCTCGCAGAAAGATGAACTCTTTGCCACCCCTCCAGATGTGGGTGGTGAAGAAAAAGAACTAACCTCTTATGCAGGGTCAGGTCTCCAGACGAACTAAATCGTCTGAAGAATTTTCTGGAGACCTAAAATGCTTGAAAGGACGCAAGCTAATCATGAAGAAATGATTCATTCATTTCTCATGTCCTCATACTGCTATATATACATATGTTGCATTAATTGATGAATTTCTGTCTGATGAAATTGATGTCATATTCTTCACTCTGAAGATATGTGTTCGTAAGATGCACTAATTCATCTGCAGGATGATTTACCCAAAGCTACTGAGTGGGTCCTCGACAGTGGATGTACTAATCACATGACCGGTGACAAGAGCTTACTGATGAACACTCCTTTATCTCCATCACATTTGAAGCATATCACCTACGCAGACAAAGGCAAAAGCAAGGTATTGGGTCTAGGTAGGGTTGCAATCTCAAAGGATCGACGCATGGACAAAGTCATGCTTGTCGTGTCCCTCGGACTCAACCTCATGTCTATTGCAATGCTTTGTGATCTTGATATGGTTGTTGTCTTTGGCAAATATCATTTCTTAGTGCTCATGGAATCTGACAATTTCAAAGTCTTCGAAGGCTTTAGGAGAGGAGACTTGTATATTGTTGATTTCTCTGCAGGACCACAGCCTGCCACTTGTCTACTTGCAAAAGCTTCAGAAGGCTGGCTATGGCATCGAAGACTGGGTCATGCTGGCATGAGGAACTTACACACGCTGGTGAAGAAAAAGCACGTCATTGGCATTGAGGGTGTCAAATTCCTCAAAGATCATCTTTGTGGGGCTTGTGAGGCTGGAAAGATGACCAGAGCCAAGCACCCCTCGAAGACTATCATGACTACCTCTCGTCCTTTTGAATTGCTTCATATGGATCTCTTTGGCCCTACTCATTATGCCACACTAACAAATGCAGCATCTCTATATGGCTTTGTTATTGTTGATGATTATTCTCGTTACACATGGGTGCATGTCATTACTGTCGGTGTACTAAGTATTGGGCCACTAGTACCCCGTACTTGTGCATGGGCAGTTGTAGCCATCCTCGCGGCAAGGCTTGCCAGGGAACAGTTCGAGGTTGATTCAAGCCACCAAAGAAATCATCCAGTCAGAGATCTGAGAATCAGCAGATAAGAAGAGCTGGAATCCGAAGGCCAGCTTCCCCGGCAAGATCTTGCCGGGGTGGCCTGCGGAACCCGGCAAGGATCGGCGCCCGGCAAGGTTTTGTTGCTGTGCCACCACTCTAGCACAGCGACAAACCCGACATTCTGGGTCCTTCTTTGGATGCGTGGCGACGCGCCAGTGGAGGAGAGCTTAAGCGGTGCCGATGGGATGGCCCCTTTTTCCATCCCCAAGAAAGTAAGGACACCTAAATGGACACCTCATGGTGCATTAAATGCGTTCGTCCTGGTCCGTCAGGGGTTAGGTATGGTAACTCTGTAGCTACTTTACACCTCAATGTATGTACATTTTGCCACTGTGGTGACCCCTTTGTGATATAAAAGGAGGCCCACGGCAACTGCTGCAGAGGAGGAGAACTTCTGGCCCATTCTGCATGCGTAGCTGCTCTTTGAACGTACTGTTCACTGCGAGCGCTCCTGGAGGCTGGGCTCAAGTACACTAATAAGAACATAAGGCAAGAGTAGGTTTTTACGCTGATCAGCGGCCCAAACCTGGGTAAAATCTTCCCACGTCGATCGTTGGTTCTGCTCTTTGCGCATACCTCTCCCCCCGCCGAATCGTAAAGGGGTCCCTTAGGATCCCATAGGTGTCGTGCCCCGACATATTTGGTGCCAGGCAGGGGGATTGAAGGTCGCGTGAACCTGATCTAGTGATCGATGCCTCAGTTTCTTCATCATCTTCATCATCATGCCACCCAAGAAGAAGAGCGCTGCGATGGCACAACCGTCCATGTACGTTTTGCCTACGCCTTCGCATACGGGAGATGGCGTGGGTGCAGAAGGAAGAGGACTAGAACCCCCACGGCGTTCTGGTGATCCGAGCCAGGCAAGCGGCATCATTCGCAGTGGCAGCGGCAACCTGCACGCCGCTGGATCTAGAGACAGAGCTGTGTTGCCTACGGGTGGCACAACGAATTCCAGAGATCGGAGGACGCCTGCTGGAGCTCCCGCGCCGGCGCAAGCATCACGACCTACCCAGGTCGTGCATGACGAGCAACGTCATGGCGCTGGTGGTTCAGGGCGTCCCCATGAAAAGATTCATGTGCATCGATCCCAAGATGCGCGGGACCAGCATGCACTCCGAGCTGCCGGCGGAGGTGGTGCGCGGTCGCGTGACCGTGGTGGTGCTCCTTCTAACATGCCTAGGAGTCAGAGCACCTCACGTACCTCGCACCTGTCACCGCCGCCTACGCCAGCGGAAGCCTTGGCACGTGCGCAGCTGATCCTTGATTTCCCTCCTACCCCGGAGAAAATGGAGGAGTGGCGAGCTACTATCCAGAGCCTTATCGGCTTCGCCAACAAAGATGGGCCGCAAGAGGCAGGGCCCTCGCAGCAAAGGCACATCGATCCGGCGCGAGCCGTTGTGGAGAAAACCGGCGGTGGTGCAACCACGGTGCACTCCCCTCCGCGGCATCAGCGGCGGCGGACAACCCAGCAGGTCGACCGCCGTGAAGAAGTTTCCACGGTGTCGTCCGATCCACGGATGCGCCGTGATCAGCGTCAAGTTGTCCAGGAATGAGGCAAGGAGGACGCTCGAACTACCATCAAGCAGCGACGGGAAGCGCGCTATCAGTCTGATAAGCGCGCAGGGCCGGCTGTCGATGAGTCTGCGCCATGGGACGTAGGAGACTTGCCTTATGAGGTAGGGACTCTAGCGTTTACCCATGAGCTGCGGCAAGTCCAGTGGCCCAATTCCTGAACCTTCAAGCCGGAGGTCCCGAAGAAATATGACGGTAAGACCCATCCCTCGGAGTTCCTGAGCATCTACACCATTGCGGTGTAGGCTTCCGGGGGCCGAGATGACAAGATACTTGCCAACTACTTCCCGTTGGTGCTCAAGCCCAACGTCAGGTCGTGGTTGATGCATCTGCCGGAGAATTCTATTTCTTCTTGGTCAGATCTGTGCCATCAGTTTGTTGGCGCCTTTGTTGGAGGCCACCAAGCTCCTGGCCAAGAGAGTGATTTGCATATCATCCCTCAGAAGGAGGGTGAATCCCTGCGCAAGTTTATGCAGAGGTTCAGCCGGGTGCAGTACAATATTCCTGACGTTCACCCTGCCGCTGTCATTAGCGCGTTTCATCAGAATGTGCGTAACCGCAGAATGCGGGAAGAGCTGGCAATGAACAAAGTCAGGAGTATTGCCGAGCTTTACGCTCTGGCCGATAAATGCGCTCGAGCTGAAGAGGGGAGGAAACTCCCTGGCGAGGCTGTTGGCGCGGCGGGCGAATCCAAAGATGAAGACGCCGTGACCCCGTCAAGGAAAGGCCAGCGGCGGAACAGGAAACGCGGAGGCAAGGCTGTGCTTGCTGTCGAGGAATCCGGCAACCCCGGCGCCGCCAAGAAGGCCAAGGTTGGTGACCCCGGCAAGGATCTTGCCGGGTGCCCGTCCTGTCAGGCCTTGGCGGCTACCGACAAGTCAGAAAGCTCCGGCAAGCAGTATTGCAAGATCCATCGCACCAAGGGCCACGATCTCCAGAACTGCCGGCAAGTTGAACAGCTTGCCGAGAAACAGAGGGCCGAATATGAAAGGCGAGATAAGGAGAAGGCCCAAGATGGTGCTGACGGATCCGGCAAGAAGTGCGGTGGCCGAGGGGGGCGCCGCGGCAAGGCCAAGCAACAGAAGGATAGGCCCGCTCGGGGTCGAGACAAAGAAGAAGATGATGATGAAGAAGATGATGAGTCCAGTGAGCAAGAATTCCAGAAAGCTACAGAGGCCATGTTTATCGATGGAGGTGCCTCTCTGCATTCTTCCCACCGTCGACTCAAACAGTGGGTGCGGGAAGTCAATGCAACAGAGCCATCACCAGATGCATGTAGGCCCCTGAAGTGGTCCAACACGCCTATCGTTTTCGACGCCGAGGATCACCCTGATCGCACAACTACGGTCGGGTGCTTGCCATTGTTGGTCTCGCCAACAATTCGCAACCTCAAGGTGACGAAAATGCTAGTTGACGGTGGGGCCGGGCTAAACCTAATCTCACCGGATGTGCTCAAGAAGCTCCAAATTCCTGACGAGGACCTCAAAGAAATGGGTACGTTTCAAGGGGTCAATCCGGGAAGAACCCAGCCCAAGGGCAAGATTACGCTGCCGGTGACATTTGGTAGCGAGCTCAACTACAGGACCGAGAAGGTAGTGTTTGATGTCGCCAAGATCCCCATGTCATACAATGGGATCCTTGGTCGGCCAGCGCTGGCTAAGTTCATGGCGGCATCACACTATGCATACAATGTTTTGAAGATGCCCGGGCCGTTGAGCGTCATCACCATCCATTCCGATAAGAAGGATGCGCTCATTTGTGCCGACCAACTTTACCGGGAAGCAGTTGCAGCACCTGCCATCAAGGCATCTGCTCCTGCCGCTGGAACTCCCGGGGGAAAGAAGAAGACCGGCAAGAACCTTGGCGCGAACTCCGGCAAGCGCACCTCCTCGGAGTGCTGCGCTTCCGTCGAGGATGCACCAGAGAGTTCCACCGGCAAGAACAAGAAATCCAAGGCTGCTCCGCCAGAGACCAAGAAGGTGCCCGTCAGGGAGGATGGAACGGGGGGAACTTTCACCATAAGTTCCACCCTAGATGACAAATAGGAAATCGCGCTCGTTGCCTTCCTGCGGGCGAATGTCGACGTGTTTGCATGGCAACCGTCTGACATCCCCGGTGTTCCCAGGAAGGTAATTGAGCACCACCTTGCTGTCTGTCCTCATGCGCGGCCCGTCAAGCAGAGGGTCAGGAAGCAAGCCTTGGAGCAGCAAGAATTCATTGCCGAAGAAATCAGAAAGCTGGAGGCGGTAGGATTGGTCAAAGGAGAGCTTCATCCAACCTGGTTGGCCAATCCGGTTGTAGTGCGAAAAGCGAATGGGAAATGTAGGCTTTGTATCGATTATACAGATATCAATAAAGCCTATCCAAAAGATCCCTTTCCCTTGCCGCGCATCGACCAGATTGTGGATTCCACCGCTGGTTGTGATCTCCTGTCCTTCTTTGATGCCTATTCAGGGTATCATCAGATTTTCATGGCGAAAGAAGATGAAGAGAAGACCGCATTTATCACCCCATGTGGTACGTATTGTTTTATACGAATGCCTTTCGGGTTGAAAAGTGCTGGTTCGACATTTGCGAGAGCAATCCAAATTGGTTTTGAGCCTCAACTCCATAGAAATATGCAGGCGTATATGGATGATATAGTGGTCAAAACCAAAGACAAAGCGACACTCATTCAAGATTTAGAAGAAACATTTGCAAATCTGCGCAAGATCAACTTAAAGCTCAATCCTGAGAAGTGCGTGTTCGGCGTTCCTTTCGGCAAGCTCCTCGGATTCTTTGTATCTTGCTGGGGAATCAAAGCGAACCCCGACAAGATCAAAGCTATTGAGCAAATTGAAGCGCCGAGGCGCGTCAAGGATGTGCGTCGTCTTGCCGGCTGTGTTGCTGCTCTAAGTAGGTTAATTTCCAAATCTGCTGAGCACGCCCTGCCCTTTTTCAAAATTTTGAAGAAGGCAGGTCCAATCAAATGGACTCCGGAGGCGGAGGCTGCGCTGCAAGATTTGAAGAAATACCTTTCCTCTCCGCCGACGCTAGTCGCGCCTAAACCACAAGAGTCGTTGCTGCTGTATCTGGCAGCGACAAATCAAGTGGTTTGTGCTGCGCTAGTGGCGCAGAGAGAGGCTGATGAGGAAGCGACACCAGTGGCAGGACCGTCAGATGACGCGGCAGGATCTTCCCCGGCAAGGATTGATCCCGGCAAAACAGGATCTGTGCAGTCAGAAGGACCATTGCAGAAGAAAAAGGTGGTGCAGCACCCAGTGTATTTTGTCAGCTCTCTTTTACAAGGAGCTAGGTCAAGATATTCTGGCGTGCAGAAGTTGCTTTTCGGCCTTCTTATGGCCTCGAGGAAGCTGCGCCATTATTTTCAAGAACATGAAATCACCGTCGTCACTCGCTTTCCACTGCAACGGATTTTGCAAAATCCAGAAGCAACCAGCAAGATCGTGGAGTGGGCGTTGGAGTTGTCGAGCTTTGGCCTCAAGTTTGAAAGCACTTCAACAATTCAGAGCAGGGCCTTGGCAGAGTTCATTGCGGAATGGACCCCAACGCCGGACGAAGAGGTTCAAGAAACAACTCTCCCCGGCAAGGAAATTGATCAGCAATGGGTTATGTACTTTGACGGGGCTTTCTCGCTGCAAGGCGCCGGTGCTGGCGTGCTGATTCTCGCACCCACCGGAGAGCACCTCAAGTACGTAATCCAAATGCATTTCCCCCGGGAGAGTTCGACCAACAACATAGCAGAATACGAGGGTTTGCTTGCCGGTCTTAGGATCGCGGTAGACCTTGGCATCAAAAAGCTCGTCATCAAAGGCGATTCACAGCTTGTCGTCACGCAAGTTAACAAGAGTTATCAGAGTCCATTGATGCAAGCCTACGTGGATGAAGTGAGAAAAATGGAAGAGCACTTTGACGGTCTGCAAATGGAGCACGTTCCTCGTGCCGAGAACAGTATTGCCGATGACCTGTCAAAGCGTGCCGCCCTCAAGTTGCCTGTGGAACCAGGGACTTTTGTGCTCCATTTGACTCAACCATCCATGGCGCCATCAATGCGGCAAGAAAAGAGAAGAAAGTTGAACTCTGGTCAGTACTTCCGGCAGAGCTCCCGGGAGCCACCGGCAAGGAAGTTGCCGGGATCGACATGCTTGTCGGGGAACAACACGCTCGAGCAGGGCCTCAGGCCCTTGCTGTCGAGACAAACGTTCCCCCGGCGAAGGAGATGCCTTTAGTTCTAGCCGTCGAGCCTCAGGCTCCAGCATGGGCACAGCACATTGTCCATTTCCTTCAAACAGGAGAACTCCCGAAGGAACAGGAAGAAGCGGAAAGAGTAGCCCGTCGGTTTATTATGTACAAGTTCGTCGATGACGTTCTGTACAGAAAGAGACCAAACGGTGTGAAATTAATGTGCATTCCACAGGAGGATGGACTAGAGCTGTTGGCAGAAATACATGGAGGCATATGTGGTTCTCACATAGGATCAAGAGCATTTGCCGGGAAAGCATTCCGGCAAGGTTTCTTTTGGCCTACTGCTCTCCAGGATGCAGCTGCACTAGTCACCAAGTGTGAAGCGTGCCAGTTTCATTCGAAGAAATCACATCAACCAGCTCAAGCTCTTCAAACAATCCCTCTCTCCTGGCCATTTTTGGTCTGGGGGCTCGACATACTGGGCCCTTTCCCTCGTGCTACCGGGGGCTTTGAGTACTTGTACGTTGCTATCGACAAGTTCACAAAGTGGCCGGAGGTGGAAGCAGTGAGGAAGGTAATAGCACAATCGGCCGTCAAGTTCTTTAAGGGGATAGTTTGTCGTTTTGGTGTGCCCAACAGGATCATCACCGACAACGGCACGCAATTCACAAGTCGCACCTTCATGCAGTACGTCCAAGACCTTGGCGGCAAAATTTATTTTGCTTCCGTTGCTCATCCGAGAAGCAACCCCCAAGAGGAGAGGGCCAATGCGGAAGTGTTGCGCGGTCTCAGGACCAGAACATTTGACAGGCTGAAAAAGTGCGGAAGACGCTGGATTGATGAGTTGCTGGCGGTTCTTTGGTCAATCAGAACGACACCAAATCGAGCCACTTGCCAGACGCCCTTCGCTCTGGTCTACGGAGCGGAAGCAATTCTCCCCACAGAACTCACGTATGGATCACCTCGAGTGCTCGCTTATGATGAGCTTGAGCAAGAGCAACTGTGCCAAGATGACGCTGTGCTCCTTGAGGAGAATCGTCTTCAGGCTGCTGTGCGAGCTGCACGCTACCAGCAAGCTTTGCGCCGCTACCATAGCCGCAAAGTTCATGCCCGAAGCCTTGAGGAAGGCGACCTTGTTCTTCGGCGGATTCAGTCCGCCAAGAATTCAAACAAGTTGACGCCAAAGTGGGAACGCCCTTATCGGGTAGTACGAGTCACCAGGCCTGGCGCAGTCCGCTTGGAGACCGAAGATGGCGTTCCAGTGAGCAACTCCTGGAATATCGAACATCTTCGCAAGTTCTACCCATAAGGCGCGGTTGCCGGGAGCTCCCGGCAACCACCCTTTTGTACAAGTCTTGCCGGCAAGGCATGTGATCCTTTGTACAAAGCCAGGCACAGACCCTGAGCACAGATGAATAAATTTAAGTGTTGTGCATTCCCTTATTGATTTCCATGTTCATATTTATATATGCATGTTTGTCTAAGATGTTGTATGACACCTACTCCCGGTAAGTTCTAACGAACCGCCAAGGTTTCATATCTTTATTTTCTCTTCTTTCTTTTTCTTAAAAGACAGAAGGATTCCTCGCGTGCACATTTGCCGGGGGGGAAGGGAGATCTGAGTACCAGTTGGCGACGTTCGGAATCGACGCTTGCTGGAGGAAGGACAGTGACAGAAAGCTAAGTTCTAAAAACTTAGAACAAGTTTCTTTTATTGCAAAGTTATTTCCTTGGACGATTCCGACTCTTGTATGGAAAATCTGCACGCGAAGGAACCCTTGTTGTAATCAGTTGTGCCCTTATTTTGTTTCGAGTCCGCTCAATGATTTAAGTGGCTGCACTGAGAACGCCAAGGAGTCTTGCCGGCCGCTGCGCCTCCAGCAGGCTGCTGAAGTCCCGCACCCAGCACTCGCGGCAGGTTGCGCGCCGACAAGTTTTTCAGTAAGCGTAGGGTGAACTCCATACATAAAGGAATCAGACAAGGAAAATAGCAAGCATGAACCTAAACATAGGGGAGTTATATTACATTAATGAGTTGCCGCAATTCTAACTTGAGACTTAATTGTCTTTGACATGGAATGACGACGGCAAGAAAAGGGGGAGCACTTAATCTCTGCACTGGCCTTCGATCCTTTTGATGGGGTCCACCCTCTAAAGGATAGGCACGATACATTCTTCGAGCGCCTCGACATTTGCATCCTTTGGCAGATGGCCGAGCGCGTTGGAGAGGTCGATGCCGGGATTGCTGTGCACCACCTTGATAAGCACCTTGCGAAGGACGGCCCGGCAAAGCCGGCGAGTCTCGTTGGCCAATTGGGTCACCCCGCTAGACTGGAGAAACCTCAAGGCGTCGATGATGCTTTCAAAGAACATCGTCAACCTGGCACTTGAAGATATCCTTTCCTCGCAAGAATACCTGAAGTTTGACAGGCCCATGGTTGACAGTTCTGCCGTAAGCTTCTCCGCAGCGGCGATGAGACGTCCAGTCCAGATCTCCACCCCCTTCTCGTAATCGATTTGGGTGGTGGCAGCGCTCTTGAGCAGGTTCCTCTCTCCGTGGAGATCCTTGAGTAGAGCCTTCTCACGAGCCTTGCCGGCCTAGAGAGACTTCTGCAACGTGGTCAGCTTCAATTCTAGAACTACAATAGCATCAGCCGCAGAGGAGAGCTGCTTGGTTTTGTTAGACAGGGCAACTTGCATCTCCGCCAAGGTGTGAAGGGTTTTTTCCCTATCACCTTTGACCGTCGAGAGCTCCTTGCCGTGCTCTTCGCGATCTACCTCCAGCTTCTTTACCTTGTCACTCAGCTCGTTCTTGGCGGCCTCTGCAGCTTCGGCAGCATCGACGGCCTCCTTGAGCTTGCCGGCATGACTTGCAGTCAGAGCTTTGAGCGCCTCTTTATGTTTTTGCTCCAGCTCTTGGGTCCACTGTGCAACAAGCTTCTCAATATCTTCATCTTTGCTGCGAAGTTTGGCGGCGAGCACCTGCTCACGTGCGGTGAGATCTTCCTCATGAGCATCAAGAGCAACGCGGCGCCCCGTCAGGAGAGCATCTTCAGCAGCAATTCTTTGAGTAGCTTCATCCTGCGCCTTCTCCATATCAGATTGCTTCAGGAGGATTTCTGTCCACTGTTGGCTCACTTGTTCCCGGCCAGCAGTCAGCTCTTGGAGGGCCTCGGCGTACCAGACTTGCATTTGTTCGACACGCCTCTGGAAATCTGCTTCGGCCGCCTCGACAACTGCCATTCTGGAATCCGCTTTATCCTTCCGGGCGCGGTGGAGAGCCTAGAGCTTGCGGAAATTCTCGCCCATGGCCTGAAGGAGCTGATCCTCTTCAGATTTGCCGCTGCTAGCGCTGGGATCGTCAACAACCTCGAGCCCGGCAGCAGCGATGATATTTGCTGGATGAGGGGCCTTCAGATGTTGACGGTTGGTCTTCAGCAACCGCCTCACCAGTGGCAGGGGGCTCCGTGGCCGGTGCAGCGCCTGGCGCTCCTGCGGCAGGAATGCCGTCAGTACGGTCATCAGTCTCCCTGCCGCCCCCTTCAGTAGACTCTTTGGCGGGTTCCTCCTGTGCAGTCTTGGCAGCCTCCTCGCCAAGAGCACCACCGGCCTCGATAGTGGCATCCTTGGCGGCCTTGCTGGCAGCGATCCTGTCTGCTTCGGGAGCGGCATCCCTGGCGGTCTCCTCGATGACAACATCGACGTCCATGTGTTCCATCACAGGGAACTCTGGAGGACGAAGGAGGGAAACAGAGTAAGATCAAGGTTGAAGTTCAAAGGGACCAAAGATAGAGAGATAAGGGAAAGAGTAGCAAGTGTTCCGAGGCGATCGATTACCTGCGTCGAGCTGTTGAGAGGTGGCCTCGCCCCTCCCGGCAACTTCGGTTGCCGGGGGAGGGTTGCCGGTGCAAATGCTTGCCGGCTCCTCCGCAGTTAAGATGGGCTCGTCGGTAGGATCTCTTGCCGGGGACGTGCTTGTGGGCGGCGTGGTCGATGGAGGTGGCACGACGGGGACGTCTTCCGACAACTCTCCTTGTTGCCGTTCTTCTCCTGCAAGCCCAAAGATATCAGCGGCAAGAATGGAAGCCTCAGAGTCCGCCAGCGGAAAAAGAACAGTGAACTTACGCTGGGGGCTGCGCTGGGGGCTGCATTGAGGACTGAGCTCCGGGCTGACGACGATGGTTTCTGGCACACTCGTGGAGCCTGCCGGGGGCTCGTCGCCCGTGGAAGTCTTTGTCCTCTTTGCCATCCTCTCCATCAAGGTTTCTGCATCACTGCAGAGACAATACGAGCAAGTCAGTAAGGTTGATCCAAGATTGGAAAATAAAGGTTGTGGCAAAGCACTCACTCTTCTTCTTCCCGCTCCGGACTAAAGCCGGAGATGTCGAAATCGGCCTCCGTTGCGATATCTGAGTGGGAAGGCGGAGGAGGGGTCCTAGGTCGCTTGGCTGTGGCAGGCGCCGGGGCAGCTTCCGGTGCGGTAGTGCGAGACACCCCTGCCGCTCCGACAGTGACCGCTGGTGTGGGTCTCGCGCGCCACGCAGGTTGCTGACGAACCCCTTGCCGCGGTGCAGTCTTGCCGGCTGCTTTCTTGCCGGGAGCCTCGCCACTCGAAAAAGGCTGGCTTGCCGGGATGCCAGATGCAGCCTTCCGAAGAACACGCTTCGTCTTCTTCGGGGCTGGGAGCTCTTCTTGCGGTTCTTCTTTGGTCGTGTCCTCGTCGGACGAGCTCTCAGCGGCTATGCTGCTCTGTTCCCCGGCAGCTTTGTCCTTCCCGGCAGGTTTTACCTCCACTACTACTTCTACATCGCTAGTTTCCCATTCTGTGAAGCCAGCGCTGCCGGCCTCCGCGGCAAGATTTGCCTCCTCCACCCTTGTAGCAATGTATGCTACTTCTTGGTCAGTGGTGGCTCGGATGAAATCTGCCTCTTCCCGGACGGGTCTCTCCGTCAAGTAATCAAAAAACTTTTGTGCTTCCTCCTCGGTTGGCTCAGCCCAGGTCGCGTCAAGACCGTGGGCGTTGAACATCGGCATGAAGGCAATGATTGACCCCAAGGCAGAGTTGTTGCACAAAGGGACAATCATTGCCGGCAGCCGATGCTTGTCATCGCGCTGGAACAGCTTTTGACGGAGAGCGCCAAGCTGCATAGTAGTCAGATTATTATTCAACCCAGGGCGCAATATCATAATGTCCGCCGTGTTTCGGTATTCCCAAGCTGGCCTTCCCCTGTTCTGCAAGGGGGCGATGCGGGGCGGAGAAAGTCGAAGCCAATCATCTCCATTGTCAGCCCAGCAGCTTTCAGGCGAAGAATCCTGGTGGTGGCGATTGTGAGCTTTTCGTCGTCAGCGGCAAGACTGCTCCAACCACTGCCATGGACCGCCTTCTGTTGCCGGGGCAGACAAAACGGATGGGGATCTGCTTCCTTGATCCAGCACCATTCAGCCCGCCATTCGTCCCACTTTTCATGGTAAACTCCTTCTGTGTATATTTCCTTATTCCAAGCCCTTGGAATCCAGGCGATAGAACCAGAGAGGGCCTCACCTTTTTGGATGCGGGGGAAGAAGTAATGGCGGAAAAGGGTAGTGTTGGGAATCATTTCGGCAAAGTTTTCACAAAGATGGGCAAAGATGGACATGCACAGTACCACATTCGACGTGAAATCGAGAAGATGAAAGCCGTATGTGTACATGATATCATTGAAGAAGTCGGAAAATGGGGGGCAGAGCCCGTAATAGAAATACGCAGCGAAGAAGGGGTATCTGTCCGACCCACTTTTGGAACAAGAAAGTGGTACCGCCTCTTCAGAGCTTCTGCATCGAGCGACGGGGCGAAGATGGCATACTTCTTCCGCATCTTCACTAGTTCACTCTCCGGGACATCAGCTTTCGCCTCCTTGCTCTTGCCTTTGCTGGCCTTGGGCGGCATGGTGGCTGTGAGGGCGGAAGCCGGGGGTGAAGCGAGCGTGAAAGCGGCGGGCGGAAAGCTTCGCTCTGAGCTCGAGAGGAGGAGGGCGATGGCGACGGCCAGATTGAGAAGAAAAGGGGGGTAAATAGGCTTGTGCCTCTGCGGCTTCTCCTTTTTATGGGGAAGGAGCGGGGCCGCCTCTTTTACTCCCCAATGTTAATGCGCCTCTGCAGGCGCGTTGCAGTCGCAGCTTTTGAGGCACGCTTCCCACGTCGCGCGTTCGGCGCTCGTAGTGGGGGGCACAGTAAACGGGATATTTACGAGCAGTTAATCCTCTGCCACGCGTGCCCGTGCACTGTTTGGGCCTAGCCCAACAACGCCTCGCACTCGTGTATGGCCTAGGCCCGGGGGCTCCTGTCGGTGTACTAAGTATTGGGCCACTAGTACCCCGTACTTGTGCACGGGCAGTTGTAGCCATCCTCGCGGCAAGGCTTGCCGGGGAACAGTTCGAGGTTGATTCAAGCCACCAAAGAAATCATCCAGTCAGAGATCTGAGGATCAGCAGATAAGAAGAGCTGGAATCCGAAGGCCAGCTTCCCCGACAAGATCTTGCCGGGGTGGCCTGCGGAACCCGGCAAGGATCGGCGCCCGGCAAGGCTTTGTTGCTGTGCCATCGCTCTAGCACAGCGACAAACCCGACATTCTGGGTCCTTCTTTGGATGCGTGGCGACGCGCTAGTGGAGGAGAGCTTAAGCGGTGCTGATGGGATGGCCCCTTTTTCCATCCCCAAGAAAGTAAGGACACCTAAACGGACACCTCACGGTGCATTAAATGCGTTCATCCTAGTCCGTCAGGGGTTAGGTATGGTAACCCTGTAGCTACATAACACCTCAATGTATGTACATTTTGCCACTGTGGTGACCCCTTTGTGATATAAAAGGAGGCCCATGGCAACTGCTACAGAGGAGGAGAACTTCTGGCCCATTCTGCATGCGTAGCTGCTCTTTGAACATACTGTTCACTGCGAGCGCTCCTGGAGGCTGGGCTCAAGAACACTAATAAGAACACAAGGCAGGAGTAGGGTTTTACGCTGATCAGCGGCCCGAACCTGGGTCAAATCTTCCCGCGTCGATCGTTGGTTCTGCTCTTTGCGCATACCTCTCCCCCCGCCGAATCGTAAAGGGGTCCCTTAGGATCCCATAGGTGTCGTGCCCCGATAATTACTTACAAAACTGAAGTGCAGGAAGTCTTCAGACGATTTTCCTCAAGGGCGTCGACAAATTTCGGTGTGAAGATCAAGCATATTCGGAGTGACAATGGGACCGAGTTCAAGAATACTGGTCTTGATGACTATCTTGATGAACTTGGTATTACTCATGAGTTATCTGCCCCATACACTCCTCAGTAGAATGGCGTTGTCGAGCGCAAGAACAGGACTCTTGTTGAGATGGCTCGCACCATGCTTGATGAATATAAGACACCTCGTCGCTTCTGGCCTGAGGCAATTGATACTGCATGCCACATCATCAACAGGGTATATCTTCACAAATTCTTCAAGAAGACCTCATATGAACTCCTCACTGACAAGAAACCCAATGTGAGTTATTTCAAAGTCTTCGGTGCTAAATGTTGGATTAGAGATCCCCATCACAATTCTAAATTTGCACCGAAAGCACATGAAGGTTTTATGCTTGGTTACGGAAAGGACTCGCACACCTACAGAGTCTTCAACACCTATCACAACAAGGTTGTTGAAACTGTAGATGTGCGGTTCGATGAAACTAATGGCTCGCAAAGAGAGCACCTACCTCCTGTGCTAGATGAAATGTCTCCTGAGGAATCCATCAAGCTAAAGGCTACTTAGGATGTCATACCTACAGAAGAATCTGCTGAAGAAGTCATTCCAGATCGTGAAGAAAATCATGGTGGTGCATCTGAAGAAAATGGCTCTGAAGAAAATGCTGAGCCAAGTCAAAGTCGTCAACCTGCTCATCCTCGCGTTGCAAATGAAGTACAGATTGAGAGAATCATCAACGACATCAACGCACCAGGTCCGCTCACTCGCTCAAAAGCTTCACATTTGTCTAACTTTTGTGGGCATTTTGCTTTCGTCTCTATCATAGAGCCCACCAAAGTAGATGAGGCATTTCTGGAGCCTGAATGGATTCAAGCGATGCAAGAGGAATTACATCAATTCGAGCTGAACAAGGTGTGGGAGCTTGTCAAGCGACCAGACCCACGCAAGCACAATATCATCGGCACCAAATGGATCTACCACAACAAACAAGATGAAAATGGCCTAGTGGTGAGGAACAAGGCTCGTCTTGTAGCTCAAGGCTACACACAGGTTGAAGGAATTGATTTTGATGAAACTTTTGCACCTGTTGCTAGACTTAGGGCTATTCGCATATTTCTTGCCTATGCTAACCATCATAATATCATCTTATATCAAATAGATGTGAAAAGTGCATTCCTCAATGGTAAGCTTGAGGAAGAAGTATATGTTTCTCAACCCCCAGGTTTTGAAGATCCTAAGCATCCTGATCAAGTCTTCAGACTCAATAAGGCCCTCTATGGCCTCAAGCAGGCCCCTCGGGCATGGTATGATACTCTGAAGGAATTCCTCATGAAGAAAGGCTTTAAACCCGGTTCACTCGACCCAACTCTTTTCACCAAAATATATGATGATGAATTATTCATGTGCCAAATATATGTTGATGATATTATTTTTGGCTGTACTAACCAACATTACAGTGACGAATTTGCTTATATGATGAGTGAGGAATATCAAATGTACATGATGGGAGAATTGAAATTCTTCTTAGGCCTTCAAATTCGTCAACAACGCAATGGCATCTTCATTTTTCAAGAGAAATACCTCAAGGACGTTCTGAGGAAATTTGGTATGCAAGATTGCAAAGGCGTCAAAATCCCTATGCCCACAAATGGCCATCTATGCACCGATGAAAATGGTATAAACTTCGATCAAAAGGTATACCGCTCCATGAATGGCTCTTTACTGTATCTATGTGCATCTAGGCCAGATATTATGCTTAGTGTTTGCATGTGTGCCCGATTTCAAGCTACACCAAAGGAATCACACCATAAGGCTGTGAAACATATTCTTCGATATCTAGCTCACACTCCAACACTTGGATTATGGTATCCCAAGGGCTCGACTTTTGATCTCATTGGATATTCTGACTCTGACTATGCTGGTGATCGAGTGGATCGCAAGTCAACATCAGGCACATGCCATTTCCTCGGACGATCTTTAGTATATTGGTCCTCGAAGAAGCAGAACTGTGTATCACTCTCTACTGCTGAAGCTGAGTACATTGCTGCTGGTTCTTGCTGTGCTCAATTGCTGTGGATGAATCAAACACTCAAGGACTATGGCATCAATGTGAAGAATGTGCCACTCTACTGTGACAACGAGAGTGCCATCAAGATTGCTCATAACCCAGTTCAGCAAAGACAAAGCACATCCAGATTCGTCATCATTTTCTTCGAGATCATGTGTTGAAGGGCGACATCTCTATGGATCACGTGAAGACTGAAGAACAGCTAGCGGATATCTTCACCAAGCCCTTGGATGAGAAGAGATTTAGCAAGTTGCGGTGTGAGCTAAATATCTTAGAATCTTCGAATGTTCTTTGAAAAGGACACACATCCTAACACTTATGCAAAATTGATGACTTAGATGTGCAACACACGAAGAACGTTTTTCTTCAATCAATTAAGACTAACCCTCTAAGTGTGAAGAAATTAACGAAGAATTTGATTCTCAGAGCCCTACGACAATTGTACGCGGCGTCTGAAATCATCATTCTTATACGGTGGGTCACGCTACCACAAAAGTTGAAAATCTTCAAAATTGAGTTTTTCTTCATTTTGCAAATTCTTCAATTTTCAAATTCTTCAACTTTCAAATTCTTCAACTTGCAAAGTCTTCAAAAAAATTCGACTGATGTTCTTCATTGACTATATATATATAATTGAGTTTTTCATGTCCTCAACAGCACTCACTTATTGCTAATTCTTCAAGTTGATTTTCTTCTAAGTGAATGTGATCGGACCCGTTCCCCCTCTATGCTAAACTCAACCCAGTCTGTTCACAAATTCTTCATGTGCATTCTATTTGAAACCCATTCAAAGTCTTCACTATGTCCTTGACAGCTGAAGAATTTGTGAACGAAATGTTAAAATTTTCATATCTGAATTTTTAGCTTTTGCCGCTCAAACCGTTCCGCATCCCGCGATAGGATTAAACTACTCACCCACGATCTACCACGATCTCCATCTCTCTGTACGTGGGTGACACATGTCGTTAGAAGAGCAAGGGTCAGGGGCATGTTCGTCCAAAAAATTTGGACGGGCAGTTTTTCACCGTGGCTATAAATACCCCCTCCCTTCCTCTGTCCTCATTTACTCCGCTCGAACGCACTCCCCTCACTCGAGCTTTCTGACCTAGTGCCGCCGCTACTCTCCATCGTCACTGGTGAGGAAGAGCTTCACTGCCTCGACCTCGTCGCCGTCTTACTCGCGCCGGCCGCGGAAATCTTCACTCCGCCGCCGCCGTAGCTGTCTCTCACCGCCAAGTTAGGGCGTGGGAGATCTGAACGGATGAATTCTCCAATTCCACTTCCAGTTCGTCGTGTTCTTCGTCCAGGGTAAATAAAATCTGATTTTACTGCCCTACTTTGATTCTGATGATTTCACAAAATCTTCAAAAGGTGTTTATTCTTCAACTTCCCATTTCATAAACTCCCGAATGCATCTGTATCTTGATTTGTTTCTCTAAGCTATGTTTTTCTTCAAGATTCCTCAATTGTGTGGATTTTCTAATCTATACAACTCTGGAACCTAAGTCAAGAATGCTTTGTGAAATTCCTCAAGACTCCCCTGGTCAAATTCCTCAAACTTGATTTCTTTTGAAAAATTTCTGAGAATGCATATGACCTCTTCAAATTCTTCGCACCTATACTCTGTTCACAGGTACAAAATGTCTGCTGCTGAATCACTAGGTTCTCATCAACTTAACTCATTTGCAGCGTTCCTCGAAGATAAGTTGCACACTTCCTTAGAAACATCAATTGTTCAAAATCCTCAAGTGAAGAAAATGGCTGATGGTAAAAGACCTCAGAAGGGAGGAAAGAGGCCTGAAACAAACACCACTTTTGAGATCCCTGAAGACATATATGATGAATATTGCACTCCTGATGAAGCAACTCATGGCAAAGAGACCAAGACTCAGCGCAAAGTGCGCATACAGAGAATTGAGAGAAGATGGGCTAAGGAATGGAGGGAATATCGTTATGTTACTCCCAAGTACATGAAGAAATTCGCCATTAACCCTCCATGTCCAAGACCTCCATTGGCTCCAGGCCAAGAAGCTGATCCCTCAAGTATCAGGCGCCGTGAGGAATTTCCCAAGGAATGGGCTAAGCGCCAAGCCAAATTGGCTAAAGTAGCAAAGGAAGCAGTGAAGAAATTCAATGAAGACTCTGCTGCTGCTGCTGTTGCTGAGGCCTCTACTAGCAAGCCCAAGAAGGCTTTGCCAAAGAAATCTACTGTGAAGCCAAGTTCCTCAACTGCTATGCCCTCATGGCCAATTGCAAAGCCCTCACTGCCAATTCCTCAGGCAACCACATCAAGGGCGGCTCCAATTCCCTCAGCTGCCACAAAGTCTTCAACTTCAGCTGCAAAGTCCTCAGCACCTGTGCATCTTGCCACGTGCCAACGGACTACAGGAATCTCTATTGCCTCAGGAGCATCTGCAAGTTCCTCAGCTCTGCCACAGTCTTCCACTGGTCCAATCTTGCTGAAGAAAAAGGCCACTGCTGGACGAGGCCCAAGGAGAAGTCCTCACAAGAAGCATGTTGCCTTCCAAGTTCCGTCTGATGACGATGATGCTAATGATGAAGAACTTGCTAAGATCATCAAAGACAGGCAAGAAAAGGCCACTAGAGCTAAAGGCAGTGCTGTGCCACTCATGCTGGATCCTAAAAGAATCCTTGATTTCATTGATCTATGGCACAAGGATCCAAATACTCCTTTACCTGAATTGAACCTCACTCCTGGCCAGAGCCACATGTTGACGGCCTTCATAGCCGAAGAAAAATGGAAATTTGAGAAGGCCAGGCAAGTCAAGAAAGCTCAATACAAGAAGGAGCGCTTTCTGAAGAAGAATGATGTGAAGATGACTCCTGACGAACTTGTGAATCTGCAAATGGAGATCAAAGCTCTCAGTGATGAATTTGACGCATATCGTGCAGATTGGCTAGGTGCCAAAGTCAGATTTGTCAGAATGGCCAAGGGGTTCAACCCGAATGTTGCAGCTCCATCGTAACAACAAATTCCTCAGGCTGATGCATCTGCTCAGCCTACTAAAGAGAATGCTAGCATAGCTGATGAAAATCAGTCTGTAGAAGAAACTGAAAGTTCCAAGGCTGCTGAACAAATTCCAGCTCCTGAAGAAAATGCCAGGGCAACCTCTAATGTTGCGCCTAAAGAACTACTCAGGTCAGCTGAAGCATTTGAAGCTGTGCCTGAAGAATCTGATCAAGCCAGGGCAACTGCATCAATTGTGCCTGAAGAAACTGCACCACTTTCATCTGCTCCTCCTGCAAAATCATCACAGATGAAAGATATCCACCTTCCTTCTGCATCAGAAGTGAAGAAGACCAAAGCTGCAGAAAAGGCAGCTGTGAAGAAAAGGAAAGCATTAGAAACTGCAGAGTCTTCAGCTCCCAAGAAAGTGAAGACTTTGCAAAGCTCGTACACCAACCCCATCGATGTTGTTCCTATCTCAAGCATGCCATCAAAGGAAATTGTTCCCTTTGGTGAGGAATATGTCATTCTAGATGACAGTGATGAAGCGAATCCTTCTGCTGCTACTTCAGAGCAGTTGGATGAAGAAATTGAAGTGAATGATATCCCTTCAACCCCACTGGTATCATCGCCCGTGCCTCAGTTCATAGCTGAAGAGGCAGGCATTGAAGAAATTGATGAAGAAGATGAGGATGTGGACATTGGGTCTACTACACCAGTTCTCAATGATGATTATTGGGAAAGACGTCATCCAAATTCTCCATTGACCACTCCCCTGCAACAAATTCCTCAGTCCCCTGTGCAGACTGAAGAAATTCATACGGGCTCTGAAGGACATCAATCTTCACTTCATTCTATTCCAGAAGAAGTTCCAGCTACTAATGCTGAAGAAATGGAGACCAAGACTGCTGCTGATGAAATTGCTATGGAAATTCCTCAGTCTGTGGCTCCAGAGGTTGTGCGCCAAGCGGCTGTGAAGACTTCAACTGTTAATCTTCAGCCCAAGCCAGAAAATCCTCATACCAAGAAGCAGAAATTCAACGCTGATGATTTCTTTGCTGAGCATCATTTCTTCATGGATTACAATCCCTATGACTCTGCAAGACTGCGATGCAAGCGCTTCTGGACAGCAAGTCAAATGAACTATTACTCTTCCCTCCTATTCGGTAAAAACAACGTATTTGACCACGAGCAAATTCCTCATGTGGATATGGAGTCGCTTCCTTGCTTCCATCCAGTCCTCAATGTTCTTCATGACACTGGGCTGCTTAACTTCTGCACTGACATCTGCAACTAGAATGAAGAACTCATTGTTCAATTCTATGCCACGCTGCATATCACTGGAAATGTTGAAGATGTGAATTCATGGGTGCTAGACTGGATGACCGAAAATACACATTACAAAGCACCGGCCTCTGAATTGCGTAATGCTGTCCCAGTCAGTCTTCCCACTGAAGGTGCTAGGCTCATCTATGAGGAACCTGAACTTTGAAATAATTTGATGCATGTGCTGATGAAGCCTTTGAAGGCTGGCCAAGCTCCAAGGACAACCTTCCTTGTGAAGGAATTTCTCCATGTGCCAAGGACGATACATCGCATATTGACCAAAACCCTCAGTCCAATCAAGGGCCACAACTCTGATGAAGAAAAGGGTTGTTGGCATCATGAAGAATCTGTTGTTCAACATGATACATGGCATTCCCATTAACTACCATGATTTCTTCATGAGGACTTTGGCCAATGCTACTCTGTCACCTTTTGAGTTGAAGCCTTACGCTCCCTGGATCATGAAATTCATCAGATCAAGGTCTACAATTCATTATCAGGCTGACTTTTAGAATCATCTCAGCTATTTGCCACCTATTGAAGTCCTCAAGCGGACTATTTCCTCAGCTGATGAGAAGGGCAAGGCTACTATTATAGATGAAGGCGCTCGTCCATTGGATGGACAGTTTCGCAAAGCTGCATCCTATTCCACCAATGATGACTCTACAACACAAGATTCTGCCGCCAAAGCTTCAAAGCAAAATCCTCAAGCAACAGCTCTGCGTGTGATGACTGATCATGAACTTCTCCTCAGTCTTCATCAGAAAGTTGATCGAAATCACAAGTGGGTCATACGTCAGTTTGGTGCAATTCTTCAGAACATGACAGTCACTCAAAATACTGTGAAGAAGAATCACTACTACTTGCATGAAGTCTTTGACCGCACTTGGGCTATTCTGTCGAATCTTTATAGTGCTGAAGATCTCAAGGAGATGGGCTTTCAACAGGACTTTGACTGGTCTCAGCCACCTTCGAAGAAATTCAAGAAGGTCAAAGTTCCTCAGCTTGTTGCCTATTCATATTCTTCATCGCGCGAGACGGATGAAGCTGAAGATTTGAACAACACTGCGGCAGGCCCTACCGCAATGGACGACCCCAACAACGCTGGCGCTCCTCCATCGACATCATGATGATATTCTTCAGTGGCGTTAGTCCTCATTTTTCGTCCCTTTTGGTCATTCGATGACAAAGGGGGAGAAATTTGAGTTAGTCTTCAAGCGGGTCTTATATATGGGCTATTTTTTTCTGTTAAGTTACAACTCTTGCTCTTCTGAGGTGTTTGATCTAATGAGTTGTATACTTAAGTCCTATGGTGGTCTGATACTTTTGAACAGCTTTCTGCATGCTTATTTCCTCAAGTACCTTAATGCACGCATGCTGAATTTCGTCAGACACCATATTTCATCATGCATTTCAAATTCTTCATATCATATGTTAAATGCGTGTATGAATTACAAGATATAGGGGGAGATCTCCATGATATTACTCTACAATGTGCATTTGCAATCCAAAGCAAAATCCTCAATATGCACATCTTCAGGGGGAGTTCCTCTATATATTGCAATCAAATTCCTCAATATCAGTATTTACACTTCATATGTTTTATCCCCGTTGAAAACTTAACCTATTTGTCATCAATCACCAAAAAGGGGGAGATTGTAAGTGCATCTAGTGCCCCTTAGTGATTTTGGTGTATTGAAGACTTATAGGTTAAGGGACTAATGTGTTTGTGAGTGTACACATGTTCTATAAGTCTATGAGGAGTTTGATATTTACGAAGAAAGTCGACCCCTAAAAATGAATGTCTTCAGTTGAAGACTTTGGTTTTCTTGAAGACTTTGAAAATGAGGAAATTGGTGTGACCTTGAAGACTTGATATTGATGTGAGGATTATGAAGCGTGAAGACTTTTGTTTTCATAGTTTTGTTTTCCCTTTCTTGAGTCATAGGAAACACCGTACTATTAAAGGGGGTCGAGGTAAAACTAAGGAAAAGTTTCCAAGTGATGCTCAACTCAAATCCTACACCTACCAATCCTTTCGAGTGAAGCCATTGGAAATCTCATACAGTTCAGTCAAGTTCTTCAGTGACAGAGACGAAGTTCTTCTGTTCTCTGAGGAATTTGTTCTGACTGAGGAGTTAGGAATTCGCCAGTGCGGATTGCCTACAAGTGAGGAACATGATAGCCCTGAGGAATTTGAGAGCTCAAATTTCCGACCGTTGCTGTGCTATGCACCAGCTGTCCAAAATATCCTACCCACCTAAAGGTCATATCATTGAAGGGCATTTATGTCTTATCATGTCAGGCTACTCCCCGGCTATAAATAGCCACCTCCTACAACCACTAGCTGGTTGGCTGCTCCGAGAGAAACTGACACTTGTCATTTAGAGCATCCCATCCTCTGAGGACTTTGAGCGAAAATCATCAAGTGAGGAAAAACCCAAACCCAACACCTAAAACCCAAAGTGATTGAGCATCACTGAAGAAATTGTTCCTGTGTGGAACCGATGCTTGTTACCTTTGAGGACTATGCATCCTCCAGACGGTTAGGCGTCATGGTCTAGAGCATCCAAGAGGAATTGTGGATTGCCGAGTGACCAAGTCTGTGAAGGTTTGGAAGTCACCTGTGAAGACTTACCACGAGTGATTGGGCGAGATCTGTGTGACCTTAGCTCAGGGAGAATACGGTGAGGACTGTGTGTCCGGGACTGTGTGTCCTCAGGTTTAAATACCTAGCCGCTCCAACCAGACGTACAACTGTCACAGCAGTTGGAACTGGTCTACCAAATCACTGTCTTCACCAAGCTACTAGTTCTATTTCCTCAACCCTTTCATTTCCTCGCATACTTATTGTGTACTTGATTGTTACTGTTTGAAGACTTTGACTTAAGACTTTCTCAATTTCCTCATTCCTATTTCTTCAGCCACTTTGTCTTCAGCCTGCTTATCCTGTTTATAGGCTACGTGTGCTCTGTTTTGTTTCATTTCATCATGATGACTATGCTACTGCTTTGTTATCCATGTACCTGAGTACTTATTCCACTGCTTGTAGTTCGTTGCTTAGGAAATTCCTCAAGTAGTATTTCCTCAGCAACGAATTCATAAAAATTACCTATTCACCCCCCCCCTCTAGTCGATATAATGCACTTTCATGACTCTTTACCTTTGTCGAGTTCCCAATATTCAGAGTTGCATTTAATTCTTTTCAGAAGATCCCATTTGAATTTAATAGTTTTCTTCATAAAGGAACCAGTAGAAGAAGAACAAGTATGGTTTGATCATCATGACAAAAGCCGAGCATAAAAATTTTGTAAGATGATTTCTCTTGAGAGCTCATGATTGGGGCATGTGTACATCATATACTTAAGCCTTCCCCAAGATTGAGAGATACTTTCTCCTTGAAGAGGCCAGAAATTATATATATATAGTTCCGATCACAATGAACCAGATGCATAGGATAAAACTTTTGATGAAATTCCAATCTCAATCAGTTCCAATCCCATGTTCCAATATCATCACATAGCCTATACCATGTCAATGCCTTTCCCTTCAAAGATAAAGGGAAAAACTTCTTCTTAACTTCATCTCTGGATAGACCTGCAAGCTTAAATAATTCACAAACTTCATCCACATAGATTAGGTGCATATCAGGATGTATTGTTCCATCTCCTGCATAAGGATTAGCTAGCAGTTTCATTATCATACCCAAAGGAATCTCATAATAAATATTTTCAGTAGGTGCAGTAGGTTGAGGAGCAACTCTTTGTGCTTCCGGTCAAGGTGAAGATACCCCGAACAAGCCTCTCAAAGGATTGTTTTCCAAAGTAACAAGTGATAGTAAATTTCAGCACGTAATATAAATGTTTCCTTACCAAATTCCACTCACTAAAGGTGCTTCACTCCCTGGCAGCAGCGCTAGAAAAGAGTCTTGATGACCCAAAAGTATAGGGGATCAATCCTAGTCCTTTCGATAAGTAAGAGTGTCGAACCCAATGAGGAGCAGAAGGAAATGACAAGCGGTTTTCGGCAAGGTATTTTCTTCAAGCACTGAAATTGTCGGTAATAGATAGTTTGATAGCAAGATAATTTGTAATGAGCAATAAGAAGTAATGGTAACAAAAGTGCAGCAAGGTAGCCCAATCCTTTTTGTAGCAAAGGACAGGCCAGAATGGTCTCTTATAATAAGCAAAGCGTTCTTGATGACACATGGGATTTTCATCTAGTCACTTTCATCAGGTGTGTTTGATTCGCGTTCGTTACTTTGATAATTTGATATGTGGGTGGACTAGTGCTTGGGTGTTATTCTTACTCGAACAAGCCTCCCACTTATGATTAACCTGTAAGCGCATCAAGTGCCCCCTTAGTGGTTTTGGAGTATTGACGACAAATAGGTTGAGGAACTAATGTGTTTATGAGTATACACCGGAGACAGAGACCCAGAAGATTTGCTTTAACACATGGAAGACGACCCCTAAAAATGTATTTCTTCAAGTGAAGAAATTGGTGATGAAATTGGTACGAACTTTGAAGAAATTCAAGTGAAGACTTTGAAGCTTGAAGACCTTGTTTTCATAGTTTCTTTTCTTCTTCTTTGAGTCATAGGAAAAACCAGACTGTTAAAGGGAGTCTAGGTGAATCATATTTCACATTTCCAAAGTGATGCTCAAACCTATTCAAACCTATACACAAAAGCCGCTTCGAGTGAAACCTTTGGAAATCGCCAGTGCAGCTGACGCATTGCTAGCGATAGTGACGATGTTCATCTGGTCGCTGACGGATTTGGTCACGCTGAGGAGTTAGGAGTTTGCGAGTGCATTTTACCTAAAAGTGAGGAAATTGAGTGCCCCGACGAATTTGAGAGTTCAAATTCGGACCATTGTTGCGTCGCATGCCAGCTGTCGAGTGGATCCTTATCCTGACAACGGTCAAATCAGAGAAGGGCATTTATGACAATTCATGTCGGGTTGCCCCTTGCTATAAATAGCCGCCCCCACAACCACTTGTTTGTTGGCTGCTCCGAGAGAACTTGACACTTGTCATAAGAGAGCAACCCATTCTCCGACGACTTTGAGAGAATCCTAAGTGAGGAAAAACCCAGAGCCAAAGTGATTGAGCATCACTCAAGATATTGATCTGTGTGATCCGACGCCTATTACCTTTGAAGACCGTCATTCTTCCAGACGGTTAGGCGTCAAGTTCTGAGTACACCAACAGTCATTGTGGTGTGCCGGTGAACAAGTCTGTGAAGGTTTTGGAAGTCTACCTTGAAGACTTACCACGAGTGATTGGGCGAGGACTTAGTGACCTTAGCTCAAGAGGAATACGGTGAGGACTATGTGTCCTCTGAGTTGCGACTCAGCCGCCTCAACCAGAAGTACAGTTGATACATCAACTGGAACTGGTCTACCAAATTCACTTGTCTTCACTGAGCCAACCTGATTTCAAATTCCTCAATCCTCTCTTACTTTATTCAGCTACTGAAGAATTTGTGATCTGTGCTCTGACGAATTTGAACTGAAGGATTTCATATCACTATCTTTCATTTCCTCAGTTCATTTTCTTCATGCGTGTATGAATGTATGATTGCATTTTCTTCACTTTTACATCCTGATTGCATGTACTCTGATTCTGTGATGACTTAGTTTCCCCTGTGTTTCTATTTCTTCACTCTGATCTTCGTCAAATTCTTCAGAGTTTGATGAATTTCTAAAAGTCTCCCATTCACCCCCTCTGGGAGTAAACCTGCGCTTTCAATTGGTATCAGAGCAAGGTACTCCCTTGTTCTGTGTGATTTTGGTTTAACCTCCTGGAGTTTTAGTTATGGCAACCGCAGGTATGATCAAGGTTTCTGCTGCGTGCCCCATCTTCGATGGCACATACTATACTTACTGGAAGAACAAGATGCGCATGCATCTTGAGGCAATTGACAATGATCTCTGGTTCGTCGTTGAGAACGATGTTCCCTCTATTGCTCCTAGCATCAATGCTGCCGATGTGAAGAGATTGAAGCAACTCGACTCACAAGCGAAGAACATCATATGTGGACACCTCAACAAAGGGCAGTATGGCCGAGTGAGTGCACTGGAAACATCAAAGATGATCTGGGATAGGCTCTCCAAGGTCAACGAGGGAGTTTCCAGTCAACGTGACTCTCGATTTGATGTGCTTCGCAATCTCTTCAATCGCTTCAAGAGGCTTGATAATGAAAACATTCAGCAAGCTTTCGATCGCCTCACAGATATCTCCAATGAGCTACAAGCACTGGGTGCTGCTGACATCACTGACCACGAGGTGGTGAAGAAATTGACGAGGTCTCTTGATAGCTCCTTTGATACCTTGGCCATGATGATACAAGAGCGTCCTGATTACAAGTTGCTTGATCCTGCTGATATTCTTGAGAGGGTCAACACTCATGAATTTCAGCAAGCTAAGAAGAGAGATATGTATGGTCTCAGCTATGGATGACCTCGTGCTCTGAAGGCAAAGGCTAAAGCAAAGGCAATATCTTCATCTGAAGAAGAAGAAGAAGTATCGGAATGCAGTACAGATGACGCTGAGGAAATTGGCCGAGAACTAGCTATGCTGGTCAGGAAGTTCCAGAGGTTCTCCAAAAGGAACCGTTTTGGAAAGTCTTCAACGTACGATTCAAAGAACACTGAAGCCTCTATTAGCGACTACGACAAAAGAACTTGCCACAAATGCAAGAAGACAGGCCATTACATCGCTGATTGCCCCCTCTGGAAAAAGGGGTCAAAGAAGAAAAGATCTAGCAAGTATGGCGATTCTGATGACAAGAAGAAGTCATCAAAGTCCTCATCAAAGAAGAAAAGCACCTCCGACAGAGCTCACGCTTTCATTGGAAAGGAAATGGATTCTGAGGAAGAATCTGAGGAAGCTGAGGAATCTGAGTAGGAATTTGACTCTTGGTTGCAAGCTTGGCCCTCGCTACGGAGTTCGTCAGCAAGTCCACTTCGACCATGAAGAAAATGGTGACTCCACCAACACTGAAGACTGTGTTGATGACTACGCTCCCACCTATTGTTTCCTGGCAAGAGGTGCCAAGGATGACACTCCAAAAGCTACTGAATTGGTTCTGGACAGTGGCCGCACCAATCACATGACTGGTGATAGCAATCTCCTCACCGATGCTCCCCTTACTCCATCTCATCTGAAGCATATCACCTACGCTGACAAAGAAAAAAGCAAGGTATTGGCTCTAGGTAAGGTTGCCATCTCAAAGGATCGACACATGGAAAAAGTGATGCTTGTCGAGTCCCTAGGATACAACCTCATCTCTATCTCAATGCTTTGTGATCTTGATATGATTGTCATCTTTGGAAATTATAGATGCATTGTACTAATGTAATCTGACAAGTCCAAAGTCTTCTAATGCTTTAGGAGAGGTGATTTGTATAATGTAGATTTCTCTCTAGGTCCTCAACCTGCCACATGTCTACTGGCAAAAGCTTCAGGGTGCTGGCTATGGCATCGACAACTTGGACATGCTGGCATGAGGAATTTGAGCACACTCATCATAAAGAAGCATATCATTGGCGTCGAGGGCGTCAAATTCGTCAAAGATCACCTTTGCGGTGCTTGTGAAGCTAGAAAGATGACAAGATCCAAGCACTTCACGAAGACAATCATGACCACTTCTCGTCCCTTTGAATTACTGCACATGGATCTCTTTGGTCCCACTCATTATGCTACACTAACCAATGCAGCATCACTCTATGGATTTGTCATTCTTGATGACTATTCTCGTTACACCTGGGTGCATATCATTACCTTCAAGACTGAAGTGCAGGGCGTCTTCAGACGATCCGCTAACCGTGCCATGATGAATTATGGCATTAAGATCAAGCATATCAGAAGCGACAATGACACTGAGTTCAAGAACACAGGCCTTGATGACTATCTTGATGAACTAGGTATCACTCATGATCTATCTGCCCCTTATACTCCTCAGCAGAATGGAATTGCTGAGCGCAAGAACAGGACACTCATTGAGATGGCCGCACTATGCTTGATGAATACAAGACACCTCGTTGATGGTGGCCTAAAGCAATTGATACTGCTTGTCACATCATCAATCGGGTATATCTTCACAAATTCCTGAAGAATACTTCATATGAGCTCCTCACTGACAAAAAGCCCAATGTAAGTTATTTCAGTGTCTTTGGTGCTAAACGTTGGATTAGAGATCCTCATCACAATTCCAAATTTGCACCAAAAGCACATGAGGGTTTTATGCTTGGTTACGGAAAGGACTCGCATTGCCTACAGAGTCTTCAACACCTATCACAACAAGGTTGTTCAAACTGTAGATGTGCAGTTCGATGAAACTAACGGCTCGCAAAGAGAGCACTTGCCTCCTGTGCTAGATGAAATGCCTCCTGAGGAATCTATCAGGCTGATGGGCACTAGTGAAATAGTGCCTAGTGAAGAAATAGCTGAAGAAGTAGTGATCATTCCTCATCCTGAAGAAACTGCTGCTCCTGAAGAAAATGACTCTGAGGAAAATGCTCAACCTCAACAAGACCCTCGTCTAGCTCATCCACGAGTGGCGAATGAAGTGCAGATTGAGAAGATCCTCGACAACATTAATGCACCCAGTCCCCTCACTCGCTCAAGGGCTTCACATCTAGCTAACTTTTGTGGGCATTATGCATTTGTCTCTATTACAGAGCCCACCAAAGTTGATGAAGCATTTCTGGAGCCTGAGTGGATTCAAGCCATACAAGAAGAATTGCCAAAATTCAAGCTCAACAATCTGTGGGAGCTTGCGAATCGACCTGATCCACACAAGCACAATATCATCGGCACTAATTAGTGGATCTACCACAACAAGCAAGACAAAAATGGCCAAGTGGTATGGAATAAGGCCCGTCTTGTAGCACAAGGCTACACACAGGTTGAGGGTATTGATTTAGGTGAAACTATTGCACCTGTTGCTAGGCTTAAAGCTATTCGTGTATAGCTTGCATATGCTAACCATCACAATATTCTCTTATATCAATTGGATGTGAAAATGCATTCCTCAATGGTAAGCTTGAGGAAGAAGTCTATGTTGCTCAACCACCAGGTTTTGAAGATCCAAAGCATATGGACAAAGTCTTCAGACTGAACAAGGCTCTCTATGGCCTCAAGCAAGCCCCACGGGCTTGGTATGATACACTAAAGGATTTCCTGAAGAAAAAGGGTTTCAAACCCGGTTCACTTGATCCTACTCTTTTCACTAAATCTTATGATGGTGAACTGTTCATATGCCAAATATATGTTGATGATATTATCTTTGGTTGCACTAACAAGCATTTCAGTGACGAACTTGCATACATGATGCGTGAAGAATATCAAATGTCTATGATGGGAGAATTTAAATTCTTCCTTGGTCTTCAAATTCGTTTACAACGCAATGGCATATTTATTTCTCAAGAAAAAAATCTCAAAGATTGCCTGAGGAAATTCGGCATGCAAGACTGCAAAGGCCTCAAAATTCCAATGCCAACTAATAGTCAACTCAGCACTGACAAAAATGGTAAAGATTTCGATCAGAAGGTATATCGCTCCATCATTGGTTTGCTTCTTTACCTATGTGCATCTAGGCCAGATATTATGCTTAGCATTTGCATGTGTGCCCAATTTCAAGCGACACCGAAGGAATCACACCACCAGGCTGTGAAACGAATTCTTCGATATTTAGCTCACACACCAACGCTTGGATTATGGTATCACAAGGGCTCATCTTTTGATCTAGCTGGATTTTCTGATTCTGATTATGTTGGAGATCATGTGGATCGCAAGTCTACATCAGGCACATGCCATTTCCTCGGACGATCTCTTGTCTGTTGGTCCTCAAAGAAGCAGACTAGCGTGGCTCTATCCACAACTAAGGCTGAATACATTGCCGCGGGTGCCTGCAGCTCACAGTTGCTATGGATGAAGCAAACCCTCAAAGACTATGGCGTCAACGTGAAGAAAGTCCCTCTCTACTGCGACAATGAGAGTGCTATCAAGATCACCCAGAACTCAGTGCAACATTGCAAGACGAAGCATATTCAGATTCGTCACCATTTTCTTTGTGACCAGGTGCTGAAGGGAGACATCGTCATCGACCGCGTGATGACCAAAGACCAGCTTGCTGATATCTTCACTAAGCCCTTGGATGAAAAGAGGTTCTGCAAGTAGTGGTGTGAGCTAAACATCCTAGAATCTTCGAATGTCCTCTGAAGTGGACACAGATCCTAACGCTTATGCATTTTTGATGACTTTGATGCACAACACACGAAGTAATGTTTTTCTTCAATCAATGAAGACTAACCCTCCAAGTATGAAGAAATTAATGAAGAACTTGACTCTAAGAACCCTATGACAACTGTACGCGGTGTCTAAAGTCATCAAAGTTCTTATACGGTGGGTAACGCCACCACCTCTCTGTGACATTGTTCAAATTTGAGTTTTTCGTCATTTGCAATTTCGTCAAACTTTTCAAGTTCATAATTTATATATATATGTTTATTCAAGCTTTTCATCTCCTCAACAGCATCCACATATTGCTAATTCTTGAATTTGATTTCCTCGTCTATGTGGATGTGATCGGACCCGCTCCCCTCTGTGCTAAGGTCAACCCACTCTGTTCACAAATTCTTCATATGCGTTATACTTGACACTGTTCAAAGTCTTCACTGTGTCCTTGACAGCTGAAGAAATTGCGAACACACCTTAAATTCTTTTTAATTCTCAAAGTTTTTTTCTGGCGGTTGCAACAGTAACTCATCCCGCGCTTCACACTCAAGGATAAGTGTGAAAATGCATGCATGACATGTGTTACCGAGATGAGAATGGTCAGGGGCTTATCTATCCAAAAATTTCAGACCCTTCAGTTTGCACTACGGCTATAAATAGCCTTGACCTTGTCAACATTAGTTCACTCCGTCCCTTCGCTCTTAGTCCTGAAACCCGAGCGACGCCGCTAGATCTCATCGTCGCCGGACAAGAAGAGCTTCACTGCCTCGACTTCTTTGTCGACATACTCACACCAGACACGGATTTCTTCACCTCCGCCACCGCCGTAGATGTCTTTCATCGCCAAGTTAGGGAACGGAAGATCTGATCTGATGATTTCCTTTGCCTCATCGTCTAGTTCATTGAGTTCACCACTGGGGTAATTAAATGCTTATTTACCGCCCCTCTTTGATCTTCACTCTACTCGAAAATCTTCAAGTGCTATTTTGACCGCTCTTCCAATTCTTCAGCACTTCAATTTGGCCAGTCTTGTGTATTTCAACATTGATATCCTTAATAAGTAGATTCCTCAATTGTGGAAATTGCTCAATCTGCACAACTCTGGAACCTAACTCAAGAACATTTGATGAAATTCTTCAAGTCGATAAGGGTCAATTTACTCAACTGGTTTATTTTGAAAATCTCTGAGAACGCATGTGACTATTCCCTATTTCCTCGCAACTATACTCTATTCACAGGTACAATGTTTGTCGATGAATCTCTAGGTTCTCATCAACTTAATTCATTTGCAGCACAGCTTGAGGAAAAACTTCAAACTTCATCAGAGTCCTCACAGGTTCAAAATCCTCAGTTGAAGAAAATGGCTGATGGAAAGAAAACATAGAAAGGTGGCAAGAGAAAGGAAGAACACACAACTTTTGAAATCCCTGATGATTTGTATGCTGGGTACTGCACGCCTGATGAAAATGTTCATGGCCCAGAAACCGATAAGCAGCATGAGACACGCATGCAAAAGATTAAATGGTACTGGTCATATGAATGGAGGGCTTACAATTACGTCACTCCCAAGTATATGAAGGAATTCACAGTTAAGCCTTCGTGCAAAAGACCACCACTTGCTGAAGGTCAACGTGTTGATCCCTCTAGTGTCAGAAGGGGTGACGATTTCCCTGAAGAATGGGCTAAGCGCAAGGCCAAGTTGGCCAAACAAGCAAAGAAGGCCGTTGAAGAATTCAACCGTGCCTCAAAGGCTTCAGCTGAAGCCAGTGCAAGTGTCTCAAAGAAGGCTATGCAAAAGAAGCCTGCACACAAGCCAGGGCCAACTGTTCGAATGCCCTCAGTGGCCTAGCCCAAAACTGCAAAGGCTTCAGCACCAGAGGTTACAAAATCTTCAGTGCCTCCTCCTTCATCAAGTTCCTCAATGGCAGCAGCAAGAGCTTCAACACCGGTCCCGCTCGCATCTTGCCAGCACCGAGGGCTTTTCTATAGCCTCAATTGCTGCATCAAGTGCCTCAGCTAGTGGGCAACCAATGTCATCAACACCCCAGCTGAAGTAGAAAGCAACTGCTGGGGCTGGAACCAGACCAAGTCCCAAGAGTAAGGCCGTTGTGCCTCAGGTTGATGAACATGGGCTCGCCGACAAAGATAAGCTTGCTAAGTTCCTCAGAAGAAAACAAGAGCAGGCTGCAATTGCCAAGAATTGTTCTGTTCCTATGCTGCTGGACCCATAGAAATTGCTCGATTTCATTGATATCTGGTGCACCAATCCAGAAACTCCTCTTGATGACCTCAACCTACCTCCTGGTCCAGGCCATATGATTTCTTCATTCATATTGAATGAGAAGTACATGATTGCACAAGCTAAACTGGTGCACAAACAGAAAGTGCAAAAGGAGATGGAGCTGAGGAAGAATATGCTTTCAATATCTCCTTAACAGCTTGTGACACTACAATCTAAAATTCTTCAGCTGTCTGAAGAGTATGAAAGACACACCAATCACTGCTGTGGCATCAAAGAACGATTCATTACTGCCTCAACCAAGGTGGTTGAAGACCACAACAACTGTGAAGACGCCAAGTCTGGCACAGCACCAACATCTAGGTCATCAGCTCCACCTCCAACCACATAGGCCTGTGAGACTGCGCATTCATCTACTGAAGAGACTGCTAGGGCGACTGAAAGTGTCATGCCTGAAGAACCTGCCAGGGTGACTGCATCAGTCATGCCTGATGAAACTGCTCCAACCAGTTCCTCAGCAACAGCTCCAACAGCGACTTCATCTTTGAAGCTTATCACCCTTCCTTCTGCATCAGAAGCGAAGAAGACATAGGCTGCTGAGCGTGAAGACAAGAAGAGAAAGGCATCAGCTCCATGTATGCCTGAATCACTGAAGAAATTGAAGACAGCAACATTGTCTTCAATTGTCATTCCTATTGACGCAATTCCAATCTCATCAGCACCCCCTGCTCGTAATCTTGAGAATCTTCAAATGGTTCCATATGGGGTGGATTATGAAATCCCTCAGGCTGATGAAGAAGAAGAAGATACCCATTCTGCTGCTACCACAGAGCAAATGGATGAAGAAATTGAGGTTGATACTGATGTATCTATGCCTGAAGATGCTACCCAAAGCCCAAAGCGCACTCCGCTGATTGAGGAAAATGAGGAGGAAGTGGATATAGATGGCGACACTACTCCTCCACTCCATTATGAATATTGGGAAGCAGCTCACCCAAATTCACCCCTCACCACTCCCCTCACAACAGAGCCTAAGTCGCCTCAGCACACTGAAGAAATTCCAACTTGCTCTGAACAACAACAACCAACGCTCCAAAACATACCTAAAGAAGTTCCAGCTGCAACAGCTGATGAAATTGCTCATGATAACCTTGATGTCGATGTCATCAATGCATCTCCTCCCCGGGCTGATTCAATTCCTTCAGCAGACACTAACACAGTTCCAACCGCTAAGGCTGAGGAAGTTGCTCATGCTCTTGCCATAACGGATCCCAATGACTCAACTGGGTCTCCACGACCAGTTCTTGATGTCACAAAGAAAAGGAAAAATCTTCAACCTGTGCCCGTGATGCCCAAGATTGGCAAAGGCCTCAAGCGTCCGAAGTTTGATAGCGCCAAATTCTTCGAAGAGAAGAATTTCTTCATTGGCGAGTCACCATATGACTCGGCGAAACTCAGGCGTTTGAGGTTCTGGAGAAGAACTCAAATGAACTTCTATGTCTCACTGTTGTTTGAGAAGAAGAAGATATTCCAACATCATCATATTCCTCATGTGGACATGGAATCAATTCCCTGCTTCCGGCCGGTTTTGGTTGTTCTTCATGATGCTGGTCTGCTGAATTTCTGCACTGATGTCAGCGACTAGAATGAAGAACTGATTTTTCAATTCTATGCAACTATGCACTTCTCTGGCAATGCTGATGACACTGCAACTTGGGCTCTGGACTGGATGAGTGAAGAAACTCACTACAAAGCACCGATTGATGAATTGCTTCGTGCTCTTCTAGTTTATCCACCCCAAGAAGTAGCCATGAAAATTTATGAAGAACATGAGCTACCTAATCACCTGATGCAAGTGTTGGTGAAGCCTATGGCTGAAGGAAATGATCCAAGGACAACCTTCTTAGTGAAGGACTTGTTATACGTGCCGAAGACTATGTATCGCCTTATGACAAAGACCATCAGTCCAATCAAAGGCCACAATTCCAACACTGAAGAAGTTATGGGAGTCATGAAGAACTTGCTGTTCCACATCATACATGGCACTCCCATCAACATTCATGACTTCTTTCTGAGGACTTTGGTCACTTTTGCTAAGCCTCCATTTGAATTGAAGCCATACGCACCATGGATTATGAGATTCATCAGATCCTGGTCTTCAATTCACTACAAGACTGATCGTTAGAACCACCTGTGCTATATGCCTGAAGTTGAAATTATTCAAAGCACACTGTCCACAGTTCATGGCAAAGGCAAGAGTGTTATCGATGAAGGAATTTATTCCCTTGATGGACCATTTCGTCAACCTATCTCCAGCTTCATAGCTGATGAATCTGCCAGCCAAGACACTGCAGCAAAAGCCTCAAGGCCATCTTCTTCACCAGAAGCACCACGTGTCATGACTGACCGTGAGCTGCTTATAAGTCTTCATCAAAAACTTGACAGGCATCATCGCTGGGTTAAGCGTCAGTTCGCTGTTGTACAAGCAAATATGACAGTGACGCATAACGCCGTCCGCAAGAATAGATACTATCTCCATGACATATTTGATCACAGTTGGGACACACTTTCACATCCCAAATTAGTTGAGGAACTTACTGCTAATGACTTTCAGATGACCTTTGACTGGGCTGAACCGCCAAGGAAGAAGTTCAAGAAAACTCCAGTTCCTCCTCTGATGCCAAGCTTTGAGTCTTCATCGCGCTCCACCAACGAAAATGAAGAAGTCGAAGACACTACTGCCAGTTCCTCTCCGCGTGAACCTAGAATGCTGGCACTCCCTCGTCCTC